>OX104067.1:106513317-106639769 GCA_944474145.2 Dicrocoelium dendriticum
ACCACTTGTTCTTGTGTGTTCAATGTCAGTTATTGACGGTTTGCTAGCATTTCGAAATTTGGTGGGAGCAGGCACTTGGTTGTACATTGGGTATCTTAAAATTACCTTTGATAAACAGGCTTTGAACTGCATGCTATCGGTAGCCAATATTACCAGATCGTACATATTATATATGCCTGCGACCAGAATGTGCCCGTATTTATTGGAAAAACAACCTAAAATACGTAGTTTAATTTCGAGTCCATTTCAATGGTAGAGATTTTTGGACCGTAAATCACAGTTATAAGACAGGTGTGTTTGCTCCGCAACTATAGCCAGCACCAAAGCGAAAACGGAGCTTGCATCATTAAGTGGTCAATATTTACATCAAATTTTAACCTTTTAGTAGAGAATTACGCCACCATCTCTCACAGCTCAGTCAGTAAGAAGCAGCGACTTGCCAGGTTGATTCACCTCAAAGTCTTAAATTTCAAAGATTTATATAAGTCTCCGTATTCATAATGTGATGTGCCCCTTACTCTTTCAGCTAAATAAATTAGTAGACCTACAACGTTAGTACGCAAACATGATAGTGATTTCGATGTTAAAATTGTGTGGGTGGTCAACAAATTCTTGTATAGTTTAAATCCGAAAGTTCGGCATTTGGCAGCTAATAGATTTTTGCGTGGGACATTGGTTATGGATTTGCTGTAAGGCTGCATGGTAGCATGGGGCCTCCAAGATCGAGATCTTCCCTTGTGTGCGCCATGTCTCGTAAGTCGCCGATAATGACACATTGTCTACAAATCTGCAGCATAGCGGAGGCGAATAATTTATTGAGGTTGAATTTTTCAATGAAGTACTCACAACTGTTAACTGTTAGCTGTATTTATTTAGTTTTTTATCGAGTCGATCGGTGCCTATTAACCGGCGCTGTACTCTCTGTGTAGGAGTTGTGACCAACTCCTGAGCTATGCCATCTAGGGATAAATTACTAACAGTCACGCTGTATGTGCCTTGCCTACTTAAAGAGTTGGTAATTTTCGGAGTAGGTTGCGTAGATGCTCATGTACCGTTAGCAAGACTGACTTTATCTTTCAACTTAGAGACAGAGCTCTGAACAGTTTGCTCTAGAGCAAGATCTGTTTTGTTATATTCTAATGGCCAAACCTTGAGATACGCCATCCGCTTTACTGTTTCGGTTAGTATTCCACATAATTTACGAGCTATATTTTACCTTCGACAATTGGAATTTCTCTGCATGATTGGCGAAACCAAAGCGAATCAGTCATGTTGATTTTTCTTTTGTAGTATAGATTTTTTAAACCAGCTCAGAGAGGGTGGATCTAAAGGCAGCGACATTCACGAATAATATCTCGGGTAAATGGGCCTTGACACTTCTGCTACGTTTGCCACATTTCCGTTTGGGTGAACTAAATTTTATTGAGGGCCGTTTTTGTAAACGCACACTGCTTTTGTCTGGTCACATGAGGTGGAAGGCAAGTACCGCTCGCGTTTTTTTATCCTAGTCGCACTCTCCACTTGGGCGGCAGTAGGCGTATTCACGAAAGAGAAATATGTACACGGAGTTTGGCTAGCTTATCGATTCACACTGGTTGCCGTAAAAACAGCGGTTGGGAGTGGATTTTAGTGGGTGAATGACAGCGAAAAATTGAATGATCTTTCTTTATATTTACATAATGCTAACAATCGCGTGAAAGTTAGTTCTATATCGGAAGGTTACAACAATTACAATAAAGTTGATACATTTGCTCCGTCACCATCAGTGCTTATTTTATCCTATGCCGAAAGACGGAAATCTGTGAAATGCACATGTAACCATTTGCGAAATAATAGATCGTACAGCCAGTTGGAGCATTGTCATTTGCAAGATCTAACTGCCCACAGATTCCATTATCGAAAAATATTGACCATAACGTAAAGCTATATGAGTTGATATCACCACAGTGCAGTTTAACCTGGGTTGTCTGGAAATGTCTTCACAGTTTAAAATCAATTGTTTCCATCACAGATTTTTATGTCCAGATAGTCAAAATTTTAATATTTTGTTTTCTATCTGGCGTTTAGCAAGGAGACAACAGCCATTTAACAACTAAAACGGCAGGGGTATCCTGATTTCACATAGTTTGCAATGGTTAAATCCCACACGTATTTAACATTCTACTTATGCTTTCTGGAGTTGACTAGCAAGTAATACTTACCATCGATTATGTCACTTCTTCTCGCACAAGGTATTTCGCACCTTTGGCTCAGTTAGAAAATATGCTTGCAATTCACCTGCTCATTGGGGATTAGATGCGCTATCATTATTTGTTTCAAGCATGGTCCCACTGTGTGTGTGATGCTTAGATAGAATACAACGAACGGTCTACAATAAAAGCCCTGGATTTTGGGATATATCTGGTAGATATTAACACCTAATGGATGATATTTAACCATGACAAACGTGAAATTTTCGGCTAGATAATTTGCTACGAAGTGTGTACTGTCTACCTTGAATGGTGCTCAAATGCATCTAGCTGAAGCACCGCCCCAGTGAATAATGTGCAAGGTGCCGGCTAATGCTGCTGCATGTGTGAGTGAATGATAGATGTGCAAAGTGCGACCTTAAGAGGTGCAACTAAGCAAAACAATTTAATCCGTAGTTTCCTCCTTTGTTTCCGTCATTGGGTTTGATAAAAAATAACTATCCGATAACAAAATCACAGCAACGATTTGCCCACCCATAACGATTAAGATAACCTTTGTTACCTTCCCATGAGAACTAGGTCGAATGACTAATTTTTGCATTCGAACGGTTGCTGATAGCAATCCATTAAAATGTAATTGAGGAAACCGGTACAAAATGCCTAATATAATTGCTTGCGCTAAAGTAAACAATATCATTAAGAGTAATCACTTTTACGATTGGTGAACTTAGCGTAGCCCATGCAAATAATATATTGATAATCCCTTGATTCTCGAATGTATGGGTTAGTAACGGTTGCTAATGGTACAATATGTAAACATTTTCGTTTACTTGCCAACCGTCACTAATATATGACAGCAAGAAAAGTGACTACCCTATATCAAGCCGACGGATCTAATGTATAAAGATTTAATGTAATGCGAACATACGAAGAAATTCAGAATGCAATAAGCATAAGCGATTTCGTGCAGTCGTACAATAATTAGGTCGGAAATCCGCTAGTGCTACCGTCTTGACGCCAACTAACGCGTTCTCCATAAATGCAACATGTGATATTAATGAGCAAATCGGTTATTCTACTTTCTCTGCTACAAAACTTTTACAGTAAAAAAATAAACTGGAGCAAATTAGATAAACATTTTGCAGATTAACGTACGAATCCACATAGCGTCGCGGACTTAAAAACTGTGATGGAAGGTTCAACTTTAAATTTGATAGAATATAAACTTAGAAGTTAATGGATTAAAGAAATTAAGGCGAGTTCACTGTGAATTGGTTAATTAAGCGACTGTCTCCGCGACGAATATATAAGTGTAAGCCTGGCGTCTTATATTACCCGGTTTAAAGTGCATAATCGGCTTATGATTGATTGACTAACGGGGCTGCTCTTTGGCGCATTTCCCGGAGGGGTTTCTCTTCTGCTAACGTTGAACACGCAGTTTAAGAACCATCATGAGGAATTGCTGTAAATGCTTGTCACCTCAAGAACTCTTTCATTTCTTCTATGCATCGGCTGCCGATCCAAATCCCGTGCAACCTTTCTCGAAGTAACCGACCATATAATAACTATTGCCGTGCCTTCGCTGTCCACTTATTCATTCACGAGCCGTGCACTTGGGCATTGATCTATGTTGTTTGCAGAGCTCCGTTAGTATCTTTCACGCGGTCTCGCTTAAGGTTGAGTCTACACGTCGTGCGAACACTTTCACTTTTAGTGTATAAAGCAGATCTGACTTGCATTCGTAAACTAACGATATGATTCTGGTTAAGAACATGTTTTGTAGGCGTCAGTTTAATTTTATTTGAGGAATTAACAAAATTGTTTATTGGTCATATTGGTAAATCAAGGCTTGAGTTCTTCCAAATGGCACTGTGCGGTACTATGTTTAAGTTACACATACATATATTGATCAGTGGGTTGTTAAATTATTAGGTGGGTTTATCAACATACGAGGAAAAAGTTTAATTATGCAAAGCTTGTGTTCGGAATGCCCAGATAAATTAGGCTAGTTACAAAAGAAGAAGTACTATGCACTAAAATAATACGGTCAGCGGAAATACCAGAAATATATGTCGCAAATATTCTTGGACAAAGATGCTGCCGCAGATTTAAGGATGATTTCTAGCTTAATATCGGTTTATCGTTTATCTTAAGTAGCGGATATTTCTTTCCACAATCATGAAAATAATACACTATATATTGGCACTAGTAGTCTGTACCACTAACCGGCATCATCTGCTATTTACCCAGGGGGAAGTATTTCGGACCGCCTAAATGTATGCCGTATCTGCAAAGCATACTATGTCAACCTCCGCTGCAATGTAATTTCAGGACATTACGGAGAACACGAATGACCGCGACCGTATAACCCACTCAACACACCGTCCAAGTTGAATTTGGCATTTAGACAATTTTAAGGATAGTGTTTTCATTATTTTGGAGTAGGACGCCTTGTAGGTAATTCGAGTACGATTTACAGTAATCAAAATATATTATTCCTTATTATACATTAGTGCCTTCAACTGAATTGTTTTATCCTTGGAGTGCGATATGAACCATTTTCACCAATTTGTCGGAACTAAATTATCATTGAAATATATAGAGTGACGTAACCGTCGTACTAAAAACCATTTTGCCTCTGCAGCTCACCAAGCGATGTATGCATACTATCAGATTTTCCATGCAAAGGCTGGACAAAGAAAATGAACAACCCTAGCGACAGTCCCACTACAGATAGCAAGAAGCGCATGTTCCTTTATGGTCTTCCTGAAATACCGGACAATTATCACAAAGCGGAAACATATGGTCGAGAGCAGTGCTGCTACATTAGCCTAGCATGGTCTCTGGACAAAGCCATAGATAAACCGCAGACAATGTTTCCTTCATCTTCAAACTGCAAAAGCTGCACTCCAAAAATAGTGAAAATAATGTTATACCTCGCAAGGAATGCGGAATTTATTTGTATATATAATAGAAGTACCCTCCAGGTTGCCATTCGAAAATCGGCTAAGGAAGGATGCCGCATGGTCACGACTGCTGAGCAAGTAGATGGAAAATGCAACCGCAGTAAAACACTTACATCTATAGTCCAGCAACGTTATTAGCACAATAGTGCAAGCAGGATAGAGAGAAAGGAGCAAAAACTACAATCTAGAACGCTTTGTGTTACTATACAGCCTGACTTAAATTCAAGAACCGACAGTTTGCACAAAGTTCGATTCGCTGCCGAGCGCTAGACGGTGGATTATGAAAAAAGAACTTTGACGTGCACCAACACGCATCGAACTTAAAAAGTACCATTATTTTATCCTTCTAACGCATAATAACTTAGAGGAAGCTATATATCCAAAAGTGAGAGCCTAGTATTTAAAAAGGGCCTTGATTAAGCCTTGAGATAGCTGGCTCTGAGGTTTATTTATGTGATAAGCGAATGATGCGATGATATAGAATTCAAAAGTGTAATGGTCGTTTTCTCGGTTGCCAGGCTAAATACCGATATGATCGTTTTGTTCATTCAGATACCGTGAAATTAATGTGCTTTGGTGCAGGTTCTATTTGCGAAACAAACAAAAGCATAATATGTTTTTGATTTCTCCTTCTTAATACTCTGCTACGTTATTGAAATGCAAACAGAACCAATCTAGTCATGCTTACTTGAACAACCCATATTGTCACATTCTCAAAGCAGGTGAATTAGTGCGCATAACCTGGAAAAGTAACCCGTAATTTTAAGCCGGTAGGCAAATATTTATTCCCAGTTACTATATGTGCAACCACCTTTACAAGGCTATCCGATTTCGAACTTCCAACATGCGTTCGATTCTTGAAATTTGCTCATCAACGAAGAACTCATGTTCGACAGAAATGTCACAAGCACACATTTAGTTCTCAATGACACTCGTATAATAATGTTTGGTTATGAATGCTATACATAATATCCGGAATATGAGGATGTGATGGTGGTTATGGTATCGCAATAGAACGTGTTATCTGCCCTGGTTAAATATTCCTAGTGACTCTTAATTAAATTCCTTCGTATGGTCTACTGAGAAAAGTTTACCAAGGCAAGTTTCACACTGTTAACGCACAAGTCGAAACAGAGATCCTTCTATTTTCAACATACGTGGTTCAGCTGACATCTACGTGAAATTGATAGGCAGGGACTAGTTGGTGCCCGGACAGGAATTCATGCAGTGGTTTATGTGGACCGCAAATTCTTATACATTCACGTTAATGGTCTCCATAAAGCACAGTGCGGAATTTCAGCACTAGTCACAACCGACGTTTGCACGTGGTCAAAAGCAAAAGATGCCGATTAATTGCCCTTACATTTCTAAAGTACTTTCCAGAGAGCACCAGTCACAATGATTAAAGATTTTTTATTGCCTCGCCGGCATGTTTATTCAACATAGATATACTATAGAAACAATTTAAAGAATATGTTGTCCGTATATGCCTAGCCTTGTTGAAGCCGATAAGATTCAACCGTATACTATACATGCAGCAGTTAATTATCTGACTTAAACGCTGGCGATGTTCTCTCATTTCTTTTGTAGGAGAACAAAATGCCACCAAGATAAAAACAATGGTTCATCACTTCTATTCATATCGAAATAAGTCATGACAACCCTACAAATTACCGTCCGATAACCTAGCTCCCTATGCTCTCCATTTTTTAATTAATCCACGCAGATGGAATAAAGCAGTATCCGCAAAGAAACAGCATAATAGTTTAAAAATCCTCTCATAAACTACGCAAAAGCTGGATGAAGCAGCTGGAGATTTAAAATGAGTCATCCTCATCTACACGGGATTGTCAAACAGCGTTTGCTTGCATAACGTAAAATCTCTATATGCTTCGGCTTTACGTCATTGTTAACCCATTGGCGCGTTGGATGGGAGATTTCTGCAGTAACGTTAACAGGAGGTGCATAAATCAGATCCCTTGCGGACGCATTTCAGGTGAAGAGCGGTGTACGATTTGGCTCCCTCTATGCTTAGTTTTCATAAAGAATAGATATTTGCCAATGGCTTACGTCATCCTTTTATCCGCTGAGGCTATCAGAAAAGGCGAAAAACAAGGGAACCAAACGACCATTTATAGGTTTAGCGCAACCTCAACACGATTGTCTACTGGTCAGTTCAAAATAATCTAGCGTTCCATATTGGTATATGGTGCGCTCTTCTATTACACCACCGAAGTGTCTTCGTTTATTGGCTAGGGTCACGCGAACTATAAAGCTCTTTCCACGAATGCAAAATTCACGTGCTCATTCTAAGTGATCTTAAATGCTTTAATCAGTCTGAGGCAACCAGCACATCGGCTTAATGAGTAGGGCGTTGAGGATATTTAACCTATCAATCTTACTACTTAGGTACAATTATGCGTCCGACCACATACAAGTACGTCCTCCAAACATGTCGTAATTGGTTGAAAAACGAAGTGGAGATAGCTGTGTCACCAAAATGCAGAGCCAATAAAAACGCAAGGTTATACGCAAGCTAGCCTAGAATAAATGTTTGTAGTTGCTGGGAGAATTCAGTGGACGCTACCGAATATTAATCGGTCATCTCCTATTAGGCACCAAATATTGTGCGACTATAAACACGAACGCTGGCATTGCTGAAACTCAGCCATAAATCCATCTCAGAGGCAAATGCGTTGGAACCGATTAAAAAATATATTCCTTTAGAATGACGATTGAAATCTTTTTTCCTAGTTTCTTATCACTGAAACTCTCTGCGGACCACATTTCTCCTTCTGTGCGCCCACCATCACGTAATACATGGCGTTTCCGCGCTTGCTTTTGACCGTCTCTGGCGCCCATTTCGCATGGCCTTCCGGTATTCACAAACTAGCACCGTCTGTCCAAGCTTGAAAGAGCGGTTCTTTGCTCCGTACCACCGGTTGAACTCCTGTTCCACTCTGCGGTTCCTTTCACAAACAGAGTACTCCGAGCCCAGTCGGATGGCGTAGAAAGGAAAGCGGAGCTTCGGTGTTATTATGGAGTGTGCTAGAGAGACTCCGTCTGGCGCTTGTGGATTCGGTGTTGATCGTGAGAAGAAAAAGGACCGGTCAACCACCTCCTCTATACGTCCCACCCCTTTTGATTTGTGGAGAGCTCGCTTGAATGTATCGACAAACCTTTCTGCCTGGCCATTCGACTGTAAGTGAAACGACGGCTAAAAAACGTGCTGTACGGCGCATTGCTTGCAAAACTCCGTAAACGTTGCTGAAGTAAATTGTGAGCCACTGTCGTTGACAATTGTCTCAGGACAGCCGAATCAGCTAAAGATTTGGCTCAGTTTCGATATGGTGGCATTGGTGGTGATGTTCTCCATAAGAAATACTTCAGGCCACTTGCTGTACGAATCGACGATAATGAGAAACGTTCTGCCGTTGATCGGTCCTGCAAAGTCGATATGGATGTGGCACCATGGCTTAGTAACTATTGGCCCTGAATAGAGTACCGGTTTTTGTGACGCTTTCAAGACACTGACACACCTTTGGCAGCGTTTAGCTCTTTCTTCTAGCTGTTTGTCCATGGGGGGCCAGTATACAAACTGCGGGCAAGCGCCTTCATTCGGTTGATTCCAGGATGCTCCGCGTGAAGATGCCGAATAAGGCGCTCCTGTAGTGCCTTGGGGATGACCACTCTTTCCTAAAACAGCATGCAGTCGTTTACAATAGACAGTGCGTGTCTCCTCTGAAAGTACTGTTGTAATTAAGCAGATGGGCATTAATGTGGCCAACTTGTTTTGTGAAACTGTGTAACTTTCTTGAGGATTGGTTCCCGAAGTGTTTCGGTTCGTACAGCTTCTGCGGTAACTGGTAGACCGTGCAATGCAGCAGTTAGCAGAAATTTGACGTCAGGTTCAACCTCGACCGAGGCAATGATTGTGTCCTCATGTTCTTGCTGGCGGGCATCAATTAGGCGTGACAGTGCATCCGCTTGGTCAACGGAAACTGCCGACTGGTTATGGATCTCAAAATCATACCCCATTAAATTAAGAGCCCAACGTTGTTTCCGGTTGGCTGTGTAGGCCGGAAAGCCTTTTTTGAACTAAATATAGCCAGCAAGGGCTTGTGATCTGTCAGAAGCTTGAAGCAGCTGCCGTATAGCATATTATGGAATTTCTTGACTACATACACTGTGACTAATGCTGCTTTCTAAATCTGGCAGTAATTCTTCTCGGCCTTCGTAAGTGTTCCGGCGCCATGGGAGTTTGCCTTCTGAGATCCATCGGCGTAGGTGTGTGCTATTACCGCATCAATCCCATGGATTGATGCATCTGTTGCCAAAACAATCTCTTTGGAAGGATCGAAATGAGTCAAAAGCAAGTTTGAGGACAGCAGTGACTTTACTCAGTGACTTGATGAAGACATTCTAGCATTCGGATGTCCAGTTCCATGTTTGGCCTTTGGCTAATAGCTTATTTAACGGGGCACGCAAGCGGTGCATCTATGGCAAGAATGCGCTGTAGTGCCTGATGAGCCCATAAAAGGAACGCAAGGACTGTATAACTGTTGGAGGAGGCATAATTCTTATGGCCTCACGGATTCCTGGTTGGGGTTCAAGAGGCGGTGAGGACCTCTGGACAGTTACGCTTGCCACGATCTAATTTTATAGCATAACACATTGTTATGTATTTATTTTTCTTATTGCCTAGTAGCCGGCTGTTTGCTTTCCAGATCAATGTCTGTTCGTTGTCGGTATGTCAGCTAGGATGCATATGTTGTATTTATTTTCTTATTCGGTTATATTGTGCGGCACAATACCTGGGATGTTTTGCAAATCTATTTAAATGTATAATAATAGAATGATCACAAGCTGACGTAAGCCAGTTACAATTGGTTAACTTATGCAACACTACTGTACGGAATTATATATCTTTTTTATAAAATTATTAAATTTGCGAATTGAGCAAAAGTTTAGTTTACATAAACTATGTAACCTACCGTAATTTGAATTGCAAATGGCGTGCACCGAAATGCGTGAAAATGCTAATTCATTTGCATATATAATTTAGATGCATCAGGTTTAGTTAGAGAAAGTTTAAGCACTGACATATAAATAAGTCAAATTACAATTGTGGTCAGGTTTGGAGTGTCATAGACGCCGCTTCTCTCTTTTAATGCGCCAACCAGTACCATATTATTCTTGAAATGTTACATAACTATATATAAACTAGTTAGCTTAGGGTAGTAATTCCGCTGGCAACAATAGTTTGAAAATATTGGTTGCAACATGTAGAAATCGTGAAATCACTATGTGCAAGCTGCTGATACATGCTTTATCGGTAACGCTAATGAATGAAAGAAATTGCTTGGCAACACTTACAAGATATATATTGATCAATGCACGGGAACAATGGAAGTATGGTACACTATTGTAAAATATCTTTTTTGGATATCTCACATTTGCTCACTATATGTCGCCGATATTCTCCTTCGTATATTTTAGCTCAAGTTATTTTATCATTGTTCGCTGAAGAACACCAAATGGTATGTTGTTTAATTGTATCTGGCTTTTCGGTATCCTGATTTATTGTTGTTGCACCTGGGTTGGAGTGAAACAAATGATCGTTGTATTACATTCGGCTGACTTGATTTAAGTTGCCTTGTGTTCCTGTGGTTGTGTCATGAATCCATTATTATCTACATGATGAACGTAACATATTTGCGCGTAATACTAGTCCAGAAACCGGTCAACTTGCTTCTGAAACAAAGCGAGTTGCACGCTTATAGGCTTTTACTTATAAAATATTTCCTAGGCAAAACTTGCTGTATTGTTTTTGTGGACAAAATTAGTACTATAGAGGAACGATTTTTTGAATAGCCAATGTTGTAATAGGCTGTGACTTATTTTCCATAAAATTGGAATCGTTTTCCCAGGACAAGGTCCTCATTGTTTAAGCACATATATTAGGTAACTTACATTGCATTAACGTTTGCACTATTCATGTAAATGACCATACTAAATCGTGATAATATTTATTTCTGGTTTATCACGGGGTTATATTTTGGGTATCACCAAATGTAGTTGAAAACGTTACTTATTTTTTGACCAATAATACGCACGCAGTATGCTAAGTGCGTTCAGCATGACGCATTTTCAAATTAACAGATATTTGTTGCTATAATTGCGGTAATGTCACCGTCTCCTTATATATATATATCAAATGTTCGCTAAAAATGCAAAGCTGAATTAAGTAACAGAATAAGCAATATATGCCTTTTACGGCAGGATCATGAACACAATTTTGTACTGCAGTAGTTTGCGGAGCAATACCATGTTAAATGACCTTACGAGTCAAGGTTGAGTTTGAGCAGTTTATCGTATATTTATGTGACCAATAGGAGGATACTGTGTGTAGGTACACATTCGGTTTGATGCGATTTAATTAAGCAATAATTTGAGTACTTGACGGAAAATACTTGGCAAGTACGCTATCAACATTTAGAAGCAGTTGCATTTAAGTTTCTTAATGCTGTACATTCCCAATTATAAACTGAATGCTTTTATACTTTAATGCAAACGGAATTATTTAGGCTCCAACAAAAGGGAACTTTAAATTTATTTGAACCAGAATGCTGGTAAACATCCCACTATTCTCTTTTGCACCTATCAGTGATACCAATGTATTAAATTATGGTAAGAATAATAAAAGAAATCAAATAAACTAAGAGATCTTTATTTATATTGCAACAGGATGTTTATTGCGCTTTGTCAGAAACCATAGATCAGCTCTCACTTGACTTCTGGGCAATCAGGTATTATGCTTCATAGTAAAACATATGTTTATTTACGGATACGCAAGCTATATTCGTACGCATTTAATAATTAATAGGTTGTTGGTGATGGATTTAAATCAGCACTTCAAAACTTAAATAAGTTAATGAGTCGTATAGGAATAACTTCGCTTTTGGTGGAGAGACCTCGCAGCTGGACTCAAGCGGACAGCCATCATATATCTGACAAACATTAGCTGACCGTTTCATTCCATTCGGAGTAGTCGATAACAAACAATATTGAATTTTGCCGGATTTTTACCCATGAACTTACTCTTATGAGTCAGTGAGTTATGCAACTAATTCACTAACTAATTCTTAGTAATAACCTGCAACCTGGATGGGTGCTTGTGTGCAAAGATGGTCGTTGTTCTGGCGCCAGCCAAATCCTCTACAAATTCATGAAATTCATGACAGTGGTGGACGATCCGCGCTATATCGCATGCACGTATCATTCATGGCGGTGCGCAGCAGTCACACCTGGCACAGTGGCATGGGTCGCTGGCTCGAAAGAGTGAGTTCATGGGTCCTTTTCTGAGAGCATTCGGCGTCTGCGCGTTAATGACGAGGTCCAATAGGAGGAAATGGCGGTTTAGTGCCTTCCTGCATGTGTAGACTATGTTTGCCTGAGGCATGCTGCGACGAATCTTACAAAAATCTAAATCACAGATATTGCTCGACTTATAATTTTTATGATATATAGCGCAAAGCAGTGGGTCAAATGGATAGGACAACACAAAATAGTGTCCCTTTTGCGTCTTAGCACAAATATGTATACTATTTTCAGTCAACTAAAGCAACTTATGGTTCTTTCTACGTAATATCTTCAAATACCATTAACAGTTGTTCTCATTTTAAATAAGCATTCCACTTAAAAGCGTACCACACTAATCTATTATCCTTTTATTCGAAATACCTGAGGTGCTTGAAACGGTGTCTTCATAATCATGTGATTAGTCAACCGTGTCCCATTTTTACTTCATCTGCACTATATGTATTGTGGTCTTATATTCTGAGCAGGTACAGTGCTACTGTAAATTAACATGTTGTATTGTTCCTGTTATATAGAATCCTAAAGCCGCATTTTCATGTACAAAAATTACTATTACTTTTGCACAAATGCTAAGCTAATTGCAAAGCATGTTCCTTCCTTGCAATTTAAATAACTAATACTCTTACTTTCATTTTACTTTTAAGTATATATCTCTCCATCTATTTCTTGTAGCAAATCTCTAAAAGTCAGTAGTAACCTAGTGTTTGCAGCGTAGTGTTTGCAATCTACTGTTTACAAACGATTTACCCAATCCTTATTTTAAATTGCTTTCTGCTCATTTGCGATTAAAATTTTCATATTTCTGTGATTTATTTAATTGACAGTGATCGAGTAGAATAAACTGCAGATTCCCTATGATATTTTTGCTAGAATACGGCATCGGTTCCGAGAGCATATACATATTTAGCTATTTTAAGACTTGTGTTGAAATATGTAAATGGGTGCGAGCAACCTAGAGCGTTTTTGGTGTAACGACATATTTAAAACAGATTACATGGAAATTAGCAGTACTGGTTATGTGAAAGTTGTGCGACGCACAATCCAAATGTATGCCACCTTTGCAATTTCAATGAACGTTGGTCAGTGAGTTCAATGGGATCTAGACAAATTAGTAGGAAATAGGTACGTTCTTTATATGTCGTAATATTCAGCGGTATATAATTTTCCAACAAATAGTATCTGCTGAATATCATAAACAATAAAATCGTAAGTCAATTTATTATTACGCTATCACAATTTTATCAATTTGGTCACTCACCATCATTAAACAAATATAAATGAATTAATACGTACCATATAAAATCATATCGGAAAATGCATGCGCAATTCAGTAGACTTTCATTACACAGCTTTAAGTGTTCATCATTCATCTCATTATTCTCATGTTGTCTAAGGATTTCAGGCTATGAGCATGCATTAGAAATTAAAAACCTATTAGGATTGATTATATGGTATGCGCTTCTCAGGTATATATGGACTGATAATAGAAGGTTTTTCGAAGTTTACTTTAAAAGGACTCCGCTTAGTAAATTTACCTACCTAACCACTATATAAGGTTTCAAATTTCCTGAGCAGTAATTGTATTGTGACGGCCCAATATAAGTGTCGACGAAGGTGCATGTAACATAAAGCAATCCTTATACAAATTACACTGTGTTGTGGACTGCTTTCCACTAAACTCATGCACATTAATCTCTTTTGAAATACAATACAATGTATATTCGCGGTGTTACAAGTGGCATACCAGAGAATGCATCATCAGTTTGGTACGATCAAACAACTGAAAACTGCTGGTTTACCAAGTGTTACTCCTGAAAAGGAAATTGTGTAAACTCATGTGGTTAAATTTATCGGATGCGGCTGTGAAAATTGTTCCAGAATTGTACTTGCAAATGGTTTAGCCAATTTCAAGGTGCCCATAGGCGCGAATAATGATAAAGATACATAAGGCGAGAAGATGTTTAATCAGTGACGTGAACCGATTTTTCACCGGTATCCGTAGTCACCTGGCTTGTATATTTGTCCACTTGTCAACTACAATAGCGCTAGATCTCCCTGCATAGAGTTGCATTACTGCCATTACCTAGGTCGGAAAACCACAAAACTAATAGGAGTAAAGATCTGGATCTCTGATTAATGATCATTTACTAATTGCAATGTTCTCCAGATACCGACCGAAATGTGTGAAATACTCGGAAAGAACTGCAACGGATAATAGGGAGCCTTACAGTTTACAAGACGGAAATGCAGTGCACTTATCACGTATGATACACAAGTTTAGTAATTCAGTCAATCGTTTTTCACTCCCTTTCATAAATTGACCACAGTTGAAAGAGAGCACAATACAGATAGGTAATATCGGATAGTTTTCAAACTGCCCTTATGGAAAATTGCTCTTCAAAATAGGGTGCAATAAATTTTCCTGTAGCCTCTACGTGCTGTTTCCATGGCCCGGAGAATAGTGCTCGTAGGAGAAAGCGTTCGTACTGAATAAGAGCAAACTACGTAAAACGTAAATAATGTGTTCCGTTCATTAGGATTCTATGATATAATTCTCTGGCCACCGTGTTATTATTATTTGTACCTACTTTTGAAGAACGCTTTGCAAGACTGCAATTATCTCAATGTAATTCAGGAGTAATGTGTGGAGTTGCTTCACCAAGTATCCCATGTGCGCATCCAAATGAAATATATACAGCACGCGGTCCACAAATTATTCATTACATTGTTTGATATTACAATTTCATATACGTAACATACACTGTCATTAGCGCTTACAATGCCCCACACCTGTTCCAAGATACTACCGTAATTAGAGTTGAATACGGCATATTCAGCTCGTGATATTCGACGAGGAACCGCACGATAGCATTACATTTCTTGACTGCACTGAAGCTAAATGCTACCTTCGTGTAATACTTTGTATTCCGTCAGTCGAGGTTTCTTGTATATGCACAAATAACGGAGCAAATATTAATCAAACCTTAAATACATAACAGGATACATTACCTGTAAGCAGCTGGATATACATATCAACACCACCTGGTAAATATCCGGAACATAAGGGTAGCGATGGAAGCAAGGGAGAGGTTATGGTAATAATTACAGTGAAAATGCAATCAGATAAATACCAGGGAAAATAAACATGGTAATATGAGAAAATCCAATATTTTTCTTACATTAAAGAAATTACACGAGCCCCCTCAGACCAACCGCACAGAGTGTTATAGTATACGTAAATTTGTTTCAAGTTGGCGTGTTTTGATATTGTCACACGTCCTTTGCCCGTGGTATTGAGTAAGGCCATGATAAATAGTACACTGAGATATGTGATATAATGTGAATGCCGGCAGAACAACGGCAAGCCGAAGTAAAATTTCCCCACCGAGCATTCGGTTGCAAATATTCAGGCGGTCTAAGCCAAAGCTTTACCTACGTTACAAACACTAACAGTGTACTTATTTTACTGTACTGCATCGTGCTGCAAGTGAAAATGCATTCACTAAAATGTTTCCGCAATATGCTGAAAATAGTTTAAAGTATTAACTTTAATATCGTTTCGGTTCCCATGTAAAATTTAAATTGTCTAATTCCGGTATTGCAGACTTCACAAATGCATGATTTTACAGTAAGTGTGCAATCCTTCTCTGGATCGAATAGTTGTGAGCTGTAATTTCAACAACGTGTTTTTCTGCTATGCAAAGGTAACATAAGTCAAATATTCAGACAAACGGTGCTATTTACCACTATATGTTCGAATCACATTTAACAGGGAATTGCTTTACATCCGGCGCCACAAGTTTGTTTCTGTGTCCGCGCGTGCTACAGGGCCCTCATTAGCTCATAATTGGCCTTAGCAAATATTATTAAAAAATGTGTCGAATAATTATGGTAATCATGATTTCGACTCCCACCCGACGTTAAACAAGCTGTAGAGTCCTAGTTCCTCGCACCTATTTTCGTAACACAATCCACGTAAATTTATATTTAATCTAGCGCCAACGTGTTGGACAAGTGTGTACTTCTGCGCTTGCATCGGAACTCCGAAACTATGCGGGTCCAAATGTACACTAGCATTTGTCTAATGATGGAATATAAGAGGCGACTAGCAATGTTTTCATGGCATGTGCCGAACAATAGTTTAAGCCTTGAAATCATGCACAGTCGGTTTGAGAGATCACTATTGATGCTATCCAATAAATTCTAATAGTAACAGGAGTGTACATTTAAGTCCTTTACCGATGGTATAGGATATAGTGATTAAATGTCAAGGGTGTAGACTCGGAAATTAGATACATTCCGTGGCACATAAATACATGTTTAACTGGGTTGACCTGTAGAAGAATTTCGGTAGACTATGTGGATAGGCACTTGAGGTAGTGTTGCCATATGCCACAGTTCTCACGAGCGACAATGTTTTAATATATCTGAATGTAGTCTGCAAAAATTGCGCACGGCGAACACAAAAGCTGATGCTGATCATTGATGTGGATCTGGAACACAACCGACGTAGTACAGTGCCTTGCAGCAAGTTATATTTAGAGAGATGGCAGTCATTTATATTTTTGTCAAGTTGTGTCCGCTACTTTCGTCAAAAAATAAAGTCGCAGCCACTGGTGCAGTGCTGCACCGACACCACTCATCTTAAATTTGTGGAGGAGGACCTCATGGCTGACCATGTCAAAAGCTTCACTGCAGTCGGTGTATAAAATTTCAACAGACTTCACCCTGCTTATTGCCTGCAACCATCATGCCTCATCACAAGAAAGTTAGTAATGCTTGAGCGGCCTTGCATTAAAACATGCCGTTCAGCCGTCAGTAGCTATATTGAGTTTAGCAACAGCAGCAATCATTTATATACGATCACCTTATGTACTAAGGCCAAAGTAGTTTTCAAACGAATTGCCCTTATTTTGCTACTTTGTAACTTTGTTACTTTGGTACACAGCTACATAATTACATACCCCCTACATAAACATACACCGGTACGGAAAACATAATGTATTCTTGCACATTCTTGACCGCGCATTGTTGTCATAATGATCACGCCTGTAAAGGCGTGCCTCGCATTGTCGAGAATAAAAACTTTATGTATTTATTTAATGCTTTACATTATAGTCATCTGAGCCAAACATTTCCAGTCCATAGTTAAGGCACCTTCGGACAGTGAAAATTCGGAAATGACAGTCACTATAAAATCTATGTTAAGTAGACAACAGTTTCTCCAGCTGCTTTGTTCGAATTTGATAAAGACTCCTTTCAGCTGCCAAGTGTGCCGTCAAAGCGGATGCATATTAAATACTAGGGGTTTGGGGATGGCCGTCCTGAACATACAGCAACGGACTATTAGTTGCTGCCTTTAAGCATAGCTCCATGTAAGCAAACGTTCCCTTGGGGCAGATTTCAAAGCGATTGCAATCGGCTTTTTGCAACGGTTGCACTGTTGCAGTTGTTCGGTTGACTTGTATGCACTTCTTGGTCAGTGGCATAGACGTAGTAGAATAACTTTTCACTGTCTGTGCCGACATTAAGCCAGCTTTCCCTTATAATTTTCAAGTTTTATCAGTCCTACATATTGCATAAGCAAGAGCACTAACAGTAAATATTTACTTAAATCAACATTTTAAAAATATTTAGCATAATTCCGCAGATGTAGCCTGTGACAGATGTCATTATATCTGGCACGCGGCTAGAGCTATACAGTCAAGATCCGTTTTCCAGTAGTTGTCACCTTACTCTAGCGGAATTTTATTCACCGAAGACATTTTATATCAACTATAAGTACCGATATTTTGGGTTGGTTGATTGGGCTGCCAATCCAAACAACCCTTTAAGGGGCTGCGATATACTGCGCCCAGAATTATTCCTTCCCGTCTGAAGGGGATGAATTAACACATTAGTTAACTCAGACCACACAATATTGGTATAAGCCCAAAATCTCTAACGCATGGAAGACCAAATGTAAAGCAAATAACTACGGCATACCTTTTTTATTCTATCTTAAGGGAAGCAGAATTAACCGCCTGGTTCAATTTCCTTGGAATATATATGAATGCAGCCACGTCTTTGCGAGTCCGTATATGACTGGCTGCTCAGAAGAAGCAAAACGACAAAGTTTATCTTGCTTCATGATAACATACAATCAGGGGAAACGACCAAACTAAAAACATCAGCAGGATCCGCCGAGCATGCTTGAAGTGCGAGCAACAGGATTTTCATGATTCGCAGATGGCTTGGAATCGCTTCATCCTTAAAATTTTTCCTATAGACCGATTCGTAGGCCATCTTGCTTTTCAAGGCAGGAGGTTTGTCTTACTTATTTAGAGTCCTAATCATCATTGAGGATCGTTTCAAGTAGATTCTTTGAATCTCGATATCTTGATCGCAGCGCATTTGGGTTGAGTGATCACTGGACCTCGGCGCCTAGAAAGTGCTAGGTTATAACGCCGCTGGTCGTACGAGGTTTAAACTACAGGGTAAGGTACATGAAGAGCCGCAAGCCGTTTTGCTAGCTTTTTATGTAAATAAATTAAACGCCCAACACTCCTACGTTATTTCGTTATTTGTTCTTTCAACTGGTCTTCAACACTCAAACATTTGCCAAATAAGACGTCCATCTTCCTAAGTTCGAATAAATTTAAAACTTTATGTGAAAGAAACTGGAGATCTCAAAACGCGTGCACTTGGTGCCGCTGTGTTTGCCTAGGTTGTGAAGAAAGACTATGATAAAACATGACGGATCTTTGCGTTGTACTCTTGAAACAAGCACAACAAGATGATTATAACGGAATAATGAAGAACACAAGTCCATGTTACTCCGTCTTTATCATTTTCGAAAATCTGCACAAATCGTACTAGATTTAACGAAAAGGACGGAAATGCTCAACCGATATTCCAAAGCATGAAATGTGGTAGTTAACTAAAAAATTCCCAGGTGAGGCCATTTACACCTTGTTTGATTATTTATAACAAGTACTAAAAGGCCATTTTTGGCGTTGTGAATAGGCAGATAACTAGCAAGTGACCAATTCCTGTAGAAAAAGCCAACAGAAAATCGTCGAAACCAATCAGTGATAATACAAGGAGTTATGGGCGAACAATTCAACATGAGATACATAACCGTGGACTAGCAAATTTCCACGAATTTATTGCAATTAATGAAGAAATTTCAAACAAATTGCCAACTAAGTCGAAATCCTACTAAAGGCAGCCATCCGCAGTCAATAATCGCAGCAGAACATACACTCCACAACACTTATGCATACACTTTTCAAGTGGAATGGTTCTTGTTTACTTGCTAGTTTATAATCTGAGTGAGCATTATGTTAACCGGATAACGTTGTTTGTTCATCAATAGAACATAGATAGATATAATAATTGTATACTAATGTCACTTGTATTCTTTTCTAGGCTAATTTAAGTAGATTGTTGTGTTTGAATAAAACATGTACCAATACCTTATTTTGTACTCTACAAAAGTTTATCGGACTTTAACTGGAAATGCATAATTGCATCATATATTAAAATAGTTCGATTACATATATCAAAGCTTTTATATAATATGTGCTGATAAATGGTGATTACAAATGGACCAACTAAACATCGTTCAATACATACATATATGTATATATATACATTTATGTAGAGTACATATTATAGGTGGATATACTTTAATAACTTACTGTGAAACATGTTTCTGATACATTTGGAAAGTGCATATTTAATGATGTGCGAAGTTTAACGTTTTGAACGTAATCAAGAGCAATTGGATATACCACCGCTTTCTTTATTCGTCATTTCCCTAATTATGATGCATGCATGATGCATATGATAAATAATTTGTAAATTGCCTTTAGGACATTTATAAGATGGATGCTTACTGTAAAGATTTATTTATTACGAAACTATCTTCTAAGGCTTGCCATAGATGTTTGGCTAATAAGCGTGCGTCTTACTTTAACAATAGGCATATGATGTACGAGATTAGGATAGTGGCAGCCTTATTATTACAGGTGTAGAACCTGAGTTTGTGCGCCATATCATGCGCTATCCGTTCACCTATCGCCTGTTCGTGTTTTCTACGAAGATCAATCCGCAAGGTATGTTTTGTACTGGGTCAATTCCAGTGATGGAGGACGTAGCTGTTGCCGTCATGAACATGAGGTAATTAACTCCACACTTTACCAGCTATATACAAATGACTGGAATGAATCACCCGGAAGGCAGACATTTGCAGACCGTATGGAAATATGGTTAGGGCTTTGTTGAAGTAATCCGAGATCGCCATAAATGTCTAGCCACCTCTACATCTTAAGCTAGCTCGCAAATGGAGCAACTGATTACCAGAGAAGCGGCGATAGGTGGTTGCTTTAAATTAAGGAAAATGTAGCCGCAACAATTTGCCTTCCGTTTGGCCCCTCAACAAACTATCTAGTCGTTCAGGTAACTATGGATCTTCATCGCCTAATTTCATTCAACCAATATCTTTCGGATCTAGAGGAACGTTGTGCCGACAACTCCACATATTCTGGGCTTGCTAGAGGAATATTTGGTATATTTTCTCGAATGTTTTGCGTAAACAGATGTAGCTCACTCGCAAGAGTTCCATGGTTTATTTCTTTCCTCAAATAATACCTTGTTTCAGCGATTGGTTGTGCATAATATACCTGGCATGAAACGTTACTTTCGGATATTAAGTTTTCAGTTGTTTAGAAGAGCTGTAGCAAAACATACTTCATAAGCTCAACAGTTACCAGCAAACGTGTATATTTTTTACTCCGGCTTTTGAAGAAGAGATCACCTAAATGATTGTATCTAACCTTCGGACAGCGACATGTTTACACTAATATTAAGGTGGCGTGAAAATGTCCGTAAATTACTCGTAAACTAGGTGATGGAGTCCGTCATACCCATCGGATTTAGCGCCTTAAATTTTGGATATTAATTCCGTATTCGTTTTGCAATGTAATGGAGAAGGTTAAGTTCAATCAGAGTACATCCTGCTGATCTCGATACCGAGAGTTGATTGTTTGCAAAAACGAAAACGAAGTTCGTGCACAATGCGGTGACCTGCTCTGTATAGGTGGTTAATGTATTTCTGTCAGCGCCAATTATAATTGGTAGAAAAGTTTGGTTTAAGCTGCCACCGATTGCGCTCCAAAGTTTCCCCACGGCTATATTTGTACCACGTTCGAGTTCGTTTTCTGAATTTTGTCGCATTTGTATATTAATTTTGCAAAACGTTGGCTTCTTTTTTAAATTCAAAATCGGTAAATAAACGGATGTAAGGAATTTATCCCAGAGAAATTTAGAAGCCAAGTAAGGGAAATAAATATCTTGTCTAACCGATTTGACTCTATTTCGACGGCAGTATGTCAATTTATAGTAGCAGAGCCGTTTAACACTAATTTTTCATTTTAGCTGTCTGAAGGTTTCCACTTGAGAAAATTGACTTTACATTATCTGCTTTAAGATGTAAAACGCTTGCGTGCAGTCTACAGCCTCAGCTTGCGTTTACTTTAAGAACCAACTTATTGCTTGTAACAATACACCCAAGAATCCGTATGCAAATATAACTATGTTTGTTTTGCTTAGCCTTTATGCATAATTACTACTTAGTGGCTAATTAAGGTTATATGAATCAGCTGGTTCCCGACAACAATTCATTATGCACCCTTATTTTTAGCATTGATATATTGTACTAGCTGCTTGCTCGCTTATTCGAGGAACTTAGTGACAGACTTCGAACCTTCTCAACATTGTTATTGTGAAGGAGCAGACTAGTTTTATGTAACGTACTTTGAGGATCCAAACTTTCTGGTTATATAAATACTAAAGGTCCTTAGCATATCTTGCCTGATGACTTACAAAACTGCGGCCAGGAGCGATTTGAAACATAAAACTTTCTTGTATGTTGTTTATTCATGCAATAAATTCCCGCGGAGAATGCCCTTGAGCCCAGCTAGAGATAGTTTGCATTTCATTAGCAAGGGAAAGCATTTGATTAACGGACTGTTACGTCTTTAATGTTTCCATGGATCAATAAACAGTATACACTCATCTGTGTTGCTAATGTAAGAAGACAGTTATTGAATATTCAGCATTATATGGTGTTATTTCCGGAACGTAAGGATTGCAAGTTAATGCACTATCCAAGTTGCTAAAATACGAGGGTTGTTGGATTAAATTGCTTAGGAAATTATGTTGCTTGGCGTGGTATTACGTTTATGAATACTCTCAGGCAAATGTTTGTTCACCACTTGCATTTATATCCGTAGCGCAATGTTTACAATTCATGTTAACTAAAAAGCTGATGACGGTGAGAATCTAACCAGCATACTCTGAATTCTGGCATCATGTTCTCTGTCTGTGAGATGATTTACGAAAAGTAAGGAGCCAATTTAATCAGCAACTTGGATAAATTTGTGTCGCATATTTGAAAATCGGACAGAGAAAATGGATAATCATTCATAAGTCAGAATAATGCTGGTTCACCGAAAACCCTCCAATTTTAGTTGTCTGGTAGATTTAGGTTATTCCAGGTCCAGTACACGGTTTTAGGTCTGTTTTACCGGACGTATTAAATGTCCACAGGGTATACCTACATAAAGTACAAAGCTGAGAGACTGTTTAACAAAAACGAGGCGAGATAACGCACAATAAAAATCACAAGTCATTTTTACATGTCCGCGTTATGTTAGTCAACTCCAACGACGCTAGATATAAAATATAAATATTTACTTTCATGGTATAGCATGCGGATGACCTGACAAAAAGAGAGATAACATTTATAAAATAAAATGGCACGCCTTTATATCTTCAAAAGTTCTGTACATCTCTTTAATAGTATATATGACGCCGGTAATCATAGAATGTTACTTATATTTATCGGTCTGTAAATTTTGCTCCTATATGATTACGCCTAGACTGGTGTGCATTCTAATTTTTAAATGATTACATATATGTTTATATATATATATAAATCACATAAAAATTCAAAAATGCAATAGATTGCTTGCGCAACTACTGGCTAAGCAATGTGCTTTAATATTTCTTGCCGATAAGTGATTAGCTACGAAGAATTTCTTGTAGCGGTTTCCAGTTCCAAACAATTGAGGCTTAATGCTGTCTAGGCTGTTAAGATTCCTAACATATATACCATACCTTCTCCTACTCAGCAGCATAACGTAAAGCAGACGCAATTGTGGAGTAAAAATTATTTGTGCATAAATCATGGCGGTTTCATATTAACTATATCCAGTTTTATATCGTATACGTTAAAAGGTAGAAACTAGTTAGTTTACTATTGGGATGCGGAAACCTCGAATTTATAAGCAATAATACGATTTACTTAATTCCGTTACGCTGGTAAATTGGGATAAAATAAAAACAACCGTTAATTGGTTTCTGTATGCATCAATTTTGTGGTATGAAAATTTTAGCATCCTTGATACTGATGTGCAGGGCCTGTGCTAATACTCCTCAGCCTTACGGATGAAATCAAAGAATTACTACAAGCACTCCCTGTTGTTTTATTTCACTAATATAAGCGCTTCCATGGAAGCAACTAATACTTGCTTGGCAATTAAATTATGTTTAGTAAAAGCAAAATTGCTAGGCGTATTTAGGGAATTCAGAAGGCTCATCAGTGCACAGTCAGATTCTGAAATGGCCATAATATGTAGCTTGTATGTTATCCGCGAGAAACGAGTTAAAATATCGCTTTTTTCAATCGAATAATTATGTGTCATTATGAGCGGAGGATTGTAGTCAGCGCAAATCATTGAACAAAGTCGTGTGCTTCTAATTTGTGTGGATGTTACAATGCATATGGACGCAGGTTAGACTAAAAGTGCTTACACCCGAAATCTCAAAATATAATCTGGCTTTAGTTAGATCACGGGGAAGAACAAACATCACATCCAGAACATCACATCCATTGGACCTATAACCAAAACGCCGACGTTTGAATGATGTAGATGTTTGTTGGCATACAACCCTTATTAATATGGTAGATAAAATTGAAAGTCATAAATATCACTTACATTCGTCATAGCATATCTGGTTTCTTTTTGAATTAAAAGTTTTTGGATTAAGCAAGTTTATACCCTACATATGTGGTATCAGTTGCATATCAACCTTACTTACACATGAGAGCAAAATGAGGCCAGCCAATATTGTTTTTCAGAAATATTGCAAGAAACATTCCTGCTGTAAGATCTTTGTTTAAATCATCAGTTGTACGCCTATATTGATGCAAGGTTACTAACACTTAGCTTTCTGTTAAAAAAACAAAGTATAGATGTTTTGGAAATAATGGATAACATGCGGTAAGACAATTATATATGGCTGCCTGGTCTCTCAACTCGAAATGAACACGACATATCAGTAGGCCGATTAAGGGAGGCATTTATAACGAGTAAATGGAGCAGGCGATGACAAATATACTGAGTTTGTTAGCATTATCGCATATATCATGAATGTATACAACGGTATTGAGCTGACCGATGCTGATGATGGTAGTTTACTATGTCCATGATATTGATGTTACGCTTAATTAAAATAAGCTAGAGTCAAGTATATTTAGGAGCCACCCGCTTCCAGTTAAATAATGAAAGTGAATTATTTGTTTTGCTAAGGTGAATATGACTTCAACAGATAATTAAATACTCATATGAAATTAAATAATATGTGCAACGTATGCGGTGCAAATTCGATATTTTGCCCCTACCAGCAAATGATGTTACGCGTTAATTGTATCTATTAATTAAGCAATCGCATAAATAGAAAGGCTGTTTTGGTTATATAACACAATTCGCGAAAATTGATTGATCGATGTAAACAACTTTTGCAACTTCAACCTATTGAATTGAATATTTTAAAGATAGTATATTTTCGAGCAAAAATATAAAGCATGTTCATATGAGCGATCGAGTTGAATTTACACAACGGCAAATATAGTCTCGGGCAATATAAAATAAACTTTACCGTATAATACTAATATAACTATAAAACTTGGTCTCAGTTTTGATTGTTTGAAAGGATAGTTATAGAATGATTAAAGAACAATATGGAATTCACTCCACAAGGTTAAAGCAAAAAGGTGTTATCTAAAATTGTTAGTGATGCTTTCATTAGGTTTTTATTATTCTTTTCTTTGGTTCCTTAGGCAACGAAAACAAAGCAAATTCTGTTAGATATTCGTCTGTATGGGGCAAGAAAACGAACAATTTTGCAAGGAATTCAACGGATATAGTGAGATATATGAAGATACGTAAACAAACTTGCAGCCGGAACTGCTGCCAAGAAATTAGTTGTATGCCTTGCACCAGGTTTGCTTTTAGGAAGCATGTTGAAAGGAATATTTTACTTTATGTTAAATAAGCTTACTTTGAATACAATGAATGTACTACTGCCGGCAATATAACATGCAAACAATCATACATGGCGGCCAAATTAATGCTAAAATGGAGTATATACTTATTGCTAACGCGACTATATTTATGACAATATGCTTGATAGTTTAACTGGTGATTGTTAGAGTTTGCCTATCTGCGGAAACCAAATATATTAGAACATAAGTTACAGGAGTATTAATTTGCTTGAAGTAAGATCGGTCGGGTTGATTCCACCGAAGAAAATGTTGTTATTGCGTATCATATTCCGGACCTAATGGTTTGAAGCCACTGCCTACAAAGGAAGCAAGTTTTGCACAGGATTTACTAGAAATAACCATCCCTTAACCAGATATAAAATATTTGTAAGTGGCTAGCCGACTGAGCAAAAGAAACCAGTAATGCTTTTGTGGGTTAAATGTTTCTCCAATTCTTGTTTGCTAAAGAAAAGCATGTTGCTGGAATTAGTGCACGTAAGATTATAAATGCGTTATAATAATTTCCACATATGATTTCCAATAAAATGCCATAGAAAACTTGCTCTAGCTCTTAGATAACACATAAAATTACTAAATTTAGCAGAGCAAAACCTTCAAAATAGTTCAAACATGGTCAACAGTGATGCACAAAAATTGTATCTAGATACACACAACTTGCGCAAACAACAGAAGTTAAATTCATTTAATACTACGTCAATTTATGTATATATAAGTACAAAATTATTAAAATGAGTAATTGGATTTTTTAATAATTGCAATACCAATTATAGTTGTTTAAAAAAATTCACTTTCTTTTTAATATATATTAGTTGAGTTATAACCGACTTTGACTTTTGCATGCTAGTTGTTGTGCGTTGCTAGTGCTTTGTCGATTCAGGAAAAGCTTTTTATATTATTCTGAATAAGCAAATCCCTAATATATAGATAAAACATGTGTTAATATCAATGCTAAGAAGAAATCAGTTTACCTATGTTTTAACAATTACCTCGTGACTAGATTATTGTTAGGTACGTTTGTAATTATCCAACGGAATATAAATTGGCTTAAAGTTAGCTTTTGCACTATCTACATAGGTTTCGAATATCTAGTGTATACAGCTTTGGAAATGGACCGATGCTGTGTGAAGAGGATTTCTACTAAATGTTCAGATATTGAGTAAAATGCATCGCTGCTGCAATGTGCAGCTGTATTGTCGCCTTTAGTTTTTAAATCTGGATGTGCTGACAAATCTCATTTGTTTGCATTTGATACTGCTACGCCTGTTTTATACACCACATCAGTAACGGCAATATCATATGCCACATGAACGGGTTAATGAACGAAACCGATAGTTCAATGTTTCGGCGCATAACGTTCTATGCAAAAGCAGATTTCATGCAGACTCGAATACATTAGAAACAATTTTCTTCAAGCGAAACGATATTATATCAGCAAGAGAAGCATTCCCAAACTACAAGTACCATAACCTCTGTTTTAGGCGCAATGCATTTAGTTGGCTTGCATTTAATTTCCTGCAGATGCTTCAATTTAATATCACTGGGTTATATAATTTTTCTAAAGAGGTCGCTGTTTTTCTGAAATGCATCCTTGTTGGTATAAATTGTGCGAATTATACGTGCTTTAGAGGACATTAATTACATTAACTCACATAGGGAGCAGTTGGTATCTTTCATCGTTACTGTATAATTGAACTACAAAATGCTTTTTTCGCTGTCGCAGAATATTTTTGAGAATTACATTTATTCCAGAATGTAACAAGATCTAATTGTTGACATTTGCTATTGCTTAGTCCAGACATACAGGCATTTATATCACATCGCGCAATTTACTGTGTGACAGCTTCTTGTGGCATAAAGGGATTCTGCTCCTGCGATTAGTGCTAATTTGGACGGCATAGTAAATCACCATGTTAGGAGAATAAGCGTTAGAGCACGAGTTCTAGCAATAAAGCTTATCCTTTTAATACTTATCCTCCTGCGAGTGCTACTCAGCTAGTAGGCAGCACAAGTAGCTGCAATTCATGAGGCACTTTGTACCCATAGTTTGAAAAGCGTCACAAGTTGTCGTGATGATTATATGATTAGGATCTCATTGACCCTTGGTTCAGAATCTTTGTTTAGGTGAATTTATTCCGCATACATAAAGGTGGTTGATATGCAAAATTTAATGATATATTCTACGTCCATTCAGCTGTAAATATGGCAGCATGGTTCGGCTATTTATAGTCAACAAACTTATAACGAAGTAAGTTTTCACAAGTCTGGCAACAAATAAATCAAGATTATTAGTACAAGTATATTAACAGAATTAAACGCACAGAAACACAAATCTCGCCTTGGATTTGCAAAATCAGTCAATAAGATAGTTGCTGCAGAAAACCTAAGCTGCTAATAATAATGACCTGCAGTAATACGCTAGATTTCCCCCACATTTCCGTAGTAGATGATAGATGATTAGCAAAGGTTTCAACAAGTAACGCAACATAATCGATAAAGCGAATAGCAACCTAGCAAATCTGCAATTTTCTACATTAATCCTTATGTGTTTAATGAAAACAAAAATATTACAATTTTTCTGGTTAAATTTTTCATTTCCAGCAGTGCATTTGTTAAATTTTGGTTCAACTGTAGGGTAACATTTATATCAGCATCGTCGGTTTTCAGTGCATGGTTTCTAAAACGTATGCCTCTATCTTCCACATATTTCAAAATATTTACAACATATACAATAATATAAACATGCCTTATTGTGGCACTAACGTTAAAAGGAAATAGTGATGCTACGCATCAATGAATGCATTTGCTGCAAGTTGCTGTTAAAATGGCATTTATTGGAAACCTATGTATATAGATATATATATAATATAATTGATAATATGTATGATTATATATATATATATATATATATATATGATATTATTAGCGAGAACAAGGCAATTAAAAAAACACACGGTTGCGCCTTCTACGGAGTGGTATACATTCATTTTGAACTTATAGTGGACGTTGATTTTGGACACATGCAATAATTACTTGATGTTCATGGTTGGTACGTTGAGGTTTATCCCGCTTGCATGCGTGCAATCACAGAGGTAATGCTGTGCTTTAAATATCCTCAATTAGGAGTACAAAGGGACGATATTCAGAAAGCGCTTAGTCAGGCTCAAGTCAAATATATAATTCAGTTTACCTAAAATTAAACTGTGTTTTTGACTATGTGCAGCCATCCGGGTTCTAAGGAACTTAAGTATTTTAACCAGCGATCATGGGGTAATGTATAACAATGAATCGTTTTTATCTCAAACTGTGTTAGATTGTAATTTGGCTTCACTGTTAAAAAAGAGAGCTTAAATCCAGGGAGTTCCTGCACCAGTAGCGTGCACATAATCCCACGCGTCATAAGTAATGAAAGCTCGATTTTAGCTCATTGAGATAGATGCATAATTGCAACTTTGTTATCGGAGCATTATTGTTTAAGATACAACACCATATTCGTAACAGGTTTCCAGTTGTAAAAGGAAATCTCTTAAAGTGTCGTCTAAAGCTAAGTACTAATTATAAAGTCCGCTAGAGTAGGATTATGAGAATAATTTTAGTTGCTACTCTCTAACCACTACACATAGGAAGATAAGACTAAGGGACCAAATAGAAAATTTAAGCAGTGCTGTGATAAAGCAAGAATAAATGATACGTCATCGACATATTTTTGGAGGAGGATTTGAAATCTATTTTGCCAACTGCTTACATTGGCTACTACAAATTGATCAAGATATGCCCGGCTTACGACCACCAAAAATTTTTAATGCAGACAGGAATCATAAAATAACTGCTGAAGATAAAATCACGCTAGTAGTGTTAACTAATCTCTCCTGATAAATAAGGCACTAGTGGTATGTCGATATTTTCTAGGACGCTTCAAATGAATGCGCGTATTTTAACCGCATGAAGTTAGTTGCAAAAATATATACATATATATAGTTATATCAGTGTAGTCATGCATTTCCCTACATGGAAAGCGGCTTCTAATAACGCAGTATGTTTACTATATAACAGTTGAGTGCAGTTATTTGTTGTTGGGCTTGTCTATATATTTTATTGCATCATACAAAGCTACGTTTGCAAATGTTTCAACAACAAAACATGAAGCGACCGTTTATTTGCGTTAATAATCCAGATAAAGCCATAATTATTTAAAAAATGTAAAACGCTAATGTGCAACTTGGAATCGCTTTACGCAATATGCATAATTGAATATTATGAGCAATAAATAAGACAATTTGCTGCAATAATTAGCTATATTTGCAGTGTAAACTTCCATATCCTCAATTTGCAAATTCGTTTTTTGAGTTAGGACTGACAAAGTTAATCATTATGATTAGTGTATTCAAAATTACGAAAGAGATATCAGCTTTTAAATAAACCATAAAAGGAAATGTTATTTTGCTGCGACCACCAAGTTCGCAGCTTCAGATAGAATAGAATTTCACAACATGTAGAATTGACACGGGGGTAAAAACCTTTGTTTCATCTTTCATGCAACAGAATGCATGTTTTATAAATCCTAATTTTTTTAACTGGTGTTTAAGCAGTAGATTTTATTTATATAATGCTAAGTGTTCTGGCGCTAATATTCTACTTCGCGCAGTTGTTACTCTCTGACCAAATTGGAATTATTTACTATGTAAACCGGTCGACTTATTAGGGTGTAACAAATTCAACTACTCCGATTTATTTCAGTGTGACAATTCTTAAATACCTGCATCTCTTATTATGATGTGACTTGTATACAGATGAGCTTGTTCAACTCAGTATGTTGGCAATTATAACACCATTCACTATCTATTTTAATGGAAAAATAGAAAACTTAATATTCCGTGACAAATTTATACATGTGTAGTTTGTTAATATTGTGCTACAGCTGCAGTAAGCCAATAGTATAATGTTATCTATGAAAATGTTGATTTTTAATGGTATAATCTAGGCATCTCTCTACAGCAATCCGTAATGATATCAGTCAAACTTTTTGCTACAAAGTGTTCCTTATGCTTTAATATCATATTTTATCATGATAATATAAATCAGCAGATTCAATTCATAAGATGTTGGATTTGTTCCAGTGGTGTGCATTTATTTGCTATTCCCTTGCGGAGCATTCAAGACAGAATGTATTTCGTCTATCCAAATGTCATTTTACTATATGATGAAATTTTGCATAGATTTATCACATGTGCAATTTTGGTAGGCCACGTAATCATTGTTGATAAATTAGTTGGAGACAATAAAAATGCCAAACACAGCATCCAAATTTAACTAACCCTTAAAAGCGTTTAGTTATATGTACATTGCTGTAGTATTTGCGAGCGGTGTATTAATATAACACCATTCCGGTTAAAATTCAATTAATTAGTGAAATTTTAAAGGTTTATATTATCATATCAGGTTATAACCGTTTCGAATTAGAGGACGCCAAACGTCTCTCGAAACAACTAGGTACATGCTTTACATTCTGTGTAAGAATAGACGAGCTAAATGTGAAGAATACCGGAGACGTTTCTGGTTAATTGGTCCCGTACAGCTTTAAACACAATTGTGAATTTCGTCATTCCGAATGTTAGAACGCAATACCTGTTTTAATTTGATAATCAGCATATTTTGCCCTAAAGCACGTTGAAAAGTTAAGAATGATTAACATTATTACATGCAATCTATCGTGGTAGAAAAATTGCCAAGACATTGGATCCTAATTTGCTAAATATGTGCGTCTGCGTTAATGATTCTAGCTAAAGTCACGTGCTACATTGAGCCGCTTCATGAAATTATCGTACATTGTCAAAAATAAACCTTCGCACACTCAATGGGACTAAATCGCCCAGATCACAATTTTCGACTTATAAGGAAGCAGGCGAATACTTCTTAGGACAGTAATATATGAGACGTTTTCTATGCTAAATTCGTTTTGGAAGGCATGTAAAACCGCGGGACGGTAGTTTTAAAGCGAATGCCATACGTTTGCTATCCATCTGAAAGCTGACTTCGAGCTAGAGTACCTCTAAATATACATAATCTTATCGCCAATACCCCACTCAGTTGAATCACGTCAATGGATCCGGTAAATCTCGTGGCGCGGTTCGTATATTTGGTAAATACAAATTGACTTTTAACGATGCGGCAATATCAGAACATTGCCATATTCCACGGATAGATGAAAATAGGCATCATATATCCTGATATCAGCAAAATAAAACGTAGCGTCTTATAGGATGTAAAACCTGGGATGAATGTGCTATGCGTTAGGTAAGCTAACGAGAACGCCAAAAGGAAATCTTGACAAATATGATAAAGAACGAGATCGGTGATCATTTTTGAAAGTCTAATTAAATTAGCTGTGTAATTAATTGGTTAGTGGCTGCTTGTAAAAACGTACCACTCATCCGTTTTATAAAACAGGGTTAAAATTTCCTCACAACAAATGTAATGATGTAATGATGCATTGTGATTAATTTTTGCAAGTATGGGTATAGTTTGGAACGAAGATTTAAATACTTAGTAATTTTGTCTCTGCTACGATAATCATGCACTAGGCGTGATAATTAAATTACGTTTTTCAAGAAGGTCAGGGCTAAATCAGAAGCCGACTTTCACAATTAGTGTAAATGATTTAAAACCTACTTTTTAAAAGTGTTAAGCTTACAGAGTGCTGGGGCTGCGACTCGAATCTTGACATATCATTTGATAATAATTTAACTCTTCTGACTTACTCATTGTTCGCAACATGTATGTCATATTGGGAGCTCTTAAAATGACCACCAGATTTAGGAAAATGTGTGGTAAAGTAAAGCGGAGACCGAATGTACTGCCTATTATTAATGGAGCACACAAGCTGCAATTGATGCTTTTAAAATACTTGACAGATTCAGGCAAGGACAACCGCCTAGCTGTGTGAGCTGTGCCGATTTACCATAATTAAGCCAAACATTATACGCCGATTTGTTGCGCAATGAGTAGTTATACGATTTTAAATGGTCTCTGTTATCCAATTTATGGACAAAGTTCTCGTTAGTTGCCTTCCGACTGTTTCATGTGTGTAACCTTCCGGTGAGCAACGGCTGAGGAAAATGAGTTACGAGTAGTAATATTTGAAATGTTCTGCTGAGTCATCGCGATATAATTCATTAGACTTAGTGGTGCACAGCTGCAAAATGAAAAATTATATTTATCCGTAACTTATGCCCTAGCTTGGCATGAGTGTCTTACTTTACTGCGGTGCCAAATCGCGAATGAAACTAGAAACATTGATTGGTCAATTACGAGCAAATAACCAACAAATGCATTCATATGCTTATACGACAATGTTTACATACGCTTTGATGATGACACGATCAATACTGATCCGATTCAGGGAACTGGATAGCATACTTAAATGTGGAGCGATATAAAGCAGATCGGAGTAAAGCCTATCGCCATATCATATAAATGTCTATTAACCTAGAATAACTCTTACTTCTGCCGGATCAACTTTTCTGCAGTAGGACACGTACGCGAAATATGCGTTTTTGATTTTCGATATTGGTTTCGATTAGCCGCTGAAAACCATTGGACCGGAATTAAAAGTTAATATCCTTTGCATGATCGTAATATTATCGAAAGACTGCGATTCTCCAACTGAAATGGATTAACCGAATTAATTGTAAAATATTTTGCTTACTGCTCCATCAAATTGTCAAATTTAGTAAACCTGACGCTCAAATTAATGCGAAAACCTCGACATCGTTGCCAAAACCGAAGAGCACATAGTACACAGTGGTTGCATATTTGCATTACTTACCTCAATATTTTCAGACACGTAGCAGCATATATCTAGAATGTAATAATCCACATAAATACAGCAATGAGAGCATCCTAACAAATACTCACAAACGTTTTTGCGGGGAAGTTATGCATGCAAGTTTGGCTATATAAAAGCAGACGCTTGTAAGAGAAAAGCCCATTAGTTGCTGCATATTTGCTGCCGGATCATTTGCTAGAGAGCGTTCAACAAGATTCAACAAGCTGGAAACGCGAGAATATATTTGATCAGGTCATCCACATTGAGGCTGATACCCAATTCTTAACAAAGGAACAGCGACCGCAGACAAGCACGCATCTTTTACGCGTAGTATTTGCATATTTATTCATATGAATATTTGCCAATTTTATTCTAGTAGAGCTGTAGCCGAATTAATGATACGGTCCATCAAGCAGTAGTCAATTTAATATTCAATGTCAATACATATTCGTCGCACAATACACTTGCTTGACTTTACCTGAAAGTCAAAATATAAAAAAATTGAAAGAGGAAGTACAATAAACTAAATAACCTAGTTGCTCGCAATGGTAAATATTATTTCGGCCGGTAACTTTTAAAAAATTGAGAGCAATCTGCGGGGCAAATATTACATCCGGTAATTATTGCCGGGAAAACAAAAACAGAATTCAATACACATTTGTTCACTAAATGTATGTCAATAATCACACTATTAAGTAATTAGCATAAGGCCTAACAAGATTATGGTTGCCACTGTTCCATCGTTAGTTAGGCAACATTTACGCCAATTAACCTCAGTTCATCAACTAACGAATTGACAGAAATGCATATAAAACAACCGGCAATACCTATTAATTGTGGAATGCCTACATGCATTATGCACAAGAAAGTAATCATCTCTTCATTTTTTCTCCAATAATTTTCCACCTAATTTCGATAATTTATATGTACGGTAGCCTGAGCTGGGGAAAACTTCAAGCCTTGAACATAGGAATGACTGCTTCCATCACTAAACAAGGTGTTGATTTGACTGGGGAATAGCACAATAAAGTACTTGGAAAACGGTCATCCTGGATTTCATGCTAGCAACTCGGGGGCTTTTATTGCCTTTGGGACACGTTAAGAAGCAAAGCAGTACGTATTTAACTGCAAATACCGCAATGATGTTTTTTCGACGGTAGTTTCCAACGTATTAGATATATCGGAAATCTAAATATAATGTCTGCGGTTTACGGGTGACTGGATTCGGTCAGTTTTATGATAATGGATGATGTCTTTCTAACGGTCGCGGTTAAACGCAGCTGTCCTCTCAAAGACTTCTGTGTACAGTAGCTATTTTGATGCAACAAAGCTTACGCTGTATTTCTTACGTGCACTGTCATAGTACGTAAAATATTTCATAAATTAGACATCATGGTTTAACTGGGAGCCCGATGGACTTGCTAGGAATTAATGTTAGTGTTTCAACCAATGCTGAAACGTGCGCAGTAAATATAAACACCGATATTTGTGAAAAATTATATAAGGCACTTATCTGCAAAATATCTTGTAAACAATATTAATTTGTTCCGTAATATTTAGCAACTGAAAAATATACGGTTTAACAAGACAAACTGAATTTCATAGTTGAGTTTTTCTACAAACGTATAAGTGATATAAGTAATGCACAATGTACACATGAAAGTAAAACAAAATGTGAGACATTTATAATTTACCGCCATAAAACGTTATGAGACGCCATGCATATTGTTCACTGTTAATATTAACGACATTCGCTCGAATGTTATATTTAAAGCAACAAATCAAATGCAAGGAGAGCGAATGCCATCTTTATTGCAAAACGTTGTTTAAATGTATCAGTAATAAATAGTCGATGGTGTGCACGGCTCCCAGAATGTTTTATAAAAACCGTTGGAGATATAATGAGAGCAACATAAATCGGATGGCGTGTCATTACTAAGACAGCGCAACAAACTTCATGCCCAGCAGAGCACAGCTTCCGCTCGTTACCACAAACACTTGATTGCAGCATGTGCCAAATTGTATAGAGCTATACATCGCTTATAATGATATCACGCACTCGTGCGCTGTTGTGGAGTATTACAGCCCACTTTGGTTACAACAATAAATTAATGGAATATAAGTAACCGGAGTTTTACTTAACGGTTACGTGTTGATCACACAGGAATGCGACAGATACTGAGTAAATTTACTGTAATTGTGTATTGGCATACTCGCTTTCAAGTATTTATCTGTTGCTATGGTGCAATGCAAGGTAACTTAGTACTTGAATACTTAACGAAACCTTTGTTAATATGAGGGCTTGTTCCGTGCAGACGGCATTAAATGGATTTCACTTTCAGGGATCTTCTTCTCAATTATTTTAACAGAAATGACTAGCGTCCCGTTTCCCCTGGTGTGGAAAATTAGTCTGTATCTGTCTGTTAGAGGCTTGAAGTTAGACGACGTACGAAAACGGAACAGAAATATTGCACTAATCATTTTTGTGTTTAAAGGTGCACATTAGCTCCGAATCACTGTAACCGCTTTGAAATAATTCGCTCTGCTCCTAGATCGCTTATTTCCGTTTTCCTGCGTTACGTATCACAATATTTATTCCAGTTTTTTACATTGCTATTTAACATGGCCTTGGAAAGTAGAATAATATATATTTTAGTATGTTTTCCGCATTATTCGGTCTTTCGATAGTGCCTGCTCTCTTGCGGTTTCCTTAGGCATTATTTCATCTTTATTTACATTATATACAGTCGCGTTTATCCGCCTTTTTTTGTAACTAAATATCAGATATGAAACAGAATATATTTATCACTTGTCCTACATGTTATAGCACCCTCTATCTTCCGGGATTGTATGTGTTCCATATTGTGTCTTATCGATTGATGATACATTTAAATGTGGTGGTAAGTGTCTCGCTGCGGAAGTAGCTCTAAAAGCGCTAGGCATCTCGCCTACGCAATTTCTTGTTGCGTTTACCAGTGCAGTATTATATTTTGTGTATTGGCCTTTCTGTGGACCAGTTTCGTGACATCCGCGAGATTCAACACCACTTTGTTAATATTATTTGTAAGGGGTGCACTTCAAAATGCAGTCCAAGCCGCAGTGAAAAATTTTCAACGGACCGGTAAATTAAAGCTTTCAAACGTCCTGCGGAATAGGCACAGACAAGAACCGTTTACGCCTACCACCAGCTCCAATGAGCAAGTCCTTATACGTTTTAGCTGCCTTTCTTTATCACATGGTAATGCCTCGACGGACAATGCAATTCGAATATATGACAATACAGGTACTGACTACCATTGACAGAAGCAAAGTTTAATAAAACAGAATATTAAGTAGGGAGATCAGAGACGTCGCAACATGTTGGAATTCCACGCACCTGAATCGTCGGATTCCAACTCTCAGGTTTGCTAAAGACACAGCACTGAGTATTGGCAGAAGCTGATTGACAGACTGCTTGAATTCTTTGAAGAAGGGTAGAAAGTATAGCGAATTAAACATCATTGAAAGAAAATATCGGAAAATGCTTGACAAATAATAGTAATTTTGTTCACGAAGCTGGTCCGCATTTTATATTACCCCGCCACAGTTAACTTAAGGGTTTTAAGATCCATGCGCACGCAGATATGGACAGAGCAGTCTGAGAAAAACGCAAGTATGCTGTGTTGGAACTAAAGCGTAATACTGTAGGCGGATAAACAAACCACCGCATTGTAAATATTCGAATATTTACCCGGGTTCCTCCCCGAATCCGGATTAAGGGATTGTTAATACTTCACGCACAAATGTCGGTTTTAACCGCTGCCTGCTTGTATCCTTTACGGATGATTGTATTCAAATAAACAAGCACAACAAAGTTTGCCATTTTGTTGCTTCTCGGTAACCAGACTTATTTGGCAGCGTGAAACTTGGATAAGTTTAGAGGTGACCGCGGAGGGATTAGAAGTCATTTGATATCCTAGCTTCCGATGTGAAAGGCTATCAAATTACCATAGTGTAGCGTAGCTTTATATAGAGTATATGTTAATTTAGACTTAGGTGTATCTTCAGAAACGGTAACTTTTGTAGTTCGATCCTCCTCAGTCACATTCCGTAAAGCCTTATTCAGGTGCAATTGATTATTATGCGAGTGAACAAATTACTGCTGTCCAGTGTGCAATTTATCTCCGCTGCCACATCTGGGGTGAATGTGCTTGTGTGAACCCCATACATCATGCCTCACCGGTTTTGGAGGCACAAGTACCTGTGCAACACGCCCGTCCCCAACTGACAGAATATTTATACAAAACGTGACCGACCCCTGTCCGACACTTTCTACGACTCTCTCCTAGTTCGACCTCCGAAGAAACGATTACTCCTTTATAATGGAAAGGATACATTTAGGTTATGCACAGTTGCACCGACTTAGCTCGGCATTCAAGCACTTACGGTTGATTGGTAGAAAACTTGTAGATCAGAAAACACGAATGCAATTTAAAGCGAAAATCAATCGGATATTTTCGACGAAGAACAAAGAAATGTTTTCCTCTTACAACGACGACGACGACATCCGGGCGCATTTAGCTCCTTCTTTATCACATACAGGACACATTGACGCTAAGGAATTGTGTACAATAATGCGCCTTCTAAAATCTTAGGGCTGCCCGTATTTTACACCGAACAACGCATATTGCTCAATGCTCCAATGGCGTATGATATGATAAAAAGCATAACTTTGCAAGACACACAGGATGGATATGCAAAAGAAAATTAAAACTAAAATGTTCCATTGTGGAAATTGAAGTATCAGTGGTTAAAGCATTGCTTTTTAGCAGTGTTGTGTAACTTTTAATACTATTTATAAAGTCTAACATTATTTCCATTATCGTCATGTCTGAGGCATTCACCAAATTTTAATGCGTTCCAGTGAGAACAATTTCTAAGTGAGTAAACGTACTGTTTGCAATTCAGACGGGTGTGTTGTGTCATTAGTTACAGGTGGTTGCCTCAGTTTTGTTTTAAGGGGCTAGAGTCACCAGTGATGTACAAGGATGCTCGCTTTCAGTTAGCCTCCGGTAGGTGAAAATAAGATATCCGCGAAGCCATCGGTATTCTAATGAGAACACACCGAGTACACGAAGAGGCAGTTCGTAACTTATAACGGGTATTACACGCGTTGCCTTTATGGCTCTAATTTGGGGAAGTCTTGTCTTGACCATATATATCAGGCCTGAAATGCATATTTAACAAGTGGACGAATGTTGGAGTTTATCAGCACTCGTACTAGCCGTCGCTCAAAAGTGCCGAGAGCTCACCTCAAAAATTCTTAAGTCCAAGCTTGCCACACTTGCTGCTTTCGAAAATTTGAACGAATTTCAAAGACTCTCTTTCACTGTTATACTTAAGTCGTGTTCACTGATCACATTTTGCATTACATGTTGCCCCAAACGTTATGTGTTTGGAGTTTGTTCCCTTCTGCTCATTTGTTAATCCGGGTCAGATCTTCCTGGAGGTAGACACGGTCGGATGCTAAGCGATTTGCTCTCCATATTTTAGCATCATCTGCAAATAATTGCATCGGAGTTAGAATGTCTGCTAGAAGGTCATTAATGTTGACTAAAATTGCAGCGGGCCGAGGTGAGCTCCTTGTGGTACACCACTAGAGACACAAAGGCCTTCCGAAAAAGTGTTGGCTACTCTTACCTTGATTGCTCTGCAGTGTACGCTGTCTTATAAACAGGTGAGCAGGGAACAGTTGATACTGTAGGCAGCGGGTTCTGGAGCATTAATAAGTGACTGACCCTGTCGATTACTTTAGATGAATCTAAGTATATAACATGTATGGGCACTCCACCAGCCGCCCTGGTCCATAAGTACTGAGTAATCAGCAAATTGTTGAGGCAGAATCCTTTGCGAATGAAACCATGTTAGGCATTGTAAATGTTTTGTTGAGTTTCAAAGTATCGCGTCAGTCCATCTGCCATTATAGATTCCATCACTTTTGATGTAACACGGAATAATGTAATAGGTTGGTAGTTAGCAGGATCCTTTCGCTTACCTCATTCGTATACATTGAAGTGATAATTCCATTTTCCCACTACGATGTAAATGTATGGGAGTTAAGCAGACTCTGGAAAATGGTTGAAAGTGGTGCTGCTTTTGTGGGAGCAAGGGCTTTTAGTACATTGGGCAGATCACGTCGATTTCCAGGGCAGTGTACACTCCGAGAAACTGTGATTTGCGTACAAAAGCGGCTGGAATTAAGGTGAGGCTGGATAAACCAAGGATATTGGTTTGGATTTGGCAGGGCGAATATCTCAATATATTTTTAGTTGCCGAGCCAAACTGCAAGACTATAGCTTTCTTGTCGTCCACAGCGGTAGTTGTTATGCCACTGGCCGTCCTAAGTGGTGGTATTCCGGGCTTAACATTTATTTTGTCTTTCAAAAATCGGTCCAGTAGTTTAGTGTTACTCGTAAATTTCAGCAACATCTTATCCTGCCTTCCCTACTTATCGACTCTAACGAAGTAGTTTCCGATGACTTTAGAACACTTCCATGTGATATCACATAAGCTTAGCAAAGGTTGCCCCCACATTTCACCTTTATTGTTGATCCATGTAAGTGTTCTGCTCCCGATCCACATATTCATCCTGCGCGAAGCTCTTAATGGTACAACCTTCGATGCCGGTTATATGTCCCAGTTACTTTTGCCTTCCAGTTGATTTCACGCGTCATTCACAGAGCTGTGCATCGGTACTTCTTAGTCGATAGTTGCTGCTAAGCTGCGCAGCTTAATATAGTCCGTAATATTTCTTTGATTCCCTCTTTCGTAAGCAAAAATACTGGAATAACACACATAATCAAATGTTAGGGCTGAATGGTCGATACAGCGTAGTGGAGGATGGTAAACTACGGGCTCAACTATCAGCTTTTCATTCGTCATTTTTGAGTCCAGGATAATGGCTTGTTGGAACCGTGATGTCTGGTTGGTCGATGCACATGGTTATACAAAACAGCCATATCCATGAATTCGAGGATTTTCGATTTAAGTGATGGCCCATTAGGCGACACTGATGCTACTGAAGGAACATAAAGTCACCTACTATAATATAGTGAGATAACTTTTGTGAAACAGCATAGCGGATGGCGTTTAATAGAACGTTTTGGTTGTCTGCAAATGAAATTGGACGTCTATAGATAACTGCGAAGATGCGAGCGTCACTCTTCTTCTGCGAACCAACATCTCGACCTGCAAATTGCACTCGGCAATACGGTGCGTCTGAAATAATAACGGAAATTTTGGTAAGTGCCTCACAGTTCAAACAATCCCGATAGCAGAGTGCAACACGGCCACCGCGAGATGGACGATCATTTCGAAAGACGGACATATAACTGAGTTTAATCCATGGATCAAGTAAGTTTTTTAAGAGCCACGTTTCCGTAAACACCTTACGTCCCAACTTGTTGTTTCATTTGAATGGCGCAGCTCCGAATGCTTAAAATACATCGCTTGAGCGTTGGAGTAGCAGCATTGCATTTTGTATTGACGCACCAGGAGCTCGGTTCTTTGTGAGTTACCGAAACAAATGGTCCCCTTCTGCCAAAGTATTTAAAATGGTTGTTTGCGCAGTTAGCTTGTTTGAAATAGGTACAATAGAAGTCTGAGGTCTGTTTGTAATTGAAGGAATGGTCCTAACCGTTCGTCTGGTGGCCCAAGTTTACTGTTGTCAAGCCATATTTTGATTGTCACTAATACCATTTCGGGTGCAGCCAAGGTAACTTTCGAAATTCGTGGCCCGTTACCTTGGTATTGTGTGAAATAAATTATACGGGTAACGCCAAAAGTCACGACAATATGCATGTTGTATATTTCTGCGATGTACTTAAATTCTTCGATGTCGTACTTCTGTCGTTCACTGATATGGCTATGCTTCAATTATAGCAAAACATGAACCATTACCAATTTCTTCATCTCATTTTGACTGAAACAACTAGGGTTGGATTTCCGCTTCTGTCTATCTACCCATGGACTCTCAGGAAAAGTGCGGGCGATGACAGGAGAGTTCGCTAGCATGGGGCTTGCTAAGAGAACATCATCCAAGTCGCGCGTATTGCAAAAGGTTAATCGCAGTAACCGAGGTTGCCCTACGTGTAGAGATGATGGATTACATGAAGGCGTGTAAGACTAGTTGGAGAATTTCAGCCCGATCGCGTAGGCTATTTCAGCCCAGCGGTTTTGCTCTGCGGCTAGTCTACCTTTTAGCGATTCGCTAATGGCTTCTGCGACGTTTGCACATATAACTGACATCGCCTTTCGGTTGCGTAGTAATTGTTTGTTCTGCAATTCCTTGTGAGCCTAAGTTTGTCGTGTGGGGGTTCCTGGCTTGTATTTCGTGGATGATAAGGCAAGGCTACAGCAATAATTTTTACTTGCAACGCCGTTAGTTGTACTATATGTAGAGGTCAATTTCTTTCTCAATCTACTGGCGGAGGTGAGCATGCACTTTGCGCGTAACTCTGCATGCTTTTTTATATTAGGCAATAGTTGGGATATCGTTCAAGCAGCCTGTTTTCACTAATGTATTTTACTAACGGTGTTTGCCTTTGGCTGGAATGTGTAGCATTGTAGCTAGAGAGCTTTTGCCTTTCAATAGCTCGAGAAATCGGTCAACGTAATGCAATAATCTGCAATTCCGGTTCTGAGATTTGCCCTTCCAATACCGCGATCAGTTTCTTTTGGTCCGCTGACGTAACAGCCAATGCTTCACACCTTGTCATAAGCGTTTGAACAATCTCAATTATCGGACTATCTGAACATATGTCACTAATCAAAAAGCTATCTGTCGATACGCTGTTAACTCCGTTAAGTTTAATGGCCACATCTGTTGCTTCGTATGATTTGGTACAGAACGAGCACGTGATTTTCGAGCGGATTTCATTTCCCTGCTTGTCTGAGCTACGGTTGACCATAGGTTAGTTGCTTACTGGTTTACCGGTTGACAAAATTGTCCGGCCTATGTATCAGTGATCCGTTTGCACCTTTGCTTGGCGTGGTCACGCCGTTAGAGCTGCCTGTTTTCTAATCCGGTCAGCGGGTGTGATGGTGTGTCACTAGGCGCACGAGTAGCCGAAATCACGCAGGCTTTGTGCAGTGAAATGCAAGTAAAAATATGGTGGTAAGCTGTGATGACAAAAATGCTAGTACTTATGGTGTACCGTGGTGCACAGTCCTAAGTTATATATTGTCTGACAACCTCAAAGAAAATCTGTCGAATTGTATCCCAAAGTACTGATGAAACTCAAATAAGCAAACTTACTAAAGTTAGCCTTAGTGAATATACTTCCGAAGATTTTGTTTGTGTTGCACCAGCGTGTCGTTGGAATTAATTCAAAAATATAGACACCGTTGGATAGAGCTTAGTGATCCGAAACGATTAGAACGCACAGCCTGAGAGTGCTGAATTCTGGAAGCTTACAGCATAATCACATATGCCAATAAACTAGAAGACCTGATATATCATGGTTCCATTTTTATATATTTTGCCGTTTCATGTGGATCAAAGTACCTAAAACATATAAATGGCACACAACAACAATTAGCGCTCGCCACATTGGATGTACACAAAGATGCCTGGAACATAATACGCCAAAGCGAAACTAATTTATTATTATAACAATTTTTGAGGGAGTTCATCAACTCTATGGAGATGATATACTTGTCCAAATCTGGTTAAATTGACAAAGGTTCGTTCACATTATGTTAGCTACATTACCTTTAATACATACCGGAGTTTATTGACTCACCGTATGCCATATTATGTGTACTCTTGCACATGCAGGACCCAAGCAAACGGGTGCCTCACAAACGGGTAGCAAATCAGCAAGATCACTTTGAAATCAGCAATACATTAATTGGTTAGCTGTAATCATGCATCAACGATCCTACCACTTTAGAAATCTTGGGCTTATAATGCTCTTCCATCCGTCCAATTACCATCGGTCGATTATTTCAGTTCGGATAACAAACTGCGTGCCCTATCTATTTTTAATGATGTAACGATTAGCCACAAGTACCGAGCGGTTGACCTCGGGAATAGAACACCACTCATACACTCACATGTTTATGCGCTAGAGATTGGTGCAAAAGCTTGATGATGAAGTTTTAAGCAAAATGATATGTGGTCTTTTGTGTTGCGGTCGCCTGGCGTCAGAAAAAATCTGTGTACAACCGTCTCCCCGTGACATCGTAATGTGCAAATATTATACCTGCAACGTTTATGAACATAATGAGTAACATAAAACCCAAGCCTTACAAACTTTGGTAACATTCTTATAACATGTACAGGATCACAATATAGTTGAAATTCGTTAAAACCGTAATCGACTTATCCTGTTGAAAGGCAGGGTGATCTGATTCAATATGAAGAAAACAGACAAAACTTCGGAAGATGGAAATTAAGGATTGACTACTAAGCATGCATTGGAAGAATATATATACTAAATTCGGAAGCTTTGTCAACAACTCCATCTACATCCGCTTTGGCTGCAGGTACTAAAATATAACGAGAAGGCTGCAAAATCCTATTCATGGAAATATCCTTACACACAATGGACCATTGACATTGCAGCAAAATTACACGCGAGAACTAGGTATCACATAATTTAACCTGGTTATACCACGATACAAGACAATGTTGAGGTTTGACTTTCGTTTCATAATAATACTTTCAGTGTGGATACGCTTGCCATTTACTATCAGTTCGTTTGTAACTGTGCAATTAGTTCGCATTGATAGTGTAAGCTACAGCTATCTGGACAACATTGTGTAGCTTTTTGTTGGGAAATGTCATTTTTACATCCAACCATTGAATATCCAGATACTGTTTAATCGGTGTGATATCACCATTTCACACATTTTTGTTAGCGGCCTGTTTGTACAACATATTCAAACAGGAAACGTACATCCTGACATCACAAATGATAAACAGATGGGGCGAATACCTTTTCAGAAATGCAGATATGTATAGGAAGAAACAGTGATACTTTTCTTCTAAGAGCATGCCATCACTCGTGCGTGTATGTTCTGGTCTAAATATTGCCACAGCTTATACCTGGAAAGAAGCGTGTCCACAATTATTATATTTATAATTAATATATAAGTGCCGTATATTTTTTCGACTATATGGAATACAAAGCTAGAAACTAAACGTGCCACTGGTACTCTGCACCTTGAAACGAGCACAATTGTGCACTCCATGCGTTTCGGCTGCTCGGAAAGCGTTAACAATTTGGCACATGGAAACCGGCTATCGGCCGTGTCAGAATACGAAACAATGGTGACATGTTCCGACAAAATATCAGTTAAAGTGGTGCTTACGCAGAACGTGGATGTAACTCATCTCAGGTTGATCAACTACAGTCAGGAGTGTCCTTGTTGAACACCAACACTTGCACTCTCATGAATGTTTGCCTTCTTTTAACACTAATGTATCAACATAGTCGGGAGCATGCATGTCTCCCATATACATATAAATCTAGCCCTGTACATACAACCATGGAGACCCAATTTTTAATCTCCCACGACTCAGTGTGTGTCCTTGATAGCGCTTCCGTTTAATCACTCAATGAGAGAATGAATTAATGCCCGCATTATTTTGAATGCATGACACGTTATTTTGATGTTTGTAACACGCTAACATATTAGTCCTACACACGCTTTTGCCTGTAATTTGTACATAATTCCATAGGTGCAGCCGGCATAGCTATCTTCAGAGCTGTAAGTAATTTTTGCTAAAATATAATAAGTGCACTGCTCGACGATCAGGTCTACACTGTTCAAATAAACTGTGGTCTTATTTTTGCAACCAAGCCTAAAACCGCCTCTTTGTATGTTATATCCAGTGAGAAGTTTTAACGTTTCTCTTTGGGATTCTTGTGGTGTTTACGTTTGAATTGCAACTCAATTAATAACGGTTTCTACAGAATTGCATCACTACATCATGGATTATGGTGGATAAATATTAGAGAGTTGCAGCTGAGACGATAAATCACTCTGAGATTGCAGTGCATCTGCGGTGTACTGTGCATGAGCTCAAATATATAAATTAATATGTATTTAGGTTTTTAGTGTATCTACAAATGACCCTTAAAATATAATCACGGACCCGTTCAGGTTTAACGGACTTGTGGATTGAACCAACTGGTTGTCTTGTAAGCAGTTAATCGAAAGTTCATGGGCGATTTATTGCTCGGTCCTGCAAGTCACAATAGGAATCTGATGTACAATATACAACCCTTTGAATCCAACTCATATTCGGAATCCACAAATTATATTAAATCGAAAAAATAGCGTTTAAGATAGGGGACTGATTAGAAGAGGTTGTCTGTTTTCTACTCGAAGTTGCCTTTGCATGCGTCAGTCAGCTAGGGAACCAATGCGCAGCGCACTGCCGCACAATCAATCTGTCAATATAACTTTCCTTTAAACTAAAACTAGAAAACATTTGTTCAAATCAGGCCTAGGCTTTTCAGCATATCCTTGCTTAATTTAATTCAAATTTGTTTTATTTGCAACCCTGGTGTAGGTGTTGGACAGACTGGTTCAAAGCAACATTTGTGTTAATGCATTGTATAGTAACTAAACAAAATTGAGCTTGTGGGTTAAAAGTTTTGGTTAAAATTCAATTGCTTAATTGGAACTCCAATGAACAATTTAATTTTTAAAATTATATCGCTATTTGATTCAAGGTGCATTGTGGTAAGAACATTTTAGGAAAAATAACATAAATTAAGTGGGTTCGTTGGTTACCCACCTGTTTTTTAAATAGCTTGTCAAATATTCTAAGCTAATTATCGCGGAACAAATAATGCGGCGTTAAATAAGGCTTATAAATAAACGCTGATTAGCACTTCGTAATCAGATAAAATTAGAGAGGAAAATCAACCCAATGCTAATACGGCTAACAGGGATATTTAAATGATTTAAGAAAGGGTCAAAACTGTTTTCATCACTTTCCTGAACATGCTCACAAGTAACTCAGTATAGTAGTGTACCGGGAAATTTCCAACTAGTTATCAATTGACCGTTCGACGCCAAAACAATCATATGCACACATCAGCGTGTGAAATTCACGGAATTTGAATGAACTTGCCTGTGAGCATCATGTCTAAGTAAAAATCATAATTCAGTTGTTCACAACTCTCGTCTACACCAAATCAATCGCTTCACTGTGAAGTGCTTTTTTTAATTCTAAACTAGATCTATTAGTTTATAAGACGCAAATGCATACATACATAATAATATGCATACTGCAGATTGGGGATTATACATTCCTCAATCATTAGAATTCAAATGCAACAGCCTAGAAGATTAATAGGGAAATCATTCCGTCAGTTTAATCTCAATTCACAGCTTACCATTTCGTTATACATAAAATTATAACAGCTTAGATGAATACCCTAAATTTTTCAGCTGTAATTCTTTTTCGACATGGAAAACTTAAATAACATATTTAAATAAGCATATTTGGTTCCATTAAGCATGTTATATTAGGAGCCATATCGTTTGCTGAATGGCATATACCACTAATACGCTAACGAGAGGAAATCGTGTTACGTTACAATGCTGGCAATAATATGGTGACATTAATTACTCAGAAAAACCAAATCAATGGTAACACACATTTGCGATATCACATTTGCCATATCACGGCTGAAGCTTAAAATACCATTATCAAGCTTATTCAAAAGCTTGAATTTTCGCTCGAGGATTTAGCAACTCTGCATATACAATTGGGAAAATGCTCAATAAAAGCTTTCGAGTTGAAAGCAATAGTAAGATATATATGTCGCTTTGACCAGCATGCATTAGCAAATGCTTGTAATAAATAATCTAGACTTTGATGTAACCAATGTACCCCTCTGGTTTTATGATCGAGCCCAATATTTATGCCCAGCATCTGGCATCAAAAATCTATAAATATTTCAATTGAGTGGGCCATATCAGAGGTTCCACAAGCAGTTGAGATACTCGTAAATTGTCTCAAAAACTCCGATGGCAAGTTACCAACTAAACTAATAAAAATTAATAAATTTCTGTTATGGACTTCGTTGCGTTTCTCCTCGGAATAATAAAGCACATTGTTACACATGACGTCTTGGTTCTAGTATATGTAACCACTAGATAGATATACGCCGAATCGCATAAACGATCGGCGTTTACTTAAGCCGTTAAGCAAATAGCCGCAATTAATTGATAATCTCGCGTAAATATGTAGCTTAGTACTTTCCATTTCTGCATTTGACATTTGGAGAATAAATGTAATTAAATAGCTTACCTTAATTTAAATCTTAGCAAGTGACCTGACTTATTAGAATTTAGTATCCTTCAACAGATGTTTGATTACTACCTACATTTCGATAAACTGATTATAATAGACTTCCCATGAAACATGTCAATATTATTTTAAAAAATTATTATTTGGGATTAAATGGCGCGAAAGTATTGTTGTGGTATTGTGGTACTGTTGTGTTGGAAAACCCACTTAATTTTCGAGTTAAATATCCCCCAGCATTAACGAATTCCAGATTACACTGCTGACGATTAAATACTGCAATGACAAGGAAGGGCGTTAAGCCTCTCGCGTTCTCATTCGTATTCCTGCAAATCGATGCTTAAGTAGCAAAAATAAACCACATTGTGTGTCTTGTAATAACGTGTGTTAAGCATTAATATATTACTTGAGAACGAAAACGTAATCATGCGGGACAATCATTATAAAGTATATGAATACGTTTTGAAGAAGGTAAAGAAATTCATTGTATCTTTTCCCATAACACATTTTAATTATCTGACAGCTCTTGGGCAGTTCTTTTTTAAAAACAACAACAGTATTCTCTTTGTATACGCCAGCAACCTAGTGTACATTTCCATCACATATCGCCCTTTGCACCTATAAGTTTTGTTCATAGGTAAGATATATATTGCTTTTATTACCGGTTGCTAATAAATGTATGCTTGTGTGACAAATTATTACACACTGATATGCAGCTTTATTGTAATTATCATCGCTTATCGAAAGAACATTAATGTCTATATAAATAAAATAGGAAAAATCATAAAGTATAACGTATCACCGAAACAGCAAACTTTCTGTGCGATAAATTAAGGTGAACATGCACCTACATGTAAAATTGTTGTGGGTATCAAGGAATATAATACAGCTTTAAATGGAAGGTATGCTATTAACGTAATTATATACTCCGCGGTATTATTTCGTTTTCTTAATGAAGTGTGATTTTTCACCCAGAGAACGGGAGGTTCGAAAACAGTAATGATTAATAACAACGGCATAAAATTGAAACAGCTTACAATGTAAGATACACTGTGGTAACAAATGAGCCAACATTAATGCCTGACGACTTCAAGCTTGGTTTATTATGTGAGGACCACTACTATTGCCGAAATAATTGCTAGTCATCCAACAGTATTACATACAAAGCGATCTGATGTATTTGCTGCCGACGTTCCAAAAGCAAGAAACAGTTGATTCCAAAATGGTTTGTTAGGAAATTTACAACATCTCCTAAATCAAATGTTATCAATGTTAGCGCGATGATACATCCTTTACAAAGGACTTCAAACATTAAAGTTACATTCCACATGGAGTTGCTCTTATTATTGATGCAATCTGCACATGTTAAATATTTAAATGTGTAAATTTGCGTATTTAGCTGCCTAAAATAGTAAAAGGAAAGATATGAAAATATGTGGCTCTTAATTATTCTGATATTTCAGATTGTGTCAATCTGCAGTCTATGAATGCAATAGTCAAATTGTATACTTATATCTTGTCTACAGTCAAAAGTTATCGTAATAAAAATTTCGCTATACGTTGTATCATACACATCTTTATTTTGTACACATCATTTGGATATACACTTGGCATAACAATATTAGTCAGCATGCAAGCAATCTGACTGATAACGAAATTATGCTTATATTGACAGTGACTTGTATGCAAACGGGTGAAGTCTCGGCTTGAAGGATCGAATACCTAACATCAGCGTTAATGAAGTATGCGGTTTATTCAATGCAGGTATGGTACACTAATTTAGGAGCATTATTTAGTGCCTGGCTCATAAGCCCCTAGAAATGAAACAGCTCGCCTATGCTTCTTGAATACCGTTGGTGCCCAGGTTGTGTACCGTGCTTTTATACTCGAGGAAGACTGTCAAGCCTGTTTTAAACAAGTGAAGCATTCAAGCTTCGTCCGTGGCTGCCTGCTTATTTTGTCCTCTGGGTGCAGTGAAACAGCTTTTAACCACATATGGTGTCACGCACAGTTAATCTACTTAGCGCTCTGGACTAAGTACGGAAACATAGTGCAATTGGCCAAGGCTGACCGAAGTATATATGACCCAGGCAAATTAATTTCATATTTTCTCGGAACTAGCAGACAAAGATGCATGAAGGTGATTATGCTACGATTTCAAAGACTGCGTATAAACTTGAACCGTGATTGCACAACCCTAAGTTCAAACGTAACTATAAGCAAATAATGTAAACTCGAGATTATGAATATTTCCATCAGAAAACAAGGTGCATGCTTCAATTTATTAAATAGATTAATGCCGGTATTATTGCTTAGTTACATTTCATGGATTATTGTTAATGAGATTTTAGTTTTGTTATCTATATCGCTGGTTTTCGTAGTGTGTAGCGCAGCTGCCTAGGCTTTCGCCTTCAAATGTACATTAAATCTCACATGCTTCATGTTGTGCACGTTCGCCGTAACACAATGCATCCCCCGTGTCATTCAGTGATTAATTCTCAACTAGCTGATCACGTCGAAAAGTTAAAAGCAGTGAGAATAATTAACAGTCTCGACTAAGAAGCAACATAGGCTGACATAAAAACGAACAACTATCAGTGTCAAACGCACGTAAGATCAACTTATCGACAGGATAAACTGAAATCAGTTCTAATGGCTATTTTTGTCAGCCGACGTCATGTACTTAGTGGATTAGATATATTGCATACAGTGATGATCCGATTGTAAAATACACCACTTGCATTAATATTGCCGCTACATTAATGACACATGTGTCGTTGTACAAACTGCCGAACTAGCGAAATATCTATTGTTAGATCTAGGGAACTGATATCCCGCAATCCAGGTTACGGATTATAAGGAAAATTACCAGGCCAAAGTTTTGCGATGTAAGCAAGTTAATTAAGGTCCTGGAAATTACACACAAGCTCCGAATCCTGCCATATTAGCAATAGCTAGCCAGCTAAGTTAGAAAAATAAATAAGATGTAAGCTGCAGATAGACTCCTCTACAGCACATGAAAATAGATGTGCCAAAGTGTTCCTACTAAAGCACTTAAACCGGAACGCGTAAACCGGAAGCGAACAATTTTCTAACCTATTTTAGGAAAAAGGTGTTAATAACGATGCCGCACAAAATATATTGAAGTGGCCGGAGTTTCAGGTATCATCACCGTGAATTGAGAAAAAATGAAGTAATTTGCTGACCGTGAGTTTGGTACCTAGTTAAGAAGGTTGTTTAATAGATAGACACGTGCGCTTCAGTATAGGCACTCCTGGCGTAATGTGTTGTTGCAAGCGTGGAAATGTATTGCAAGCATGCATTGGGAAGCTGTTGTCATCGTCCATAAATGCGTCAGCCTCTTGTAGGCGCAAACATATGGCACAGCATGCTAAATTGCCCATTTGCTTCCTTGCTGGTTATAGTTTTCCAAGTCAGGGTTGGCCAGCGCTGATCCTGCGATAAATTTTGCGCAGCAGTCTGCCTGGAAGTCCGTAATTGAGAGGACATCGTTAAACTGGTTTCCATATATATCTGAATTACCTGAGCGAACTTTGTGCACAACCACTATTTATTGGCCCTGCAGTTCTGCCTTAGACGATGATGTAACATTTGGCAATACGGCGGTCCTAGTAGCATAGTGATGTGTTTACTTGTCGAGTGCTGTGATTGACGAAGCCCTGAGGTTGCAGTCAAGTCTCAGGATGTAATAGAGACGTCCCGTTTGCATTAGTAATCTGTTTCCAATACATTCGTTACGATTGTATTTCTTTAAGGAACATCAAGGCTCGGTACCTCCAGGCTTCTCTTTGAACGGGCATTTGGTTTATCAAGACGCGAAGTGCTTTGACTGTACATATTTTGCAACCTGTCCAAAATTTTAAAACATTATGTTGAGGTCAGGCTGTCCATGAACTGAATGGGTAGGTGAAAACTGTGCTGCTAGCCATGTGAGCGTGAGAGGTCAGTTTATTTTTTCTTCATTTCATCTCATTCAAAATGTAAAGAAAATGCGTAGGGAGGTGCGGTATATTATCAGCATATTTATGGGAGCATAGTTTAAATGTCTTCGGTCTCGCTCTTCACGCGATTACAACGAACCACACGGCAGTGAAGCAAAACAGTTTTTTTTATTATTTAATACATGTTATCTCTGCGGTTTGCTAACGCCAGATGGATTAAAAAACGGTATTTCCTGAACACGTATTGCATCAAAAGAACTCCAAGCAATCGGTTTTACCGAAACATGTTACAACTCTTATATATTAGACCATATTTTAATTACCCATCCTTTAACTCTATTGCTACCAAGTCCAAGCAAAACGTATACGTTATATGTACTCGCATGTATATAACATATATAGGCATATATTGTACATGTGCTGGATGAAGCGTAACATGTTTTTAACGTTACTAATGTTGCACGATTTTATGACAACCATCATGCCTTTGACACACTTTCTCCTTCCATCGAATTATAATCGCTTTTTTACGGAAATATCGATTTGAAATCATTTTTGAAGGATGCCTCACGCAACTCCATCACGTGTGTAAATTTGAGCGGTTTGAACAACCGCCGCTGATAAATCTCCATGATTCTCTTTGGTTCGATATCACATGTGTCTCGTTGTACTGGGTTTTATCAAAAACCAATAAAGTCAACAACCATGAATATAGTACGTAGTAATTAACTGTTCGTTTTGCATCAGAAACAACCAACAAACACGGACAGTTCCGTTGATTTAAACATACCAGCGATACAGGGGTGTTCAAGGACCCAATTTTGAATACACAGTCTTTATTTTTATATATTAAGGGTGCGCTACAATGGACAACTTGAGCTTTTATTGCCCTTTCATTATTTCAATTTTCATTTATCGATTATATCCGTTCGGTAAACAAACACGGCTTGGTGTAAATTTTTAATAATGATATAACATTTGGCTAAAGTACCCAGTATTTGAGCTCCAGAATATAATTTCACACACTAAATAATACGACTTTTCGCAAGGGGCTTGATGTGGCAGGTAGATATTGAAGATTTAAGCAAAATAATATTGTCTTATTTGTTGCAGTCAATTGACACCCTAAATTACATGGGTACAACGGACTACCCGTAAAATCGGAAACACCTGGTACCTACAATTTATCTGAACAGCTTGAGTAACATGTAAAAAATGCACTGCGACCTTTGATACCATTCTTATAACATATATACAATCATAGATAGAGTTGAACTGTGTTAAATCCCTAAAAGACCTATTCTGGGTTATTGCAGGTTAATCTGATTAAATATGATAACATCAGAAAAAGGTCGGTAGATAGCCCTAAACGGTTGTCAAAAAGCATGTATTAGGAAGAATGTATATGCTTAAATTTTCTAGGCGTTGCCAGCAATTCCATGTACATCCACTTTGGCTGCAATTACTGAGAGATAACGATAGCGCTGCAGAATCTGATTCATGGCAAAACGCGTTGCACAACAATGACTCTTGTCAATGCAGCACAATTACACTTGAGACTTTGTTAACCAAGACCTTAACCTGATTATACCTCGAGACAAGACAAATATAAGGCATAAATTTCGTCTCACTATATGATCTTCTATTTTCCTTCGGTGGCCATTCAAAATTAAGTCGTATATGACTACGCAATTCTTTCACAGTAATATTGGAAGCGACCTGTACCTGGACACCAATATGTTGTACGTTCGTTGTAACTGTAATTTGTACATCCATTCAATTATTGCGAAAAGAACTTCTAATCGGTTTGATATTAAAAATTCAATCAATTTTCTTGGCCCTCAGTTTGTACAACATATTCAAAATGCAAACATGCCGCGTGACACAGTATACGACAAAGATGTGGGGCGAATATCTTACCAGAACTGCCGATATAAATATGAAGGTAACGCGATATTGCTCTTGCCAGATAATGCCATAAGATTTGCTTGTACTTTATGTGCCAAATATTGCCACAGTTATTACATGATAAAAAACATTCCAATACTTTTTCTTAATTTTTCTTAATGATATTATATAATTACCGTTTATTATTTTGGCTAGATAAAATAATATATTTTATCCTAAATGTACCACTGGTATATACACATTGAACCAAAATCAAATTGTGCAACGGCTACGTTTTGACTGCTAGGAGAGCTTTGGAAAATCTGCAAAGGGACAACGGCTAACTCCAGGGTCTTAACACGAAGCCATGGCAAACCATTCCGACAAAATTAGTGTTACTTTGTTTCTTGACGGAGAACGTACGAACACCTAATCACAGGTTGAACAAATATAATACGGAGTATCTTTTGTGAACACTTGCACTGACCCTGTCATCCATGTTTGCCTAATGTTAACAACATTGTGTCGAAGTTTTCAGGAAGTATTTCAAAAACATCAAAAATGCCTGCTGCAAAATGTCCTGATTATTTGTATCTTCCATAATACTAGATAGTCTGAAATATAACATGTATACGCCTGCCAAATTGACGCCATTTGACCTTAATATGCACCAGCGCACAGCTGTTCACGAAACGACAGCATAACTTATCATTGCGTATTAACATTAACTGTTAACAATAATAAATACGCAGAATCAGCAAAACAACACAGGATTTATTGGCTTCTAATAGCTAAATAAAATCCTTCACTTACTTGTTTGATTATCCCATTGTTAGGAATGCGTTGTACACAACTGCAAATAGAACATTGCAACTATCGAACCATAAGATATAATTAGCGCATTTACTTGTCACATCAACACGCGTCTATTTATTTATCTAAGGTGCAAGGTATTACTTGTTCTTCAAATGACACTTTAATGCGGAATACAATAAATTATTTCATTTAAACATAACTACCAAGTTAGCGTGAAGCCAACATTTCTCTCTTATGCACTTAAAAATCCTGCGCCAACTTAGCCAGTATACAGGTCTACCTGAATATAACCGTCGTTTCTCATAGCTGATTGTAACGAATCATTGTTCTAATATTTTCAGCCTATAGTTAACTAACACTTGTTTACAATGCTATTTAAGCTTAAGTGCATTACAAAATTGAAACTATAAACCACAATTGCATTAATACATTAAAATATCTAGCTTGATACCAAACTAGCTACTTAGGGAACATCGAAATAAGATCCTATATATGCTTATTGAAGTATGTTTGAATTATGGTAAATAATTTTTTTTTAAATAATTGTTGGTTTTTTTTATTATTTTACGTCAGTTTTTAATATTTTATTCATATTCATTTCTTTGAAGGAAATTTTTACCTCTTTTTTTTCTATGAAATGCAATAAATAAAGTTAAGAACATGGATAGACATTTTTTTTTTTTCATCATTTCTTTGGATGGATTAAATTAAACAAATCCAATTTATATTAACTTACCTTTAACTTTTCTTTAATCGTTTTGTTCTTTGTTTTATCCCGCATGGATAATATTATTATTGTGTGAGAACATTACAGATATATTAGGAGCGGAAGATTAAGTGGGAATTTTTCTTCGTTACTATTAAAAATGAATTGATTGATTTGTCTATCGATTTTCTTTAATAAATAAGACAATAATAACTTAAGAATTAAAAAATTTTTTTTTTGACCCGACTTCTATTTGATTATTTAAATATGTGTTTATTTTCAAATCCAGTAAACAAAAACATAATTATTTTATTCTAGTAGGGATAATTTTATTTAATTAGAAATACTTTTCATTATCTCACTCACAACACCTTAAATATATTAGCATGAGACGTTTTGAAAAAACCACCATTCCCTGGTGCTGACGTATTGCACATGGAATACGTCTAGAAAACGATTTAGACGTCGTAAATGCGGATTACGTGTCGTCCGATATCCTGTGCGCTTCAACTAAACTATCACAGGCGGACTTTGCAACGTGCATTTCAATTAAGTTGTATGCTTTCTTTTTCGCATGTTATTGGTCAATGTACCTAATCATAACCATTTCCAGCAATTGAGCATTATCATATGCATTACATGTGAAACGCTGCAAATTTATTGACAAAGGAACGGTATTGAAAATTTTACATTAATAGCTAGTGTAACGCATTACATCCAAATAATACTCTCGCGTAGTTGCTTTTGAACTTGATAACTTGCGATTCAGTGACTAACCAATTTTATCTGCTGATGAATTAACCTACGTATAAATGGAAGATAGGAGGTGCTGTATCCCAGTTAACTTGTGAATTGTGCAGCAAAGCCGACGGCCCTTAAGCTGCTGGCTATTTAGCATCTGCTTTAGCTGTCCTAAGATCGCTCGACAACTAAATTTAAGGAGGTGCCCCCAACTCACTATCCCTCGTTTTGTGAAACGCACCTGATTATTTTCGACTAAGTCCGACATATATCCTCTCAGTATTTATACGAACAAATACAACTTGAAAGTATAAATTTTCAAACTTATTAGTTATGTAAATGGTTGCCTCAGTTATATAGAAGTAATATGAACGTCCTTTAAGTGAAATGCAAGCACATTGGATTCTAGACAATGTCATTTACCAAGATAACAATATGAATGACAGTGGAATATTAGTCGTGCAATATAACAGTACGATTGCAAATGTTGTAGCCTAGCAAAAGCTTAACTGCTTAAGCAGCTGACTAGTTAGCATCTGCGTATAGCTGTCATGGATTTCATCCCCAGAAGTGCATATAGGAAAGGCGCACTAAAGATGGAAAGCCTGTGTTTATTTTCCGAACAATCTGTGCCATGTAGCTTGTGAGAAGCCGGGACGTAAAAATTATATTGACGAAGAAAAATCCAATTTAAATTACTAACTTAACGTTTAACTAAGCTAGGTGCAATTGCTATGGATGGAGTGTTCAGTAAGAATAATTAATGGTTATTGAAGGCAGGTCAATCTCAACTGTTCTAGTTTTAACTGCGTAGCGGTGAAGTATTTTTGTTGAAATATCCCATTTACCTTGCAAAATTTATATCCAAGCCGACTTCACTCATTGCTGAGGTTTAATCTGTATTTTAGTTGCCACCTGCATATAGCCGTCTTATGTTTTATCCTCAGCTTTGGACCGAGGAAATATTCTCTAGGGACGTGCACATTTAGCGCCAAATGCGTCTGGTGGTTCGCGGACTAATCTGGGACTTGTATATTATGAGCTGCTAATACAGAAACATTTTACTTACAAGTATGAATCCGCACAATCTTTAGTAATGTAAAATCTAAACTCTCTTGGTTTAAAATGTCCTGGACGTAGCGTCTAGAGAGATGAAGTCATGGCATTAAACGTTTAGCAAATCTAATCTTCTAATTTGGTAACTTGTTTTGCACTGGTAGATAAGTTGTGCTATACGCTAGTAATTTTTGACATACTTAACCTTATTCCATGCCCCTTATGGCTCAATAGTTTTTGCTGCTGGCGGTTTGTCATATATCTCTAGCGGTCGCGGATTGACTCGCAATAAATAATGGAAAAATTCTTACCGATGAGATCAAAATCCAGCTCGCAGTACCGTAGTCGTTTAAGCTTTCGGCACTTTAGGATCTGCATCTAGTGGTAACGGGCTCATTCCCTAGTATGGGGAACGAGCTATCGCGCACTAATGCCGGGTTACAACAAGACGAAATTATCTTGTTACTTTGGAATGTGACCACTGCTCCGGGCAATTGGAATTCGATCATTGTGCCTAAATTAACTTTCGCTAGAGCAGAAGCGATATAGATATATATATACATGTAATACTTGAAATGTTCGACACTAGTTCCTTAAATTTTAATATATTTGGTATTGCGGATGTAATCAAGCGTATCTCCGTTGCATGACTTGGTAATTTCAGCAATGATTTGTTTCGTTACGCAATGAGGTTCATGAGGCGCTCATTTTTGAATAGACATTAAATGAAAACGGTTTCTTTAGAACTGTTATCAATACATCTCGTTTCCCTGGGTCGTCTAAACGCATTATGTGCTAAGGGGAATAATAATTCTATTGTAGCGCTTGAGTCAATTGTTCACTCAAATTGCAATGCAACTTTTGTGCATAGCACAATAGCCCCTATAAATAAATTACTCAATTAATAACGTCTGTGGTGAATATGCAAAAGACCCACAACATGTAAGTACAGACCAATTCAGGTCGCATATTTTTAGACGTACGTGCGATTGAACAAAATGGTTGTAGACTAAGCAGTTCGTCAATATTGGGTCATCGCCGAATTAAGCTCTTCAAATGATGGTCATAACGAACTCGTTTAAAATTCGCGCTGCTTGTGTAATTAACAACCATCCTATAGTTCGATGAATCAACGGTTAATCAAACCATTTCTCCCGGAGTAAAAAGCTTAGGTTTTGCACCTGTTTTAGATATAATATCAGTAATCAGAAATTTTTCATCACACGGATTGCACCGAGATCTGAGCAATTTACCTAACTTTCCTTTGCGATGTCGGTTTTTCAACGGCTCCTTAATAATTCTTTGTACGATTGCAATATCTGTGATTTATCGTTATCCATTTTGGCATTCCTGTTTGTTTTAACTTTTACATATGTCTTCAAATGTCTTTCATATGTCTTCCGTTATAGGATATTTAGGTGTTTGGTAAACCGAACTGCGCAATGAACTGTTGTACTTTTCGTACCGTGGACGCTTTCGTAGTTTTGATCAGCAGGCATACGTAAACACATCAGGTACAATTCAAATAGAATTGGCTTTGTACGAGAGCACGGAAATCAAGGTGAATTCTCACCCATGGCTTAGAGGCTGGCATTTACGGTTGGAGGAATTAGCCTGGAAGTTCCGTTGTTGATGCACATTTGCTATATTTGGCGACCCATGCATGGATATTGTTGTCTATAACAGAAGGACAATATAAGTAAAATCCGGCTGCAGCTTTCTTCCGGGATATTTCTGGACAATGCAGCTGAAAATATGTTAATAAACGTTTCATTGCGGATGTCCAAAATATTTATCTAACTATTTCTTTTAGCATGCTGGCCTTAAGCCAATCTAAGTTAGCCGAGCTGTTGACATGGACTTAGCTGATGATATCACGTTGCTGGGTAACGTTCAACAGGCCGACCTTCTTGGATTCAAATACATATTGCTTGATGTTAAAATATGGGGTGACTTTTCCTCATACGGGTGCAAACCGCTTTGCCATGACTTTCAGATGCCTGTACATGCAATCACTCTTGGTGGCGAGGAAATTAGGGTTACGGATAGTTTTGCCTAGGTGGGTAGTTGCATCACAGAATATGGAGCTGTTAGAGACCAGATTACCTTACGTAACCCAAGAGATCACTTCGCTTTCTCTAAGCTGAAGCACTTGTGCCGCCGCCATAACATCGCTCAATACATCAATGTACGGGTTAATGTGGTGACTGTATACGCTCTACTGCTGTACAGTTGTGATATTTGGCTTCTGCGTATCGTTGTCCTGTGCCGTCTTTCGGTATTTGAGCACCGTTGCTTGGGGTTGATCGCCCCTGTGCGGACGTGGCAATATATTACTAATATGTAAGTTAGCGTGGCCAGGGTGGAAGCAGCCATTCCCCTAGGAGCTCGTCCCGATGAGTTATCTGTGGTGTAGTGGGCACGCACTGCTAAGCTCCGTCGTAGTTAACCGTGTCGCGCTTTCGTCGCGATTTCAGGAGAGGCGTGATGGACAAAAACGACATGGAGAAGCCACACCCAAATTGCCGTGGGACGCATCACTCCTCCACGGGATTGCACCCTATGGAACTAATGTATATATTCTGCTATAGGCTGTGTAATTAACAAATACGTTAGAGCCATGCTACCCAATAGAATAGCCATGATACTTCACTCGAGCACTCTGGGATTTGTGATGCTATAATACAGTCGCAAATACTGTGACTAACACTTTATGTGTGTATTTTTACTGTTTATCCAGTCGATTGTCAGAATTGTGCGGGTATTGCTGACGTTCGTCCTTATCACATATTCATTATAATGTTTAGTCTTGTGCTTTCTTACGAACTAAAATATGGCAGGCTCCATTTCATGAAAGCCAAAGGCATTCACATATAATGACCTGGTATCAGTAATTCGACGATGTTAAGGAGGAACAGTTCACTAAAATTGATGAAGAAATTCAGAATAGGAAGAAGACAAATCCATGTAATATATAGGAGGAAAACTGCCTTTTAAGCATATTGAGTAGAATATTCAGTAAAAAAAGATGCCATTCTCCTAACAGATGCACTGTGATTAATGCCGAATAGAACTTTCCTTGAGTACTGCATGGCGCGCTGATTCAATATTAGGAAATCAGACAAAACATCGGTTGAGAGCCCTCAACCGTTGTAAACAAAGCATGCATTGGGTTGAATGTATATTCTTAACTCTCGGGAACGTTTCCAGCAAATCAATCTCCATCCGCTTTGGCTGCACAAAATAAAACATACCGAGACGGCTGCAGAAGCTAATTCATGGCAATACCATTTGCACTCGATTGACCCTTGGCATTGAAGCTCAATTAAAAGCAAGACCTAATTAACAAATAATTTAAATTGCTTAAATCTCGAGACATTATAAATTTGAGGTGTAACTGTGCATTACAATTTTACTTCGATGTGGAATCGGTAGCAATTCACCATCAGGTCTTTTGTAGATTTGCCATTCTTTCGCATTAATTTTGAAAGCTACCTCTACATGGACTCTGTTATATCGCTATTTCGTGGAAAATATCAGTTGTACATCCATTCAATGAATGACCAGATAATGTTTGAAATGTGTGATATCACAAATTCACGCAATTTTTTAGCCGTCAGTGTGTACAGCATAGTAAAACTTTAATTGTGCCTTATACCATAAGGGGCGAATATTTTGCCAGAAATGCACGAATATATAGAACGACAACGTGGTGTTGCTCTTGCCAGCGCATGACGTGGCTTTGGCGTGCATGTTCTGTGCCCAATATTGCCAACTTTTAACGTGAAAAGAAGTATGCTCATTATGAGTTTATCATCTATCTGCATATTATTTCGACTAGATGGAAATACTAACATGTATCCTTAGTGTGCCGCTGGTACTGTGCACTTTGGGCGTAACACAGATTGTGCTTCCTATATGTTTAGGCTGCTAGTTGAGCGTTGGTGATTTGGCAGCGAGACAATGGCTACCGGTCTCGTCAGAATACGAAACAATGGTATCACTTCCGGACAAAATATAAGTTAAAGTTGTGCTGGCGAGGAACATGCAAACATTAATGACAGTTAAGCGAAAACAGCGGAAGCGACATCAAGTCAAACTTTGTCTGAACATATTGTTCAGACCTGTGACTTTTCAAATCTAAGATCTGCGAATCGTCGAAATTTAACACACGGCCTTTAATTAGAATTTTCCTAAAGACAAGTTTGTTTATCGTTCTAGTCTTGATCCCCTTTTCTGATCCAGTTGATAAAATTGCTGTGTTACACAAGGATCGGTTTAGAGAACCTACTAATTGTTTGTCCTTAGCGACTATACAATGCGATTCAACTTAAAGCAGTAGGATTCTACAGTCGAGGTTATCAAAATCTACGTGATGACATACTTCTGGTGTAAAATATATTTCAATAACACGATCACACATAACGCTATTTCTTGAGTACCACAAGCAACCCATGGTTACTCATAATGAAAAAATATGCTGGCAACCAAGTAACACGATCTGTTTTCAAACATTGTGATCAATAACATGTTAGGTAATACAAAATAAGCGAGTTATTTACAGCATTCGTGGAACCGTATTCCAAGAGCTTGCTTCCATATAGGGTGCTTATTTGAAAGCTTTTACAAGCACATTCTCGCATCCTCACACGCCATTCGTTAACGAACCTGCCGAGTATATGCATCATTTGCTCCAATGTTGTTGGTGAACAATTTCACAAGCCAGAACGCCGTTTCGTCATTCATATATTCTTCATGTTTATAATGACTTCGATTACCTATTGGCGTCATATGTTATTAAGCGTTAACTTAACAGTTTCGATTACAATGCGTTTTAATGTGTGTAAACATTATATACACACCAATGTTTATTTTGTTGTGGGTATACATGTTGCTCGGTAACTTCGAAACATCAACCTATTCGTGATAAACAGGTAACAGGATAACGCGATGAAATACTAAGAGAAGGATATACAATTGCAAAGGATTATCTTAAAAAAATAGCAAGTTACGCGACAATATTTGATGCTCTATGATTGGATGCGTTGAAATATTGCAGAACTTTTTAATATCAGGTAGCGCTGTTACAGAGTTGGCTTCTGTTATGAATAAGTATTAAGTGTTGCAAATTATAGGGGTGCCATAGGCTAGTATAATTTTTATCACATACGCAGGAGAAATAACGCAAAAATACATATTTGTTATTCTCTATTTATATGTAGGACTTCAAGCGAAATATTACAAATTTAAGTTATGTGGATTGTGATGAATATGATTATAGTTAATATGTTGTGTTGATATGCGGAATTTAACCCATGTGTGCGCAGTTTAAAACTGAACATTTTCATTACGGGCTGCATAGATAGAAAAGCGTTTGTTCATTTTATGTTCGGTTAGCCCCTAGCTTGCTTTTTCCTTTAATTGTTGATTGTTCCAAATTTTAGCATTCCTTACCAGGATTAACTTGTAATGGGTCTTTAATTTCCGCTATTTAACGGGTGGCGAGTAACCCCTATTTTTTAGTAAGATTTGTGGAATCTTACAAATTGAGAGCTATTTCGGTGTCGTAACCCAGGAATGTTTGTTGTTCTAAAAGTAACTGCATTGTACTCAGTTGGTTGAGACTAAACTCTTCAAAATTCAGAGTGGTACATAGTCCAATTATGAATTCGGAAATGAACGCTGACTGCTTTTAAAGCTATTCTCTCCGTCAAAATTAAGTGCCTACGGATAATTGTGCAGTAAACCGTCGTGGGTTTGAAGAATATCCATGACGAATCTAGTCTGAATTCGGGTAGAACAGAAGGTTTATTTATATAGGCTTTCAATTTCCTGATGTTTGCTATCTGATATGTGAAGCATTCGTAAATATTTTGCGATGTGGATTACCCTATTCCATGGTCCCTAACTAAAGAGAATAGGGCGTTGTTTGCATTCGCTAAAGTGATGAACCGATCCGGTATGCAGCATCCAAAATCAAGCACTTGCGATTTTTCAGCAGATAATTACATCGGCCGTCATATACTCTAAGAGTCCAGCACATATAAGTAATCATTACGTTCATAAATCAAATTAAAGGCTATTCGGGCAAAAATGAGCATACTAGTTTACGTTCGTCCGCAATTGTGCCTGCTCATAAATGTTTCAATGAATCACAAGGTATTTATAAGCATAAGGGAGAGGAGTGGTCCAAGGACGCTGAATTGGACAATACAAATTGAAACATCTATCGAGAAAAGAAATTGCTGGTTCCTATTAAAGTCCTGTGTTAAATCTTATATGTATTAAGTACACGCATGCGGCTACACACAAATACCTTGTGCATTGCAGTAGGATGACAAAATCCGCTATTCCGCTGTCAGCAATCGATGTTTTGTAATCGAAAAATTTAATTAACAGCTAAATATAGGTCGTTTTCTGAGAAAGCGGTGTTGTGCCTGGTTTATCAAAGCTGCTCTTGTTAAGAATTGAACAATTGGACCATGCTTCCCATGTCTTTGAGGCTGCCGCTGTAAAATAACACTGCGATTATTGCTCATCTCAGATCGAAAGCAACTTTCGTATTTTGGCGCTTCTGTCGAGATTTTTTACTGTCTAGAGAATTAGCTACTGTAGAAAATAAGCTCAATATTTTTACCTTCAGCAGGTAAATGTGTTTTCTATCATACTTTGCGGCAGCCGTAAAAATAAATTCGGGCCTTAACTGAAATGACGATTTTCTGGTGAGTATACTCTTCTTTTACCACACATGCTCACGGGAATGCTCGATAGCTCTCCAAATTTTTGTCCGTTTTCTAAATGGATGGAACATACTAAAGTCTGTTGAATTGAGGCAGCAAAGTAAAAGTCTAATGCTGCACAGGTTTGGCTAACATCATCAGTTGTTAAGGAATATTCCAATTTCGACATAGTATTTGATGGGTCTGCTGTGGTTCATACTGTTGAGCAGGTTTACCAAGGTTTACCAAATATGTAGCGGATGGCTATTAATTATATTTCTTGATTTCCTTATGTGGTGACTGGAGTTTTCGATTTAATCTAGTCATTAGTAGTCTGTTATCACTGAGGAGCACTGACAGAATGCTCAAGGTAATTATCAAATATAATTTGTTAAAACTAATTTTATTTTGATCAAAGTATTTTGTCCAACCATACGACTGAATACTATGAATCGATCCGATGTGGCATTCCTACAGTTTAAGTGTGGGCGTGGTTTGGCAATTTGCGGTAAGTGGTAATCTCCACATCCATCCTTCTTTTGGTAAAAGAACTATTTGAGGAAATGTTAATGACATCAACTAGTTGTTTAGTATCGTGATTGGTGGCGCTAGGGGAGCTATAGCCCTAACCAAGCTTAAGGTCAACGGAAAGATTAAACACAACAAATGTTCGAGGTCATACAGGGTCAGAATATAAAAAGGCATCGTTGTGATTTCATTCCTTATGTAGGTAGTGCATCGTCCTCCTCGTTATCTCGGAATATGCTTTCGAAACAGGTGATACCCAATAACTTGAAGCTGATAATCGCTTATATCTGAGTTGCACTAAGTTTCACTGATAAAGAAAATGGGTAGTTATACGACTGTCGAAATTTGTTAGATGCAATACTGGTGGCGTTGAACAAATGTTTATAACAGCGGATTATTGAGAACATAAGTAAATAGGTGCCGCTGGTGGGTTAAGATGAACTGCTTGCTCGTATTTTATTGCTTGCATGTCACAGTGAATAATTTGTGATTTATGGATCACTAATTTGTATTGACTCCACTAGGAAGGTGTGCGAATAAAGCAATCACCAATTGAATATTGGGGCCTAGTGGTGGAAATTAAGTGAGTATGTAGTAATTTCAGAAGGTATGGTAAACAACAATATAATTTTAATAGATTTCCATGATAGGCGATTTCGGCTGGACATAGACTAATTGTCTCATTAATAAGTATTAATGCGTAGAAGGATTTTAGCGAGTATTTCTTTTCGTCGCAGTCAGCTGACAATTCGGATAAGTCAACAATCTATCCGGAAAAGCACAAGAAGCCGTTTCGCCCTGTTAGGGCTTGTCAGTGGAGCGCATCCTTCAGGGATCTAGTGAGGATCGAACCCGTGACTGCTACGACCTTGTGCCAACTAGCCCGCTGCTTAAGCATCTGAGCCTTGGAGGACGGTATCCGACCACCACGAATTGTTATTTAACTGCGATATAGCCCGACCCATCCCCCACTGTCACTCAGGCACCTGCGATGCAGATGACAGCGGTTGGCCTTCCGGCGTCAAAACATACCGTTTACGGCAGCTATGAATCGGCATAGCATTTATGGAATCCGTAAGGGCGAATTTATATTACTTAGGAGTAGAAGGATTTTAGCGAGTGTTTTGTTCGTCGTCATAAATAATATAAATTCGCCCTTATGGATTCCATAAATGCTATGCCGATTCATAGCTGCGTAAACGAGAAGTCCTGACGCCGGAAGGCCAACCGCTGTCATCTGCATCACAGGTGCCTGCGTGAGAGTGGGGGATGGGTGGGGCTATATCGCAGTTAACTAACAATTCGTGGTGGTCGGATACCGCCCTCCATGGCTCAGTTGCTTAAGCAGCGGGCTTCTTGGCACAAGCCCCTAGCAGTCATGGGTTCGGTCCTCACTATAGGACCGAATGATGCGCACCACTGACTAGCTCCAACAAGGCGAAACGGCCATCTGCTGCTATTCCGGATAGGTAGTTTACTTATCCGGATTGTCAGCTGACTGCGACGAACAAAAATACTCATTAATAATTATATGGATTGCATATGACATCCCTCCTCTCACTTAGTGATTTTGCCACCATGCGGATTATCACTTTGATTACTCAGCTTTAACCCTTCATTCATTTATAGTTCATGCCGTTAACAAAATGTTGTAACGCTGGTTCCTCTAAGCAACATGACATGCGAATCTATCAGGGGCAAATCAGAACTGCGAATCTGTTACACTTAAGTATATCAAGAACAATAATTTGATTAAGTTAATGCTTATCAGGCTCTTAGTTCGGCAGTCTGTCAGAGGTGAGTCGCATTAATTGTCCCGACAGATTTAATGGTGGTACGGACTTTGTCTGTCTGGCTCTAGTTAGGAATACTTCCTCAGAATAGCAACAATGCGATTATGTCAATTTGCTTTCGTCAGCTTATGGAATGAATCAGCCGTTGTACACTTTTCCAGTCATTTATGTAATATGACCAGTGAGATGTATGCAACAATAATCCTTATACAGCGATAGATGACACGATGTTAATTTCATAAATATTTGATCACCCACCGGCTAGTTAAATATACCGTTCATATTATGCGGTTTTTTTGGTATGTCGCGCAAACAACGGGCAGCTACCGTGGATCCGGGAGTTGTATAATAAAGGACATTTTTGCAAAATACCTTATTGATATATTCAGGTGCAACCGAACATTTAAATTAGAAAAGCATAGGAACGGAAGTCACAAGCACAACAGTTGAACGACGTAGTCTCTTGAGTTTGTTGGCGTATTGTTACGAAAAGGTAATGTACCTCTTAGGCAGTCAAGCACTCATTACAGGTTGTGTCTGTTCTCCCTAAACGAGCCATGCAATTGCCGTATTTCTTTACTGGTAAGAATCTGTCCTGATATCCAGAGAAGCCTTTCCTGTACTCGCTGCCGATGTGCAATGATATTGGGTTTGTGGTTCTCAAGCCAATTTAAAGGTAATTGCCTCTCTATACTGAATCACGTTCGATGGTACACACTTTGTTTCCCATGCTAGTATACTTGTGTAGTCAAATCTGGCTTAGCCGGTTGTATCCATCAACTTTTCGCCTGAGGCTACCTGCATATATTTCCCTCATAGTGCAGTGAAACGTCCACACCTAGTGTTACATATGGTTACTCTTATGCGATCCGGCCTAAGTTAGGACTGACACTGCACAATGCGCACGCTAACAGAAGTATTATGAACCAATCACAATAATTGCAATTCTCCAGGAAACTGGCAGACAGAGAAGCACAACGGTTATTCTGCTACGGTTGCGGAGACTACGCATAAACGTCAACCGTAATTGCGCAACGCTAAGTATACCCACAACCACGTGCAAGAACTATGTTATTGAGATAATTAAGGTTTCCTTCAAAACAAATGATGAGCAGTAGAGGGTTCTCGATCGATTATTGTTGATGATCTAGCTTAGTTAAAATTCATAGAATGTTGCTATTTTCCTGTTCGTTTCGTTTATCTAACAAGCTGTTGTTGATATTATGTAGGGCTGCTGGTCATGCTTATTTACTTTGTCAAATCTTTCCGTAGGCACATATGTTTCCCATTGCGCACCTTCGACCTTACAAAATGCATCCATTTTGTAATTCAGTGGTTATATCTACTGTGGCGTATTACATCGTTTAACTGGAATCCGAGCTATTGATTGCCGGTCACAAATAAGATTGTTAGTATTTAGAGCACCTAAAGCAGACATTCACAACAAACGAATACCACTGTGGAAAAATAAGTAAGGAGAATTGCTAAAGGATAAGCGGAAATCAGTCATTACGCTATACTGTCAGCTGATTTCACATACTAATGGATTAGAGATATTACATCCAGTGACGATCACGCTGTAATTTAGCCCAAATGCATAAATATAGCCTACACATTAATTAAGTTTTGTCGCTGTACAAACTGCAGAGCAAGCAGAATAACTATTGTTAGCGCTAAGCAACTATTAACCCACAATCGTATTTAAAGTTGAGAACGAAACTTACAACGCCTTCGATGTGCGCTTAAAAGAAAGCTAAACAATACAAGTTCATATTTCTGACATGTTTTCTGTGTATCACAAACGAGCTCCTGATCGTATCAGACTTGATATAGCTAACCAGTTATGTTGAAATGAGCCAATATATGTACGCAGCAAAGCGTCTCCTCTGCTGTACACGAAAATAGACGTGAGGAGACCTCTCTAACAAAGCGCTCAAAAGGGAAAAGTGAAATCTGGAAACGAACAAATTTTCGACTTCCTTCAATAACACGTGATGATATCAATACCATTCAAAGGACACTGATTTGACCAGGAGATATATGTCGCCTCCGTCATTCGCTAACACAGACAGTTTGTAGCATACCATGTGGTTTTCTATATAGTTAAGCAAATGCTGTTTACTTACACCATTGGCATAGGCACGTGTGACTCACTATAGCCTCTGTCGGCTTACTGTGCTTTTGAAAGCACTGGATGTACATAGTAAGCATAAGCTGTGTAGCCAATATCATCGTCCAACTAAGCGACAACCTCTCGCTGCTTTCTTACAAAAGACATGTATAGGCGTTACTTGCACGTCTGTAATAATATTTGTCAGTTTTTAAAATTTCGCTGTTTGCTTACCTGCCTGTTATAGTTTTCCATGCCAGGGTTAAGTTGCGCGGATCCCGCTACAAATACTTCGCAACAAGCTGGATGGCCGTCGGTAAATAAGATAACGGATTTCGGCTGATTTGCCTAGTTACCTGGAGTACACGAGTAGACTTGGTGCACAGCCACTATTTAGTGGCACTGCAGTGCTGTCTTAGTCTATGCTGTAACATTTATCAATACGGCAGTCTTTATGGCAACATGATGTGTTTCGTTACCGAGTGATGCGATTGACGAAGACTTGAGTAAAGCACTCAAGTCAATAAATGTAATAGTTAGGTTCCATTTGCCTTCATAATCTATGTCCAAGACATTGGTTGCTGTTGTTATTTTAATATGGCAGAACTTGGTTTTGGTACCGCCAGACATCTCCTTGAACGGGCGTTTGGTTTATCACGACACGCAGTGCTTTGTCGGTAGTATTTTGTGCAATCAGTCCCGATTTTAATATATTTCGTTTCAGTCACAGTGTCCATGAATTTAAGGAGAACGCGAAAGCTTTGCTGCTAACCATGTGATTCTGAGAAATCACTGTATTTCTTCTTCCCTTAGTTCACCGAGAACAAAAGAAAATGAGATAGCAGTTAAGGGATATGGTCAGCAAGGTTTATGAGAACACATTTTCGAAGTCTCCGGTTTCACACTTTATGTGATTACAACGACTAACACAGCAGTGACGCAAAAACTGGCACCATTATTACGAAACACTATACTTACTGATGGTTAATGTAGACTGGATTAAAACACATGATAATTCATATAACTATATGCACATGTAAACGAGTTCTAAGCAATCTTTGTTATGAGGATATAATAGACCGTAATTTAGTTACACATTCTACTACAATATAGCTAACCAATCCACATAGCACGAATACTTTCGAGTGTACCCTCATAAATACTACATATATCAATGATGTACTTTATTAACCATAACATGTATGTACCGTTAATGCTGTCGCGCATTATATCACAAATTTCGTGCCTTTGAATGCATGTTTTGCACCCTCGAGATATAATAGTTTAATAAATTATTCGTTAATTTCTCTTTAAAAGAACATTTGTGGGATGCGTCACGCAACTTTATCAAAGACGTACAGAATATTGGCTTAAAATCCCCTACTGACAAATCTCCCTGCTTCTCTCTGATTCTGGATGTTAGGTGCCTGTCCGTATCACCTTAACTTTGGATTTTGCATAGAAATAGACCCAAAAATTGGGATAATTTTATTCGAGTTAAACATATCAAGAATACAGTGGTCCTCCCAAACATGCATGACAATACACAGAGCCTTCATATATTCAGTCAGATTTAGTTGGACGCAGTGGGTTAAAAGACGTAGTAGGTTAAGGAACACATTTAACGTGAATTCACATTGGGTGTAGCAAACGTACATGTACTTTTTTCAAGGAACGTACTTGGTAGGCGGGACAATGTGACAACAATAGTCAATACGGTTAAAATGGCCACCAAACAAGTACCTGTTCTATCATACACCAGCCGCAGTATTAACTGGATACCTCACCGTTAGTTACTTCGGTCTGAGATTGAGATGCCTTCTTTTATTTTACCAGTAAATACGCTACCTTGGAGCATTTCTGTCATTAGTTTACCAAGCCATAACACTTGTAAACGCATTAGAAAAACAAATCAATGAAGTATATGAAGAGGTAGACGAAGGTTCGATTAGTCAGAAATGCAGCAAACTGATGACAAGTATAAAAAGGATAGGGTCATTTATATGATGCACAGATTCATCGACTAAGCTCTGAAATCAATAACTTAAGGTTGATTGGGAGAACACATGAATATCAAACAACACCACGAATGATATGTAAAGCAGACAGCTTGTCGGACATTTCAGCGGGAAAAAAGAAACGCGTTTCTTCTTAAACACCGAACGGGTGGACGACATCCAGGCGCATCTATCTCCCTTTTCATTAAATACATGACAATTGACACTAAGGCTTTGATTATAATAAAGCTCCAAATAAAATCATATTACTCTCGGCAACGTCCGCCAAACAACACATTCTATTCAACGTTGCTAATTTCTGGAAGCTGACTGCATCCCGCGATTCTCCACAAAAATGGGACGGCGTAATATAGCACTGTTCCTTTCGTTTATGTTTGTCGTTTCACTGGGATCCAAGTATATCAATTACATCAAGGGAACACATCCTTCTCTAACACTGGAAAATAATGGATGAGCAAAACTGTTGCTATGTAATAATAGGCAAAACAAATACACTTATAATTGGAGGATTATATATAAAATTAATATAACTGCGAGGATATTCATCAACCAATGGCAGCTGATAGACAGATAATACATTTTTCCCCTTACGAACAATTATTCACATTCTGGTAGCTGCATTATCTGAACTACATACCGGAATCCATTGATTCATATATGTCATATTCATCAAATGCTTGCACACGCAGAAAATATTCGATCGTTTACCGCACAACGGTTACCGAATCAGCAGGATTTATTTGCACTCCTTAGAACGATAATGAGTTTGCCATCATCATAAATAAAAGGTCCTAGTTACATGGTCAACTTAGGCGTCTACAGCTAGTCGTTTCTTGCAATTCGCATAAGTGGATTATATAATTTTATTTAACATATATGCCCTGCTGTATTTAGGTTTAATGTTCTAACGTTTGTCTAGAAGTACCGAGCAAATAACCTTCGGAATGTGATAATTCCCATTCAAGAATACATTTATTTGATATAGACTAGGTGCAACAGGTGGATGATGATGTTTTAAGGAAAATAATATTAGTATTATAGTTTGCGGTCATCTGACCCCCGAAATCATAAGTGCACAACAATCTTTGTAAGTACAACTTCCCGGAACAGATTGAAAAATGCATAACACATCCCACACAAATTTCGATAAACTTTTCGTAACATGCATACTATAACAGCTTGGGTTGAACTGTGTTAAATCACTTATAGACCAATCTTGGAGCATCATTCCGCGATATGAGACATCATGAGGAATTCAGACATAAGTACAGTCGAGTGATTACATAATCGTTATTTTTAACTCCCGGAAGCATTGCAAGCTACTCCATCTCTATCCGCTTTGGCTGCAAATAATAAAACTTAACGAAAATGCTGCGCAATCTGCTGCACAATCTGCAAGCGAAACATAATTGACATTGCAGCACAATTACACGCGAGATCAAAGTAATAAGAGTATACTCTTATACAATCACGTGATAAAGTTGAGTTCAAACATTCGTCTCACCATACTATCTCGAAGCATAATTGATTGTCATTTATCATCTGGTCGTGTGGGACTGCACATATATCTCGCAGTAATTTTGATGCTAATTCATCCTGGACACCATTATGTCGCTTTTTCGTGAGAAATGTGATTTGGACATATATTCAGTGAATGTCCAGATAATGTCTGATCGGTGTGATAACAAAAGTTACAAAATTGTATTTGCCCTCAGGATATACAAATTTTTCCATTGCGAAATAAACATAGGCGGCTAAAACCTTGACAGAATTGAAGACATGTTTGAGAATATATTGGTATGGCTCTTGTAAGAGAATTACATCAATTTCGCGTTTATGTTCTATGCCATATATTGCCACAGATTTCAAATGAGAACAAACTTGACCATCTATATTTTCAATGTTATTAATACTAGTATAACATTGCCCGAATTGTTTAAACCAAATGGAATACTAACCTGGATCTTAAATTTTTCATTCGTACTGGTCAACTTAGAACTGGCACAAATTGCGCGCTCGATACGTTTCGGCTACTGGGAAAGCGTTGGAAATGTGGCAAAAGTAAACTGGCTACCTGAAGTGTTGACATACGAACCGATGTTACCTCTTTCGGACAAAAGATCTGTTAACATTGTGCTGACGAAGAACTAGCAAACAACTCATCCCAGTTTGATCAACTACAATCAGCTGTATATCTGGTTAGTCCCAGCACTGACACTCTCATCTCTGTTTGCCTTACGTCAACGGCAAACTCTGGAGAGAACCTTTCTCACATACACGCAAATATCTAGTCGTATGCATACATTCATGGAGTCCGAATGTTTAATCTCTCATTACCAATAGTGTGTCACCGATATCGCGAGTATACAATTGATCATCGAGAGAATACATTGATGTTTGCCTTAACTTGCTTGCATAAAACCTCTTAGCAATATGCGTGCAGTTGAATGTAAAATGTATCGAATTAGACCAGTGCAGAGCTGTGTTAATATTTTGCAATATACGAAGTGTACTGACTGGCATTAGGCCTTGATCTATTGTACATAAGTAAGCATAACACCACTGCTTTGTATGATATATTCAGTTTGTCCGTTAAGTTTGTACGTTTCGTGGTAACATTCTTGAAGTGTTTATCTTTGAATTTTAGCTCATGGGATAGGGCTTCCTTTAGAATTAAAAACAATAATTATGGTTACACTTTGTAGCTAAAACACTTTATCGACTACTGTAAGAAAATATTTCACTTTCAACTTGTAGTGCATCTATGGTGTATGGGACATGAACACGAATACATAAATTGTAACTAACTACCGTTTGTGGTGTATCTGCAAATCTACCTTAAATTATAAGTACTGGCCCGTTGTGGTCTCATTTCTTGACGGGCCTTTAAAATGAACAAAGTGGTTCTCGTGTAATCAGATTGTCTACAGTTAGGGAAAAATTGTCTTCCTCAATTTTGCAAGTAACAGTAAGTTTCTGTTGCACAACGTTGTACGCTCATAATCCTAATGCGATGAATTCGTCTAAGTCTAACAATAATGTAATGTCGACAAATAAGCTTCAGTTAATGTGACTGATTCGAAGATGTCTACTTTCTATGTAAAATTGGCTTTGCATTCGTCCTTCAGCTTCGGACCCAATGCTCTGCCTACAACCGCACAACCGGTCTGTCAATATAACTTTCCGTCAAATAAAATCTTATGTTTGTTCAAATTAGTACAACGAATTTCAGCATATCATTGCTTAGCTGCTATTAAATTTGTTTTATTTGCTAAACTCCTTTAGGTTTTTGACCGACGGGAGAAGCCATTGAATGTTAACAATAAAACTTTTCTTGTGCATCCACATTTTTCATTCATATTTGCCTACTGAAATAATTATTGGATCCAGTGGAAAATTCAAATTTGTTTTTGAAAACAGATGCTTTGTGAAAAGTCAAATCATATAGTCTGCTTAAACTTTGCGACGTCTAATTTATAGCATTTTTAGGTACACGCATTATAAAGTTAACACTCACCGTGAATATTATTGTTTGTACTGATAACCGAGACATCAACAAGACTTTGTCTTGTACATATTCTAAAATAATCGTGCAGCAAAACGTTGCATTATTAAGCGTTTGCACCAATTCAGTTAACACATAACAAAATATCTCGTGATTCTTACGGAACAGTTGGTAATCAAGATTTATGTTTCCATGGGAATTTACGTCCCCGGCATTAAGAAACACATCCGATGGAACAAACAAGCAAGCCTCCCCAAATATCGCGTTTAAGTACACAAATATCAAAATGTTTTACAGCGAATATCCCTTGTACATTAGGAGTAGATCGTAAATGTAACGATATAAGGACAATATATAAAACGCGCGCTAGTTGTGTATTTAATAGACACCTAGAATTTGCTGCATCATGAAATTACATATCTACGATGCGATCAAGCCCGTTAAGACAGGATATGGTTGCACGTGAATTGAACGATTCTTCTGCTTAATAAAATGTCTGAATTTGCAATCGAGTATTGGCAATCAGCTACATAAATGGGACAAAGCGGAAATGACTATAATAAATAATTGAGTTTTTATTGCGCCTTCCAATTATTAAGGAGCCTGTCTGTGTTTGTTATCCAACGCGATAACTTTTTCGAATATCTGGCATGACCAAGTCATAAAAGATTCAACTGTGTAGACCGCAAGGGTTGCAAAGGAGTTAAGATAATCGCAATTTGTCTCACAAAATTCAACGGTAAGCATTAAAGTCTACGTGTCTGGGTTAATAAATTTATGCATTTGAGGTGCTTTGTGGTTGAAACAACTATAAATCTCAATCTTTCAAATATCTGTAAAACAACTGAATACTTTGTTATATATGACTTGTTTCTTCTTAAATATATATACCCACTGCCTTGTTGGAACGCGTTAGGGCATAACTACCAGCATTGCAATTATGACTTCACGCAAATAGTCGCAATAATTTGACAATGCCTTATAGATAGGTGACTGTGAAATTGCAATATCTGCATTAAACAGGATGTTAAGTAAATGTAATTCACTATCTTAATTGAATTTAAGATATGGCAAAGAATCAAACTTATAAGTAATTCGGGTCTGATTAATAAAATCATGATTTAATGCGTGCTTTTTGGTAAGCAAGTCTTTATAAACGTTTCGTTGCAACATGTCACCTTTTTAAATATAACTACTATTTCGGCAGTTTGGTTTTCAATAGTATGAAACTAAGCAATGAGCACATTTTGCGTGGGTACATAAGAATAAAATGCTGAGTTGAAGACTCATTAAAATGTCGATGAAATCATTCTCACAAAGTTTATGATTTCTAGATTAGTCTTCTGACGACAGAATACTGTCAGAAATACATTAAGGTTAAGCGTCTCGCATGGACATTCTTGTTCTGTCAAATCGGTGTATATGTAAGATAAGTGAACGCAATGTCATAGCATTGCAAACATTTTGTTAGGTGATATTATATTACTTGAAAACGATAAAATAATAACGGTAGAAAACTAATATACATTTTTCAACGTTTTTCGATCACTTTACGGAAATCTTTTCTACGTCCCAAATAATCTTATATACAAATTTCAGTAAGATACGTTACTGCCTTCCCATTAATAAATGCATTTCAGTTATATATGTATATGCTGAAACCGAATTGCACGTTTTAAGCAGGTATCGCCATTTACTCCTTTATGTGTTGAACATAGGTAACATATACTGAGTTATTTTACAGGTTGCCCATAAACGTATGCTTGTATCACATTTAATAGCACTCAAATATGCAAGTGCATTTTAACTAACAACCGAAGTCAACAGAAAAATATTGCCGGTGAAAATAAAATGGAATTTGTATATAGTAGAACGTCTTATTATGAACAGTAGGCACAATATTTTTATGGCCCCGCTTATGTGAGTATGCACACGTTTGTATAATTATTTCAGTATCGAAGTAAGTCATACCATTATAAATAGAAACAATGTAATTAACCGACATGATATACCCTGCGGTGTGATTTCGTTTCCTTAAACTAATGTGTTATTCCAAACAGCAGAAAGAAGCTTTAAGATTAAAGTATTAAGGTATAAAAACGACATGAATTGAAATAGCGTTTGTCGTCCGTTAAACGAATCAAGCGAATCGTGCAGCATCAATAAAGCCCATTTTAATTCTTTGCGAAAATAGGTTGCTTTATGTTTTCAGCATGGCTATTTGGTCGAAATGCATGCACGTCAAATACAATTATTAGAAACACTATGGCCATACCACGAATATTCTTCCATGGTTCAAACCCTATTAGAAATTTCCTTTAAACTGATTGTGTTGGGGATTTAAATTTCGAAATTGTGTAATCCTCTTCAATGCGAGAAGCTGTTTCCTAATAGAGACAGATCCAACAATCGTACAACATTTCCATGACAATTCATTAATAAATTTTCAGAGAATAACTTAGGCGCAATTGCAAATTATGTAGCATAGTTTGCAGAATGGATCTGCTATTTGTCCCTGCCGTTACTCAGAATCCTTCACAATCACATGACAGATATTTGGGCTGAGAATCAAAAAAATGCAATGAAAGGGCTGTTATCCGAATTGTTAGGTGTGTTTCGTACATTTATGCAGACACAATGGATACCGTTTTTGAACGCTTTATCTAGGGAATTTGATGCCCCGAACATCTTAATCAAGTTTTAGACGGTTTGATATTTGCTTGTCACAAGCTTACACGGAAAAGTGTAAAGAATTTTCTGATATTAATATGAAGGTTGTTCCAAATATTTTAGTTTAGGGTTAGAAAGAAAATTTCTCTGATTATTGTAGTATATTTTGTAATCATAACATTTACATCTTTGCTATGTATTGGATATCTACATTTTAATTTATGTGAACACAGTTTTTAAGACCGTGAGTTTGAAAACAAGATTCTGTATAGAAAAAAATAGGTTCATCCTCATTATCTGAAGCCAAACTGTGTCAAAATAAATTTAATTAGCTCACTCTCCTAAGTCAATTTTGAGGAATATCCACATAGCTTTTCCGTGAAGCGTCTCTGGACCCTCTCAACAGCATGCTGGTCAGCTTTCCGCAGAAAAGACTGTACCGTTGAACAGTATTACATACACGGCAATCCATATGTGTTTTAAAACGATATGCGTGATTTCATGATGTAAACTTATGGCAGATATAATCGATGGACTTCAGCGCTTTCGAAAATTGAAGGTCCCCGATTTCAGAAAAGTTAAACGTTACTGATTATCGCACGCCCAAGTTACACACTGCCCTGGATTGCGAGATATATGCGACTTGTAGTATTAAACTGTTTGTCGGTACTTGGCATGTTAACGAAAAAATATTGAACTTATCCACGTAAAATAACATCTGCCACAGTTGACAACAGGAGCCAAGGGCAGATATATCATCCTGTATGAGACGCACAGCTTCTCGAGTATTCCTACGTGGTGGTGAGTAGAAAATTAAATGTCATCATCAAAGACAAAAGCAACACCATTCCTTATTCTCTGGCATATATCAATATTATAAATAAGAAAAATAAGTGGACCAAGAACAATCCATTTAACCAATCCATTGGCGATTGCTTTGGTTTCGAGTAAACTTCGCCTTTGCACTCCACCTGCTGTATACCAATTATATTTGAAGACAGCCAAGATAACATCGGTTCTCCAATGCCTATAGCCTTCTGCTTGTTTAGTAACTTTCTGTGAGGCCTTCTATCAAGGGTATTTTGCCTATCCAGGAACAGGATTACGACACTGTTTCGGCTGTAGGTGGCAGCGGTTGTGTGGTTTAAAAAGGCAGTAAGTCATGTTGCGCAGGATAAGCTTGCATGAAGCCGTGTTTGGAATTGCTGATGATGTTAGTGTGGTTCAATAATATAAATAGATCACCTTTCACTAGCTTTTCAATTATTCGATATAAGATGGGTGTGTGATTGACAGAGCGAAAGTTTTAACATCGTGGGCAGCGCCATTATTATGTCACGGGATAACGACATACGTTTTCCATTAAATATTTTATACTATTTTTCAAAAGAGAGTGTAAAGTTGTTGAGCAAAAGCTGTAGAAACTCACTACCACTGCAATTTATTAAACAAGAGGGATCCCATCATGGGCGTCGCACGTTAGGGAGTATATGCGAGAGTCTTGACCAGTAATTTTCGCCGTAGTGAATTCCACTGTGCATAGACCATCACGGTTGTGCGTCATGTTAAATGCACGTTTGTCTGATGATTCAGTGAGCGTTGATTCAGCAAAATAAGCACTGAAACCTAATCAGATATAACCTGGAGCCTGGAATGATAAAACGGAAGTTGTGGCTGCAACGCAAACCCCGGGCACGGAATAAAATGGCTAGCTCGGCTGTTTTGCTAGGGCAGTTCAGAGCTTTATACTATTATATAATGATAGTTTTGCAATGTTGATGCCTCTCTTCTTGCACTAGCTTCGACTGCTGCAATAATAGCGCAAAGTCAGCAGTTAATCTGAGTTTCTGCCGAATCTTATGAACTTTTCCTGCTACCTTCAACACCTTGATATCGGATTTATGTTTATTTTGATAAGCACAATTTAGTGGTACTGCGGAATCTACGGAAAAGCCAATTATACCATATAAGATTTCCATCGCATTTTGAGGCCGTGAAGAGAGAAATAATATATATCAATTCATCGAACGAACCAGGTCCTTGACTGAGTCCCAGTTTACAGATCTAAACAGACGATAATGTATTGTTGGCTGTACAACGGTCATGCGTCGTCTTAGGCGGCATTTAATCATGCGATGATCGCTGCCCGAAATTTCGTCAATAATGTTAACAACGATTGTAGTTATGCTCATGAAAAAATTAGATCCAGAGTACCTACACCTCTGCTAGGTTATGAGACTTGTTGCGGCCAACCATTCATTTGGATACAGGAGATACGGTTCTGGTATTCCAAAGGAGCAAATCCTATGGGCTGTGAAACCGCCTGCAATGTTCTTCTGTTTAAATGGTAGGCTAGCGGCTTATTGAATTGAAAGCGTCACGTGTTCTAATTATGTTTGACTACAGTTTAGTGCGTTGTATATACATCTCATTAACAACTGCTGCTGATAAACAGACATCGTAAGCGAAATGTGATACCCTAACGTTTTTTCAACACTGGGTTATCGAATGTTGCTGATGCAAGCGATTTTTTTCAGATAAATTACACATCCACCATCTCGACGGTCAGACCGTTTTCTCATAAACTTGTTATATCCGAAAATAATTAACTGTGTGTCAGACATGCCGTCATGTCACCAATAATCAGTTGTTAATAATATATTAGGATTATCCACCAAAACAAATAAAGCGTAGTGTGTGGATCTTAGAGAGAAGAGAACGTATCTTTATCAAACATATGAATATTAATGTGTGATATGAGGAATGTACTTTAGGTCATGTTATAAACCCTTGTGTTTCAAGCCGCGTTTCTTGAACCAGGTTAGAATTTGTTGAAAAAGTGGGCATATTTTCAACGGTTGAAAATTGTTTGGAGGTGGCCACAACGTAGGAGGTTCAGACGGAGTATAGCCCTCTAGAGAATTGTTTGAGGGAAAGAGTCCATGAAATTTGCAATAGCCTGTGGGAGCTGGAGATTTAGGTTGTGTCCTCTGCATCATGTTTTGAATAGGTTGTTGATAACGTAACCTATTGATATGAGTAATTGGGTTGCTGTTATTTCCACCTATGGATAAAATCCGCTTAGGTGCGCTCGATATATAAGGCTTCATTATACTTGGTGGAGGCAACCAGACGTCAATCCATGCAAAAAACATCAGCATAATCCAAGTGGTTCTTTGATGTAATCGGAAAGTCATGATACCTAATTACACCGTGTGTAAGCTGCAAAGAGGGCGGCCATTCTACCATAACTTTGTGACCAATAGATGTATACATAGCCAAACAAAATGGCGGTAACACTCAGACAATACTGCTTTCGATAAATCAAGGTCAACCGTCATTTTCCTATCCATCAATTTGACAGGATTAATTGATATTCTCGATGAGTTTGGAAAATGGCCAGAGCAGCCTTTAAAAGGGACGTGACAGTTCGAGGCTTCAGGTAGCGGTTTTGTATGCGACTGGGATATAGCAGGTAATGCAGTTGGTAATCGCTGCTCCGTTTAGTTTTCTGCCAAACGTTTTCAACGTCTAGTGAAAATAATGCAATTTTGTAAAAATTATTTCAAAAAATATGGCCTACTCCGCAGTATGCCACAATTCAGTATTGAACACTTTTAAAGAATGAACAAGACATTCTTCGAAACGCTAAAATTAACATACCACATATTGTCTAAATATATTTTATAACCTCTTCAGACTGTTGCCATACTAGAAACTTTTGCGATGTATATATAAGTATAATTTCATTTACGTGCGACCCGCTTTGCTGCTTTCTGTTGTTATTCTCTAGTAATATGATAATATACGCCTTATCTTTCACCTACAACACCACGGATATGTGATGGCTACCTTAAGGATACGCCTCGATGACACTGAATCTTCCTATATCTTTATTCCACGTCAGAATATAGTGTACTTTGCAAATTGTTAAGAACGTTTGAGGCAGTTTGCATATGTAGTATTTCCGAAACATTAAAATTTTCCTTAATGGAATAGCTCAGTGCTATAACTGCAGGACTTAAAGCAGACTCGTTCTTTCTCGTCTACAGGTAACTACTCTCATAACTGAATAGTCGCTATACACTGAATCGAGACAAGTTTGCATTAATTGCAACGACCTGGAATTCGATAATAACTTCCCTGCAAATTTGGACGTTTGGGAACCATTTATTTGAAATGACAAGTGTAAACAAAACGCTAATTTTATACCATAATATCATGCCTTCATGTCTACGTTAGGTAAGTGCAAAAGGGGTTTTGAAACTAGAACAGATAAATATAATATTTAAGTTGATTTTCAACAGCGTAGATGCCTCAATAAATTGAGAGGAACATAGCTATGGGGTGTAGGATGCAAAATTACTTTGGAACCCGTGTCGGAACACTAACGAGTTGGCAATGTAGTTTCATTTTATAACGAATAACAAGTTAACGGGATTAAGAAGTACTATTCTATTCTGGATACATGCATATGCTGCGTTCAGCAGTCGACAGAATATCTGCCACCTTTGTATATAAAATTTATCTTAGTGCATTGCTGTGTGTGTGATTTCACTTCCTATTTGATTTCCAATTGCGGTGCTCCGGTTGTATCGGAATTACTGGATAGCGAGTTTTGTCAACATTTCATTGTATTCTACCACTTACGGATTCACGATAACTAATCGTTGTTAGTTCGATAAAATAAAAACACCGCATAAACTTATTATTAGCTAGTAGTAGCCGGCGTGTGATTGAAGTTTTATATCCTTAACGTTAAATCCACCAACGCGGTGATAAGGGGAATTTTTGCCTAACGTCTACATATTCATATCGCATAAAAATTAATACGACGGGAAAACAGCTGACTCACGCCGTAAGTTGATAACATAGAATTGACATTATCGCAAAGTGGCTATTATATAGGCGTATTTCCAAATATAGCCAAAAAGGAAAGCCTGTACCACGTTTAACCTGTCCGTACACTGAATGCGGCTTACGTGTGAAAGATCGTCGAAATAACAGCTTGATACCTATTCACTTAAACACTTTCGGTTCCAAATTTACTTCAGTCTAGCAGGCAGGTTTTCTAATTTGTCTCCGGATAGATTCCCGTGCCTGGGAGCGCAGGAGTTACCTATACGAAAAAGTTGTATCCCAATACCAAACTGTGTATTACAATCATACTTCCCTTTTGAAGTATATAAACGGATCACCGTTGTATTTGTTCACTCGTGCTTGTGGCCTGAACCTTAACATATAGGAGAATTGACAAGCACGATCTTCATAACATTTGCTATTAAATTGTTCCCTCTAATTATTCACCTAACTCGAAATACACCCAGTGCAATCGTGGCACATGCACTAATACTGTCAAATTATTAACACTGTGCAGTTATCCGTGTGCATTTTTACAGTTAGGTTATCACAAAGTTATTCCGTCAGAAGAGTTATTGCGCTGTGGTCATCGTATCTGTGATCGCCTTATCAACACTGGGCAATAATGCAGTGTTATATACTTATTCAAGTTTCCCCTGTTTGCAATATAACGATGCTGAAATTGACCTAAAATGCGCTTCCTGACTGCAGCTGAAGCTCTTGCTGTCCGACGAGTTCAGCCGGAATTATGCAATCGTCGTGCTCTCCTGCATGCGGGTATTCTGAAATAAAGCTCAAGCATTTAACCGGCCTTAATGTCACCGGTTTAGAATGACTCGTTTGAATCTGTCATTGCTTGTTGTACATAGCAAGTTCCGTTTAAATTTTCCCCCTAACAGCTGAATCCTTGATTTGTTTATAACTGGAAAGGAATTTTGCAATTGTTTATATGTTTCATAATTGTAGCTACCAAAGTAAATACCGTAAAGAAATTTCTTCGAAATATTTCACATCAGGTCTGAATGGACATAACTAATGAGTATAAGAATCTCTATAGTACTGTTTCTCATAAGGTAATTCGCGAATATCCAAAGATCCATGGGCTACTTCCTGGAAATCCACATTTTCTCCCAAATTATTACCATTCTTTTAGAAACATTTACTGACGAGTTCAATCATTTCCACGAATTATTGACCAATATGCCGTGCAACGCTTTAAATGAAATCTAACGGTCTACAATTTACCTTATTCAACGCCCATGGAACAGTTCTTCTTCCAGATAGGAACCGTATTTTAGCATGGAGCTAAAATTTCAGCAAACGAGGCTTCGAATTTCAGAAAGTTCGTGCGTTCATTCTGCCGTGATGTCATGGGCAACGCCAGATGGGACACTCACCTCGCTAAAGCTCTGACCACCCTGGCTATATCCATCTAGGTGCAGCGATAATTATGTCATACGATAAAGCCCAAACTGCGGAAATTTCACGTGTTATTATCCTCCGAAATAAGAAAATGTTTGGGGTGGCCCATTTGCGGGAACGCGTCCCCCTAAAACAAAAGAAAGGTGTAAATATTTCTGTGTTTAACGAAGGCGCCCATCCGAATCCACGTACACGTGGGAAATGATATCAGCGACGTTACAAAATGGTGACTGTTTTTGACTTATTTACTGCTTTCAAAGCCAAACTTATGTTTGTAACCAAATTGTGTTTAATTATGTATCTCCACATGGTAGTTAGACTTTTAAGAACAACATATTAAATGAAATGATTAACGGAATACTGGCAAATGATTCACTGGAATATTCTTCGCCGAATTCAAAGGTATTTTAGTTACGTCATCTAATTTGCTTTCTCAGCGTGCAGCAAATGTGAGGTTCGATGTTTCTCTCTTGATATAACGCATAATAATTCCGTGCCAACCGGATTTTATGTACCATTGGGAAAGAGGCAAAATTACAACCACTTTTATCTTCGCTTTGATATTATTTGGACCAATAATTGTCGCAAAGTGAATTGTATAAAAGTGTTCTTCTGAACATGTTCCTGTATAAATACGGCGGCATTTGAAAAAAATGCATTCGGAATTTAAAGATTAAAAAATGGTACTTGCAGCGCATGCGCACACTTCATTATCCCGTGATGTAAGTAGTTTTGTCCTTTATGTCAACTGGTTTCCCACTGGCATAAAAATCACTCTCAATGTAACCATAATGTCATTTCCGGTCCGATGGCAGGCATGTTTTCTAGTATTTATTATTAACAGGTACATAAAGATAACATTATATGCAAGAGAGGTAGTTAATGTTTCTACCTTTGAAAGCAGCCAATGCATTTACTTGGAACGGTATATTAATTTTTTCCCTTCCAAACATTTGATACTTTTTAAAAATTAACCTAGACCCTCCGACTAGGGGTTCACGCTAAACGTTGACTCCTACATGTTGGTGTTATGTTCCTTCAAATAACATGAGGTCTTCTAGCCGGTTGAAATTGACTTTCATAATACGTAAGTCTATCACTGTTTATATAACCGTAACTTTCTCTTGCTGATTTACATCTACACAATCACATAGCATATATCAAACTTCGACACAGAAAAATGACGGTAGGGTAAGAAGTAAGCTTTTTGATTACATTTGGAATTTAAAATTAATGATTCATTAAATGCCAACATTTTCAGAATAGTAGTATTTAATACGTCATTGCAATAATTTCAAACTTTTCTATATTCAGTGTATAACGACCATAAAATTATGAAGCCTTTAACCTTACACGATGCAAAAATTATCCGCTCTAATTCATTTATAATTCGGACTGAACTATTTTATGCAATGTCATACGCAAGTTTCTAATTGTTCAAAATTTCACATATGCAAAATGCGTCAATGAACAGATTACCTATATATACGCAATCCTAGATTCTGGAAGGGATAAAGATAAATAACGAATTGGTGTCACCGATGAACAATTTAAAATAGCCAACACATATTCGTAATTTTATAGATGAATTGTAGGATGAACATCATCAAATTACTAGAGAAAAACTACTGAATCATGTTAGCTGAGACGCGCAGAATTGAAATTATTAGCAGATAAAAATCGCAGAATTAGTTGGTCAGCAAACAGGTTGAGAACGTTATATATAGATTTAGTCAAATATGTTGTGTTACCATAATCGTTTGGATGAATTAGTTTTTTATATTTAACTTTACAGTTTTAATTTTTTGCATCCTGTGGAATATGCCACAAACTTTAGAAAAATTGTTGGAAAAGTTTACTGTTGCGCAATAAGTTAAAATGATAAACGAGCTAAATATTTAAGTGTTACTCTATATCATTTAAGCAATGATGCTTGAAGGATTTGTCTATTGTTATTTGAACCTCGGCAGATATTCGTGGCATAGATATAGTGTTCTTAATAAAGGTAGTTGCTAAGCACGCAATTTGACCAAATACCTGTGCTGGCAACATGGCACAAAATCTATGCTCCAATAATTAAATTCAACTTATTAGACGCTGTAAATATCCCTTCAGTCGGTTAACGGACAGAAAGGTTTTTCTTAATTCACACCGCTATTATACCTCATGTATAAGTGTTTAAAGCTAATTTTATTTTTGCAATATCACATTTAATTGAGGAAACTCAATCATACTGCCGAGTATATCATGCTGTTTAAGCTCATATTTCTTATTCATAGGCGTATCACTTATTTTGTTAACGATAACCATTTTGCAAGCAGGTGCATGATCACATAATACGTATCGCATATATAATTTACCAAATTCATTAGCAAGACTTGCTAGTATATAATAATTCTACTTTATTTCCACCGACAATGGTATACTGTCGCATTTCATTGTTAGTTAAACTGGAAGTGCATATTTGAGCGCAATCGTATTATACGAGAATATATCGATGCGGAACCGGTAATATAATAACAATATATTTGTTACCTATATGCAAAACATAAAGGAGCAAACGGCGATATCTGTTTGAAAAGGACAATTGGATTATAGCGTTTTACAAATAATTGAAATGAAGTGTATTAAAAGAAACGCAATCACATATCCTAATTAATTTGGCATATTGCATTAGGGAGAAAGTAGAAAATAATTCCGTTAATGTTTACTACATTCCTTGGAGGACTTTATAACATTTGTCTAGCGATATTAGCATTATCGTTCTCAAGTAATATCCTAATACCTAACACAAATTATCGCAATAACGCAACCGGTAGTTCATTGAACCCACATATACACCGAGTTGGTAGACAAAGAATGACAATGCGAGAAGTGTAAATTCAATGTATTTATTCATAGTATTCAACCGTCAGAAGTTTTATCAAGAAATTGTAACTATTGAAATGATATTTACATCGCAAAATATAGTGGATCTGCTAAAACAGCAATACCATTAAACGCACACAAGAAAAATGTGTTCACCAGTAATTTTTGCAACCTTGATACCTGAAGCTCCGAAATAGTAAAAATCTAAATATAGGTGACATGTTCCGAGGAAACCTCTGTGATGACCTGCTTATCCAATTGCAGGTAGTAACTCATGCGCATAAGTTGCATCTGTAGCCAAAAGTTATGTTCAACTAGGATATTGAATTCTATTTACTAAATATAATACCAACTGCAGTTATGTCAATTTCACACGCTAAATATACGTGCGGCACTCTCAAATATGTGCGGCCATTTTCCTGATTTCCTAATGCAAAAGCAGTTATTTATGCCCTAGCGCGGTTCAACAAGTCAGCGGGTATGTATTTTAGAAGAATCAATGAAAATATGACAAGGCATTCAGTTATATTACAGAAAATATATAGGATTGAAATCAGTATATATTGCAATCACAACTCATCCCATATCCATACATTTACTAATATATAATGGTTTCTTCAGTGAAATCACCGTTCTCGATTAATATTAAGGCTGGGAAATCGCCCGTAGCCATTTGTTCATTTAGTTTGCTCGTGTATTCAATAACTTAAAATGCCTTTCTGATATGTCAAAAACGAGGCCGACTTTGAAAACCTCGAAACGTTCGGCCTGGCTAGCTGTAAATAAATCTAGTAAAATCAACAAAGCATCAACAGCACAGACCATTAAGCTAAGCACTTAGGCGGTGGGACGACTAGACATTGGGCAAATAGACGTTGAAAATGTGGCATATATATCAGTATGGAATTTGTATTTTAAAACACGTGTCAATTAAGCGTGGTAGGATATGAACCCGGTGGGCAATCAAGCGGGTTCTATTGTATAACACATGTGCCTCTAAGATTAGAGACAGTCATCCGTTATCATGAAATTCCCGTACCGTACGATTGAACACTGAGGGCCGCCAGGAGATTTCCTTCTCACGACATATATGTATCACGTTGACAATTTGAACTCATGTGTCACGATGATAGGTTAAATATCGCAAGATGTTTAGCTGTACATTTTAAGTGGATCCTAATTCAGAGCTGTGTATTACAATAATACTTCCCTCTCGCAGTATATAAACGGATCACCGTTGTATTTGTTCACTCGTGCTTGTGGCCTGAACCTTAACATATAGGAGAATTGACAAGCACGATCTTCATAACAATCGCTATTAAATTGTTCCCTCTAATTATTCACCTAACTCGAAATACACCCAGTGCAATCGTGGCACATACACTAATACTGTCAAAATATTAACAGTGTGCAGTTATCCGTGTGCATTTTTCCAGTTAGGTTATCACACAGTTATTCAGTCAGAAGAGTTATTGCGCTGTGTTCATCGTATCTGTGATCACCTTATCAACACTGGGCAATAATGCAGTGTTATGTACTCATTCAAGTTCCCCTATTTGCAATATAACGATGCTGAAATTGACCTAATATGCGCTTCCTGACTGCAGCTGAAGCTCTTGCTGTCGGACGAGTTCAGCCGGGAAATTGCAAGCACTGAGCTCTCGTGCAAGTACTAATTCCGAACTAAGCCCTCAAGCGTGCAGCAGGCCTCAAGTTAACCGGACATGCTATCTCGTTTTAATCGGTTATTTTGTTGCAGTATATTATACGTTCCGTTTAAATATTTTCTCTAACTGCTGAAGTGTTTGTCCTTGTGCATAACCAGCAATGACGTTTTGAAAGTTTTAGTTATCTGCTTCAAAAATTTGTCCCCCAGCAATGATGTTCGAAAAGAAATTTGATCGCAATGGTTATTTTCATGCCTGAATGGTCAGAATTTAGGACTGCAAGTATCGCGAAAGTACAGATTCTCAAAGGTGTTCCGGGAATGTTCATTGGGACGGTGGGATACATTCATGGCCATTCTACTTCCGCGCAAACTCACATAAACCAGGCTCCGTCCCTAAAATAGCAGCCAGATTTATATCATACAATGGAACCCAAATTGCGATCATTTCAGGTGTTACTATCCGCCGAAATAACCAAACTGGTCGGAGCGGCCCGTTTGCCGGATCGCGACTAGGGTAGCTCAGAAGGAAAACGTGGATATTTCTGTGTTTAACGGATCTGCTCATCCGATTCCCCGAATCAGGAGGAAACTACTTCAGCATTGTTAAAAATTTGAGGCTGCTTCGTTTAGTATTTTTCTCCTTTCATAGCCTACCTTATCATACTAACCAAATTACTGGTGCTCTATGGACCCTTCATTTCAATTACTTATGGTTGTGGTTGTTAGACATGCAACAACAATGAACATTGAATGAATAATGGAATGCTGCTAAATGTTTCGCAGGAATATGCTTCGTCGAATTCAGACGTAGTAGTAGGTTGGTTATTTAATTTGCCTTATTTGCATGCAGCAACTTTGACATGCGATGTTTCTGTACTATCTGAGTTGATGCAATATAATTATCTAGCAAGCAGATTCAATGCGCTAGTGGGTAATGTGCGGAAATTCAATAAATATTATTTTCTTGTTGTATTGTTGGAGTCCAATGATTTTCCATATACTCACTTGTGCAATATAACTATATTACAATGCAAAGGCGTTTTGGAAAATGACATACCGACTTTCAAGGATTAAAAGGTACTTACGGCGCATTTGATCACACTGCCTTAGTGTATTTGTTATTGTATGTTTCGATCCACTGGATGGATCACTTGTTGATTACACGGCAAGGAGAACGGCTGGTAGGTTCTTTCTGTCGCAGCTGTAGTTGTATTGATAGAACATGTTGCCTTACGTGCGAATCTGCATCAGCTGCATCTATGTTTTATTCACATGCAACTGGAAATGTTTTATCTTCACGCACTCCGAAATATAAACACATTTCTGTACGAAAAACAATTGAACTTACATTACAGAAGAATGGACGATTATTCGTTTGCGTTACTTCTGCTTAGCGCAATCCGGAAATGATTAAATGGAAGAGTAGCATTGCATATATGTAGAGTTCTTCTAGGTTGGGATAGAGCGGAAACAAATATTCTGTGTTGTAGAATTGCGTTTACTAAATTCTGCAAATTTACCCTTGATCGTACAAAGGATAAGTGTAAATTCCGGTGGCAGATTTCACTAGTTGGCAACTGGAAGGAGCCTGCTTATCATGACCCCAATACGTACATTTTAAAACTGTTAAATGTTCCCCTTGATGTCTTCCAACTGGAAGCCTTAACGCTAAGAATGAATTGCAGTGTTCCACCTGGTAAGCTGAACGGCTTTTTCATAGAGGCACAGTTTGACAATCTATGACCAGTTCGCAGGATCAAGGCTTCTAGTCCAGATATGTCAAACTGTTTTACGAACAAACTAACTTATATTTACAATGAGGTCACAATTTTGCTAGTGCGTGAGAATTGTTTGCTAAAATGGTGTCACGTTTGTGCACTACGAGAGCTATTGCCAAAGGGGTGATTGTACTTAAGCCAGTCAAAGTCTCAGGAGCAGTCATTATGTGCAAGGAATAGCACACACAGAAAATGCAAGATTTGCAGTGTGATGCTAGCACATTTAAACTCCTAACAAGAACAGAGAGAATTAGTGTTGTGGAAAGACTCTTCACGGAACACCTAAGGTCGCTCCTTTTACACCCAGTAATTTATGATGAGGTATATACAAAACTAAAACCGGGAGGGTCCAACATACCTCAGCTATACGGTTTGCCAAAGACCCATACATTTGGTATACCACTTAGAACAATATTGTCAATGGCAATCTAGGCACAACATAAGTTGGTTTGTTTGCCGGTAGAAGTTCTTTAATTGTTAAAGCAGCAGAATATCCAACATCGTCTGAAGGACTCTTTCGAACTCACAGAGTTTTTAGATGAGTTTAACATATCCGATAAAGTCATGTCCACATTAGATGTAGAATTGATTTTCACCAATGTGCCGCTACATGAAACATTTGATTACGTGTGGGAAATGGCAGAGTGCTCCGAATTTACTCTTTCAAGGCCAGTCGAATTATTAATGGACAGCATACTACTATGTACTGAGAACATCGGATTCCAATTCTAAAACAGTCCCCATCGCCTGCTAAATGGGTTGGCAATGAGTAGTCCGTTGGGCCCAGTAATAGCAAATTTTTTTTCATTTCGATGATTGAACATAAGTTGAGGGTAAGATATCGCTTCATTCCTTCTATAAGGGGTATATGGATTATATTTCAGTGTTTAGATCATCAGTGGGGCACATTCCACGTCTAGTCGATCGCCTGAATAACGTGCATAAGAATCTGAAAGTAACCAACGAAACAGAGAAAAGCAACTGCTTTCCATATATGGTATTGTTGATTTGTCGTAGAGCAGATGGCTCGCAGCAGACACCAGTGGAGCGTCAGCTGCCGTCTCCTAATTGGAATGCCTTTGTAAAGTGTACCGGTGTAAAGTTATCTGCAGGGAAATGGCTAATTATGACGCGTGACAGTGAAAGCCGCAAGGAAGCTGTCCCGCTTATGCCGCGTTATCCTTGCACGATAGCCAGCATTTTGTGACGTTATGTTTTTTACACAGGGTGCAGGCGCCTTACACTGAATGTTTGCTTAGGGCATTAAATTTTCAGGTAAGTCCCCCTTCTCTATATCTTTATATTCTTTATTTCATAGGTCCTCATAGCTGTATGACAGCGAAGCATCAGTTCAACTGGCTAATGTACTGATGATGACGAAGTTGATGATGGCAGCTCATGGTGTTTCTTTGCCAATATATACAAAACAATAAATGTAAATTATAAATGTAAAACATCGTAATGCAAAGATTGATGCTGCATTTCATTCCATGATACTAATACGTTTAACCCAATTTTATTGATTACAGAGTCCAAACCAGTTACGTAAATTAACGCCATAAAATGGGATCTAATCATTCTGGTATCTTTCTACGTGCATTCGTCCTGGATAATGTGAGACTGAAACGTCCAAATTAAGTGTACCTAATAAATGGCATTCGGTCCTGATTGCATTCGCTTCTCCCATAGACAAATGTGCTAACCTGCTTAGGAAAATATAAAAAACAGGTATATTCTATGATCATTAGATGTATCTATAAAATCTTATGTCAGCAGTGCTTAACTGGACATTCCATATCCAAGTAATATTTATTTGTAAATTAACCAGAGACGAAACCAGCTTGCTCTGCACAAATATGTTTACAACTATTCAGGTATATCTGCAGAAATGACTTCCCTGCTTTAAGCAAGTTATCCGAAACACATATCAGATAACGCATAAATCAAAGTGCTCATGATTCCCACAAATGTATATATTGTCAATGAAAATCCTAAGATATTGGAAAAAGCAAATCCTTTGACCACACTTATATCTGGTTGTCGGCATACCTTAGATAAGGTTTTCGAATACTACACTACTGCTGATCCGATTTCAAGTAATATTTTGCCACGCAAGGAACGTGCAACAGATGCTTCAAACCCATCCAGACAAAGTTATGATCTATGAGTCTACGTGTTATGTATGTGTGTACACATGATAATATGTATGCTTCTATATGGATATTCAAGACATGTGCGCAACCTTTTAATGAATATGGGAACCTTTGGCCGTGAACATACTTAGTAGGTAAATATGGTACTAATTAGAGTGTTGTAGGAACCATAACATGTCAAAAATTTAGACGACGTTATTTAGCAGCGTTTCACACAGCTTTATACCCTCAAATGTTTATGGACAAAATCAATATCATAAGTAAAATCTTAACACAAATTTTCTGGCTTAAAATTTTGGTTTGCTATTTGGGCAATATATGTTAATACAAAGGAACGAAATTCACAAATATTCCTAATCTGTTTTCAGTATGCTGCATTTTGCTGTCCATAGTTAACTCGCAACTGAGTAATCTGGGAACAACAGAACTGCAGCTGACTAGAAAACAGCAACTTTGACAATCGCGTCAAGGTATCTTATATTAACTTTCAAAAAACCATTGTGCACCACGGATGCATAATCCTTCAAAATAAAAGTTATATTGTAAATAACCAGTTAGGTATTTGTATACAGACAGCACCCTGTCAATTAGTCTACGTATTTCTATGATTAGACCCATTCTGATAAAACTATGTAGACCAGGTTGAGCACAATACGTAGGTACTGCACTTAGGAAAATAGCACCTCAACTAAACACATGTGGCGATTATCATTAACCGCTTTTAATAATTTACTGTTTTGTCTATTGCAATTTCTGACGCACCAACTGTTGAGGCCGGGATTTGTTTTTACGCAGTCCGATACAACTGGCTGTCGTAGTAATATGGTGCAAGGTGGTTATTATCACTATATATCAGTACGTTACTAATGGCTCTTAAAATACAAACAAAAACATATCTATGCGATACAATGCTGCAGAATCACAGATATATCATCTGCTCACTTAATGTTTCAGAAAGGTTTCTACATAACCCGTGCTTGTTAACCTCACAAAACGTGTATAAGTCTTGCTGATTAGAATCAAGGCGTAACTCGGCAACGTTGTCCGATATCTACATCTAGTAAGTTTATCCGAACCACGCGTTGACCGCATTTCTGATGGCTCTTCCCAATTACACATTCTATATTTACCATGTTCTGTTGAACCAAACTATTTTCGGCTGGCTAGCCGAACAACCTGCTCGTGGTGCCAGCTGGGTGGTTCGGGTAAATCCCGTTTAAGCAAATGGTTTGTCGGCGGTGTTCCAGGATGTAGTAGGATTTCGCCTGGCAAGCGTTCTCCCTATAAAAATCACAAGTAACCGTTTAACAACAATATGACGTCGCGAATGTGACTCGCCACTAAATAAAGCCACTACCTATTCCCTTTTCGGGAGGATCATTCACAAATCATGAAAGTCATCAGATTCAAAGCGTTCCATTGATATCCCCTTTGGTGGCGAACACAACGAACAAAAGCGCACAGTCACATGTATCTACTCACACATGTCCCCTTCCAAATACACTAGTAAACATACTTTTGCATCTCAATACACATAAATGTCTATGCTATGTCAATATGTACTAATGTGTGCATTTTCGATCATGATTGTCTGTAATACCATGATCACGCTTTTGATGTTTTGCCTCCCAATGACGAGAATAAAATATTTATCTATTTATTTATTACACCAGTCAATTCCAAAGTATCTATGGTTTTACTTGTGAACAAGTCAGACAAGTAGCATTAAATTACACAGAATTTCTATATTATATTTTGGTAGACATTGGCTTGGAAGTGGTGGTTTCGTAGGATTATGTTGTATTACAACATAAATGTGCTTTCATAAATCATTACAATAAAACACATATACGTGTGGGGGATGAATTTATACAAAGCGGTGTATTGAATTATTATTAAATGACGTTTGTTGTTTACTGCCCCACGAGAAGGCATTGAAAACATGCAAAGCCATGCAAATGTCAGGACAGATTTTACCATAATCGCTTAATAATTCCCGGAAATTTTAAAAGCCAGCAGAGTAAATCGCAAAAACCAGATGGGAACTAAATGGATATAATAATAAATATACAAAAAGAAAGTTTATGCTTGCAGCAAATCACCAAGAAAACTTAGAAAACATGTGAGATATAGTCATTTCTGGGGTATAGATGATAACCATAGTTACGTAGGACAATAAGTCACCAAATATTGCCGACTAGGTTAATGTTCGTTATTCGCAAGCGCAACGTTCGATTGGAAATTCTTGGTAGTAAAGCCAAACCTGAAGGACTGTAACTCCAAAAATTTGGCAACTATAGGCAGATTTTTAATAAGCCTATATTCGCAATATAGCTTTGATTAATAACGGTGAACTTTTTCTAAATTGTTTTTAAGATGCCAGATTATATATTTCCAGCACTAATTTCCGACACAGCATTAGACTGAGGGTGGCATGTCGAGCACCATCCTCGTATTTAATATGGACAGAATTCTATCATACTTGGCTTAATTACCACTAGAGGCGCTGCATTCAGTTGATGATCACTGGTCTCATGTTCACCAGACCAAACTAGCAGCAAGAAAATCCTTATGGTGAGTCTAATCGCAACATGGACATAGGGTTTCTTCGCATTCTCGCCGGCATATGCCCGCCTTAAGGAATACAGATAAACTAGCATAGAGCTCCGTGAAATCTCCTGACTAGTTTAAACGGAGACCTCGAACCTTGGTGGTCTCATCGTGCATCAGAGATGGAAATTGTTGCTGCGCTTTGTAACCATCACAACTTTTCCTTCTGATATGAAAAACGGGCAAAGCAGACCTTGTTTTAGTAAAAATATACGTGTCAAAAGTGGACAGCGTATCCACAAGTTTTCAAAAAGCTTAAAGCTTTAATCTGAGCAATTTGAATGTCAATCCAATCGAGTGAAATTGTTAGATAACTCTCCAATCACTGTCCACCGAGTTCCGTGGGCAGTCGCTTTTGCTCCACTATCTCGCTCAAAAGTGGAACGTGAGATCGGATTGCTGAGATAAAATAAAGTTGCAGGACCAGATGATTTTCCTCCAGCTCTCATCAAGTTCAGGGCAAATGCTCTGCTGAATTATTTATCCGCGGTACTAACAATATTGTGGGAGCAGGAACTGCCTTAACCGATTGTAGCCCATCCGTCATAGTTCCAATTTTAAAGGGAGACTTAGGTTCTGAATGCGGCAACCATGGAGCAATCAGTCTAATCTACATCACCTTAAAATAACTTGGGTCTTTTATACTTCATCGACTGAATCACACACGAGAAAGCCATAATCATGAAAAGGATGCCGAGTTTCGTTGAGATCGTGGCTGCATTGACCTTATCTTCACTTTACTTCATTGTTAGAACAACGTCGCATAGAAGGGCGGTCCACCGTGCTCCTCGAAATCAAAGTTGCATTCGATTTGGTGTATTGACTCGCACTTTAAGATTGCGTGCTCTGGAAAAGTTAACCTAAGAAAATCTTATCTAAGTATTAGACGCGCGTAGCTCAGGTATTGTATGCTGTGATTCAGTAGTTTCATATATAATTCATGCGACGTGGGGTTGATGCATGTGCAAATAAGGCTTTGCTCGAAATAATATGACCTGACCTGCTAGGTAACAACGGCAAACATTTCTACGGACAATGAAATGTATTATATAAAGTTGGCGATAGGATTTCTTTTATGGATAACAAAATATTTTTGTTGCGGTATGATATGGAAACGTATGTGATATTCTTTTGGATATGCGCATATACATCAAATTGAATATGTATATTTAGCCACTGGAACATATTTCCTGCCATTTCCGTCGCAATATTTAGCTTATGCTGCTAGAAATTTTGCGCTATACCGTATGCCACTGTCAAGACCGAAATATCCGCAAAGTAAATTATAGAATTTTTTTACATTTTGTTGGCCTGAGGTTATTCAGTATGTCTGAAGGAAAAATAGGATCCAACTAGCATTTTGAAAATGATAATTAATCTGACTATATAATAAGCTGGCTTTTGCCTAGTTTAGGTACGACGTTTACGCTTCTATGCTTGCTACTACATACACGAATAATTTCTGTTCGGTTCATACTTCGTTTAATTAAATCATATTGGTAGTTTTATCTTAAGGAAATCATTCATTGTAAGTTCGCAGATAACGTCGGAGAAACACGGTGCTGCGTATTGTGACATACAAGAGCATAATCATTAAACAAATATAAGTTATATCAAATTACTTTACCTCTTTAGAAGGATGCTATTTCCCAGGGTATTTACTTGTGATACATAGGCGTCTTTACCGAAGCCAATTATCCTCTCCGTGGGTACATATTTTCACCCCAGTATTTACGGACACTTTCTTGATGACTGGAATAAATTGATATTGTAGATCAAAAACAAGTGCGAAAATGCTTCAAGCTACATATTAAATGCGTTCTTTTGTTCCTTACACCAATAAACACGGTTGTAGACATCGGGTTCTGGATATGGCTCTCATTGCTGCCTCAATCCGGACAGCTAAAGAAGGCCTGCGTCTGCTGATGGACATGTTGGCTTGTGCTGCACCACACAGATACGTTAACAGACCACAGGTCCAGTTTAAACCAAAAGGATAAATACCGGCAGGGTTGCGAAGGTTTGACACGTTTGATCTAATGAGACGGCCCACACTACTTCAGCATACACAGCAGCAGTATACCTTTCGAACTAGATTAAAACCCTTGAGAACCAGTAATACGCAAGTCATTGACTGCATTGTAGTCCACTTTTATTGAACATGTTTTGAACTGAACAATATAAACCTGATAATAAATTGTTCGGTAATACTGAACCCGCGCGCAAGAATATTTGTTACGTTATTTCGGTTGGTTTCAACTCGAAAATCACCAAAAACAACTGATGTGGGTATGTATTTATTTCTCTCAGGAAGAGCGCTGTAGCGCGCTTACAGAGTGTATCAATTTTGTAAATCAATGTTTGAGTAAAATGGCACTACAATAAGTACGTGTTCGCCTTCGTGTGCAGACGAAAAACTGGAACTACTCCTGTTGTTTTGACGGTGATATTATATAACGTTCAGAGTGAGTTCGATTGGTTTTGATCTTCAGATGAATTGGGGAAATTTGTGAACATAACTCTCAGAGCATCTTTTGTTGGCCACATTTTGTTCAGCTGCATATTCGGGTATTGATCTTTATTACTTTTTCGTTAACTGACAATGATCTACTCTTGATGATTTTATAGCACCATTTGCAACGGAGGATAATCTAAGCGTGGCATCATTATCGCTCTCCTCATAGGTTTCGGAATTCATGAGACAGCTAAACACTGCCAAATGAATTGAGTTACGGATGACGAATAGGGTCTTGCAGCTACCGCATCCTTCCAAAATTGGGTACCTTGAAGAACCTTGAAGTTTGATCAAATACCTGTTACAATGAGGCCCGATCTTCGGTGTTTTCAGTTAATCTTGGCTATCAATGCCCCTTCCTAATATGACATGATATTCTTTCAAATTTTGACTAAATATGAGCGATGTAAACTAAGCGGACCTTGGCTTAAGTAAAGCAAAACCTGCACCACATCTTCTGTTAGAAGCCATTGTGTTTCACTTGCGCTTACTAACGTTTAATGACAACATATTTTATTGATTCCCTGATATGTTTATGATGCCAACCCGTCGTATCTTTTGAGCAAGATTTACAGACAGTTGTCAAATTGGTTGGCCAAACACCTAGTACAAAACTGGAGGAAGTCTTGTGAGTATTACTATCTCTCACTTCACGCTGGGAAAGGTTTACTGAATCGTTAAACATTTTGTAACGACGTTAGCACACCAACCCCATTTTGGCCAATGGATTACATACCCCCTAATTATAAGCGCTCTTCAACTGAAGCCATTTTGGTTCCACATTTGCTTCTTTCTGCAAAGCTGCATAGTGTTATTCGCGGACTTATTGAGAAAATAACGTGATGTGCTTTCTTGAAATGACTTCGTCGCTCACAACTTCTTATGAAACATGATTAAATTGAGGTAGAGAGAAAATCGACCAGTTTGGGAACTGGCTGTGTTAGCTAGTGGAACGTTTTACGATGGCGAAAATATTGACAAAGGCAACGGTAATAAACATTTCGTTTGGGTTATCGAATAACTACATTTGAACGGTGCGTGAGATGCAAAGAAAGAGCAAATGATAGTAAAATGCTGCGGATGGAATTATATTATTTATAATTTTCTTGTTTTGTCACATGAACAAAGATAAATCACACAACCATAAGATGTGCACCATGATTTAAAACGAACTTTAGGCTTTCATGACAAAAGCTGTCACAAATGTGAACTGCATTAGGTCATTAATCAATATATATATATATATCATATATATATATATATTGTAGAATCAAATGGCTTCCGAAACTTGTTAATAAGGGAGCTAATACAAAGTATTTACATCTTGATCATACTTCGTTTGGGAAATTTACGTCTTGTGATTTCGAGTCTTTTAAGTGCTGCTTGGCATAATTGGGGTATTTCGTTGAACATTTGATAGACCATTGGTAGGGCAAAACCTCAAATGTTCTCTGCAAGGTTGCAAGGTGTCGGTTAGTTATTTAGAAGCAAACTCTACCTAAGTTTCGCAAATACGGTCCAGCGGTAGTATAATGCCTAGGTTGCAAGCATTAAAGGCTTAAAAAGTAAGCAATCCTAACGTAAAACGCGCCATATCATCAGATCATAAGCTAAGTGTTAGAAACGTTTATTAACTACCCTTGCTAGTTCGTTTAAATAAATGAAAACTACTATGGATAGAGTACTGAGCATTATGTCACTTTGAACCAAATATGGATTGAGTCAGATATGACGCTGCAAAATCTCACATTCAGATGCAGTTGAAGTTACTTATCCAACCGAGAACCAGGTCAAATTTTTCTTTAGAACAATACCTTGTGATTGACAAGTTGAGGGATCAGCCGGTCAAATGCGATTGAGAGTCTCGATAACTGCATGCGCACACCAATATTAACTCTTTTAATCCATATGTATTGAGAGAGTAGTATGTTTGTGGTACAACAAATGATCTAATGGAATCCACGTCACTCTATTGATACGTGGTCACCTTCTACCAAGAAATTCATTAGCTCTTCAAGGATAATAGAATCCAAGTTAATGGGCATGAGCGAAATACCTATTTTCTGGCCATGTTTGTCAGGGTCCTGGAGGCTTCTTGACTTATGGATTCCATTATCGATACCGTGCTTCCGCATTTCCGGACCCGGTATCTCTTTGAGACAAGGCTAAAAGCATATACTGAGGGAATATTTTAAGTTAATTCCAGGTAAATTCAGCGTTCTTGGACGGAAATCACCAGCGCCTGGATAGGTCTGCCCGCATAGCGAAATTAGCCCCTTCAGAACAAATGCAGTCGTAAACGAAATTTATAAATCAGCTGGTGATGATATGGCCTGCAAGAACACATGAGCATCAACGTCGTGCCTGGAAGTTAGGAGAGAATTGTTGACGTAGGGCATTGACCGCTTTCGTTGCAAGTTCAATAATTTCACAAGGCGCTCAGTCATCAAGAATCCCTCACTGCACTTTACAGATTTTTTTAACTTTTCTCGAAATATCCAGGTTCCGAATAGCATTTATCTGCTAGTTTCTGTAGACTATTCAATTTATCATTAGATATAAAGAATACGCAGTGTTTTGTTGGATAATATGGGATCGCCATATTTCGGCACCAGGCGAACCATTTCAGTTTCGTCTTAGTGAATCCCCCGTGACTAAACAATGTTGCTTCCAGCTGCGATTAATTGCGTTGTTCTCTTAGCGCGCAAGCGCAGGCTCCACAAACACTGGTTGCTAAGTTGCTGAAATGATAATACTTGCACCGGGCAACATTCTTTGTGTTTAGCAAAAATGATAAATTATTTGCTTTGATGTGTGCTTTAGTACGCCACAAGCAGTAGTCTATTAAGGAAATGTGTAGAGGTTTTGCAGAATAGCCGACAAAAGGTAGTTGTTTGAATACGAATGATTGTTACTTGCTATGATGCAGAGAATATTTATGGATAACGTTTCAAACATCTGCCTAGCACGTAAACGAGAGATCCAACGAATGTATATTTATCCCCTCTTGCTCGTTTCGAGGTTGGGGGAATAACTATGCTGCAGAGTGGTAACGCACAGATGGTCTCCTAAATTTGGTTTTGACAGCTACATCGTTAAATGCTAGTTCCTTTAGCGCTTAGAGTTTAAACTGATTAAAATAAGAATGAGATTGTGTGAATGTGGAAGGATATTTTTCATTGTTGATTCTAAGCGATTTCCATTTATATCATGTGAATTGTATGGCGGTACGCCGCACCAAATATGTTTATTAAATCTTGGTATACAGCGACACAACACGCTGTATAAATGGTGGACACACAGGTAGTAAATGAATTTTAAGTTCTAGATAACTGCGGGAATAAATTAGTACACTAATCATTTTTGTTAAACTTTGCACAGAACAGACATTACATATAAAGCAATTTTGAAATCACAATCCATTCGCTCAACCAATTTTTCTATTACCGTTAAAATTATTAGCGACCTTTATTGCTAGGTAAAATCTGTCAGTGATCTTATGTCGAATACGTCATGCAATTCGTTTAATGTGTTTTCCCATGCGTTAACATTATATATGGGTGAAATAGGATGATAATAATTACCATTACAAAATTTTGTGCACATATTGACGTAATGCGTAGTGAAACGTGAGGATATGAACCATGGAAAACAATAATCTTAGCGACCGTGGATTAATTGGTTTTGCATAGCTTACTGTGGTTGCGGTTAAAGGTAGTTTGTCGTATAGTGGTCAGCGCGAAATATCTACTAACTTATCGGAGACCAATTGTCCTATATTTTGCTTGTTATAGTAAGTAACCTAACATGTAAGAATCGGCTGTCATCTGCTTTTGTCCAAAACGGCCGGTAACATGTCCGACACATTTGTGCGGGACGCCCGAACCACTATGTAATCCTAAATATATTGCACATTGTTAACTGTTAGAACGCAAGCGCTAAGATGTACTTCAGGGAAGCAATGGCAAATATGGTTCTGTTGGCATAGGTTTCTCGGGTTAAGCCGAATGTCTCATAATGTTTATGTAGCCGCAGTTGTTTGTAAGGACATAAATAATATAAACATATTTTGCTAACTGGTAATTGCGACATTTAATTACATCATACAGTAAATCCTCAATTTACAACATTTTAGCATTTAAGTCAACGGGACGTTCTGTTGGTCTGGTTCCGTTTATTTCGCCATAGTTGGCAATGGTAAGAAATGGCGCAATGAGCTCTTGCGATATGGGTCGTGCCCTCATCTACGATCACAAGAGCACTGTTACAACTTTCCGATAATTTAAATGTATGAAAAGCGTTTTGTTGTTCCTTAACAAAAGTCAACGCAGAAGACGTTCCTTGTCAATCTTGCTGGAAAGAATTTTGTTTCGAATGTGCAAAGTAAGCTAATGCTTTTCACACCAGTGCCGTTTGGCACGTCTGGGCACTATCACAGTGGAAGGCAAGGTGGTTTGCATAATCCGTCAAGAGGTCGTTCTCTTGGGATTGGCTCCACACTTTATAAGTCCTGTCCTGTAGATGCAATCTCCATGACTTCTACATAGCGACGTTGAAGAAGAAAATTGATAGTTAGCAACTTGCTTCACACCGCATTTAATTTCATCTCCATATTTTTAATCTCTAAAACAACGCCGTGACGTGGCAGTACTTTATACGAGCAAGCTATAAATAAGTTTACACTTGATTAAAGCTAAGCTCAAATCGGTTACTCATTTTAGCATCTTGTACATTGAACTATCTACTTCAATAAGTAATGGGCTAGATGATAACTTGACCAAATTTAAGACAAGAAAAATTATGCCGGTATAGAAACGAGTACTTTCTATTAGAATGTATGTCCAAGAATGTCATAAATTATGTGTACCTTATGTGCGCAAAATAGACTATATTCGGCAAACATTTAATGAAAATTTAAATCGAAATTATCTCCTGATCCCTGATATGTGACAGGAACATTCTTCTGCGAAGCTCCGTGCCTTATATTTCCAATATTTTGAAATTCATCTGAAATTAATTAGTTATAATCTAAAAAAAACTCGTACCATGAGATGATTCGTGCTATTTAGTGATCTAAGCTCCGTATAACCAAAGAATCACTGGTAGCAACTGAATGCATGCTGGAATACCCTGTGACACTTACTGCTTCATCTAGCTTCATTAGACAACAAGGTAGGTAACTCGAAATCCAAACATGTCAGATTATTGGCAACGAATTAAAGCAAACGATGCTACCCGTAATGATCAGTCTTGACAGTATATTGTAACATTTATATTTTAACCAGTTTCTCAAGTTTGCCATTCTTCTTTTAGATTCAGTAATCTGTGTTTTTCACCTATAAACTCACCCCATCGCCAGCATTCATACGCCAATACTGTTACACTAATAACTGTGTCAATTATGTCATAAATCTGCCACATGAGCTGAAACATATCAAGTTACGTATTATTAAAACTCGCTTTAAGAAATAAAATAAACTTCTCGCATTAGACGATTACTCTCTGAACTCCTGCTCTACTACTCATGGTTGCGACAATATATGGACCTCACACTTTAAACGATATCTATCAAATATTTGGCTATGCATTTGCCATGAACAGCTGACAAGTTTAGATAAGGTTGACGGGTATGCTTTTTATGTCAGGGACCAGCAACGCACTCAATTATAAAAAGATCCACAAATCAGTCTTTTATTTGAGTACGCGCATGGAAAATAGATGGCTCTGTAATGGAAAGTCTTTCATTGGAAAAACGGTAATGCACCTATTTCAAATAGTTGCGAAACTCAAAGCTGAAATATTAACTGCCGACTTTATTATCCCCGACGTGTCAGCAGCCTTGCTTAACCTTCAGACAATATTCATTATAAATGGAAAAGCTGTAAGCTTATTATTTTATTGTTATACAGACAGCATTTGATTGGATGCTGTGCAGCAGAATGCGTAGAATTTAACATATTTGTAATCACTGACACCTTGCAACGATTAGTCAAATATCAACTCTCTGGTTGCATGCTACATGTACAACCAGGTCCAGCTGAGTCTTCATCTGTGGTAAATAACAGCGGTGTGTGTCAAGACAATGCGTTAGGTCTCTTGGTCCTCCTACTATATAACAAATTTATAACTTAATAAATAATAAGTGGCAAACCACATACAATTAAAATTGCACAAAATATCTTACACATTCTCCATCCGATAATTTGCGACAAAATCATATCAATTGGGATACAACATATTTGACCTATACCAATAACAAGCGGCATCATGCAGGAAGCAATGTTTGTCGGCTGCTATTTTTTCTATACATATATAAAATTTCCGGAAAATACAACTTAACAGATTCTTTCATTCCGTGGCTATACAAGCTCTTTCTATTTGAACAAATACGTATATAATGTTACCGTCAAAAAGAGTTTCCTCTTAAAAAGTGTTTTCCATAAGTTATTTTTGCAATACCCCACGCTAGGTATATATAAAGCGCATGCACTTCAAGTCCAAAAATATAGCTATTTAGTATTCACAAAGATTAAAGTAAACGACAAAATCAACCGGTAAATTGTACAAGGTCTTTTTACAAAACGGTTAATGGTGTTTGGCTGCTTGACTTATAAACAACCGTAAAATTTGCAAAAGCATTTAATTTAAAAAAATAATTAAGAATAAGGTTTCTATATTTTTTTATTTCCGTGTATTACTTTTTTGTGTCGGTGCTGTTCAGTTTGACACTATCCTTTTATACACAACTTGAACTACCACATCCAGCTTTGTGTGGCTATAGTTAGCATAAGTTTACGAGCCAAATATTTTCTCATGAGGTATACAGCTTTATGAAATAAGCTGACGGAATATTTTTAATGAAAAAATCTAAGCATATATTTTGAGCTTGGGTATCCAATCAAAAACATTGGCACAGGCATTAACTCTAATCGGTGGATACACGTGTTTAGCCGATATATCTGAGATTGGCCCCACATATATTTAAATCCTAGCATCAAATGTTCCGCATTCACATTTTTTCACCGTGTAGATCTTCCCTTATATTTTAACTACTGACCGTGCTTATATATCTCTTATATTTTTACTTTAATGGTCCGATATTTTTTTGCGACGGGGGCAACCGGGTTTCCTATCATAAGGGATTTCGGTTCGTTTAGTTTCACTGGTTTCTAAAACAGTACTTCGCTGGTAAATGATCATCTGACTTCTTATATTTTCTTTATTGATATGTACATTTTTTAATTATGTTCTGCATATCCTATATTCCAGATATTTAGATAATTATTCTCTTGAGAAAACGCAGGTATGCTTCACCTCTTAACTTCATCTGGGCCATAACCATTTATTAAAATTTATCAGACTTGAATGCCAGACATCTGCTGATATGAAATCTAGTCATCTCGGATAGCTAAAATTCCAGGATTTTCGATTATCACTATTATCCGACACAAACATATACATGAATATTCTTTAACTGGCTCCAATTACCAACCTGCGCCTGTTATATATCTGACTTTATTAAGTGTTGTCGCCCTGTACATATTTTCACATGATTGTTTATTCGCGATTATACCAATATAAATTACTAAGTTCTGGCATAATTAACTTTAACGTGGATAGAATATTCCAAGAGTTGATGTATGGTGATGCAAACAACCTTCACGTATGCTGAAATATCCGGAATTTGAAGCCAATCATTTTTTTACTGCAACTCATGACCACATATTTTGTAGTATGGTATTACGCTTTTTTAAAATTGGACAATTTAAAATTATGTTGCCAACATCTAGGTAGCTTTTTCTGTTTTGGCGGGTTCGCAATGAAACTAATCATCTACCAACGATACACATTTCGTTTTCAGTTTACATGTATTCGCAGTCTGTTGCTATTTGAATTTTCGTTTCAATCTGAATAACTGATCTTAAGGGGCAATACGTTTGGCATAAGTCTGCATTCTTGACGTTTAAAAACGACTACTGTGGAAATTACCAGAATGATTGTCGAAATTTATGTATTCCTTGTAAACTGATGTCTCTGTGTTTCAGATATTATTTCGTGGATTGTATTGCTGTATTATTTTTACTGATAATGTTGTTTATTTTTTTCCTTCCTATGACCAATAAGAAGTTGGAATTCTGAACGCATTTTAATCTGATGATGAATATGGATAATGCGCCAGCAGGCGTTTGAATGAATAGCTCATCAACGAAAGACAAATTTTCGTATCCATTTAGCCTAAGCTAAACCACGTCGACGGGACATGCGTCAATGGTGCATGAAACCCCAGCACAATGTTCTGCACTCCACCTTATCAAGGTGAGAGTGTAAAAAAATAAGGGACTAAAATAAAAATAAAATCTGTAAATAATTTGCTCAATCCTTATGTGGCCAACGTCACTCACAACGTCGAAAATTAATGATTAATTTATAATTGTGTTATAATCAATTGTTTTGTCTTTTAGCTACATGCAAGTTGCAGAGCTTAAAAGAGTCCGTGCAGGGGTCATGAATATATGGGCTGTTGCATCCAACGTCCTTTCAAATTATGTGGTGATTGTTGTTTAAGGATTTCTGCGAATAAATGTTATGCCTGAATATTTTATTTCATTTATTTGCAGTGATTTTGCTAGATAAAGTGCATGTCTTTTTACTATAGTTTTGGAAAATAAACAAATTTATATTTTGGCGATTAAATTATTGTATTTACGAGATAATCCAAATATATATCTAATAAGTAGAAAGCCATTATTTTTCGGTAAGAACAACACGTCAGGTAAACGCAAAGCTCTCTTACTACGATACGGGAAGCTGGTAATGTACCAATATATCAGCCCGGCCAATACCAATTCAACACATGTTTCCACACGATATTTGCTTTTTTTGCACCTGCTGCTGCCGGTTTGGCAGTTTTATTAGCTCTCGACTTTAGATAACATACCGCTGTCAATCGTCTGGATGAATTTAGAAAAATGTTTTGCAGCCATATTATTGCTTCTGTTCTTCAAATAAAGGAAAGTGTGACAAACATACTATGCCTAATGTTTATGCAGGTTATTGCAGATGAGGTTAAATTTTCCTCTGGTTGGACTGGAGATCGGCAAACGTTTACGGCCTGGCATGGATTGCATATTAATGGAAACCCTTTTATCTCTACTTGTCTCGCACAGCAATGGATCACGATGCGCAAGTATTTGCCTACATGCTCCGGCATTCATATAATGACTACTGTAAACGTGCGAGGTTAGTGTTTTGAATAATTAACCTTGTAACAAAAATTTGCTCCTATGGCTTTATACAATATGTTAATAAATGTAGAATGAATGAGGGCTAATAGTTGTATAAATATAACCTGCTTAGTAAAGGGGCTCGTCAAAAGGAATTATGAAACTTAGAACGAATTGTTGTAGAATATAATTTTAACATTGACGGGCGCTGATTGATGTGTCTGCTAGCCTCCATTAAGAACAATTGGAATACATCATCTTTATTGTGAACTTTCACACTGAACAGGTACGGTTATATAAATATCCGAAGGAAATTTAAAACCTCGACAATACTTTTGCCCAAATACTTAATACTTAAGCCCAAATTTTATGTGTTCGGGTTATCTCGATTTGCCTTGACTAATAGGTAGTAGGGGATTATCAATAATCTATTGTATATAGTGGGATAAACAGATCCTTGGAGACCCCACCAGACCAAATATGAATCCGTGGGTCAACATGTGTAATTAATTTTCTTCAGAAATAAAACTACAGAGTCGACCGGCGCAGTAAACCTCTAACACCTCCCTTCCTCAGATTGTGCAAGAAAAATCTCATGGTAATTTTTTGGCAATTTACTGAAATCGACAACTGTGTTCATGGAATCTTTCTTGCTTCACTTCTCTAACACATGCTAGCCAGTTAATGCGTCTGCCTTTCAACAGACTATGAAACACAGTGTAATATATTGCGCCGTTTATTTATTTCTATTATTCAGCATGACCTGCAAAAAATTTTAATGGTAAACATGCGCCATCAGACTTATGATTGAACACGTTTTAACAAACCGCTTTCATAATACACTAAGTAATTTTGACATACTACTTGTGATTCAAGTTCGTTTGAGTTTGTCAATGGCATTAACATAGCCGCTTTTCGGGATAGGATTTACCAAAGGCCTCTTCAAATTCTTGTGTATATTCCTTCAGTCATAGTTCTCTAAAACAAGTCAATTTTAGTAGTTAAGCTTATGGCTCATGCTGGCATAAAATTCAGATCTGCGGTGGGTTATTTGCATCAGTAGATGGGACGTCAAGCTTTGATATTAGTTGAATCACATATTCAACGATGTAAGCTAGATCGTTTGATTTGGTAAGCGTGGTAACGGCGAATTCGGTACTGACAATTTTTCATAATCCGCCATGGAGAGAAGTGCGCCGTCAATGTTTGCACAGGCTTAGCATTGCAGGTAACATAGGTTCTGTTCAAAGGCTCTATACATAGGTCATTTAGTTGAGCCGTTTCGGAGGTGCTTAACTATTGCCGGATAGCACAGTTTATCCCATGGTTGTCAACATTCATATTACATTCATAAGCTTCAAACGCATATTAAGAAGTGTATGTAATGAATTTATCTGACATCCTTTGCCGCCACGAGGCAAGCTTACCATAGAAATTCGGAAACCAAAGTGGCTCTGTTGATCTAACTATAAAGTGCTTCGTTGTAAAAACAGGCGAAAAATTCGTGTAACACCCGCTTACAAGAATCCAACAGTCTCCAAAGAATACTTGCTAATGTCTCACCTAATAGATTGGAATTCATTTTAGTAGTTGTTTTGGAGCTCCAGCGAACCAATAACAATAAAAAGCTTTTACGTACTACCTAACACTACTGGATGATCGCTTGATAGCAGTGTGTACATTGTCCGATTTATATGTCCTTGCTGATCACACCACAAAAATCAAGGTCTATGCATGAATCACGTATGATTAGAAATCAATGTGTGCTGGCACTTTTGTTTTGCTGCTTTTGTTTAAACTGTGCAACAAACGAACTTGGATTGGCCTCAATATGCTTCGTGTATACGTTGTAGTTAATGGAGATAGAATCAAGAGCACAAGAAATCAAGCATGGTATGATTTGGGGGTGAAACTTCTGGCCTAGAAGCGGGGGCGGGTAACACAACATCTGCTCATAAAATATGATACAATGTACGTAAGAGCAAATGACAGCAACGGGGGTTGTTTTGGTACCACAACAGCTTACAGGATTAAGTTCGCTTCTGTAATCGACTGCAAGTGTCGCAGGTAGAGAAATAAATAAAACAAGACGCCACCGGACAGTTTGATTGGCTTTGACAGCACTAGTAGCAGCCACGCATGAGTTCTGTTTATTGAATTCAAAAACAGTCTTGTCTGTGTGAGATGTAAATATTCAAAGATTATGGAAACCATAAAATTGACTGTGCTTTCTAGATGGAATGCAAATGTTTATAAAGGTCACACGTAGGTCTGCTAGAGCCACTGTGCTTAAACAATATGAGCAACAATGTTATCATTATTAATGAAACGTTACCATAGTACACATGTAAATGCGACAGAAAGATTAGCTTCATGATCAAAGTATTATTTTAACAATATTTGCGAAACCGTTCCTCTGATGAAGCGTTTTTTTCGTTGGACAACATTAAACGTTTTCTGCTTCATGAATCCTACATCTCCTAATTATACTCAGGCTGAACAAAACGCTATCGTGCGTGAATGTGTGTACAAATATGTTCTTCTAACGCAGTGTTTTTAATAAAACATTTTAAAGAGACATATAACTTGCTTAACCCTCTACCTGTCCTCATCCACGACTTGATGTCTAGCAGAATCAGTGCAAAATCGAAGTGGTTAAATTAACTTAATTGGGGAGTCTAATCACTGGATTTAATGGCAAGCAAGAACACTGGGTTACAAAGGCTCTGGTCAGCTAATGCTAAACTTAACGTGTAATGGTTTTCCTTATTTAACGTTTCTTGGCCAACATTTGGTTCACAATATTTGTCCACTTTCCAAACATCAATATCTTGTCTTTGGTTTCACACAGCTAAATGTATTATACAATATGATAAAAAGTCGTTCTGAAATAATTGCATGTTCACAGCCCTTGTGAGATGTAACTGGGCTGTCCGTAATGTCTTTAAGTCTTCCATTACATTACCGCAGAACAAGCAATTTGGTTGATCTATCCACTGAAGGCACTCCGAACAAACGTCATTTTCATGTTTGTGTTCAGATTTGCTGAAGCCAAATCTGTGCAAACAGACGGATTTAATGACCACGCTAGCCCTTCGCTGGTGAGGCTATTGATTGCGATTACTTCGGACACCGTCAACTGGGTCTAATGATATTCCACCACTTTGAATTGTTTGCTCTTAACATCGCACTGTTTTCCAATAAATGATACCACAAACATATCCTACCAAATTTATCCAAAAAGTAAAGCCAATATTTGAAAGTAACAGAAAACGTCTATTCTTAAACTCTGCTATAAAAATACTAAAGTTATGTTGGTTGCAACATGTCTGGTCTATAGTAAAAACCGGGAATCGAGAGTATACAACTACATGCTGCTTTGTGACCATTTGATTCAAACACAAATTGGTATGATATAGTATAAAAAAACAGTTCGTACGGTGTGCGCTTACTATGATGAAATAAATTCACTTTGTGTTTAGGGAGAATAAATAAAGGTGGACTTCATTAAAGCCAACATTTAGCACAACATATAATGGGTCGTATTAGCGGCAGAGAAACGTAGGCTAATCTACTATAGCTGCCACATAAGTCTAAATTTAAGGCGGAATTCTAATTCGGCTTCTGTTGAAGACACTAGGATGCATCTTGCCAATAGCCGGAATGTTAATCTAGTAAGCAAGAAATCGTACACAAATAAAATCAAATATTGTCTCTCCAAGTAAAGTGAATGTGCATTTATTAATTTTACAGCCGTTAAACACAAAACCTGTTTTATAATTATTTTCACCAAATCTAAAAGAATTTTTTTGTATCTTAATTAATGAAAATAAATGAACATGCTCGAAAATATCCTAGAAAAGCATTAAAGATTCAATTAAACGTAGCGTGTATAATCACATTCGTCTTAGCGTAGGCACCGCGATCTTTATATATATATATATATATTAAAAATAGAAGACACAGATGGCGAATAATGAGACTAAACTGATAAAATAGCGGTGGTTTTATCATAATACGCGATGAAACATTTAGACTGTTTGCTACCTTGATTGATACAATATAAGCTCTATATTGGTAATGAAAACCAGCAAAGTTATTCTCGCTAACCTAATGAGGAAGGAATGACTGGATGCCCCAAACATATTTGCATCACCACCTTTTGCTAATCCATAAAATAAGATAAAACTAAAGGATTGTCTTACGTCTTGAAAACACGATATAGTCATTTCAATGTTATTGGTCGCATAATATTTAGGTGACCATAGTGCAATGACCTCTTAATTATTTATATTGTGCCATCATTCGTTGTTATCAAACGGTGTAAATATTATCCTTTAAAGAGAAGCGAATACTCAATCAAATGAACGACCATGTATTTGCAGCAAAAACATTTTATCAGCTAAATATCAACGTCCAAGGAAGTTAAAGCCGCAAAAATGTACTCGCAGCATGCATGAAACGAAATCAAGCTTGTTAGTTCGCAACTAAGGGCCAAACAGTAAAGTGCACAATTTGACAATATATAGCTTTTCACAAAAGATGTCTGTTCTTCTGCAGTTTAGATTGCCTTGAGCATAGTCAAACGATCCTAGTATCAAGTACACTGACAGTGAGTTAACATTTGTTTAATTATGGCAGCAGTCGCAGTTAAAATTAGACATTGTACCTCTAGGACTACCTATACTAAATGTCATTAAATAGCTAATATAATACAAGGATATTTTCTAACGTTTTTGGAAATTTGTGACGATGTGTACCCTATGTACTTACGAAAAGTTACAATGATATTTGGATAGGTTTAGGTAGCAGTATTAAATTACCTACATGCTAAGGTCGTGCTAAATTATTTGCGCATAATTAGTGGGAAATTAAATATGTGTAAATGAAAACTGCGCTAAACACAAGGCCTGCATTCTCCGCATATTATTTTCAAGCATTTTCAAAACGAGTTTTCATGTGCAAACTTCAGGCCACTTTGCTTGATATTTCAAGTAAAAGAAGAGATGAACTTGCACTCAGTTTGTGAACACCAACCAATGTTTGATGGCAAAAATTACACTTACGTCTTATTTAATACACCGTTTGTTAACAATACAGTATTTCTTGCTGAAGTTGACTAGATAAATATGTTGTGCTTTGCCATCAAAACTGTTATCCGCAGCAACAATTCTTAGAAAGACTTGTGACATAATTAAAAGCAGCATGTTCAGAGTCGTGTCTAAACAACTTATCAATATTCCGTAACATTACATTCGTGACAAAAATATTCTAACGGATTTTTGAATATCTAGTAAAATTGCCTGGGGAATAACAATTGTTTTCTAAGGATAGTGCAGTAAAACGGTTATACAAAGTATCCGCTTAACGTCTGGGGAAACTTGCATAAATGTGGTTCTATTTCTTCTTTGTTGCGTAGCAGCCACTCAAACAACACTAGTTCCATTGTCAGGATAAGCGGAGGATACATATTCAAAATGGCGCCCCCTTGCAAAGCACATTGATGAGTTGCTGTATATAATTGCTCTATCACATATGTTTCACTAGGTCTAGTGGGCGATAAAATCTGTGGCATACATAGTCTACGGAGAATAGGACAGTAACATCCATATATCTTGGACCGAATGCTGACTATATTGGCAATCTATCGGGAACAGGCGACATTCAATTGTTACGATAAGAGTACAAAAGCGTAGGGATTTTTGCGCTAAACAATAGAGAGAAGCTTAGAACTCTTAGCTGTTTTTCAATAAAACGCCGCCATCCATCCAAAGGTTATTGTCATACAGACTCTTACAAATTCCTTAATATTCAAAAGCGAAAAGCTGAAATTATTTCAAATTATCTCACGATATATATTCGCGTCAGTTGACGAGCCATGCATAACAAAACTAGTTATGCATAGATAGGTGATAACTACGAACGTGTGTATTTGTTAGTTTTATTGAATAAAATCTAAAAATTTGTCACATTTTAAGGTGCTGTCTAAAATATAAGAACTCAGCATTTTTTTAGATAACGCCAAAATGAGTTTTCGTAACTTCTGTTTATATGCGACACACACTTTTCCCAGAGTTGTACTTACCGTTCCGGCGGTCAGATGCATATCAAGAGTTTCACAAAATTCTATTTGTGTACCCTGATGTCGATTTCAGCTGTCAATCCACTGCATATTCCGGTGTACAGAATGCTGACTAACTCCGAGTTGTATTTGCATGAAGCATTTCAAACGATCAGAATAATTACATATTTTTCCAATTTAGCGCTGTAGGAATGGTTTCTGGAAGGTGTTATTTTAATGGATGGAACTGCAAGAAGTTGATACTATTTGCTATTAAATTCTATATAAGTGATTTCCCGATATCTATAATCCGGAGCTTAGAGATTATGTTGCATTCTATTTGTGTATCTCTTAAATAATATTTATTCGAGACACAAAGCGCGGTGACATAAAAGAAAACATTGTAATCACCCGAAACTCTGTTGTTAGACAAGTATGACGCCGTCTAATTATAGAGCGATCTTTTACCCTGCCAATATTAGGCATCTTTGCGTAATGAAAGCTAGGACGGCGTTTGGTTTACACTTTAACTGGGATGTCATTAAAAGCAAATATTTTGAGGAGGAATGATTTTGTTTAGGCAACAGATGTAATGCAATTGTTTGGGACTGGTGCTTATTGTAACAAACCTGACAAATTTTGGACCGGCGGCTGAGCAAGCAAACCATCATTTCTGCTAATGTAGGTTTTAACTAAACGGTTAGATGACTGACAACATAAAAACAAAACAAAATAACAGGCTGCTACCATGAATATTCATAAAGACACTGCTGTAATCTCGAGTTTATCCTAAGCGGTTTTGCCAAAATTGCACAGATACTGCGCTGAATATTTTCTACGTAGTACCCATGAACGGCAAAGACATACTCCTCTTCCTTGCATGAGTATACATATTTAATTGGAGCCCAGTTGTGTACTTGCATTAAAATTAGAAACTGCACTGGCACCACGTGCATTCACCGAATCCACACAATAGTTTTTATATAGCAAAGTTTAGGGCTCCTTTTGAATTCAAATTAATGGTTTTAATTTTCGTGCATTTAATGCATCTTAGTTGGTTCTGAAACGCAATGCTAGCTAAAGCTGTCGCAAGGTCGATTTGCTTTGAGCATTACGGTTAAAATGAACGCCACCTTTTATCCAATTAATTGTCACAAAAAAAGCGAAGTGCGCCCTTGTTGCACACAAAAGAATACCGATGGATGCATACATTAGCTTATATATCTACATTATGTTATGGGTTTGTGCTACAGACACATGGTTGATTTTAAAATTGTGTGAGTAGTTTTTATTTTGCAGTTGTACGCATAAGTATTTTGTTGTAGTCAAATATTTTATCCGTTGTTCAAATTCTTGTATTCATATGCATCGGTTCCGTGCGCAATTTAAGTGCAACAGTCAATGTGATTGATTTTGTCTAAAGCATTCCAAAGCAGTTAGCTTGCAACTGGTGTAGACTATCGACTTTCCTCACTGCTCATTGGTCTGTGTGGCTGACTAGTTGGTATGTGCCTCTAGCTATAAGTTGTATGGTCCTTCGTAGGAGACCGAAAAAATTCGCATCACTGACAATCCCCAATATAACAAAACACATCTGGTGCTTTTTCGGACTAGGCTGTGCCTGGAAACTTGTTATCGACTGAGACGAAAACATTAGAATTTAAATAAATACGATATTTTCTGTAGCTACGAACCTCGCTAAAATCACACTGTGAACTGTCAAAGTGGACAGTTATATTTTGGTATCAACCTTAATAATAGACTGCAAAGTGACTACATATTTCAAATATAAGTTACGATCATTGTATGGAGGGCATCACTGGATGATGTGTTGGACTTTCACGAATATGTTTGCTTTATTTAAGCAGGTTTGACGAAATAGGGATTTCAAAATTTGGGCAGGTTGGACAAATACTTTACAATATTTTGCATGAAAGATACCACAGTTATCATAGATTTCACTTATATTAAAAACCAAACTCTGTAGCCAGGTAACAGAGTCATCAATACGTGTTCCCAATGCCGCCATTGGTTATCTGTGTTGATAAATTTATTTAGAGGAACAAAAGGGTTGCCAAATTTTCAGCGTCATATTTTTGATGTATATCACTTCTGAGTAAGCTTTTAATTATTAACTGCTTAATATTTCCACATTTATATGAAAAACAGTCACGTCTTTTGGTAGTGTATAGAATAAACATACCTTATGTAGCACATTCATTTAAGTTCTCCGTTATACAACTGGCATTTAAATAGAACTATGTTTGTTCTAGTATACATACAGGAAATCTTGTCTCTCAGCCCTAAATCAACATAATACAACTTGAATATTTACAGATGCTCTCGTTGAAAGCGCAGAATAATTAAGTGATCTGCAGATATAAGGTTTCAATCCGTAGGTTGGCTTAACGTGATAATCAGTCAGGAAGAATGTCGTGTTATTTATTGTAGGAAACTTCTATGCTTATTTAACAAATTTGCATGACATGTTGCTTCGTACGGCGAGCTGTATAATGTAATGGTAAACATTTCAACATTTCGTACAGGTGCTTCTTCAGTACCCCACTGCGTAGATGAAAACCTAAAGCAAAATCTTCGTCGGGTGGTAGAGGTTTAAATTGGCCTTGTCGACTTGCCTCCAATGACCTGTTTCTTTTATCGACGGCCGCCCATTTTCACGCTTCCACAGCTGTCGGTAGGCATGATCGAGGTCAGTGCGAAGGTTCAAAGAAAGGATGGTATAGCACAATGCCACGATGACTTCCGTTTCTATGTCTTTTCCCTCTGGTTGCCAGAATTGTTTTGGTGTCCTACTTATATTTGTGCAATTTTCAATAATTTTCAGTGAGATATGTGAATAAGCAAATGACATTGATGAGCAACCTCTGCTCTCGTATTCATTTGGATAATTTTCACACGGTTTGACACACATCTTTAGCACAGTTATTGTAAGGAATTTTCGGAACTCGTTCGCCTCCAGTTTTTATTTAGGCCTAGATAAGATACCCTTCATACTCGACGATAATATGTCAGCTATAAAGTTTTGCGGCTTGAAGATTCTGACGTCGATTTCCGATACACTTTCGATTTACGGCAAAGTTTTAAGCATTGCGGATGTTACGTGAAACGAATAAACCGTTGTATCATATATGCATACCACCCATGAAACATAATGACACTTGCGTAAAAATTGTGTGCTTATAAAAACACATTTTATCACATAAGTAAAAATTTAAACATCGGTAGTTAAGTGATTATAACATAATAGTCGTAGTTCCACTCAATTTTGACAAAATCAGATAAGGAAAGCCAGCATTCAGAAATTTACATAACTGTCAGTTGTATGATTACAGTTAAACATAGTTTACTCATCATATTCAAAATTAATTCCATGAGCGTCTGTTGTATATCGGTGAAGAACAGTAGCTAGTGTAGAACAAAACAACTAGTGAAGACGCACCTGTTCTACGTTTCTTTTGGCAGTGATAATTCCAATGATTCTCGGTTAATTAGTTTGGGATAACTTTAATAAATATAATAATTTCTAAATTGATTTACTTTATCGATGAGTTCCACATTCATACATATCATTCATAATTTCGGACCAATAAATATTACTGTGCCACATAACGAAAACATGCAAGGTCGGGAAATTAAAATTTGGTATGCGTCATAATGAGCAAATTCCGTGGGATAAAGTGAAGGGAAAGTATTTGTCTCAAATGATCATTAGTAATCATAGGTGGAGGCTTAATCTACATGTTATGATTTAATGGGGTACATGGCTTTTAATAATAAATGGCGTTATCTAATTGTCTAAACAAAATTCAGTTTCAGATTTACAATTATTTCTAGAAAATTAGCTTATAGGCTAATGTAAACCTTGTGTTTACTAGGTAGCAAATTGTGAATTCCTTTCTGCGACATAATTATTGTCAGAAATACGTCGTTGCACTACATGCAGATAATCGGTCAGGCTTACGTGGGATCCTCATGTTAAAATAATCAGAAATATGATTAATTAATTTTCTAATAATGCTAAGTATTAGCCATAAAACTCAGCTAACAAAAGAAATTAAGCGTAGATAATGATGCAGTTGTTGTGAACGTTTTGTAGCAAACTGTAATGCATTGACTATTAAGAGGGTATAAAACCAAATTATCCAATGGGTTTACGAGATGCCATAATGGAAGTCATATGCAATGTTTGTGACAAACAAATATATATATATATATCTCATGATGAGAGAATCAGTCAACATATTTTCTGGTAAACTCTATGACAGGCCTCGAAGGACTGCAATTGTGACAGTCATTAAATCAGCATGTTCAACTCTCGTCTTACAAAGAAATCTTCAATAATACAAAACATTACATGTAAGCTCGCGTTAACAAAGCAGTATGACGCGCTTCCTTTGCTGACAGCCAAGAATATGCTAAAAATATTTAACGTTTGCTATTTGCATTCAAAGGATTCGTGAGAATTCTTATTAAGACGCGGATTAGCTCTTTTCGAAATCTACCAGGAATTTATGATGTTCAAAATTTTTTCCATGGGGCAGTTCTTTTGCGCCAATTAGGCTGCCGCTTCCTGTCGCATATATTCATTAGAGTAATTTAATTATGAACTATATTATGGTTATTGGGGGTGTGCACAACCGAACGTATTAGCTGAAATGTAGTAGGGGAATACGATATCGCAATATGCTCCTCTAATGATCCAAGCAAATTATTACTTTTAGCTTTCATGCCAATTGATCTAACGTTAGGTCACCAAATAAATAAGTTATATTTTCAGATGAGCATAAACAGAATTTTGTTGACTTTTCTTAATTTACTTTAACTATTTTTCGTTATTTTACTGCAAAAATATTAGAGTGTTTATTGCCACATGACTACACTATTTTATCAACTGCCGAACAGTTAATAGCAATCGATTAGTGGTACAAGTGATTTAACAGCGACATAAGTAGGCTGTAGTTTAAACAATTTTTCTACCGATCATCTAAAAAAGCATATGCAATAAATCAACGTTACTACGCAAGCAGGAACATTGAGCTATGTCACACGATTGACAGCATACTAAAGCTTGTAACGAAGCAACTTAGGCAACACAAAAGCTTAGTTTGATTTATAGGGAATCGTGTAGATTTGGCGAGTATTTCATTATCGGGATGTCAGTTATACCATTTCCGTTTGGCTGCGATATAAATAAGTAATTTATTTTTTTAATTATTTTCGCCAAATATTAATCTGTCTTAGGCAACCTGGTGATAAAATTGTTAAAACTTCTAGGAAAAGTTTGATAACAATGTGCTTACTTAATTAGTTATTTGAAATTTCTTGTTTTTTATATAGTATATAAGCACCATTGAAATGATAATGATGCAAATGTTTCTCTTGGAAATTTTTAATGCCGAGCACGTTGGTTTGATGTAGGTAAGCTTATTATGTTTGTGTTTAATTGCTTTTAATTAACAGCGTAAAGTATATTTAACTTATCTACGGGGATAATAAAGAAGCATACTAGATGCATTCAAATAACATTGATTTACGTTATTGCTTATAGTGACTGAAATCAACCTAATCTTTGTCTATCCACTGATGTGTACATTGCGATAATATCATTTAGTGGTGCGAAGAATAATTGTAAGCTGACAGCGAAAATTTGAATTATATGACAACTGTTCGGTTGACTGCATGTGTAGGTCATACGTTGTGCATTCCTTAAGCATGATAAATAGCGACAAGCTATTAGTTTTAATACCTTATATTCAAAAATACATATTTGACTAAAATCTCAAAAACTTTAATTTAGCCAGAATCACTAACGTTGTAACTCGAGCACACTAAGCTTACAAGGGTCTATGAAGGAGTTGGATATACCATACATTTGAATACACAATTATTATTAAGGATTTTCCATAGTTACTCAATTAATCACAATCAAGTGCCAACAACCGCAAGACTCTTAACTCCATTAAATCCACTATAGTAACATTACCAATGACCTTAATAGTCGCCTTCACATGAACCACCAAAACCGCTGTTTACGCAAATGCAATAGATTTTATGACGTGTATATCAGCGTTGCTCAATATTTTAAGCCAAATCTACTTGCTAAATTCATTCAGAAGTAATCTGAAAGCTTTCGGTCATGTTGTTTTCTGGAATGTGTCCTCAATTTTGAGGTACTAAAATTAAATGAAGCGCAAACGTTAGGGCACCTATTATTGTACAAATTTAATTTGAAAGATCTGAATAATTTCACAAACTTTTCTATAATTACGCACCGGCAGCGTCGCAAAACCGGACCGTTATCAATTATAATTTACCTATACAGGTGTGCCTATAAAATATGTTTAGCTGGATCAAACTTTAGCCCATGATAACGTTATCTTTGTAATCTATCACAACCAATATTTGAGGAATTCAATAATGAGAGTAAACTATTTCACTCCATATTATGAAAATACCTAGAGAATAAAAGGTGAACTATACGCACATTGCTCACAATCTGTCAGTAGCTCATACACAAACACACTCTGACTACGTGAGCAGCACGGACTATCTATCTGTGTGTGTATTATGCGGTAAAACCATATTTGTCCTGCCAAGCTTCTCGAGCATTCTAGCCGAAATATGTGGAAAGCAGTGTTTGCTAAATCACCAAACTAAAGTTGACTTTTGTCAACAGTTCTTTATTTCAGTATGTATTTTAGCGATAAAATAGTACTTTTCAAAACGCTACTGGTTCTTAATGCCAAGTGTTCCAGTTGTTCACATTTTAATCTCGTTTTGCGCTAAATTTGCGGCTTATTATTGCGGTCGTTTTAGTAATGCATGCTTGTTTTGCCTTGACTCTCTTTTCAACTGTCCACCCCGCAATGCAGCGAGGCTGTTGTTTCTGGAGTATACCGCACTTTCTGTCAGTTCAAACTGCAATTCACCATTAACTGTCGACTGCACCTAGAGAATGGGATCCTTTATTTCACAGCTGCGGTTGTTCAACAAATGGCTCTTTATCAACCGGCTACAACGTTAACAGCTTACTTTACATTATAGACACGTAACGCATTTTGAAATCAATGCCCTACGCTGCTGTGTGACGTATTACATATGGATTACTTGTACAAAATAATTTAGAGGTCGTAGGTGCGGAGTTTGTTTCGTCCGATATCCCTTCAGGTTCAACGAAACTACTACAGGTGGACTGCAAATGTGCATTCCAATCAAGAATAATTAATGCTTTCTTATTCGCATGTTTTGGGTCCGTTTGCCTAATATTAAGAATTACCAGCAATTGCGTATTGTGAAAATCATTTCAAATGGCGGGTTGCGAATAAATCAGAAAAGGAACGACACTTAAAATGATACATTAATAAAGCTTAGCTATGTAATTGACTATTTGCTATTCAGTGTCTAACCAAGGTTATCTGCGAATGAAGTAACCTACACATAAGTGGTAAATATTAGTACTTTATCACAGTTGCCTTGTAAAATTTGCAGCCCAACCGAAGTCCCCCTTAGCTCAGTGCCTTAAGCTGCTGGATAGTTAGCATCTGCCTTTAGCTGCTGTAGATTCGATTCCCAAAGAACTTTGAGCAAATGTCAAAAACTGACGATTCCCAGTTTAGCGATACGCATCTGGCGCGTTTCCGGAACGGTCTGTGTCATATAGCGTGTCTAAATTTACAGGAACATTTAAAAGTTGTAAACATAAAGCCTCCTATCCGTTAGAAATAAAACATTTAGCCTCACCTATATGGAAATACAATGAACGCACAGTAAGTGGCCGTCAAGACCTTCGGATTATAAGCAATTTCAACTACTAACTTAACAATATCCGTGACAGTGGAATATAGGTCTTGTAATATCACAGTGAGGTTAAATATGTTGGTCTTAGCCGATATCTCACAAGGCATATTTGCCTGAGCTGCTGGCTAGTTAACACCTGCTTATAGATGTCGTGGATTCGATCCACAAAATCGCCTTTAGGAAATGTGTACCACCGGCGAAAAGCCTGTGATGATTTTCCGGACTAGTCTGTGCCATGTAGCTTGTGAGCAGTTGGGAGGTAAACATTACTTTTACAAATAAATATCCTCTATAATTTTTTAATATGGCATTTAACCACCCTAGCTGCAAATGCTTTGGATGGAGCGTTTAGTGAGAATTATTCATGATTTTTAAGCTAGACCAAACGCAACTCTTCTAGTTGTTACCTGCTTGGCGGCGAAGTATATTTGTTGCAATATCCAATTTACTTTACAAACAGTATATCCCAGCCGAGGTCAACTAGGACTAAGGGTTAATCTGGTTTCTAGTTGACATCTGCATCTAGCAGTCTTAGGTATTTTCCTCAGTTTGGGACCAAGGACATATTCTTCACGGACAAGTAATGTTTGCGCGAAGTGCGTCTGGTGCTTTCCTGGACTTGCCTGGGTCATTTATCCGATGAGCATATGATGCGATAACATTTTACTTTCAAATATGAGTCCACGCAATCGTTATTATTGTAAGTGTAAAGTCTCCTGTGTTCATATGTGCTGGACGTAGCGCCTAGAGAGATGAAGTCATGGCACTCCACGTATAGTCAAACGAATCTTCTAATGTGATATATCGTGCTATATCGTGCTATATCATAATGCTATATCCTAGTCAGCTTTTACATAGTTTAGCTGATGGCTTGTCCCACAAGGCTCAGTGACTTAAGCTACTGGCTATATTGAATATTTCTCCAGAGGTCTTGGATTCGCTCCGCAGTCGGGGATTGGATATAGGCGACTCAATGGCGAACACAGTTTGAGCGAAACGCGTCTGGTGCTTATATGGACTAGGCTGCGTTTTATAGAATTAAAGCAGCTAGGACGAAAAATGTACCATGACATCTAAAATACCCATATTTTACTATGTAGTTCCGTTTTTTATGCTATAGACGTAGCGTTTAATGAGAGGAGACCTTGACAATCGAACGTCATTGAGTATTATCAGATAACGTATGAACATTTTGGTAGTTACAGTGTCGATATACCCATGATAGCTTTAACATTATGTTTCTTATACGTAGCTATTTGGCTTAAACTGCTGATTTTTAAGACCTAAATCTAGCGTTCATGTTTTCGGTCCCTAGTAGTGGACCGAGCGAGCGCACACCAATGATAAGCTGCAATAAGAATAAATATGTTGTGTCACATGGAAATGTGACCACTTATCCGGGCAATTGGAATCCGATCAGTGTGCCTTACCGAACTATCGCTGGAGCAGAAACGGGCTCAGTATATCATATCATATTTTATTGATGGACACCAGGTTATTCACCGTTATTTTAATTTGTATTATTTTGGATGTTAGCATGCGTTAATCCTGCGCGGTTTGAAGATATCAGCAAGGAATTTATTCTTTTCGAGGTGACGTTCGTGAGGTCGTGTAAGTAGGTTGACAATATTGGGTCATCACCAAATTTAGGTTTTCATAGAATAATTATAACGAACAAGTTTAAAGGGCGCGCCACTTTTTTGTTTAACAGCCATCTTACAGTATGTTTAATCAACGGGAATAAAACAATTTTTCTCTGTGTATATGATTTAGGTTCTGCACAAGTTTTATATACATTGTCTGTTATCAGAAATTTCTCAATACAAGTATGATACCGAGAAGTGAGTAATTAACCTACCTTTTCTTTGCGGTGTCGGTTTCCCAACCGGTTCCATAATATGGTTCGTACGATGATAAAGTTTGCTAAACCTATTTACCCAATGTTGTATTCCTGTCATTGATAAACTTTTCTTATGCGTTCCTAAAGTGTTGGAAATACACACAAGCAACCATTGAACGTGGAAACGCAGTTAGGTCAATGAGACTGACGAATATATCTTAACAAGATATTTAGTAATATTACTTCACAAGTATAGACGTATATATATATTAAATATATTAACGAACCATAGAGAACAATATATACATTTCCGTACGCAGATTTAATAACGGCCCACCATACATTTGCGGATGTCTCTTGTTGTTGGAGAGTGTTACTTATGCAATGGCAATATCCGTTTAGCCCAGGATTAGAATGACATATTGCAAGTAATTCACATTAGACAAACACTGATATCGATAAGTGGTGGGGGAGCGAGAGGATGCGCAGCACAGACGGGCACAAATATAGCGAAACACACCTGCTAACAGCATGGTAACATGCATCTCGATTAGCCTTATCTAAAGGAAATAAACCATGAAAACCTAACGAAAGACAAATCATGCGTCGTTAAACCAAACATTCGAAAACGCTCGCGGTCGTGACGCAGGCCTATTCGCAACGCCTGGGAAAACTACGGGCGACTATTGGTTTGTCAGTTGACGAATACATTTACAAGTCCGCGTTTTTTCTAACATTAAACACCGTTATGGTACTTCGTCTGTATGCTACCGCTCCCGTAATCAAAGTTCCATTGTTATGTATGATTATGTGTTCTAGTCAGCACATAACGATAGCGACGCCAAGAAGAACATTTTTAACATTTGCGGGCCCAAAGTATCAGGTTTCTTTTGTAGTTTTACCCTTCCCAGTCTCATTGGTAGTTCCGTACTCAGGCGAGGGCTTAAGTCACCGCTGACCAGTGTGCATTTCTCCGCTGTCACATCCGTTCGTGGTGGTTGTACAAATGTGAAGCCCATAAATCATGACCCACCGGTTTTGGAGACACAAGTATCTGTGCAACACGACCGTCCCCAAGTGACAACATTTTTATACGTGACTTGATGGGCCGCTGTCCGAAACGTTTCGCGACTCTTTTCTAGTTCAACATCCGAAGGCACGATTGCGCCTTTAATATTGATAGGATACCTTATGGTTATGTACAGTTGCACCGAGTAAGCTCGGAATGCAAGGACTTACAGTTGATTAGAACACATGTACACCAGACAACATGCATGCAATGTAAAGGGGAAAGCTAGTCGGATATTTTCGCCGAAGTAAAAAGATACCTATTTTAGTAATAGAAGGAAATGATTGACGACATCCAGACGCATTTAGCTCCTTCTCCAACACACACTTGACACTTGACGCTAAGGATTTGAATAAAGAATGCATCATCTGAAATCTTAAGGCTCGCCCCATTCTCCACCAAAAAACACATTATACTCAATGGTTCAATAAGGTATAATGGGATAAAAAGCATAACTATACGAGACCCTCAGGATGGATATGCAAAATTTAATTAAAATTAAAATGTTCCAAAGTAGAAATTGAAGTATCAGTGGTTAAATCATTGCACAAAGCAGTGTTGTGTATCTTTTGTCCGTAAGGTATAAGTCTAAGAGTCATGTGAATATCGTCAAGTCTGGTGGGTTCACCACATATTTTTGTATTGCATTCCAGTGAGAACAGCTTCTCAGTGAGCAGAAGTACATCCTACATTTCAGACAGGGGTGTTGTGTCATTAGTTTTTAGGTAGTTGCCTCGGTTTTGTTAGTAAGGGCTTAGAGTCAACAGGGATGTACATGGATGCGCGTTTTCAGTTAGTATCCCGTATGTGAGAGTAAGACCTGCGCGTAACCGTCGGCATTCTAATGAGAAAACACCGAGTAAACGAGGTTACAGTTAGTAACATATACTGGATAGTCAACACGTTGCCTTTGTGGCTCTTCTTTGGGGCTGTTCCAATAGGCGGATGTCTCATGTTAACCGTGGACTCCAGGCCTGAATTGCATATTCAATGTGATGGCAAATGTAGGACTATTAAACAATGGTACTAGCTGTTGCTCCGAAGTGCCGAGAGCTCGCCTCAAAAGTCGTATGTTCAAGTTCGACACACTTACTGCTTTCAAACACTGGAGCGAATTCCCTAGACTATATTGCACTAGTATACCTAAGTATCATTCACTAGTCATGTGTTGCCTGACGTGTTGTCCCAAAAGGCATGTGTTGACGAAGCTGCTACGCACCGTCAGCAGGTTGCATTTGCAGTGTTCAGTGGGAGCTGGTTCCTTTATGCACATTCGTTAATTCGGTTCAGATCGTCCTGGATGTTGACGCGGTTGGATGCTGAGCGATTTGCTCTCTATATTTTTGCATTGTCTGTAAATATCTGCACCGGATATAGAATGTCTGATGAAACGTCATTTATGCAGACTAAAAACAGTAGCGTGGAGAAGGCGGATCCTTGTCATACACCACTGGAGACGCAAAGATTTTTAGAATATGTGTCATCTACTATTGACTTGATTACTCGATCGTTTAAGTAGTCTTTTAACCAGGTGTGCAGGGGAGCGTTGATACTTTAGCAACAAGAATTTAGAGGAGAAAAAAGTGATGGACCATGTCGAATGCTTTAGAATAATCGAGGTATATAACATCTATGGGCACTCCTACATCAACCGCCCTAGTCCATAATTCCCGAGTAAACAGCAAATTGGTGAGACAGAATCGTTTGTGTCTGAAACCATGTTGGGCATTAGAAATAATTTGTCGAATTTTAAATTATCGCGTCAGTCCATCAGTGATTATTGATTCCATAACTTTTAATAACACAGGAAGGATAGTATTGGTCGGTAGTTAGCAGGATCCGATCGATTATCTCCTATGTATATGTAGTGATTGTTTCATTTTCAACTCAGATGGAAGTGTATGGGATATAAGCACACCGTGTAAAATTTTTGTAGGTGTTGCTGATATGCTGAGAGCAATGGCTTTTAGTCTTCTGGGCAGATCATGTCGATTCCAGGGTCAGTGTTTTCTCGGAGAAACTTTATTTCACTTGCAACAGAGTCTGGAGTAATGGTGACGTTGGATAAGCCAAGGACATTGGTTGGCAATTAATGGGGCGAAGGTTTCATGACATTTGGAGCTAACAAGCCAAACTTCAAGAGTAGATCGTTCGCGGCATCCACAGCGGTAGTTGTTAGGCCACTGGCGGTCCTGGGTGATGGTATTCCGGGCCTAGCCTTTTGTTTGTCATTCATATCTATAGTACTATGTTGTTACTCGTAAAATGCAGCACCATTTTCTCCTGCCGTTCGTACTTATCGACTCTAATGAGTGACGTTCAGTAGTTTGATGACTTTATCATTCTGCCATGTGATACCACATGGGCTTACCAAAGGTTGCCTCCAGATCTCATCTCTTCGGTTGATCCATTTACGTGTTCTGCTCCGGATCCACGTATTGGTACGGTGCGATGCTCGTAATGGTACATCCTTCGATACTGATTGTATGGCCCAGCTAGTTTTGACTTTCAGTTCAGTTCACGCGTCATTTGCTGAGCTGTGTGTCTGTAGGCCCCAGTCAACTGTTGCCGCTAAGCTGCGCAGCTTAATGTAGTCCTTAATATTTCGTTAAGCCTCTCTTTATATAGCAACAATACTGGAATAACACACAAGCAAATGTCAGGACTGCATGCTCGCTACGTCCCAGTGGATGATCGTATGCTACTGACTCAACAATCAACCCTTCATTAGTCAGGATCAAGTCCAGGAGTAATGACTTGTTTGAACCGCGATGTCCGGTTGGTGGGGGATCATGGTTATACAAAACTGCCATATTCATGAATTCGAGGAGTTTCGAATTAATTGATGGCCAATGAGGGGAAATTGATGCTATCGAAGGAACATTAAATTCACACAATATAAGATAGCCACAGTACTTTCGTGAAACAGCATAGCGGAGGGAGTATAACAAAACGTGTTCTCCGTCTGCCAAAGTGTTTGGAAGTCTATAGATAACTGCTAAGAGGCAAGCATCACGCTTCTTCTGTGAACAAACAACTCGACCTGCTAGGTGCAGTCGGCAAAATAGTGCGTCAGGAAAAAAAGGAAATTTCGGTAGGATCCTCAACTTTCAAATAATCTACTTAGTAGACAGTAACACCGCCACCGCGAGATAGAAAATCATTTTGAATGACTGACATCTCACTGAGGTCAATCTCTGGATCAACTATGTTTTTAAAAGCAAAAATTCCGTAATTCCTATGAGATTCAAAATTGTTGTTTCATGTTGATGGCGCTGCTCCGAGAGTTTAGATTACAACCTCTGAGTCATGGGATAGCAAAATTGTATTTTTGACGCGTCAAGAGATCGGTTGGCTGTGAGGTACCGACGCAAATAGTGCAGGTCTTTTGAAGCTTTGGTAACGGTTTTATGCACATTTGGCTGGTTTGAGATAGGTACACTTGTGACTGGCTCATCTGTATCTGAGTTCTCTACTAATTGAAGGAATGGTCTTAACCGTATTCCTGGTGGCCCAATTTTACTGTTGTCACGCCACGATTGGATTGCCACTGATAACATTTGGAGCGCAGTCAAGCCAGCTTTCAAAATTCGTGGCCTGCTACATTGGTACTTTGTGGAAGCAATAACCGGGTGACTTCAAAATCCACGACATTCTGCATGTCTTATGGTTCTGCGATGTACCTCCATTCATCGACGTCGTACTTCTGTCTTTCACTGCTATCGGTATGCTGCAGTTATGACACACAAATAACAAGTAACACTTTCTTCATCTCATTTTGACGTGACGAACTAGGTTTCGATTTTCATTTCTGTCTTTCTGTCCTATAGGCTTTTCAGGAATCTTCCGGGCACTGACAAGACAGTTAACTAGCATGGGGCTTGCTAAAATAACATATTCCTAGGTCGCGCGTTTTGCCCAAAGTTACTCGCAGTAACGCGATTGCATATAACGGTAAACAAAGCCGAGTAAACCGCTTGGGAGATTACGCGC
>OX104067.1:106640160-106689164 GCA_944474145.2 Dicrocoelium dendriticum
AAACACCAATAACATATATAGTCTTATCCGCTGAGAGTATAGAATACACAAGGAAACTAATTTCATGCTTCTGCAAGGGAAATTAAATGGATACAGCAGCAACTTAAACGTGTAACTGTGATTTATGATAGTAATGTGGCGGACGTTAAGGATTATAATGGTGGGTCTGATGAATATTATCGGCGATGCAGAAAAACACTTCCGCCGGTAGGTACTTGCGTATAAACGCAAAATTGTACAAATATATCACATGTGGTCAGAGAATTTTAGCAAATGAATGGTTGTGTTTACTCTATATGTTATCCAGTCGTTCATATTATCAGATACGTTGTGTGCCATACTTTTTTATATAAACACCCGATGGATACCTTTTTCTAACGCGAATTTAGTTGAGCTTGGTTTCTCGATATTCTTGACTTGCGTTTTATTAGTCAAATGCATATACATTGCGATTTCGAACTCAGTAACACATCACCCACACCTCGATATAATAAGTTATTCTACAGTATAATTATATATATATATATATAATATTAGGACACGCGGCTCGTGTTTGTATTGCTCGATTTATAAACGCGTCGATTTTGATTTAGTTTAGCTCCGTGTATCTGAAGTCCAGATAACTTTGCAAATTGTTATCATAACAGTTTTTTTAATTAACAAATTCGATACGAAAACATGCATCAATTAACCAACATTAAGCTAATAACCTAATTCTAATTTTGTACGACGAATTTTGCGTACTTTTCCTAGGAAGCATATTTAGATATTCAAAAGATTACAGGTATCAGCATTTGTAGATTAGAAAAGGTAATGAAATCAAACCTACAATTTATAATATATATATATATAATATTGGGTCATATTTTACTTTATGTAATTTAATGACTATTCGATATATGATGCGAAATATGATTAAACAAGATTGGTTTTAGTCTTTCCTGCTACTTGTATTGCCAATGAGCTCAATACTGTGTATTATATGTTTATTAACTTATCGCTAAACAGGACGTACAGAATCGCTGGCAGAATTTCTAAAAGGCAGGCTAATTAAATGAGATAGAGCACCAACGCATGTCTCAGATTTAAATTATGTTGGTTAAGTGTTCTTTTATTTGTTGAAAATCGTTTGCAATTTATGTTACACGGGACAGTCCAGTGCTCTAACCAAGTAGTGCGTAGGAATTCTATCAGAGCTCATTCACAAGATGTTCAGGAAAATCACCATTGTTGACATATTGAATATTTATTTTCCAGTGATATGTTATGGGTACTTAAAAAACGGAGCAAAATGCAGAATCATTTCGCTCCTGAATTCGTGTGACTTTGAAATTCCACAGCAATCCACTTCTACAAAATATGCCTGTAGATTTAACCGTTCTTTAGCAGCCGTTAGCGCAAATTTAAGACCAACTAAAAGTGAATATATGATAAGCAATGCCAACGCGCTTCTACAGGGAAATACATCGTATAGTTAGATGATGTTTACGAATACACTGTGTACCTGTTGGATGTCAGCGAAAAGTAATAGGACAAAGTGGATCACTTAATCCATTGATGCTCTTGGGCGCCGAAATTAATGTAGCTTATGCATCCGCATTTACAAATGTTTTCCCATATGAGGTCTAAATGTTCGGTCTCTCAGAAAATTGGACCAGTGAAGTGATTTGTCTTCTGACGGAATAAATTTGCTAATGGTTTCACCGGCAGTTGATCTAGGTTAGATGCACAGCTTCAACTAACAACATATAACCTATCCTAAGGCTATAACCTGTGACTGCTTATATCAAAAATTATACAGGTACAACCATTCACTTTTGATTTTTTAAGACATCAAGCTTAATGTAAACTGTCTTCAAACAGAAGCCGTTTTTCAAAAGCACGTTCTTGTAAGCATATCTGTCCGTCAACTCATACTTGTCAGCAGTCCTCAAGGGACCTAACATAGAGACAGGAAGGACCCAGATCCAGATATTTTCTCAAGGGTTTGCATTGCAATTACAAATGTCTGGTTCCTTTTAATAAAAATCATCTGCTTCCTGTCGGTATGAATTACCCTTTGAATTAGTATGTTGTTGTTAGATAATCTGCATTTATGAATAGTTTGTAACTCAGATGTGCGGTGATGGTTTTTTCAACAATAAATGTATCTGCCAGCAGCTTTGAGCATATCTTCGCGACATGAGAAATGTAAGAGACCGAAACGTATGCACCGATAATAATCAGATGAAGTGATTTTGTTAATAGGCTGATTTACAGGGAAACATTTGGACCATATAGCTTAGTATAAAATTTCGGCGGAGGAGCGTGGAATTTGTGTCAAGATTTAGCAGCAATTGCTATCTGACGAACAAAGCTTGACTCGAGCTTACTTTTCACTGTAATTTGCAACATATTGAAACAAAATGCTTCACATTAGTTAAGTCGTTGATAGGATATTCTTGCACGTTTGACTGCATAAGGTTAAGAATTATGCGCACCGTTTGTTTGGTTATGGTGTAATAACATACTGTTTATCAAAAGTGAATTTAAGGCATATATATATGCTCTTTATAAATTCTCTGATACAGATGATAAGGCTGCAATGTCACCTGCAATGAGCCTCTCTCCTTCATGCAGATCAATGAGTAAGGCCGGCGCCATTACGCAACCTAGACGTAAAGCCTGCCAAAATTGCCTTTAGCTCGATCAAAAGCCTGGTTAGTCGGCCACACTACGCACAAACCGGTATTGACTTTTGCACGAATATTGCAGTCGCAGAGTAACTAGAGCCATCGATTTCAACCTACTGTAACGCAAAGTATGAAAAAATGGGTGGAATACTTGCTCAGTAATTTGAAGGAAATCAAATGTGTATTGATAAGAGGAGCAAATAATCGCAACAGCAGTCAACTGATCAAAATCATCTATAAAGATTTATGTGAAATCAATCGAAAAATTATGATTTGAACTGCAATGAAATACGTCATATACTTAGGGTGTTCAAAAGGCGGTAATCGTTCGTTCGTACATCAACTTGCTACATTGCACAATGGTTTGTGCATCCTTATTATCAAACCAATCCCTATACTGTTAATAAAGAGTTCATAACGATGCATCCGATTTTGGAAATTCTGGACAGCACCTATTTGCTGGCGAAGAGGTAGCTTATCTGTTGTCCTAAATCTCAGTATTTGCTTAAAAATTATGCCCTTTAAACCCGCATGTTATGTTAAAGCCCAAACATCTCTGAATGTACTGGACGTTGTCGCCATGAGATCATTTATGTTGAGCCAAACTAAATGCTCCAGTCGAAAACCCGTGGCACAGTTCGTTTCTGTGTTGACCCAAATTGACTGTTAACCAAGGGGCAATGTGAGAATACTAGCCTAATCCGCGGATAAAAGAATTATTGTCAACATAATTGCTTATAACACCATCATAAACCTCAGCGTCAAACAGCTTGGAAAGAATAAAACACTATGCGCTAACATGTAGACAAGTTTTATAAAGAACGTTAACGGCGATAATATTTAGCAATCTAAAGAAATCAGCGGTGAAATTTATTCGTGGGTTGTGGCTTGTCTCAAATATTTAACATCAATTTTTACAAAACTGGTTAAATGATTTTTAGCGATATACGTTTGAAGCAATTAGACTTATTATCTATAATAATTGATGTTCTCTATTATAGGAACCTTATCGGATGGCAACTATGGATAGTTTTTCCCTTTTACTTTCCAGGATACATAGGCATTATACATAATATATTAATTAAGTTTTTGGGGAAAGTTAGGACAACAACAGAAGCTCACTAGTTCATCGTTTGCAAATTGTTGACAAAATCCATTAACCGTTTAGTTTAATATGTACTACCGCTGCCTGTTACAACTTTGCAAATTATTTAGTCATTGAATTGAGCTCCAAGGAATCATGCACTGTTCACAAAATGCGCGCTAAATAAGGGACATACGAATATCCTTCCATATTTAGGAACAAATTATATTGAAGTCACACGAAGCCCGAACGGAATGCCCATTATTATTGAACACACATAATGTATTTGAAGCTTGCAGAAATGCATGAATTATTCACGCAAGGCAAAGCGCCAATCATTGGGTGATATACATGTCCATTTACCACGGCAAATATAATCCTGTACAAAGCTTTGTAGGATATTGCTCACTTCTTCCACTTTAACGGGAACCTTTTAGCAACTTGCTTGAAGACAGAGACAGAGAATTGCTCCCCGCTTGTTTCAGCACTTATGGTCTAATAGTGAGTAATGGCTTAATTAACATGTGCTAATTGTAAACGTGCTTGAAGCGATTTGCTAAATCATCTAATTAGCATGGGTCATGCCTAGTTTTGCACTACGCAAACTAAGATTTACCATTTCTCACAATTCTTGCGGTATTAGGACAATATATACTATGTGTATTGTGGAAATAATCCACGAAATAATTCAAAAATCTTCTATTGATCACTCACAAGCGATGAAAATCAAACTTGTTCCAATTATGAAATGACAAGGTTAACATACGTTGCGATGTAGACAGTTTCAGTACGGGTAAACTACACTTAACCAAAGACATATGTAACGCAATGCGTTATAAAGAATATTGGAGGAAAGTCTTTCGTCGTTGTAATATACTTTTCTACTGAACTTATAATATCACCAGCTACTGCCGGATGAATTTGCTTCAGTAAGACACGAACGCGACATATCCCTTCCTTGTTTTGAGAGTGGTGTCCAATAGCATCTCATAACGATTTGACCGGAATAAAAATGTGGCCCCAGATGCATGACCGTTATGCTGATTTTCATAAGATTATCGAACGCCAGTGAATCACCTAATGAAAAGGACTCGATGGAGTAGGTAGAAAAGAAGCCTGCAGGCAGCCACTTCTAATTACCACCACTAGGAAACCTGACGCTAAATTTATTTCGAAAACCGCAAATATGTTAATGAACGAAGCAAAATAATTATTATACATTAATTGCGTCTTTCACAAAACGTACCTTGATATTTCCACACATTTGCAACATATCACTGGAATGTAATGATCCACCGAATATCTGCAATAAGGATTTTCTTAGCAAAGATACATCCGTTCAATAAACTAAAGCTGTTAGGTAGCATAACTAAATATATAACTATTCCGCGATGGCAAATATTATTTATGCAAGAACATAAAAATTCCTCGAAGGAACTATGTCGCAAATATTCCACCCAGCGATTTGTCTTGAAATTAATACTGAAACTTCGTACATTATATGGAAGTCATTAATGGAACTAGGTAAGGAACGTAATAAGATCTAACAATATTCTTTTTGCAAATATGTGGAAGGTTTTATCGGTAGTCAGACAACATTTTTAATCCAGCATACTCTGTTCCTCACCAAACGAATTCACAGTAATGCGTTTAAAAATACTCTCAATGAATAACTTTTTTGAAGTGTTTTCATGCATGCTGCACCAAATTGTAAGCACTTTCCAACATTTTCTCACTAATAATCTTACAGATATTTTCGATAAATAAATTTTACGGCTGCATTAACTGGGGAGAAATACAGGCCACGAAAATCGGCAGAACTGCAAGGAGCAATAGGCTAGTTCTTGTGTTTACTCAAGTCAAGCACTTCAAAGGATTTTAAAATATTAAGATTACGTTTGACGCCAGCAACTAGTAGGTTTATACTGGAATGCAGTGCAGCTAGATTAGCAAGTCATTAGGGATTTTACTGAATGCATCAAAAGTCCCTCTCTGCAAACAATGCAATGATTTTTCCTCAGCGGCGTTTTCCCACGATTTGGATGTACTGGGAATTGTTTGTAATATTTATATTTCACCGGTACCTGCAATATTATGTTATCGGTAATGTATGGTGTATTCCTAGCGGTCGCACTACAAGGCAGATTGGTTCACAAAATCTTCTATATACTTACGTTGGCAAAATCTTCACCAGTTCACAAGCACCGCACCCATGTTTTACAGTTTGAAACGTGACAGGTTATCGTTGGAAATATTTGGGGTGAGGTGCGAGAGCTCCTATTTAGTAATTCCAGCAAGTTACCACCAGTTCAATTGGACCAGCTAGGTTATTCATGCTATCCTGCTTCAGAAACTGTAGGTAAGTATGCCGGTTTCATCACGGAAGACGGAAAGCAACTTTCCACCTTTTAACCAATTATGTTACAACCCGATTTAAAATTTTTATTGGAAATTATATTAGCCTAGCCAAGTCATTTGATGTAACATGCAAGAAAACGAATGGAAAAGGAATTCTCATGTGCCGGTTTAATTATATGTCGGGATTGAAGCTTAGCACACGACCAAGCCTTATACCTAGTAAATCAAATTTGCGCAGTATGGCTTCTGCTACCGAGGCAGATTTGTCTTTCAAAAGTTCGCATGTGTTGATGAGGTATGCTTGCATACTAACGGTTCTTGAATATAATGGTGCGCAAAACTTAATGTTTAGTTCCATCTACGTGAAACTCTTTGCTAATTCTTCCGTTTTACTACTGACGTAGGTAAAACCTAATATGCCCTTCCTTAAATGTTGACTTTCCTAGAGCTGGGCAAATTTAAGGCATAAGCTTTATGTCCGGCAATTGTTTCCTTATGTATTAAGTGTCTTAGAAAACGTTCTCTTAACAGTGGGCTGTCAACAATATTTAGTGGTTTATATGTTAAAACCGTAACATGGGATATTCCGGGTACACTTGTGCAATATGATTCTTTAGTATACTTGAAATTGACGATGAAACTGCCGATTCTTCCCTGTTTTAATATCTGCCCAATTACTAATTGGCAAAATCTTCAAGTACTTGCTCTATGGTGGTCATAGGCAATTGATACTTAAGATTAATGAAAACAGTAATCAAACGACGCAAAAAATAGCAGGTCATATCCATGTTATTGACAGATTATTCTACAGGAATTGCCTTCATTCTATACAGGATAACATCTCTGCAACGTGATCTTTCCTTCTCTTACGTGCGCTACAGACCATACCTGCTATTTACTGCAGTCGACTGAACAGCTTGGTTGTTGGGTTACGCTTAAAGTACTAAGTAACTCGAAAACCATTTCGATAATGAACCGCGATACATTTTATAGGAAGATGATAATAGGATAATGAAAAGCACAAAGGTAAACGAGCAGCACTAAAACAAACGAAGGTACACGAAGTACTCTTGGAAAGTACAAATGATATATGTTGACGGCCTTATCATTTAAAGTAATTAAAACGAATGCTTACATTACGCCCTCGATTACTATGAAAACTGGTAGGTGCTGTTTAACGCCTAGTACATATTTATGCGTCAGTTTTGCGGATGACCGGAACTAGAGGCAAAATGTGCCGAACAGCTGTGTACAAAATTTGCGCTCGAACAGATGACGAGCAGTTGCAGAGTACTTGTGCTAAAATGGTGTTTGTTTACTTGAAGTTAAAAATAAAATATAGCGTAGGCAGACACATTGGACATGATTGCTTAATGGCGAGAAGCATGGCTGACAAAAAGACATAGTGACAAATGGTATGTTTAGCGGAGGGTAACAATACGGCGGTGATGATATTTATAGGGGGATTTAATAGCCATCTGGCCGCTTTGGAATTAATATCGATAAAAATCTATTGAGAACAGATTCAAAATAAAAGTAAGTTTATGCATTCATGTGTTTTCCGCAATAACATGTCATCTAGCAATTGTAGCAAATTCGTTGCTATTCTATAAATCGAAATATTACGTTCTCTAAGAATGAATAAATGCCCACGGAAAATTACACCAGCCAATCATGAGCACATAAGCTATCCCAGTTATATATGTATAACAACATCAGCTTCATCAACAGCAGCACATAAGGTATTTAAATTTTTGCCTCTACCCCATACAACCATGAGGATCTATGAAATAAAGAATAATAAGTGCGGGGACCATGGACTTAAACGAAAACCTGAATACTCTAAGCAAACAATTATTGTCAAGGCGTTTACATATTGTGCAGACGAAATTCCGTCATAATATGCCATTAACCAGCTGATAACCCAGAACCAAACACTCTTTAGACAGACAATCCGTCTAGTAGACGGCAGCAGGCGCGTCACTGTTTTCGGTTACTAGCCTTGTCCTATGAAATCTCGACCCGATCAAAAGGCGAACTACGTGGACTTCAACCCGGAATGCCAGATGGACAAACGGCACCCAGTTTGGTCGTCAGCGACTTCATTTCCAGCCGCTAAGTCAAATTCTGTCTACCCCGAGCCTTGTGATACCCTACACCTCGTAGACTGAACAAGGCCCTCTTAGGTAAGCGGTGACTAGACATACGTAGCACGTGCATCAGCCAATGCAACTTATTCAGTGACATACGTTGTTCTACGGCGATGGCATGATTATCAACTACTTCTACTCGCCTACGCACATCATTGTTGCGAACATGCTGGTGCCAGCCGACTACAGCTATGCTCGCACACAACGATTTTCAAACACTTGAATGCGCCACAGATCTTCAGATCGAAGGAGACAAGACCCACTAATATATAGCAGGTTGGCCCTCACAGTGGCCTTGCATACACGTCCTTTTGACGGACGGAATTTCTGTCTGGCGCTAATGATGGCGCAGGTCAGTGGAGGCAGGGCTGGCTTTTACAATACGTCAGCTGACTTCAGTTTTCTGCGTTCTTATTGCTGCAGCAGCTGCCAAGATAAATGTAATTATCAGCCAATTCGAGTTCCTCGTTAGACAGCGTCAGGCGATCATCAAACGATTTGCACCTTGAAAGTGCGAATTGCATAAAAATAATGGGCTCACGCTGTACAGGCTATTCAGGGTTGATTGGGCTACCCCTAACTCGTTGAAAAGCAAGACGACATCGAACACACAATCTACATCAATTAACCTTACACAAAACAGCACTTCAACGCCTACATCTTGAGATTCCGCAAGAAAACACATTATGGGAGATTCCACGACAAAATTAAATAAAAATGGGAAATAGGTCAGCATTGACGAACACTACATGTAGTAGGAAAGCTATCCGATAGGAACCGTATACCATGAAGCTGCCTCATCTGTTCGATTACAGAGCATGGAGAATGTTCAAGTATTTTGCGGGAACACATTTACTTGCAAGTATTTCAAACAGAAACGATCGATCGGCTGAAGCGAATAAACTCTGGAAATTAAGGAGCACGTCTATTGTCGGTCTGCGGTATGCGTGAAGCTGCGCTATCGCCTGCGGCAAAGTAAATATACGGTTTATGCAGCCACACCTTCGGGGGAAACATGCATGCATTTCAATAATCCGTTTCCCGTTACCCAGTAAGGCGACGCACGAGAATCAAAGTCAGTCATTTTGTTTTTTTTGATTTAGGCTAATACCCGTGTGGTTAGAACAGTCTGCGCAACTGCCTTCTATTATATTGCCACTATATTACATTGCCACTATTTATTTCGCTCTGAATAGCTCGTCTGGTCACATGATGTTCAAAGCGCACCGGGAGTTGTCTTCCAGATTCCAAGATTTATACCGGCATATCGGATATCCAGTGACTGGTGAGGTGACGATGGATAGTGCACATGCTGATGATCCTTTGTCGTGCACGGCGTCTGAAATCATATTCCCCGTGAAGCGCAGTTCCTTTACGACAAGACAGCGGAGGTTCTGTATGCAGCGCGTCGAGATACGCTTGACCGACCGAAGGCTGAGACAAGTTCTCGTCGCCAATTCTAAGAGACGTTTGCTGCGCCACCCGGTAGAGTTCACGGATAAACGACAAAGTACCAAAGCATGCTGGAGTCGAGAGGGGTACTGCATTACGTAAGATAATCCATGATTGAACTACGCAATATGTAACGCAGAGCTATGTTGTAAATTTAGGTCAATCGCTGGAGAGCTATAAGGAGAAGCCAAGTGGCAATTCGGTACCCATTGTGTCTACAAGCAGTGCGACAAAGCAATAACAAGAGATCCGCACAGTTGCAGTGGACACGCACCGCTGTTAGTCCGTTCGAATTTAATCCCACAAGTGCCACCCAGTTGAGCTTCTGTTTTGCTTAGACGCCCTACGTATGCGTTTATATCCTATAGAAATATTATATATTAATTAGTAGCACTGTGTAGCAGCGCGTTCCGATCATGAATGAATGCGTCCCTGAGAGCATTAGAAATTTAGTCCGTGGGAGCATAAACGGATATCATAAATTAACAGCATTTAGTACTATTTCGTGAATCCACCTTAGCTGATATCTACAAACGGGCTGCACCTAAACGGTTGTTCATCCGAATCCAATAAATAAAGGATGAATCAGCTTTGGAGCTTAGGACGATACCTACACCAACTTGATCCGTGAGTGCTGCATCGGCGTCTCCGGATACGTGCAACCAAAAACGAGAGGATAAACCGGGTGCAGTTTATTCAATAATCCCGTTAGGGTCATTGATCCTAGTTTCGGACAGAAAACACACATCAATACCCAGTTTATCAAAAGTGGTTGAGAGTGCAACCTGTTGTAATTTTTGTCTTATAGTGCGAATGGGGAATGTCGCACTGATAACGCGATAGCTAGACCTTATAAAGAAAATTTGCCGATAGGTTTCGATAGTTTCGGTAGGATGGTGGCTCCAGATGGTTCTAATCTATTGGCACATCAGATGCTGTCAATTAAGCTGGGAATTATCAAAAGCAAGTATATAATTTGGGTCGGTATGGGATTAAGTGGGGCAGGTAGAAACTAATGAAGGGAGACGACAGTAGTAGCAGGCTTTCGTTTATCCGCCCTGCAATTTAAAGCAGATAAAGCGAACCTTGGTAATCGGCGCTAAATCCGATGCGAGGGCTGATAAATTTGCCGATAGGTGCTCGATAGTTGCGGTGGGAACGTGGCTGCAGATGGTTCTAACCCAGGGGCACATCCGTTGCTTTATATTACGTTATGAAATTTGGAAAGGATTTTTAGTAATGTGGTTCGGTTTGGGAATTATAGAAACATGTGGAAATGAAAGCAGGAAGTCTCCAGCGGTAGCTTGTTTTAGCTTATCCGCCCTGCTGTTGGCAGCAGATAGGCGAGCTTTGATAATCTGCGGGAATTCTATGCAAGATGAATTTTTTGTTTGAAAAAGTACCATGGTTGTGTGTGGGCTGAGTTAAGGCCAGTACGTTTAGACCTATGCAGGAGGACGATTATGTTCCTCATACAAAGCCTTTGACTCAAAAGCACGTCCGCAAGGCAGCAGTGATTTGGCATTGATTTATGATTACATAAATGGAGTCCATCCCATTTCAAACGCTTAACCTGGAGGAAGAGTGGACTGAGTTTGTCTAACCTCTTACCATTGATCATCATTATAGGTATAACTCCCAGGTTGCGCATAATCAACACTTATTATAGCTCATTTGGTCAATAGGTACGCATACCGGCGCACAACGTTGAGCGCTAGCCTCGTAGCGAAGGCATATAATGTCAGACCTCAGAAAATGTGGTTTTTGGTAAACATGTCATGAATTAAATTTGTTATGCTTCGGCTGGATAGCATTTTATCACGGTGGACTTATTGAATCAAAGTATCGAAATTGATTTCGATTTGTGAAACCGTTTATCAAAACTATGCACAAATGTTGTTCGGAAATGTTTTCTTTTTGACGTTAACCTTTTTCAATGCAATCCAGTATACAACATTTCTAGTTCTAAGTATGGAGAATTAGACTACGTGATATGTAAAAATTGCGATTGATATATCCTCCCAGGGAATTCCGAATAGGTATTCTCGAAAACTGTAGGTGAGTCTGTGATATTTATAATAGGCGATTCAATTCCGTCACATGATGTATCGGATATAAGACCATTACCAAATTTTGTTGAAAATTGGTAGAGTATGTCAAACTAAGCAAGCAGGTTAGATACAAGCGTACTTATTCGCACTCCGTGAACCATTAAATTTTTGTATACATTTGCTCATAAATTATTTCAACTTGACGGCTGAACTTTAATAATGTTTAAGTTGTTAATATACTAAAAAATTATCTGTAGCCTAATTTGCCCCTAGCATTTACCATAATGCCTGCATCTAGACGCATTTAAGTTGTTTAAACCTAAAAAATATATGCTGCTCACTAAAGCGGAACAAATGACAAAATAAGTTTTCATTTGGTAAAACAAATCATCTTAATATGAGTATTTTGTATGTTACTGATAACAAAAAATTTCAAATATTCGAAGTAGGATACACACATATATATAAACCAATATACTTTTATAAAAAGCTTACACTATCCACGAGGGCAAAGAATTAAGGAAAAAACACCGGTTCTACAGTAAAGATATTTTCTGAATTTTGGCTGTGTAAATATGCATGATTTACGGAGGCATTTAACAAGCAAGATAAGCAGCAAACGTCTTACATTCACAATGATACTTACATTGATAATCCCAGTAACATGAACACCAAATTAAAGGTTTTTCTATGCAATTTTATATTTTCTCACACGCGTGTAACATCAAACATATTTAAAGATTAACTCGTTATATCGCTTTGTTATATTAAAAAATAATGCGTTTTATTGTGTGGCTTTTAGGATTATTCGGATGAAACCTATTGTGAAGTTAACATTGATTATTATGCTTACCTAATGCGCCATAGCGAAGAAACCTCCATTTGGCGAGCATAATATACAAGAAACTTTCAAGAGATTCACGTTATGCATACGATATTATAAAATCTAACTGCAACAAAGTAAATGTAGGATATATCTAAAAATTTATTATTTTGTTTTTCTTTAAATTTTTCGACGGGTTTTTGACAATTGTAATGCCATCAAAATTACCTCTCAATAAATGTGTTACTAAGCAACTGACTAGTAATAACGTAATATTGTGTGACATTAGGCAATATATAAACCAGCTAGACACCAGCACATACAAAGTTTCAAAAAAGTAGTTTGTCATGCCCGGCTCTAGCTTTCTCATTGGTACTACGCATTGTTACTACAAAAAAGGCATACATTGATCCCTTAATTGGTAAAAATATTTTTGTATCACTAATCCATTTGAATGGTGGGTGAACTAATCAATCTTACTCTAGATTCCGATGCGAGACAGCCTCGTGACAAAGCGTTCAAAATACCCAAACAATGAAAAATCGTAATCAAGATGGTAAACAGCCCAAGAAAAATTAAAGGAAATAATATAACGATGCCTCCGTGCATAGTGTATTATTTAGTTTGACAATAACTTGACAGGTTGAAAAGTTTGCATTTGCCCGAAACTTTGTGAATCAAAACGTCTAAACTTTTAGAAAGCAGAACTTTGGAAGCCTGAAAAACCAAAATGTTTTACATTACGAATTTAGAATATCTAAGCGTTGCTCAAAATGCCTCCAACGACCGTAATAGGATGCTATAAAACATACTAAAGGCGTTACAATTTTTCAATGAACTTTGATCTCAAAAAAGGGCCGAAGTTATTTGGATTGGTTAAATGTTTCCTATCTAGCAACTTTCAAACACTTACCGGACCCTGTGAATATATTGCATGTTTGGGAAACGTCAAAAATGTGCATTCTATTAAAAATTAGTACGGCTCGAAATAGCCACCCGATTGTTGCCAGTGCGAGTTAGGTAACACTGCGCTACAGGGGATGGCAACTAATATTTTGAAGGAATTATTGACCTGATATGACGTCGTTTGTTTTCCGCTGATGCATGTTGTACCTTGTAGGGAATAAAGCAAACCATTTACCTAGCAGCTAGCTAATAAATGTTATGCCGCTAATTAAATTATGACATCAGATAACGTTTAAGCTTCACTTTGATAACTGCATAGTATTAGGACCATCTATATGATATAAGGTAAACTTCGTCTCATTTAGTGAAAACGTACAGTAAACTTACACAACGTAATCACCGTAGAGCTGTTTAATCGCTTCGGGTTTCGACAGTAGTGCTGTTTTTCACCTATGTTACGGCACCTACTCGCAGTCTACCTTTACTAGTCTGTGAATGACACCAACTTAAACATATTAAGCCGGCTATCATTATTACTATACTGTACCACCCAGCAATTAACATTTGTAAATAGTGTCGTGCGAAAGTAAAGTAGCCAAAACAATGCACACAGTAGTTCAGAGCAAATTATTTTACTTTCCTTGCTGTAGACTCAGAGCCATTTGCATTAATTAGTGGGGTATATAGCGTCAAACGTATTAAATTGTAAGAGAACGGCTAGCGTCTGTAATATAGTAAATCAGTTCTACACTTTAAACTACATCACAGTTGTTACTGCAATCAAACATTTTGTACATCTTATTATTCCAGTTAAATAAGCATAGGTTTGTTATCCGGATATATATTTACTTCAGCAGTGTAGTAGCTAATCCGATGTAAACATTACAAATACGCATTTATCACAGAGTACGCTTACTTTATTTTCATTCAGTAACTAATTAGTGCCTATGTATAATTCATGTTCAAGTGAACAACGAAGAAGTTACCGTTCACCTTTAAAGTAACATGTTTTTCTATATGCTGTTCTTATCAGGTGCTCCTTTAAATACTTATGCTTATGCGAGTCTAGTATACGTCTGCTTGCACCCATGGTAGGTTGATTTGGATGAAGTGTACATAAGTGTTCTCTATATTGGTAAAACCACGACTTATGCCCTGGTGCATTAGCTAGAGGGATAAACATTGGATTTGTCATATCGTTCAGAAATCTCAATTTATAGTAAAGCAGCATTAAATCCTTCGGTTTATGCTTTACGCTATTGTTCCAAAGCTGCAGCTTCTCAGGCTGCTATATACCGATGAATAATTTTCCAGCATAGGAAAAATAACTGGTATAATAGAATGCGGTGTAGACACTTACAACGAAGATGTGCTAACTACGCTTCCGTTGCGACGGATTGCCCTCGCATAATGGCACAAAGCATGATAATGCTTATGTTAGCTATCTAACCTTTTGTTACTGGTTGGTAGAATGCAGTAAACCACGTATATTTATTGAGCCATTTATAAACCTATCAGTTTAATTTCGCGTATAATTTTAAACTTTATGTAACAATGTTTGTTGCACGGGAAATAAATTCCGCTTACTGAATGACATAAGACAAATGCTAACTTGTGTCCATTACGCACCACGAATTAGGGCTAGCTGGGTATACGTATGGATTAACAATAATATTGAGCTAAGTCAAAAAATTTAACATATATAATTCTTACGAAATAACATTACGCCTGGTCAGGTATTTGTGTTATTAACATAAATAGGCAAATGCGTTTCTTAGCTTATGTCTTTTACACTGGTCATCAATTACAGCATTGAATAAGTGATGCTGTAAAACTAATAGCACACGAATAGCTTAAGGTTACAAATTACTAATTGAACAGTCATAAGTAAAACGATTTTCGGTAGTTACTTTAGACAGTATAATTCTTTATATGAATCTAAAAAGGTTATACTACCAAATGAACTGGGATAGATAGTGAAGGGTTTAGTCGATCACTCTCCGCACCTCCATTACGTATTAAGGTAAATTTTGGAAAAAGTGTTGCATTGTTCGCTGGAATTCAGCCGAAGGCAAAAATGAATAAGCTTATCAAAACATATTATACTGTTCTTTAAATGCGTAACCTCTCAACTTGCTTAATTTAAGATGATATTAATTACGCGTAAAACGAATTAGACAGACGCACATAGGTTAACTTATAAACACAACGCAAATGAATCTACTTACACACCTAGGTAAATATTTAAAATTAATCTTACTGTGCAGGCACTTCCAATTTAATATATATGTGTTATCCTTAAGGCATTACCTATGAAATCCCCATTGTTATATCATGGCATAATATATTTGCTAATTTATAAATTGGCGTGAAGCTGGATGTGAAACATTGCCCGTTTCATTGCAGTTATTTCTGCAATTAATATGTGCATTTTTGTGAATAAGTCCAGTAACTGCAGACATGCTATAAGCCTTTTATGCTATGCCATATAAGCCAAATAAAATACATACGTAAAACTGAGACTTTCGCGCTAAACTAACAACTTATGGGATGGGTCTAAAATTATATGTCAAAAATTACCAATAACGTGGACGTGCCTGCTGATTCTAATATGCATATATGTAATCGCCTAATGAAATTGTATTTATGCACCGTGCAAGCAATCACTGTTCATTTGTTAGTTATCCTAACAAATCTTGACAGCTGATTTAAGCGAGCAAAGTGCATCAAACTACGTTCTCGATATAACATTATACTTCCATATTGAAGCCGTTTAAGGAGACATAATTTATCTGAATTAACCAATTATAATAACCCCTGTTTTAACAACAATTACCTAGGCAACGTCATATTGCATTTATTCAGAATTGTACCTCGTCAAAACACTACTTACATGCAAACTTCCACGGTTCATTTACTTAAAACAAAAAACGGTTTTATAAAATTGTACTTAATAATTTCTCAACATAACGTGACAAAAATGGATTAAAATTATTCCATCCCAACAAATTGTATTGCCCATTATCTTTTCGTAGCTGATCACAGTCAAATGGCCATACTTAATTTGTGAATTGGTTATATCGTGAACATTACTTAGCGATCAGGAAAGGTGCCGATCTATAAATGATGGATTGTCTAACACATTCTAGTAGATGGCGGACTCCGTAAATAGAAGCTGTGTCCAAAAGAGTAATACTAGTATTAACTTTATACTGCGACATCAAAGTAACGTAATTTAAAAGTTGCATTATCCCAATGTGCTATAATAATTTCAGCGTTTCCATGTACTGTATGGTGTGCAGCTCCATAATTTACGATCATTCGATTCAGAGATAGAATCAAAACTCGTATCAGCTTTGACTGCAAACGAATTACTTAGCTAAACAGTGCATGACGAATCTCCAGTAATTGAGCAATCGCTTTTATGATTGCGGAAACTAGATCTATAAATATATAGTTTAAAACGATTATACAATTAATTTTGCTACGTTACATCGTAATACCCAAAATATGCAACCAGCTGGGACTGGCAGTTAGCAAAGCATAACAATCCATATAATTTTACTGATTGTTGTTTAAATTTTGACTTCTTTAAAACCAACTTTTAACACTTGGAAAACTTAGTTAAACGACAAAGTCTGAAAAGCTGGAAATAATGTCTTAAGTGGCTCCGTAACTATAAGAGAAATCTTGTAAAATTTGGAAACAAATATGCGTCGCAGAATAGCGGCAGGTTCCGTGCATTTGTATCACATAATTTTACGCTATATTTCTCGAGTGCACTGTCGTGTTTTAAAGAATATTTTGGAAAATATTGTATATTTTAATTATGATCAACTCGTTCTAGATATGATAATTGCCACATGGTCCAAAAATGCCGGATATTAAGGTTACTAAAGCAAACACAGAAATTACGGAGTAATGCTTATGGGGTAAATATTTGCTTAATATCCGGCAAATAAAATTGACTTGTTCAATATTAGGAAACAATTGAAATTTATGCAACTGAACAAACCAAACGTTTGTATTTGAGGTTAAAATTAAAAAATGATACTAACATTAATGAGTTCTTTATAAATAAGTGGAAACAAAACTGATTTATTGTGCAATTTCTTGCCAAAAATACAGCAGCGCAACAAAGTAAATATTTAATTGCGTAGCATAAACGGAGCCCATATAATAACTCATATCGGTGATTACGAACAGCGCAATAAATGTTTCATTAGAATTACGATACATTTAACAAAGTTATCTAACGTCCAAATAAACCTTCGCGTCACGGATATGCTACCAAGCTGCAGCTTTTTTATTGAGAACAATGGAATTGGCTAAAAGTGATATTGCGAATTAAAATGAGTGACGACTGCACAACTTAAGATAATTACTCATTGATGTAATCATATTTATACTGGTAGGAAGTATATTACACTGACATATTTTGAAGTTTAAACCTGAATGCATTCAGGTAGGTTATGAATCGTAGAGTAAGTGGTAATACATTTTGTGTCTTGGTTATTTAGTCTTTAGTTTACAGGCATTGCATATCTTGACAATAGCCTAGTAATAAAGTAAGTAAATAAAGTTGATTTTCTAAATACTTACAAAAATGTGTGTGGAAGATAACCCGTTAAATATTCCGATATAATTATATGTTCACCGCGTCAAAATGAGGCAGGTTCTTAGCCAGGAACAATAAATTAACGCAATATATTATTGGGTGCGCTTTTATTCCGTAGAAATAAGTTAGGATAAAATATATAAGTACACACTGCTTGACTTACGGAAGAAAGGTGCCTTGAAAAGCTACACATTTATAACCTGTAAAAGGCGCTCAGCTCTAGTTAAATAATTAACGCAAAAATTAAAAATATAGCTTACACAGCGCTTAAATAACATTTTATAAGCGTTTCTAATATAAAGTTTAAAACTTGTTTTCAATTCTTACATATTTCTTTCGAAATGTAATCCGATTCTAAGAACAATGACTGCCTCATGAAACGTCCTATCCTTTCATTTTTATCCTTGTACCATTCAGTTAATGCCCAAATTGATAAACATTGCAGTGTAGCTATCCATTGTTACATGAAATGCGCACTGTTGCTTAAAAGCAAAAAAAATAAATGCTAGTGCTCAATGATAAATTAATACTGGCGGCATTTTTGTGTAAGACGTAAAATCATCTGCGTTTTCTATGGTATGCACTTGTCAGAAAATTGGATTCCGTTGTCTTTGAAATGCGAATAATTTCGACTTTCTTTTTGAATGATAGGTACGCATGCGAAATTACACTTATCAATAGAATCACAATGAAACCACATAGTTTAACTACTACTCATTTATGGTACCTGTACGCTTGACATGCTAACAACAGGTATACTTTGAATAAACATGGAAATGAAGAGTAGTAGAACAACTCACAGTCTGTGTGTAGCTACTGCATAAATCAATTGGTTGGAAGCGTACAAGCTTCCCGTTTTAACTGAGCTTTTTAACAGGTAATTATCTAGTGGAATATTACCAGGCGACGGGAAATGCTCCGTCCTAATGCCAATACCGAATGTTGTTATCTTAAGCAAAGCGATAAGTACCAGCCGATCTGCCTAGCCAGTGATTTTGCAAAGTCCTTTATGACGTTCGTGAACAAAAGACTTCAGCAGCTTCTCCAAACGAAAATTTTCTTGACCCCAGCTCATCATGGTTTCGTGAGATATCGCTCTTTAATCAATAACCTACTATTGACGAGGCACGAATAGTTACAAGCGCTGAACTAAGGCAAAAGTGTCGACGTCATTTACATTGACTTCAGTAAGGCTATTGTCAACTAAATAATGCAGTGCTCCACGACAGCCTGAGGGTATGCGGCGCTGTTGGCTCCATGCACCAAAGGATCAGGAATTTCCTTGTTGATCGAAACTCGAGGGTTCAGGTGGAAAACCATTTAGTCGACTGATATCCTTCGAGTATTGGCGTGCCCCAAGTCATTGTACTAAGAGCGATTATACTATTCATCCAAGTAAACGATGTGCCCTCAGCTGCACCAAAGACCATGTGCTTTGTTCAGTGATGGTTACAATATGCATAATATTCACACCATTGTATGTGGTCTGCTTCAGCATAAACTCGACCGCCTCTGCACATGGTCTGCAGTGGTAAAACGATCAGTCAACCCGGTTAATTCGCAATTCATGTGGCTGGCTATTGTGAGGACACTCAAAGATACACCGTGTCTGGTCAGCCGTTGTATCCCGCGTCTTTCGTGCGCGACCTAGGAATACTCACACACAACGACCTAAAATCCCTGGGTAAAACCAGTAGGCATTACCAACACAGTATCCGTATGTCTGGGCGCTAAGGAGCAGCTTTAGCGTCTGGCCCGAAAAGACTGCCACTCGCCAATTAGATTTAATAATACCACCAATGCTGGATTATGGCTCTCTCGCGTATTGTCCCATCACACGAAGCAAGTGCAGCATGTATCACCAAGCGGATTCCCAACCTACGAGGTTTGCCGAACGTAGACCGGTGTTATATGCTAAAGGTGTACCAACTGGCTTATCGTCGAATTCGTGTGAAGCTAATCATTACACACCGGATATTACATCTGGGAGATTACCCGATTTGAGAGCGGTGCTTCATCGGCGCACACTAAGGAGCACACGACGACACCGGTACAAGTTTTAGTACCTGGTTTAAAGCTGGTCGCTCATCAACCTTGCTTCGAACAAAGAGTGGTGAATGTATGGAACGGCCTGCTGCAGCACGTAGTTGAAGCAAATTCGGTGTCGGCATTTAAAAATTTCCTGAACAAACAGTTTGCTGATGCAAATATATTGGTGACAAAACAACATAACAGGGATTTATCTTTGAGTGATATTAGAGGCATCAACTCAGAGCAAACAATAATTGCTGCTTCCAATCAGCAATCAATATTAAGAGATATAGACCGTCAACGAATGGAGAGCTAAATATTGCGCACTTCACCTATGAAGGCACATTGAAAAAAAACCATTTGACTAAACTCTGCAAATTCCCGGCAGTCAGCTGTTGTGAAACCACATGACATCGTTGTATCTTCATGGTTTTTACAATATTTTTACCTAAGAAAGTTGGGAGGAAAATCACCATTGCCCCAGTCATCTTACTTCATGCTGCTTTATATGCTATGTTTACATAAAAATAAAGCCTTTACCTTTTTGTACGTAATTGGACTAAAATACTTGGTTTGCTATAAGCTCGTTATATTTTATGTAAGCTCATATATTTGAGCTCTAGAACACTTGAGAAACATTCATGCGGTTTGTCCTTGATTATTTTTCTGGGGAATCTCGAAACGTAAATTGCTATCAGGAATCAGATTTGGTATCATCCGAGACAGGACTAAGCGGCCTAGATGTTGTTTTCACATTTTAACTCGTGACACTTTATGCTTGTCAATATAATGCCAGCCTTGATTTGCTGACTTGCTATCCGTAATCGGTGAGTGCGACCAGTTTCCGGTTATGCAGAAAAGAACATGTGATTTTGCCTTATGCAAGCCAAGCGCACTGATTTCTGATTTGGTGAAAGTGCATGCAAGTGATTCGGTTCTCAGTAGCAATCAGAAATACACGGAAATATGTATATATGTTTTTCCGAAAATTGTTTCGTCGATTGCTTATAGAATTTAATGGTAATTTTCTAAGGTAGCTTCTAGTCGAGTTCCAAGGTATCGTAATGAGACGCTGTGTAACACTTTACGAAAATTGCATGTATAATGGTCAAGTTATTGCATATAACGTTTCTTACAGATTTCATATAAATTCGTTTGTGAAATTCTGAGGAATTCTCCGCTTTGGTTTTGTCATGTGGTTACGTATTTTGTCGGGCGACGTTACCATTCGCCGATTTGAGCAGGATCTCAATGTGCTGGATGCAACAATTTGCTTATTATCCTTCTAATAGCCGGAGTCTTATTCCATTTATCACACACTTAATTAGCTTTCGTCTGCACATTTGTCGCTTGCTCAGCTTGACATTTTGGAGACCGACCAACTAAAACATCACACAATAGTTGATCCCCACGAATAGAACGCCACTACATATGGTATTATCCAAGGATTCGCAATAATTATTCTCATAAGACTGTGAGATTACATGGGCAAAATTGATTCATTATGTGGTATATATAGCAAAATAACGTTTAAAGTCGGCTTGACTTACTTGCGCTGGATGTCATAAATGTCTGGAATTTAGACTGCTAAATAGGATCCGTCCCAGAATAGCCCTGTCTTAGGTATCATTGTTATCAAAACGCTGACAAAAGTTTATCTTAAATGAAGAAGCTTGGATTTAACTTGTTTCTTGGAATTCGGGTGAATACTGAGACACGTTTGGACGGCGGGCCTAGTCAAATCGCAAATCTGGACACCTATTGTTTACCTCTGGCTTAACTCATTCATATAATGCCACTTTATTGCTTAATTAAGTGCCATGCTGCATTAACACGTGGAATTCATATAAGTAGATTTATTGTCTTATAGATGATTTTGCTTCGAATCTGAGCAACTTAGGGACCCGCTGCCCAAGTTAAGAAGCGTTGCCTCTCACAATCTGTCTACGGGTTTCACTGGAAACTTTAGGTTCTGGCTGTTGAATGCTTTTAAATTCAGGTGCGAAAATAATGAACTATTTTAGTAGAAATCATCAGAGCCTGGCTATGCAACATATATAATTGGATTGTTGGGAAGTTCTAAAATGATTAGCTTAATTTCCTGGTATTTTTTTTATTTGGTGGAAATTGATGAAGCAACCAGAATATGAGCTTTTTATTGACGTTAAATTTTACAACTTTCGCGTGTGCCTTTATGTAATGCTGATTGGACACTCACGTTCCTTAAGTCGCATGAACTTGTGTCATTGTTTTAACCAACTTCGGACCCAAGAAGTTTCGTTTCAGCGGTACTTGCATCTTCAACGTGCACTAACTTTGTTGTCTACAATTTAGTATAAGCTATCGAAACAAAGAAGCGACCCATTTATTCCAATATTGATTACGACCAAGTTTCACTGTAAATAGGAACTGATTTGATTTTTCGTTGCTAATCGGCTTGTGCATACGGTTCTGCTTATGTAGACAATTTCTAATACAGGCGTGTCAAGCGTCGTCTGGAAAAGTAGTCTGCTCCATTTTTATAAGGTGTTTTCTTCGTCCCAATAATGATACCTAATACGAAAGTCCGACATTTTGGCTCCAGTATGCGAGTAAATCCGCGTATCACTTTTATCGGTTGATTGACTCACATAATTGGCCAATCTCAATAATTTTTTCTAAATGCAAATTGCATTACCATTATAAGAATATGAGACGGAGCCAAGTGCTCTTTTTCGTTTATCCGCGGTCTTTAGGGCTCAACTATAAAAATGCTGTAATAGCTTGGCTGACCGCATATGCTTATACGTTCATTTGAAATATTTGCTACCTCGTTTGAAACTGCAACCACTCTGAAGCTCACCCTCATTGAATAAGCACAGCATTCTGTGTTGCTTAGTATAATTGGCATGTTTAATAATCAAGCAAAATATAACATAAATTACAAAAGTTTTCCCGAGAAATATTTCAATTATAGCATTAAACGTGATTTGTACCATAGAATACACTTGATTGTATTTAATATCAAAACACTAGTTTTTACCCTTTTACTGATGATTTGCACACCCCATATTCCGGAATATATACCATTGTTGCATCATGAATGATTTCTTGCTTAATCACTTCATTCCTTATTTCAGTCAATTATCAGTATTTATGCGATTATGAAATTTCCTACTATGCTTCTTGCCGGTGTCAAAACATCATTGTCCGTAAAATGGTCATCAAGCCTGGGTGGGTGTTATTTGAGTACTTCGCGAAAAAACACATTTTATTATCTTTATTACCTGTTTAATAATGAGGGTGCTAAATTGTCCAGAAACGCGCACCAGATGCGAATAATAATGCTTTCAACCCAAAGCACCGCAAAATGAATATCCTAAGCACTAGAATAATGGGAAGTTGAACTGAATATAAGTATATTTCGGTGCTAGTGCCCAGAAATAATTTTTATATATGACCGCTTTAACTAAATTTTGCAAGATTAATTAAAGCGAATCACATATGTTGTAATGTATTGAGACAGTAATACTACTATGACGATTCGCTGACGTATGTTGCACTGTATATGTTTTTTGTTTTAACCAATATGGTAAACAACGGCGCAATTTGAAAATATTTATTCAACAAAGGTAGAAATTTTCCCTTCTACGTTCCGCAGCTAATGTTATCCGACATTATGCTCTCGTAAGCATGTAAATAAAACTTGTGAATGCATTTTCTCTTGCACGAAGTGTGCTCTCAGAGGAAACTAATGATAACCGCATTTTGTCTACCTAGTAGGATTGCATGCGCAATAAGCTGTAAAGGTGAAATTCCTGTATTTAACAGTAAAATGGTTGGCAACAGCAAATTAGGGGAACCATTTCTTAAATTTAACTGATGCATGCCTGTGTTTATGGTCGTTGTGTAATTAGGCATATCGGTAGCAAACTCTCTTCATAGCTTAATTAAAATGTTAATCACGCCAACCTGAATCTGATTAAGATGTATTCGTTTACTCCGAGTGAATGTTGTTACGATCTAGTTAAATTACCTGAAGAAACGTTTCAAGTTATGCAGCTAATATTCCTACGTATCCATCGGTAAGCATATTAGCGTCTGTTAAAAAAATATGAGTGATTGTCAATTCCATAGGTTAGTGTATTTTTGAGTGTAGATTTATAAGTACCAAAAAGCAAACTAATCACTTGAAAGATACGGTCTCAACAGTCTGTCTCAACGGTCTCAAATAAACAACCTAAAATACTTTTTTTGGTTCTGTTTATATTGCTGTGAACATTCTAGTCCACTTATGTTTTAGAAGCAGACATGCTTAATTGATTAAATGAACATGCTATTCCCCGAACGGAACCAAATTAAATTATCAAAACCAAACATACTATTTCCACAAATTAGCATAACAATCCATTCTTAAGCATCGGGCGAAGGCCGTCTACCTAATGAACACTGAATTAACAGATAATATATTTTGTGTGCAAAGGCCATTACATAATTACAGGCATTGCAGCGAAAGAAAGGGTACGGAATCAATTGGACTTTGGGGAACTTCAGAAAAGAGTTATACATTACGGCATCCTGAGAGCCAAAATGTGCATGCTGCGCTGAATATATCACCACATATATCAAAATTAAATAAAACTGTTGTGTATATTATATTCGATCGCTTCTGCAAGCTATATGATCAAAGGTAAAATATTTCGCAAAAAATACAAGGTAAACCCAGTGAAACACAAGGTAGATATATTCATTTAAACGGTTACAAAATTAACTGCTTCTCATGAGGTTTAATCTGTAGTGCGTCACTTGTATATCGCAATTGCATAGTGGATGATTTGTATGGTTTATTTTAAGGGTTAGGCAGCCAATACACATCCATATTATGCAACGTTGGGCCAATTAATCTATTAGGTCATTGTTAGCGGATCACCTTTCATTCATAATTGCATTGATGGAGCCCGCATTTCGACTGTTGCCGGTCTGATATTGAATTCCTCGCACGATGTTAGGCTGCAACAAATGTCGAAACATGTATTATGTATTATACAGAGCTACTTGATACCCAGTGTCTTTCACGTTTTTGCAATATATGGAACAGGGCAGATTGAAGTTTAGAATTCAGGTGACTTAAAAGGCTCTGTTAGGCTTATCCCTAAGTAAACTTGTCAAGGGAAAATACCAGTTTTTCCAAATTTTCTTTCTTATATGCATACTTAATGTAACAACACGTGTTCATATTACGAAATTTCAAACACAAAAATTAGTAGAGCAACATTACACTTCTCGCCATTCTATAATCAATCGTTGGCTCGATCAACACATGATTGTTTATTAATTACTATTAACTCTGTGACAACAAGATCACGAAAACTGGCAAACTAAATACGCACGTAGCAAACACCGAGACAGATAAGCTGATCGCTAGGTGAGTTTTGTTAGCACAGAAAATAGTGACACGTATTAACTTTGCGTTCTAACATATTTACAGCATACATGTTCAGCTTTCTTGTCACGTTGAAAGCGCTTCGGTGTTTACCTTTCGAATACGAGTAACAATAATAAATATGTTAAATTTTACATTCATTGCGCGGCTACGAGAACATAGTGGAGGCGTGCGCAGAAAAAAATAATATTTGCTGACCATGGATATAAATTTAGCGAAAACTGCTTGATCTGGAACAGGTCGAAACCATCGGAAATGCAGGAATACGGCATGCACTGACTTGATGGAAGCCAATTTTATAATACAAAACTTGCTCAGTAAACACTAGGAAATCTAAGTAATATACGAGGCTCTGCGTCACCTAACCAACACTCCGCTCTCACGACGTTGCTTATTACGACATCGAAACGCCTTCAAAATTAGATTCAAACGCTTAGAAAAGTGCACAAAGAATTTCAGCAAATGCAGTTAAGGATCTTATTTAATAGTGCACATAAAAATGCACTTGATTAACTTAGAAATATTGTACCCACTGGACATATGTTTTGCCTCAACAATCAATATGGAATATATTCTGTTTCACGACGATATTAAGAAGGTCAGCATTTGAATGATTGCTAAGCACCCAGTTGCATGTGTAGAAATTGGTTTGTATTGCACTTCTGTATGATGAGATTTGGTAGACCTGATGTTAAGGAAAAAGTAGCTTCATCGGCGAGAAGTATAGCTCTGTGATGCAACTGCTAAACACGATCCATATAAAATAGTAGTATTTATTGCGTTTTGCATTTTATAACAAAATACAATGAAAACACATTCATTCCGATTATGTTGCAATTGGTGTTAGGTAAGTGAATAAAAAGATAATAAGCTAGGAATAAAAGCTAAAACATACAAATCAAAACAATATGGATAATACAGTTGGATGACTTACTTCCTAATTTTTTACTAATCAGATATTCAAGCATTCAAAAAATAAGTGTCAAATTAACTGAAATAACATTAACAAATATCCCAAAAATATATAAGAGAAATAGGTAAGAAGAATTGCATATATATATGTAATTTGGAAAATGAATAAATAAAGAAATATATTGGCCCTACAACTATAAAAACGATAACAAAATTTCGGGATTTCATCAATTATATTATACCAAAGCAACTGAAAACATCATTGCACGCAAATGATAACCCAGTCAGTCAAAGTTAACAAAATAAATATCGTATACGCTAATGTTATGTTCCATCGCTAGTCTTGGCTCTTCATTTTCTTTAGAATATGCGCGCAATATTATTTGCGAATTCAACAAGGTGCGTACAATTTGTGGCGGAGGTTAAATCATTTCACATTATTATTTATTGAAATTATTATTATGCGACTTCACTTAATTTAACTGGAACTGTTTTCATTGCGAACCTCTGAATATTAACCCGGAAAATATGGATGAGCAGCCTACGTGCACATTGCACCCATTCCAGTTAGTGCACCACGCTTATTATGACCGGACAATGAGCAGGAAATCCACACTATAGCCCAGGTTCTGTCATGGAAGAGAACGTATATGTAACAGTCTCTTCAGGACAAGCGAATCATCTCTGTATATGTGCGCAAAACAAGCGTCGTCCGTTTCTGAAAAGTATTAACCTTTTATCAAAGGACTGCAGATCACAGCGTCCGAATAGGCCAAGGCTCTTTAGGAAACAGGACAGATACAGCAGATGACCGGCGATGGTGTACGAACGCGCAGCATCACCTATAATGTGGCTCATATACGAGGAACTGGACAGGTTTAACAGTTGGTCAGTTTCCACATACCACCGGGATAGGGGATCAATATGCTGCTAAAGGACATCAGGAAATAAAAACATCTGCTAACAACCCACACAGCAAAAAGGAGAATAAGCGGTTCATAGCTGTGGAAAAGGAAGTAAATGGTCGAGAATACCGTGCGTTGTGTACACTGCTAGTGGACGTGTACCTTCCCGTTAGGTGGACGTCTAATTGCACAAGAATGTTTCTCTCAAACACCTAGTCAATAAGTAACTGGTGGAGTACGCCGCCAACTCCAACCATACACAGCTTTTGGAGAAGGACCTCATGGTTAACTTTGTTGAAAGCTTTCTTTATATCAACGTAGACAACGTCAAACGCGGTTCTGCATGGCAGCACCTGCTACCACTTCTTTATCGTCACTAGCTTGTTGTTAGTGCAAATCGGCTGTTCACCATTCCAACGTTGCTCCAGCTTTAGCAAGTTTTTCGGTTTGAGAAGATGCAAAAAATGGTTTGCAAATACTTTTTCTACGTATTTATCCAAACTGAGTTCAGTTATCCTGCTCGTAATTCTCCAAAATACGTGGGTCGCTCTCAATTGGAATATATTTCACTATCACGCATATCCAATCGGGCGGAAATGCACACTCGGACAGCGATCTTCTAAACAGATCTTGTCCAAAAAACGACATTTGACCGTTAATGACAATAACATTAGCGGGCATGATATTTCGATTACAGCAGCTTCCGCATCGTCAAGACTGGCGAGTACTCTGCGGACATCTTCTAAACCATAATCGAGACCATGGACTTCAAAGGGACTGCACACATCAAGTTTGGCATAGGCGCTGCATGTTGCAAATAGGGAAGCTCAATATTTCTCCAATGCGGATGCACGTTTAAGGTGGAATTTCATAGGCCGTACATTCGTGCGTTCTAAAGCAGCTACGTTAATTTAGGTCTACGGCTCCGCTTCACTAAGCGAAAATCTCCTTGGGAATTGGCAACGTTTATGTTGCAAGCTGCGCTTCCATATGCTGATGCTTTTGCTCTTTTCTCACTTGATTGATTATGCTGCCTGTTGTACCACTCAAACTCTGAGGTACAGCCGGATAATAGGAATTTAATCCACAATAAGCGTCCCCGTCGAGTCAATTAGCCATATTCGCTTTTGAACAAATGTGACTTACAGATTCAGCTTTCCGATAATTGAAGTTTAAGAAACAAGCGCACAAGATTTACAAACCATATATTAAAAAGTCCTCCAGGTTTAATCAAATGAATCCTGCAGCCGCTACCACGCATATTGAATGGCGGCTAGTCGGAACTCCTCGAACTTGGTCTTGCGGCCGAGACTATTAGGACAACAACAGCACAGGGCTGGCTATAATTATCAAGATCAAATAGCTGGCGGTGACTCCGGGACTTGAATGTTATATAGCGGTTGCTAACCACTCTTTAGCAGTAAAACCAGGCACGACGAAGCGGAATGCGGTAACGCCGCGCCGGTTGAAATTTAGTTTGCTTGCAACAGTTCCATATAACATCTGCGTAGACTGCGCCTAGCTTTCAAACTGCATATAGAGAATTGCAAGTTTATGCCACCGAATTGAGTTCAGTAAATTATCTCCCATAATTAGGTAGCGTGGTAGACATATGCAGTTCATGATATGCGGCAAACAACCTAGGAATGGACTTCGTGTGCTACGATAAGCCGTACCCACAAAGTGTTCACAAACACTCAAGCAGTTTAAGCGCTATAACTGTATGCACAGGCAAACCTCACTGCGGTGATTGTGTACCAGATTTTTGCACAGAAAGGGCAAAGTAAATAACAGTAAGCCGCTTCGATATTTTGAAATGTTTTGCACCGGATGCACCAGTAGCCACTGCTCTGATATTCATGAGAAGCAACCTCAGGATTTAACCGGACAACGAGAAGCTACGTCATGAATTATGTCGGCACGTTTGTTCATCAAACTACATATATCTGTGAATGTTATGCTCAGGTTAATGTAGGAACAAACGTACGCGTATGCAGTGTCGTCGATTTGTTGATCAGGATAAGCGGACAGAGTACACAACCCAAAACGTTTTAATGCGTTGAATGATTTGCAACTGTCTTTCCGCAGCTGTAAACGTAAGATACCGGCCGGAGATTTTTTTACCCCACGAAGTGAAATCTGGAGAAAAATGGATATTTCAAACTCCTTGACTACTGATATAAAGTAGTGCCATTATCGGACACATTCTACCAAGAAACGTGATTCGTGAATGGCGAGAATGCTCCCCCACACTAGTAGGAACAATGATTTGCATCATTTGCAACCCCAGGTCATTCATGAACCGAAGACTAGTGAAAAGAACGTGCAGAAAATCTACGTCGTTTTCATAACGAGCATAAAGACAAGCATCCGTGAACTCAGGAGCATGAAGTATCATTAGGTTAGAAAGCCGCTGATTGCTGACAATTGTCTACTCATTTTTGCTTCACTGTATCCTATATTGGCTTCCATCGCCTGAGCGATAAAAATTCGTATGTTAACTTCAGTGGGACGCAACATAGGCATTTCAGATATGAACTAAACTGTGTGGACGTCTCCCTGAAGAGCCAGCAGCTAGGGCAGGTAGATATTTCGAACCTAGTGGAGACTTGGTTTCGATTGCTTTGATCGACCCACAGAGCTCCTCCGTGAGTAACATTTCACCCATTTTATATGCTTTTGGGGTTCCTCGTATGTTTGTGACTCAGTTGTTGCTTGGCTTTTCGTACACAAAATTTGGACACAGTAATGCCGAAAATCGCGAAGTTATTTAAAATGTTAAAAGGAAAAAGAAGCATAAGAATACCTTGGCTTTGTGCAAATAGTTTGCGATAACTGACAGACAGAGTGTGTTTTGTCGTTAAGGCTAGTTTAGCAAACGTCACTGTTCAGGCGTACTATAAATAAGTGCAAGATACAATTACCGCAGTAATATGTGCAGACTGAACAACTATATAGAATAAAGAATTGCAGTGTAACGGAAGCGGAATCAAGCAAGAATGAAGCTGACAAAGCTGACCTTCCTAAAGAATAAAACGAAAAATACTGGCTTGCCAAACATTTGGAGAAGAGCCGTAGAGCTCCGCAACTCGGAACTTGTTTGCAAAGAAACAAGGATTACAGAAACAGCCTGCTCCATTTTAAAGGTGCGATCCGTGAACATATTTTGTGGACCAAGCTGCCGAAACTGAATATTTTCATGTGCTGTTTCTTAACTGCATGCTAAATTTATTATTGCTCATATTCTTTTCGAGGATACGAAGATGCGAAGGTTAATATGCGGAACTAGTAAGTTTCCTTAAAACGGTGAGTTAAGGATAAGCGTAACACAGCAAGTCAAGTCATCCGAGTTCTTAGCTGAGGATCTACCCTGCTCCATACATGGCAACAACGAGAAATACAGCGTGCAGCAAGTCCTAGCAAGAAAACAATAGTTGATCATGGTGTTCCCGAGCTTATGCATTATCCTGATCACCATGCACAAAAACATACTCGAAAGCAGTGGTGCTACATCCGCGAAGCACTCTCTTTTTGCAATGTTATTGCCAAATCCCTGACAAGAATGCCGTAATCACCTAACCTCAAGCGCTGCGGTCCAAGGTTAATGAATGTAATACCACTCTTATGTTATGACGCAAGATCTGTTGGATAGCTGGTTAACGTTTCGATCTAGGTTGCCAAGGGAGATCCGGCTAATGGCAGCAAATGAACGTCCAAAGGTCGGAAGCAATTTTATGGAACTTGCAAACGCTACAAATTCTTTAGTTGCACAGTCCTGCATGGAGACCTACACAACTGGGCACACGGCACACAACAAGATGTTGCAAAGCACGAGTGAACTAACTCTTTAGGAAGGCCCAATAATGCCATGCAATATGACTGAAATACATAAACCAAAAACGATTAATGGCCGGTCACCTAACAGCCGGCTTAAAAACAACGAAAGCCCTACGTTGCAAGTACACAAATACACAAAGCATTCTAAGTAAGTTGGCCGAACCAAGAGAATTTCATGACTCACAACTGCGGGACATCGTCATGATTACGGGGACATGGTTAAACCCTGAGTTTCCGGTTCTGAGGTCAATTTACCCTGCGTATCGCTGCTACTGACGGATAGCATATGATGGGTGGCGGTGTGATTCTTTACTATAATGCAATTCTCCGATGTGAGGTTATCGATAAACCGGAAATCCTAGCTTTCGATTCAAGTTGTTGCCGCTTATGGTAGCGAAACAAGGACGCATGAATACTAGCCATGATTTATCGCCTACCAAACTCAACATCTAAATGGACTACAAACTGAACCACGTTTATTCAGTTTTCTTTGAACAATTCCTACACCCACATTCTTATGGCAGGAAACTTTAAATTGCTCGATAAAGAAACGTTAGCATTCGAGGGTACGCAGTTTAAAGTTTGCTTGCAAGATCTATTTGTTAGTCACGCTCTGTACAATGGGTATATTTCCCACCAGATTTCGAACATATAACAAGCCGTACATACTTGATCTTTGCTGACTAGCGAATAACACATGGTTGGCGGGATAGTCACAAGCACACTATTCAGTTCTATTCATCAAGTTACTCTACTCCTTGAATATATATGCTATGCCGAATACCCTGAAAAAGAGAAGGATAAAGTGCATACTCTTACGCATTACAATTTGTAAATATGCTTGTTAAGGCTACATCTTGGACTTTATAACCGAATGCCTACCCAGATGTTGTCTGAGGAACATTTACAAGGACGTTTAGCACACTGGTTGCGCACGCATCAAAACAGAATTAACTCCAACCGAAAGAAGCAGAAGCCATTTCTGAGGTGCAGATCAGGTAATTGAATGTCCCGGAGAGAATTGGCGTTTCAGGATTACCAGGACTGCTTAAATGCCGATCCTGGACTACGTGCGTGACAAATCGCAACCTCTGTGTGAAACTGATCCGCGCAGCCCTGGTCACTTATCAGCAGAATTTAATGAAGCGATTTTACACGAATATCAATCTCCTGTGCAGGCATTTTAACGGCCTTCGAAAGGTGAATCATGCGGTTTCAGCGCTAGTCACAAATGATGAGTGCACGCGATCAACAATGGAAGCATCTGATCTCCCACGGCTTCATTACTTCCAAACTTTACAGCAGGTAACAAGCCCAAACTTTCTCCTCATTTCTAATACTCTACCATCTGGCTTAGTAAACACACCTTTACAGTAGAAGCTGTGTTGTAGAATTTGTTATACTTGCGTATCCACAGTTCTACCGGAGCTGACAACATCCGACCAAAGGCTCCACATTCGGTAGCTAGTGATCTAGCAGAACCACTAGCTGTTTTCTTTCAGCGATGTTTAGAAGTTAACCGTATTCCACCATTATGAAAGCGAGGAGTTATCATTCCTTTCCATATAGGAGGTAGCCGAATTGATCCAGCCAACTGCCGCCCAATATCACCACTTCTTGTACTATGCGAATTGATGGAATCAATCATCGCAGATGCGCTGTTGCAATAACTGAAAAGCGAAAAAATATTAGCCAGAGAGCAATATGGCTTTTCTCAAAAGCCATCGTGTACTACTAACTTACTAATCGCACGCAATAGCTGAACTGATGCTGAAGATGATAGAGTAGTACTCGATGTCATCTACCTAAAAAGCGCAAAATCGTTTGATCTTTTAAACTACCACCTTCTCCTTCAGAAGCTTCGGAATTACGGCTTTGGCGACCACATCCTGATTTAGTTTGGAAATTTTATACAACAACGACGGCTAATGGTAAGAGTCCGGGCATCATTGTCTGATGCAATCGATCTGGCATGTGCATACCACAATGCTCAATTCATGGGCCCTCTCAGTTATTGGTGTTCCTTTAGGATTTGGCGAGATCAATTACTTCATATTTCCTATTTTTGCTGCCGATATCAAGATAATTCGAAGAAACCGAGGACAGGAATATCACGAAGAGCTGCAGTGCGATCTTAACGCAGTGTCGAACTGGTTTGCGCGAAACGCCATACCATATAACGAAGAGAAATGTCGCGTTGTATAATTAAGCCATAGACATAACTGCACTTATTTACTTGGGACAAACTTATTGCCGAGTAGCTCCCATGAACGTGACGTTTTTGCGTTTGTAGAGACCGATCTCACCTGTTTAAAACAAGCTGAGATAGCTGAGAAAACAGGCAACCAGGACGTTGGCATGCTGCGAAAATCATTAGGGAAATTTGACTCATCAATCTTCCTAATGATGCAATACTCCTACGTAGCCAGCATGTTGAATACGCTATCCATGCTTACCTAACCTTGGTTGAAGCGAGACCCAGAAGCAATAGAGGCACCAAAACAAACACAACAAGTAATGCAATTGACCTGCGCCATCACTCCTACGACCAAATGCTGAAGTTGCAGGGAATTTTCAGCGGTCGCTATCGAAGGCAACGCGTGGATCTCATATTAGCCTAACAGATACTGAGGGAACCCAACCATTTATGTCGTCATTTACTGAAACATAGCGACAAAACGCAGCTCACGGGTAACTGCACAAACTTAAAAGTACAATATAGCCGTCTAGAAGGTCGATGGAATTACATTTCCCTTCGGGTTTGTCAAAGCTGGAACGCACTCACAAACTCAGTATTATCCGCTCCTATATTGGAGGTTTTCAAAAAGCGAGTAGATGCGGCTTTTAGCTCCCAGCATTTTGTTACCTAAACTCTTCTATAGTGGAATAAGCCAATCATGCTTTTCAAACGGATTTGTGTATGAAATGGACCTATTTGAGCGACCATATGTTACTTTTCTTACTTCTTACCTCAACGATCACTGCACCCAGTGTTTTCTGAACGGTTACCCTCGATAATATTTTTTTAACATCTTTCACTGACGTTAATTATCAAAGTATTCATCTCGGCAGACGTTCGGTAGATAAACCCGATTAATTTGTTTTCATCAAGTTCACTTCAATCATCCTACGGGACCTGTCAAGCACTTGCTTTAATCCCGTGATAAATTATTGTTCATAGAACGGCTTTATATCATACCTAAAATCGGTTTCAATACATATTGGAGTCCAGCATCGTCCGAGCATTTAAATACCAGACCGAAAACAATCGGCTTGCAGGCTCCAGCTATGCCATTGTGAATGAAATGCGAACCGCCAATAATGACTTACACGGACGTACGTTCTATGTGTTGCAGTGTATTGGCTGTCTGAATAGGTTTAGGAATGGCGAATGTCAATCTAAACCCTACAACCCATCCACTATTGCATTGTGATATAAAATACCGCACTACAGACTAAACCGCATCCGAAGCAGTTAATATTGACTATGTAGAGGAGTATGGCTACTATGTCCCCCAATGTGGTTACCATTTATTTTTCGCAAAATATTGTACGTTTGATAATAATTACGCTTGCAGAAAAGAGAAGAATTAAACCTACAGAATAGTTTTAATCAAAGTTTACATAATATATGAATTAATTCATCGCAGCTTGCACATTGTGGCTCTCAGGATGCAGGAATTTATAACCCTCGTCAGAAGGTTCCCATTTTGCAAGTGACCCCTTACTTTTTCCTTATCTTTAAGGCTTGTATTTAATTAAGGTCATTCGCATACTAAACATAGTATTCACTAATTCAGTGTACTTCCGGTAGACGGTTTTCTACCCGATGCTTTATAATGGATTGCTTTGCTAATTTGTGGAAATATTACAGTTGGTTATGCTGATTGTATTTTGTTGTTCTCGGGAACTATCTTGTTTATTTCATCAAGAGAGCATGGCCGGAATTAACAACGCAAAGGCACTAGCCTGTTGACAGCAATATAAACAGAACCAAAAAAGTAATTTTAGGTTGTTTACTTGGGAATAATGAGACAGGCTTTTGAGACCCTTTCTTTCAAGTAATTAGGTTGCCTGTCGGTACTTGTAAATGTAAACTCAAAATACACTAATTTCTGGAAATGACAATCGCTCATCTTCTTTGCAACATATGCTAATATGCATGCCATCTGTTACGTCGGAACATTAGCTGCATAAATTAAAACGTTTCTTCGGATGACTTTAATAGACCCTAGCAACATTCACACTGAAGCAACGAATACATCTTACTCAGATTCAGGTTGGCGTGATTAACATTTTAATTAAGCTTTGAAGAGAGCTGCAAATGGGCTACCGATTTGCTTACTTACAGAAAGCCCATAAACACAGGCATGCAGTAGTTACATTTAAGATTTGATTTGATGTTGTCTACCTTTTTACTGTCGAAGACCGAAATTTCACATTTATATTTTTATTCGCAAGCAATCCAACTAGGTTGACAAAATGTGGTTATCATTATCATCCTGGAGTGCACACTTATGTCAAGAGGCAAATATATTCCTTTATTTTAATTCCAGGCTTATGAGGGCATGACGTCGGAAGGCATTTGCTGCGGAACGTCGCAGCAATAGTTTCGACTTTTGCTCAATAAACAACTCAACAGGACGCCATGGTTATTTTATTGCTTGAATTAAAAAGAAAATATATGCAATGCAACAAATGTCAGACAAATATCATAAATCATTATTTTGTTTACAATTATGACGGCATATTTTGTTTATTTGGAGAAATATTTCACAAAATAATAAAATCTTTCATGTATAAACACCCTTTATTTGCAATAGTATAGGAAACCTACTTTCCTCCAAGTAAAGACCACATTATACCCGTAATTAATTTCTTCAATTTTTGGCGCCTTGGGTTGAAAACATTAGTATTTTGCAGCTGGCGCGTTTCTGGACTTTAGCACAATTATTATTAAACGGCTAATTGTGTAAAAAGATTTCATGCAAAAAAAATGTGGCTTTTGTATGTTGTGTATGTTGGTAGAAATTATGAGTCACGATTAAAATTCAAATCAAATATTTTGACTTGACGGAGAATCGAACCCAGAACTAATGCATTTCCGGTCCAATGCCCTACCACTGAGCTGTCGAGTTGTTAAAATTAAAACAAATCCACCTTGAAGACGTTTTTACAGACAAGGATTTATTGACAACGGCAAGTCGCTTTGTATGAAATTTTATGAGCGAAAAATGCTGAGAATTTACTGAAAGAAGCATTAAAGTATTTGAGCAAGAAATCGCTTGTAATGCATCCGTCTATTTTCCCTAAATTGGGGTTTACAAATCATTAGCAAATCGCAAATTTAGCGTGTTGACATTAAGTTCAACCAAGTATATTTTATGGTACGTATGTTTTATAATTCCACAATTGAAATATATTTCCGTAAATTAAATGCAATTAGTAGGGTTTGTGCTTTTAAAAATGTTTGTAATATTATTTTATACTAACTATTAATTTTACCCGATACTTAAACTAAGCAACATTGAACGCTTGCTTACTCAATGAACACAAGTGACATACCGATTGCAGTATCAGAGGACGTAGTATATATTTCATAGGAATGTATAAGAAACTTGTGTCACTTAGTTTCTCAGACTCGAATCAAAATCATCGGTAAGACAATCAAACTAGTCATATTAATTCCCCGTTTTAATGTAGCATGGCACTTAAGTAAGCAATAAAGTGGCATCATATGAACGAGTTAAGCCAGAGGTAATCAATGGGTATTCAGATTTGCGATTTGCCTAGGCCCGCCGACCAAACGTGTCTCAGTATTCACCCGAATTCCAAGAAACAAGTTAAAACCAGGCTTCTTCATTTAAGATAACATTTTGTCAGTGTTTTGAAAGCACTGATATCTAAGACAGCACTATTCTGGGACGGATCCTATATAGCAGTCTAAATTCCAGACATTTATGATATCGAGCGCAGTAAGTGAAGCCGAGGTTAAACGTTATTTTGCTATATATACCACATAATGAATCCTTTTGCCCATGTAATATCACAGTCTTATGAGAATAATTATTGCGAATCCTTGGAAAATATCATATGTAGTGGCGCTCTATTAGTGCGAATCAGCTATTGGGTGATGTTTTAGTTGGTCGGTTTCCAAAATGTCAACCTGAGCAAGCGATAAATGTGCAGACAAAAGCAAATTGCGTGTGTGCTAAAATGTAATTATAAGACTCCTGCTACTAGAAGGATAATAAGCAATTGGTTGAATCAAGCACCTTGAGATCCGGTTAAAAAAAGCGACTGATAACGTCGCCCGACATAATACGTAACCTCAGGAAACAACCAAAGCGGAGAACCCATCAGACGTTCACACATGCATATATCTGCAATCTGGGAGAAACTCCATATACCCTCATTTTACCAACTTACCTGCATTTCACTTAATGTGTTACATAGGAGTTATTACGTTTACTGGATCTAAACTCTATGCTACCTAAGAATTATACAATTAAATGATTCAAGCGATGGGCCAAACAACGTTTGACTAAATAAATCATTATTGTTCCATGTATTTCTTATCGCTGTTGTGAACCAAATCACTGTCATGCATAAGACACAAAAGTAAATATGTGCGCTTGACTTGCATTAGGCAAAATCACATGTTCTTTTCTGCATTACCAGGAAAATGGTTGCGCTCACCGATAACGGATGGCATTGGTTTGACAAGCATAAAAGTGTCCCGAGTTACGATGAGAAAACATAATTTCTAGGCCGCTTAGTCCTGTCTCGGATGATACCAAATCTGTTTCCTGATAGCAGTCTACGTTTCGGGAGTACCCAGAAAAATAATCAAGGACAAACTGCTGGAATTTTTCTCAAGTGTTCTAGAGCTCAAATATAAGAGTTTTCATAAAACATAACGAGCTTACAGCAAACCAATAATAGTAGTCCTATTAGATACAAACAGTAAAAGGATAAACGTTCATGTCATCATGCGGATAGAAAGCAGCAGAATGTAAGAAGACTGGGCTGATGGTTCTTTTTCTCCAAATATTGTTAGGTAAAAATCTGTGAAAACCATATGGAAACAATATTGTCATGCGTTTTAAAAACAGCTGACCGCCGGGAACCCGCAAAGTTTAGTCAAATGATACCTTTCCATGTGCCTTCATAGGTGAAGTATGCAATATTTAGCTATCCATCCTTTGACCGTCTATATCTCTTAATATTGTTTGCTGATTGAAAGCAGCAATTATAGTTTGCTCTGAGTTGATGCAACTAATATCACTCATAGATAAATCCCTGTTATTTTGTTTTGCCACCAATATATTTGCATCAGCAAACTGTTTGTTCAGGAAATTTTTAAATGCCGACACCGAATTTGCTTCAACTACGTGCTGCAGCAGGCCGTTCCATACATTTACCACTCTTCGTTCGAAGCAGGGTTGATGAGCGACCAGCTTTAAACCAGGTGCTAAAATTTGTACTGGTTTCGTCGTGTGCTCCTTAGTGTGCGCCGATGAAGCACCGCTCTCAAATCGGGTAATCTCCCAGATGTAATATCCGGTGTGTAATGATTAGCTTCACACGAATTCGACGATAAGCCAGTTGGTACACCTTTAGCATATAACACCGGTCTACGTTCGGCAAACCTCGTAGGTTGGGAATCCGCTTGGTGATACATGCTGCACTTGCTTCGTGTGATGGGACAATACGCGAGAGAGCCATAATCCAGCATTGGTGGTATTATTAAATCTAATTGGCGAGTGGCAGTCTTTTCGGGCCAGACGCTAAAGCTGCTCCTTAGCGCCCAGACATACGGATACTGTGTTGGTAATGCCTACTGGTTTTACCCAGGGATTTTAGGTCGTTGTGTGTGAGTACTCCTAGGTCGCGCACGAATGGCGCATGATACAACGGCTGCGAATCCATCGTATATGTTTGGCTGCGGTCACACTTACCAAGGCTCATGAATTGCGATCTGGCTGCGTTGATCAAAATTTTTACCACTGAAGACCACGTGGAGTGGCGGTGGTGTTTATGTTTAAATAGGTTACAATCATTGAGTAACCATATTTCCATACCTTCATGTCATCTGCGAACGATGATCAAGCTGGCTGATGTAGCTAAGGAACATCTTTTTCATTGATGATAAACGAAATCGGTCTTAGTACAAAGCCTTTGGGCACCGCTATGCTCGAAATATACCTGTCGGCTAAATGGTTTTCCACCTGCTCCCTCCATTTTCAGAGAGCAACGAAATCCCCGATCCTCTTATGCACGAACCAACATCGCCGGAAAATCTCACTGTGGCGGAAAGCACTGCATTATTTACTTTGCCATAAGCCTTACAGAACTCAATGTAACTGACGTCGACACTGTTGCCTTAGTTCAGCGCCTCGTCAACGAGTGATATTTCGCGAAGTCATGTCCTGCTGGCGTCATTACTTTTTTGATTGGAGTAATTGTAGAAGGCTCTTCCTCACGAACGTCTTGAACGTCTTCGCCAAATCAGCGGCCTGGCTAATCGGCCGGTACTTATCGACTTTGTTCGAGATACCACCTTTCGATATTGGTATTAAGATTGAGCATTTCCAGTGGTCGGTAATATTGCAGTGGATAATTACCGGTTAAGCAGCTCAGTTAATACGGGTCGATGATACACTTCTAACATACTGCTTGCATAGTAGCTGGAAGCACGTAGCTTAAAAGCAATTTAAACGACACAATTTATTCCGTTTTCTGCAAACTAATTATCACTGAGTGCACCGCATTCTGATTCACAAGCTTTAAAGTATGATGCTTGGTACCTTGTCAATAGAAGGATCAGAAACTGCCAGTCAAATCCATAATCTTAGCTGCTATTTTATAGCGCGCTGTTGGATCCGATAAAATGTAACGCTGTGTTACATAAAATACATTTTGTAACACAGCCTGTTTCACATGTTTACTTCATAATATAAACAAATGATTTCTACTGACCCGCTGAGTTTTGCTGATTAGGATAATGTGTGGCGGCGATCGCCAGCTAAGGATCTCACGATGCAACTAAGCTACATCTGGAATAGGAATATATTTGGTCATTCCAAACTTGTCTAATTCGTCCAAGAATAAGTTGTTTGACATTCATCCCCAGACTAAATCCCTGTACATGTCTACGGTCTCTAAGGTGTAAGCAGTCAACCTGAAGAGCACATCATTTTAAGTATCCCGGACACCTTATACTTCTTAAAACCCTTGTAAGCTGACAAATCATAATACCAACAAACTTTATTATAGTTCATGGCATTCGGACGGTTTGCTTCGTCTTCTCTTTTGCAGACACTTATACATATTTTTACTAAATTTGAATACGACACCTAGGCGGGATTTTGCTTCAACCAAGTTCTTATTTTGCAAAGCTATTGAGCAGATAAAATCCTCGTTTTACCCTCTATAGTAACTTACGCAAGGAAGCATGGTTGACGGCATCCGGTTTCGGATTTGCCTGTGACAGGACGCCTGCACCTACAGACGGACCATAGTTGGCTTGCGCTGAACCACCAGCAGTTCCATCCACACACACCCTATCGAGTATAAACCCGAAGGAATAAGACCACTAGGCATGTGAATGGAGCCAAGTTTCATTAACGGAGCCGGCCCACACTCATTTACAAGGAAAAACAAGCACGATGTATTTGAGGAATCAAGCGCACGCAAGGCGGTGGCTGGACCGTAGAGCGCTCCACAATGAGTGCATGGAACAACTATTGGGCCTAGCACTGCCGCAATGGCTGTATACCCCTTTCTTCCAGCAACGACACAAGGTCTCATGGAGATTGTATGAACCAAGTAGTGGGTAATATACAGGAACGCACCTTGTCCATATGCACATTAAGCACAGCCACAACGGGGATATCAAGCAACAGCCAATCAGTTGAAACGACAAGATGAATAACGGAAATCCAATAGTGTATAACTAGTCGCTTAATTAACATATGAAGTAAATTGGTTGGCAACGAATTCGCGATAGGTAATAAATGTCCACAAGTTAATTAGTATTGCTACATACGCAACAAAATTATCGAAGCTAAGCGCAGTTTTCGTAAGATGCTAGGCCGATTAAGAGAAGATTATTAAGCTAGGCAGTATAAACAAAATAAAGTGGAATAAAATGTATACAAGTTAAAGAGCCCCACGTTAAGTGTAAGTTGGTAAGGCCCAACTGCGGTGAAGAGACATCAATAATGTCACACCAGCCTCAGCATGGGGCACACATCGCATCATTATATGCTATTAAAGTACACATTGTTGCCTAGATACCAACCTTATAACCGTGTATAGCATTTTGATGAATTCCACTTAGCTTTGCCGTTACCAACTGCAAAACGTCGCAGCAACTCATTCCTGTTCCACCAGTTTGACTGATATGGATGATGCTGGATTTGATATTGTCTGACCAACGGTCAGGATGTGCTTTAAGCACACCTGAATGGTGAATACTGAGTTCTAAAGCAAACGCTAGGGAGAGGGACAAATAAAGAAACCGAATAATATATGAGGATATGTATAAACACCATCGATAATTGAAGATAAGATAGAGAAATTTCTAGGAAATAATATACCAAGCAATTATTTTATGGCTGGCTTGATAGGGTTCAAATAGTGTGACAGCATATACATGCACATCATTTTGTGTACCGATAGGGCGGTGTTCCTTCAGCATGCCGATGACACACAAGCAACCCACGAAATACTTAAGACTATGCAGCTAATCACGTGTTCAAAATAGCGCGAAGCTCATGACATGGGTTATTTTTATTTGTTAAAAATGCACTAGGTACAATTAACTTTTCCATGAGTGTGTGCAGTAGATTGTCGTTTAGCAGTGCAAATGTCTGATTTTATTGAGCATCATTGTAAAAGTTAATGTTGCTGACCGACGTTATTCCGCAGCTGCCGTCAAAAAGTTGAACGAAAGAGTTTTGTTTGCGGCAGGATGGCGCACTTGCACATTGGAGGCATTCGGATCGTGATTACCAGAACGAAGCTTTTGGTTTGATCCGTTTCCGGAGAATGACAGACTGGCATGCGTGATCACCTTGATCTGAATCCATTGGAATATTTTTATGGGAATGCTTGAAACGCTGAGTTAATGGAAAGAAACACAATAAGCTAAAATAACTAAAAGATAAAATAGTGAAAATATATAGGCAAATCTTGGGAGACATGGCAGGAAGTGTTCACAACACCACTAGAAAAAGCTAATCCATAGGCAAACGTAGGTGAGCAATATCCTAAATTTCGTGTAAATATTAGGGAAGAAAATGATTAAATATACATTCTCCAGCTTACACAAAAAGCACCATTAAAAGTCGGATCAATATTACAATAAGCCATTTGCCGATCACAATTGCAATATTTGCATTCATTAATAAATTACTGCTTTGTCTAAGAGTACATCCAGTGCTTTAGGGCAGACAAAATCCCAAGAGCATTGTCATGTCAATGCAAATCAAAAATATTTTATATTCACCCAGGAAGGGTGAAGTTTCAGCTGTATTAAAACCCTGAGCTTAAAGGTAAAAGAAACAACACTGTATAATTGAATTATGCTACTGGAAGCAAGTTAACCTTTAGCAGTGAAAGCAGCCTAAGTAAAACTTACGCGTATGTTGGTAGCCATCAATCGGTCAACACATACTGCCAGATTGTTTTTCTGAGTTGCTAGCGCAGCGACACTCTTCCCAGGAAAACGTTTGCTGTATATTTACCTGCAGGAAGGCGGGCTATTGATTGTCGGAAAGATGATGGATTAATGCAGCAGTGTTATTCGCAGATATGGGCTCTTTCTCATATTACGGAGTGATCCTTCTACAACGTTTAAGGAACATTTATGCAAAGCTTAGATTTTCTTTAATAGAAAAAATCGTCAAATTTTCGTTTACTAAAATGTCAAAACCGTGGGCTTAATTTCGAAGGTGTTTTTGTGGACACAGCCTAAATAATTTTTTTCAATTACCACACTTCACCATTTAATTGCGTCAATTACAGATAGAACGCAGAGACAATTACGGTCAAAAGGGTGGTCGTAATTTCAATTCTGCATTGCGCACCCACATTAAATCAAGTGATGACCTTGCACGACCAAAGCATATTTGGCCGACTTGCTATGAAACCATATTTGCGAAATATTCTTCAAGCACCGCAATCTAATTTTTACGATGCAGTTAAAAGAAATATTCATGTTGTCATCCTTATAATATTTTTCTTGAATGATCAAGAAAATATTTCAAGCGCCCTTTACATAATTGCAACCAAAACAATTTGTAATTATATGTGAATACCTGCATGAAATAAATCGTAAAGCATTTGACATTTTTCAAAAATTTTGCGGAATTAATTCGGTGATAAGATAGCGGTAGGCCACGCGATGTCATTTCGCGTTAACATTGTATAATTTAATTAAATTTATTTCACGTCAGAAAAGCGAAACCTATGAAAGATATTATTTTTAATTACAATTTACAAACCTTGGATCTCGATATTTGCATGTGCTATAGTGAATCATGTTTTACGGTGGAAAAGTAATACGCGAAACCAGCACCTATATAATAAGAAGGCAAAGAAAATATTGAATATTTAGTAGCTAGACGAGGTAGTGTAATTCGACCTTGTTTGTCTGCTCCATCTTATTATGTCCTATGTCATTTTCATCACATAAATATTCAATGTTCATCTCGCTATATATTGAGAAATCATTTAGCTCGTTTTCGCACTATGTAAATAAATAGTACTTTTAACTTTAACACTTTTCATTACCCAACGAAACTACATAAATTTATTTAATTTTGGAGCCAAAAACAACCATTTCGCACTCGTTTGAATACCTTAATATTTTTTCAGCTAATAATTCGGGTTAATATGCCAGTCGAGTTTGCAAAATGGAGACAGTTTAAATGCTTAAGTTGTTCTGCCCAGCAATGTATGAGTTGCGTTGCACAGCATGATTTTCTGGAAAATACTGAGTTATTTCATTTCGCAAACTGCTAGTAAACACACATGCACACATTTTCCACCTTATGGTTCAGACGAGGACTGGTCTCAAATTGCCACACAACACTTCATGAAAGTTCCGAGCAAAACATGTGAAAAGTTACAGGATAAACACGACCGGTTCTGAGGCGTTCTTTGAGCTAATTAAGCGAGATAATTTATTGATCGTTAGAACACAGTTGGTAAGATTTTTGACGGCATTCCTGCTGAGTCGTTTTCAATGATTTTGCAAACTCAAAAAGGTATTTTCTTTGTGGTATTACGACGTTTAGTTCTAGTTCAAAATTAGAAATCTAGAGTAATGCTGTCATAATAATTAGGAAGCGCATTTAATATTCTCTAATTCCTTGTCATGTTTAATTTAATCTGTTCATGTACAATACACAGCGGCTGGCCACAGCAATGTTCACAAGTTCTGTGAAACATCTTGCAAAAATTAGAATTTTTTTGAGAAATATTATAACAGTTTCAGGTTGTCCAATGAATTTTTTCCCGCTGCTCAGTAACACATCAGGCAGAACAGCAATCTCACTGCTTGATAATGCTAGTTCGACATACCTTTGCCATTTATCGAAGTATACTTACAAAGCCTAACAAAATAAATAGCAAAAATAATTTTATTTTTCGAAGTTTATCTAAAACTGGAAAATGGAATATATGTTTATTTTTTAATATGCAATATGCAGATAATGTAACCTGGCTTACTATTGCATTGGTGGAAGTGCACCGTTCACCAGGGTTTCCACCTGATATTTTACGTCGGCTGCGTGCTTTTGATGTAAAATATAAGGAGTTTCTCCTATGTCTAGAGTTTGGAATACATTTTTTCCCATTCATCAAAGCTTGCCTCCATTAATTTCTTACGTTAACGCATCATTAACCGTGTATCTCAAGTGTTTTAAGCAACGGCACGGTTGGAACATGCTACTGAGCGCAGTGTTGCCATTGCACAATGGTCTTATATAACTGTTCCAGAATCACCCAATTACTTGTGTTAAAATGAATGGTAAGTTTTACTTTACTAGAGTAGGAAGGAAAACGTGGAAAATATATAGAATTAATATAGAAAATATTAGAAAATGTTGCGCTAAATAACACAGCTGCCTTTTATTCATATTAAAATTTTCCAACCTTCTGATCAAACGGAGGCATAGATGAAACTGGTGGAGTGTTACTCACCAAAACTTCACTCCGTGCATCTTAAAGTAAATACATTGATAACCAATTAGATATATTGTAAACCACAGATATATTATTTACAATTAATTGTTAATATTTTGCATGGAATGGAACACCGCATCAAAGTAACATTTAATGTTTTCTCGCAAGCGCAGTATAAGTTTTTAACTATCAAGATCCGGAGTAAAGCATGTACAATTTGGAATCTCTAGTAGAAAATTTGATCAAAAATGATGTCGCGATGTACGGATTACATAGCAATCAGCCCAGACTACAAAGCATACATAAAAAAAGTGCATTCCTATGCATCTAAGCTTTAGTATGTAAGTAGCAAATAGTTCGCAGAAAAGTGATGAAAAAACAGCAGAAATAATTTTCAGGTTAGATTTACTTGGATTATTATATCCTCTCCTGTCGTCGTTTTATTAATCATCCCGAATTCGTTTGGATACAATTGGAAGTTAAAATACAAAATGGGAATAAAAAACTGTACTAGAAACTTAAATTTGCTACAAGTGATTTCTGTCCATTAATATTATATTTAATTTTGATTTCTTTCGGAGCACTTATACATAAACTCCCTATATAACCAAATATACCATGCTGCTTATTCAGTACCAGTATGGCGGCTCTTTAAAATCTACCGTTGCATTTTTCGTCTAACATCATATTTTACAACATTTACCGTAGATATATCGGATTTCAAAAATAAACTGTCGGATGTTTTGTTCAAAACACTTCCAAATTGACTGGAATCAAAAGATTATGTTTATATGTTTAGTTTAATTTCCCAGATACCGCGCACGATACCGGGCCTACGTTTTTTGAGCCAACCTTTAGCCTATGTTGCAATTAATTAGGAAGCCGGATTTCCGCGTCAACTTGTCCTATTGTAGTTGAAATAAAAAATTTAAATATTAGGTCCAGCATTATAGAATCTTTGTTTAATTGTTCAAACAAAACTCGAGTTATGTGGATACAAGCTTCTCATGTTTATGTCCATTAACATTTTTGATATTGTTGTTGGTAACACTGATATATTTATTGCTTTTAATGTAAAATGAAAAAGCAACCATTTGGAAACGTAAAGCATATGCTGATTAAGCTTACTTGAGTTAACTAAGAAATGTGTCAAAAAATAACATAATTCATCTTTTTCCAAGACGTAGCATAAAGACTAACACAAATTAAAATAAACAGCTGTTAAATTTCAAGCAAATTCATCAACAATGCATATCTTATTACATTTTTAATATCATACTAATGTTTAACATTTAAGCAGTTTCTACGTTTTACCCCTAGATGTGTTGGTTAATGATTATTGATTTTTATTTTGTAATTTGCGTTAAAATTGGGAGATTTGGTATCCTCAAGTAAACATTATTTGGTGACACATTTTAATCATTTTTTTCTCAAGCCTAGCAAGACCACCGATGAGCATGTAAACTCAATGTTTAACCTTCTCTTTCTTCGTTACTGGCAGTAAAATAAAAGAGCTTCCAATGTTCTGCCAATGTTTACTTGATTAGTGTACACTGTGTACAACTCAGCTGTATGTGAAGGTTACAGCTCTACCACTGCTTGAGGTTTATAAATGACAATCTGTCCGATTCGTTTGACATGAGCGTGTGCAGGTTGGTTAGTTTGGACAATGTTGCAATGTTGACAGGAAATGCTGAACCTGTAGGCCACTTCAACGATGCGTTTGATTTGTTAGAATATAGCCTGTAGCTGATGCAGCATTTTTTAATATCTATAGTTACCACATCCATCACAGTAATTTTGCCCTGCTGTTTAAATAGTGGAAACAATATCCGTGTTGGTGATTGCACTTTGATGTATTGCTAAGAGAACATAGATTGAATCCACATAGAATGCAATCGTGTTAGCGCATATGTCATGTAAGCGGTATCCACGGGATGCAAGAAAGTTTGCGTGAAATTATGACATTATCAACACGAACCTGTGCGTATTCATGTGTTAGTTTGCAAATTACGGATACAACAAGGACACATAAGTTTTTAGGGATGACATACTATAGGTCGCATCAAATTGAGCAAGAGGGAATATTACTGATCTATGCATGAGATGCACATTACTATTTGATTAGTCATATAACTATATGACGTTTACGATTTGATATAAGGCTTTATATTCCATATACATACGGGCAGTGCAGAGTTGGACGAGAGAATAAACAAATGAACTCAAACTTTCGTGACAATTTCAAGAGCACAGGCAGTGATTTGAGCTGTATAAAGGGAATCAGGTAAAGCCTTAATTGTTGCAAAGCCATACTGTGATGGCTTATGATGTTTATATCCGAGGTCACAAACCTTACAACATACTTAGGACAAGGTGAAGATGGAAGCTGTGGTTTATACGTGAAAGGAAATTGCTACAACAAACATTTATAATAACCGAAAATTGAGGCTTCCTTGTATATCTATGATCGCTTGCACGGTGGGGCCACTAAAGTGTTGATGTTGTTAACTGCGTTTAACCAGTTATCGTCAGTTCTAACTTGCAAAAATAATATGACGACAAATGTTTACATTAATTATATAAAGCAGACCACATAAATAGCTCATTCATATAAATTGTGTTCAGTCAAGTTAAGAAAGAGACATTGAGAAATGCAGCATGGAACCCAAAATCTAAGCGATATCAATATATGTTTAAACGCATTCGCACCTAAGAGTACTGGTGCTTTTCCTATGCAAATACATTATGTCCCACACACGATAATTTGGCTAAAAAACCATCGTGGGTTTCCAGGCGCTACATTAAAACGGAATTGTTCAATGGTATAGCATTATAAGCTTGATCGCAAAACCAAGGTTTGCGATGAAATATGATCTTGACCAATTAAACGCCCACATTTAACATCAAGAAAACTAAGAAATTATACGCTGATGAAAAGCGGAAAAAAATCCATTGAAACCAACGATTTTCCTTTTGCTTAACCGAATAACTGTCGGTCAAACTCACACATGCAACAATATTGGCAAAATATAAGATTCACTTTATTCACCTATCTTAAGCCATCAGGGCGAATGCACCGTTATAATATTTATAATGCAGCTATTTACAAATAGCTAAAGCAAAAATGAATACACATTTAACACGAAAAAATAAGCAAATACCAGCTGTCAAAAAGTACAACTGCAGCATACCATGTTTATTTGCATATGTCTCTTACTGGACTAGGACTTCTGGAATACGAAGAACATCCGCCATATATAGTTGTTCCGGATAGATTTGGCACATATTTGTCATTCGCGTGCAGTAATATTTTAATTATTCTAGAAAGTTTGCAAATTATGAGGTAATCGGGAAAATGTGATTAGTCGTTCAACTAACGGATTTTCCGGCATTTTCGCATATTTACTCGGTCATCCATTTAATACATATACACGATAGGCCCTAGAATATAGTATTCGATCTCACGAACTTTAAATGATGTCACATCCAACGAGCATCTTGCTATATTGCAACAAACAATTTACCAGTATCGTGATAAAACTCATGAGCTGAGAAATCTCCACAAGATTTTTGAATCCGTTTTC
>OX104067.1:106689662-106710385 GCA_944474145.2 Dicrocoelium dendriticum
CTGTTGAAATTACATTCTAGGACTGCTGCGATAAATGGAAAAATATATCCTACTGGCAATGCTGTTAAACATTTATCTTGTACATTAGGTTCAATTAGACATTTGAGATACACGAGTTTATTTTAATCAAAAAGCTACAAAATTGCTTTGCTCAAATATTTACCACAAGAAAAGGAGATACATGAAAACAACGGATTCGAAGTGATACACCTGTAGTAGACTGTTTATCAACTTCTGTTTCTTATTTTACCAGGTTTGACATTACACTACGCATCTTTTCTAAATCAAAGACATCATTTTTGGACAGTTTCATCGTCCTCAATAAAACGCTTCAACTTAGGTATTTGTCACTGAAGCAAATGATTATTTGGCCACTTACTTTTTGTTAAATTTATCCTGATTCTTCGTAATCATTTGTACCAATTTTCATATTAACACATAACACGTTTTATATTGGCGACGATTTGGCTATGCAATTAAGTTCATCATTTTTTCGTGGATTAATCTTTGGCAGTAAACATCATCATCTTTCATTTTTGTTTTTCTTTCATATGTAAATAACTTATTGTTTGTTTCTGAATTTTTTAATAAAAACCGCAAATACATTAGTTGATTTGGCTTGTTATACCGTATATTTTTCATTTGCTTCCAAATATTGAACAATTCAAGATTGTTCACCAAATATTCTGCTAATAGTTGCCCAAATTTCCATAATCCTTAAATTGTTTGTTAGTTTTTCTTACCTTATTATCGAAACTTTTTGACCATCGACTATTTATCCCATCCGAAACGAGTTAGCCTCAGTTCAAATATATTATGTATGTTCTAACATATCCTTTGTAACGCGGCAGTGCCCTCGAAAATTAGAGCGTTATAATTTGTCCAACAAATGCATTGAACCAAATGCTATCCTAACATGTACAACTGCTTCAAAATTTTACAAGCTTTTTCTGGAGACACCGTTGCTACATTAAACATTATTTCTAGTTTTTCAAACAAATTTTGCTTAACTAAGATTATTTGCGATGTTAAAAGTTTGTAAATTGCCTCAGTTATTAAAGATGTCAGTAATTAAAAAAACACTATGTTTAAATATTTGAATTAGTACGTATTTCATCAGCCTTACATTTATACTAAATTATCCTCTCAGCAGGCTGCATATTTTGAAGTACTACGATGGAAAAATTAAAGTTATCTGTGTATTCTTTTAAACCATCTACTATATAGGTCCAGGTATTACATTGATAAAATCAATTGCGGAAAAATGGATATTCGTCCTGCACTGCTTCGCTGAGTAATTCGCTAATGGTCACAGCTGATATGTGTTTAGATACCAACTCTGAACCGACCAATCATAAAATACGGAGCTACACCCAGACAGTACATGAAACTGCGGAATTGAAACTAGCACATGGGATAATGCACCCATATATTAGGATAATTGTAAATGTTGTTCTGGTAGTACTCGTTCGGACAGTGCTTCTAGTACAGGATTCGGCCTTCTACTGGTAATTGGGAGACAATCCATCAACTGGAGCCAGACACCTTTCTTGATCGCTATGTAAAGCTTCACGTACAATAAAAATCTCAAAATATGTATAGTCGTTTGACTGTGCTCAGCAACAAAAAGATTAAGGGTCACACATATTGTTTAAGTAGAACAACTATAATCAAATTGTGCCAGAGTACGTTGATATATTTTTCAGCAGAATAATAGCAAGCTTTTTCTGTATTTGAGCAGACGCACTGTGTAATTTGGCATGCAAATATTCTTTTAGACGAAATACAATTCTACATAAACACAAAGTAACGTTGCTAAGGTAATTGTGGTTAATACAGCTGTTCTTCTATTTGGTTTAGTCAGAGAAAGTATGCCTGCATACAAAGATTCAAAAGGTAAGTATATTTTTATTTCAGGAGTGTTAGTGGAAGCACGTTGCTTTTTTACATCTGCGGTCCACTTTTGTTAGGAAAACTAACAAATGAACATTAATTTCTTGCAGAATACATAAGTACAATATGCATTAGGCGATTACATATTTGCATTTTAGAATCAACAGGCACCACCAATTCATTGATAACAGTTTACATATAATTTAACATATCTGATTAGTTGTTAATGCAGCGCTATTGCCTCTATTTTTAGCACGCATTAGAATCGGAATAAATTACAGAGGATTAAAAGCTTATGGAATGTCTGCGGTTACATGATTTATTCATAAAATTGCGCAATTTAATTGCAGTAAGAATTGGAATGAGTTAGGCTGTTTCTGATCCAGCTGCACGCGAATACATATAGTAACAAATTTCATATGCTATTATATATTTAGAGGAATTTCATAGGAAATGCCTTAAGGTTAACACGTAAATATTTTATTCGAATTCCATGAATATACTTCAAAACCAATTATAAAGATTCGCTTACGGATGCAATAAGATGTACTTAGCGCTGTGTGTAGGATTTTACCTATTTGTGCCAAACAAATTAGTTATACGCGAGTCAAATGTCATCGGAAAATGAGCAGGTTAAGAGTTTACGCATTAATTTACATCATAATATGATTCGATAAGCTTATTCATTTTGCTTTCGGCTGTAACGAGTTTAGATAGCTGATGTAAACTCTAGCTTGCTTAGTTCACTTACGTGAGAGCAATACGTCAGATGTGAATCATGGTCAGCAATTATTTGCTGTACCTTTTTGTACCACATTATTTTATACCACTGCCATATGCTGGAACATCGTTTAGAGCCTGAACAGCCGCAGCCGCATTGCTTTGGATAAAGAATTAACCGAAAGTTTAAGTGCTGCTGTAATTCTAAAAAATATGCTAAACCGTAGTTTATTCCCCTCAAACTACAGCACCTGCGCATAAACCCTATATTTCCACACGTAATGCATAAACATGTACAATTCATTAAAACCAACTAAAAATGGATGCGAGCAGCAAAACACGATTATTGGAAGGACCACCGTAATAGGAGCAACTTATCGAAACACACTTTTAGTTTCAATATGAAGGACAACGTCTTCATTGCGAAAAAACATGAATGATGCAAACGCATTCAATAGTTACTGAATGAAAATAAAGGTAAGCGTCCCGTTTTATTTTTGCACATTTATACTGTTTACATTAGCATAGTTACTAGGCTAATAAATACGCAATTTTCAGCATGAATTACATATTAGTTTTGAATGGAATATGAAGTATTATAAACATTTCATAGTGTGAAAACAACCGTGATGTCATGTAAATATTTAGAATGGTTTAAATGAATGACAGACATTAGCCATTCTCTATTTATGTAATGCGTTTGAGGCTAGTTACCCCAACAATTAAAGCAAATATCTCTGGCGATATGGCAAGGACGACAACATAATTTGCACCAAGAAATTGTATGCATGGTGTTACGTATTTCGCTTTGTTACGACACCATTTCCAAAGTATATTTTGCCGGGCGGTACAGTATGGAGATTAAGATAGGCGGGTTACCATTTTTAACACAATATTAACCACGAGCAGTAAAGGTCGACTGCGGGTAGGAACCATAACTTGGGGAGATATTATGCGCACTACTGACGATTCCTGAATGGATGAAGGAGCCTTTCTTTGATTACCGTGTATACATTCACTGTGTTCTTGCGTTAAATATGACATAGTTTAGGTTATAGCATACAGCCCCCTAATTCATCGCATTTATCGATGTTCAGAATAAACTTTTTCTAATGTCACAAGTTAATTAACGTCCATATGTTTTGGAGATTGCTGCTTGGTGAATGGGCTACACTATTTCCTGCATGGTAAAACATGCGTCCGCGTAAACCAAACGACCCTATATCAGATCATGCAACTCGGTCACAATATGAGTTGCCATCAATTTTGTGGATGGATTTAAAAGCTCGGACTGGCTCCAAGCAAGTATTTAGTTCGAGCCGTACCAATTTTGATCAATTGCGCATCTTTGACTATTCCCAAGCCTATAGTATATTTCCAATTTCTTGGAACGGTTTGAAATATTTCAACCAGAACATTTAACTTTTGCGCCATTTCCTGTGATAAAGCTCAATGAAAAATGGTAACGCCTGTTGTATTAAGTTCCTAGCAAACTCTTGCTTTAGATGTGGGCAAGATGAGCAGTGCTTATGTTTTCAAAAAATCTAAGGTAAAATATATAGAAATTTCAGGTTGCCAATGTTTCTGCGCTCGAAGTTCAGGGCCAAGTGCCAAATTTCAAACTACGAAGTGATTGTCAAACAAAATAATATACTATGCTGGAAGGCGTCATTATATATTTTCCTTTAATTTTTCTAGGGTAGTTTACCACAACCGCATTTTAAATTTTTGCTTATAACACCATATTCGTTTCAATTGAACGCTTGCCCTCTTTGATGCGAACAACGTCGATCATCGACACAGCCACACATCTTGATTACGAGTCTCTTTCTTTTGTTATCATGAACGATTTGTCATGAGTATGTCTCTCATTGGAAACAAGAGTATGATTGATATGAATCATCACCATTCGAGTGTATAGTGATATCAACATATTTTTAAAATTCAGGATCAAATTATGCCTTCTTCTTGCATACAGAACGTTTGTAGTAACAATGTGAAGGATACCGCCGGACGTGAACAACATGTTGGTTGGATTAGTGTATTTGTGGGTGTCTAGCTGGTTGATTTAACGCTTAATATCACACCCTATTACGTTGTTACTATGCAGTTGCTAATTATCATCTAGATTGCGATGCACATTGTGATGGCAATAAAAACTGTGATAAACCCGTCGAAATATTGGAATTATAAACCAAAATTTAGAAAAATCCTGCATTAATTTCTTGCAGTTATATTGCATATTATTGTAAGAATACTGCGAAACCCTTGAAAATTTCCTGTATAATATGCTCACTTAACCGAGAAAGGTTTCTTCACTACTGTGCGACACGTTAGGTTGAATAATAACTTCACATTAGGTTTCATCCTAATAATACTAAAAGCCGTACACTAAAACTTCGCACTAATTTTCATGTAACAAAGCGATACAAGGAAATGATCCTTAAATATTTTTGATGCTATTGGAAAGTTCGAACTTGCATAGAAAAGCCTTTAATTTGGTGGTGTGGTGGCGTTGAACCACATAATCATATTATGATGATTAGTCTTAAGAAACGAAACGAATATCTGGTTATTTTTATATTTTAATGGGCATCATGTATTCTTAATGTGTAAAATCTTTGAGGGCATCTAGAAGCATGCATTAAGGCAAATGCTTTTGGCAAATTAGGCTACAACTAAAATTGTCACCTATTAACTGCTTTCGACATATTAAAGTTCAGCGGATTACTTGAACCAAGTTATGAGCAAAGGTATACAAGCATTTAATGTTCCACGAAATGCGAGACTGCAGTATATATATAACCTGATTGCGAATTTCTCACCTGATCTAACCATTTTTAACAAATCTTTTTAATGCTCTTATATCCGATGCATCATGTGAAGGAGTTGAATTGTCTATTGTAATTGTTACAGACCCAATTACATTTTTCGAGAAAATCTGCTTTGTTTACGTGGGTTAGATAGACTACGCGCATATTTTCGCGTATTCGTTAGTCTTACTATTTACTATCTACAACTAGGAATTCCCTATTCAGGATTGCACTGAAGAAGACTTACAGCAAATAGGAACCATTTGTCGAACAGCTGGGTAAATAGCTTGGACGAAAGGTTTCATAAATTGAACTTAATTTCGCTTATCTTGCCTCATAAGGTGTACAGCAATAAAATACTAGCCAGATAAAGCATAACAAATATAATTTATTACAGGTTTCTCAGAAATTGCATTGCCAGAGGTCGCACGTTAGATGCCTTCGCAAGGAAACTGGACCTTACAATTGTGTGACCGTTTGCGTACCTAATTGTCTCATTGCGCTACAATGGGTGATAAATCCGGACACCATGAGAGCTAGTCCTTCCAGGTTGGTCACCGGTAAGTGGTCAGACAAAATTAGCCTCCCTGTCCTCCAGATTAGGCCTTTTAATTGGAATGGCGTCCATTTTATATAAACCTAAATCATCACCAACTCCCTGCTGCCTTTACGGGCAGGATTGTTAGCCAAGGACTTTTGACGACGGCCCTAATCATCCTCCTGTATAGGTTTGGGCGCCCAGACAATAACGCAGCTTAAATGCATCCATGGCATTTCCTTTAAAACTAAACAACACCCTGCATCGGCATTTGTGCAGATTGTCAAGGGTCGCCTTATCTGCTGCAAACAGCATAGCAAATAATCGAATATATGCTACTGCTGGCTACACGATTCTTTATTTTCCTCCTGTTTCTCTTAATCCTATCCCTACCCGCATTACTTACCTTCCTTCTATGATTCCCATCTTAATTTATATTAACCGATGTGCCACGGGAGTAGAAGCATCTGCACCCACCACCCAACCGCAACTATCGGACGCCTATCGGCAAAAGTCCCTTATAAGACAACGCTATACTGTTTACATGGCGACATTCAACGTTCGCACTTTAAGACAAATCGGCCAACGGACTGTACTCGCACGCACCTTGGACACACTGGGTATTGATGTTTGTTGTACGTCCGAAACTAGGATCAGTTACCCTTAAGGGTTATTCAATTAACCGCACCCGGTTTATCCTCTCGTCATTAGTTGCATGCACCCGGAGACGCCGATGCAGCACTTACGGTTCAAGCAGGTAAACGTATCGTCCTAAGCTCCATGTCTGATTCATTTTTGTTTGATTGAATTCCGTTGAACATCCGTTTAGTTGCAGCCCGTTTGACGACAGCAACTAAGGTTGATTCACGAAGTAGTATAAAACGCTGTTGGTTTGTGATCTCCGGTTTTGTTCTCAATGACTACAGTTCTAATGCTGCCAAGGACGCTTCCTAACACGAACTGAACGCGGTATTAACCAATGATACTAGATCAGATATTATAATATATGTAGGGGATATGAAGTCATACGTTTAGCGTCTGAGCACTTCAGAAGCTCAGCTGGGTGGTACTTGTGTTCTTAACTTGGAACGAACTGACAACGGTGTGCGTGTATGATCCTGCACATCAACAAACGATGACAACTTCAAGAGAGATGGTAGTATAATCCGTAAGAGTCATCATACAACTTTTTTGGAGATGGTGAGGAAGTTGACATCAGTGTAATATAGTGTCATAAAAATCCTGCTCATATTAAGAATACTGTGCGTACCGTGTCTAAATTGTGGGAAAACCTTCTTGCATATTGCATTGTCAAAACGCAAGCACAATAAGTGCTTTTCATTTGCAGCTATCTGGCGAAAGAACAAAATCGCATATTGCGTTGTATTCTCCGAACACACAATCTGGAGATTATTTTTTTTCAAAATAAAACCAAGTGCAACCTGCATCGCTTTTCACCCAAGGATGAGATTTATGACAACACGACAAGCTACCTGTTTACCCTACTAGAAAGTGCTTTCCAGGAGGATATCCCAGAAAGGAATCACCGTTAGGAACGTTATCTTTTCAGTATAGGGGCGTTATTTAAGTGTAAATGTGCACAAATCCTTGTGAAATGTACCATATTTATGCGAGAGCAAATGTTTTACTCCCATTTGAAAGCTTCTGGAATATGACATAATTTCTTGCAGTAAAAATCCTACATTTCGGTATATTCTGCATAATTCTTTATGGTTAGTTCTTAATTGTTGACTATAATTGCACTTATTTTCTCCGCTTTTTAATCCACATTTGATTTCCTTCAAATAATTGCTCAAGTTGTTCCCCCAATTTGGTCTAAACGTGTGTTGATGTCAGTTGTATAACATTGCTCTACTTACTCTGCGATTGCTACATTCGTACAAAAGTCACTTTCATTACATGCGTAGTGTGGTCGCCTAAACAAGCATTTGATAGATCCAGAGGGCATTTTCGTGACGTTTTCGGCCTAGGTTAAGTAATGGCCGGGGCGTTAATGTTTAGTCCTCATCTAGGGGGGTCTATTGCGGGTGACTTTAATAACTTATCACCTTTATCGGTGACATTCGAGAGTGCCTACTAAGCGTTGACCAAAATGCACTTTAGGTAAACAGTATATGTTGGGCTATAATCAAAAAAGTGGTACGCGTATTTCTTAACATTTTCAGTCCAAATCGCAAGAAATGCCTATTTAATATTTACCTATGCTTGACGGGTGTTTGCAATGCTTTGCAGATTACATTTAAAAGGAAGCTCCAGTCAAGCTTAGTTGGTCATATAACAAATGCCGGTAAAACTGGATAAAATAGGCGCTCGTCCGCCAATATTTTATACTATGCTATGTGGTCGTAAAGTTTTGATGGACATCAGTTTCGAACAAATATCACTGTGTCTGATTAACAGTAGAGGACCCGTATCGGTTACTTATTTTTCCCTGTCGATAACAGCCGATGCTTATATTGTTGAAAAATGAATCACCGCTCTTCTGAGTGACAAACCATTCAGAAATATAGTTTATCTACCATAAACAGACTTATCTACTCGTTAATTCATTCCAACAGAAAACCGTGGATTATTAAAAAGAACCAGGCATTTGCAATCCCACTCAAGCAAAGAACATATTTCGTGCTGCTTGCTTCCTGTCTCTATGGTAGGTCACTCGCGGACTGCTGACACAGGTGAATTGACGGACAGCGATTCTGACAAGCGTTTTACTGAAAAAACTGAATTTGTCCAATATAATTTAGACTAAGCATGATATATTAATATTCTAATAACTGAATTATTCTACTTGTCTTAATATTCACATTAAGAGCCACCGTTCATAGGACTGGTTTTATGTTATCACTTGAAACTCTGCATATAACCTAAGTCAACTCTCGTTGAAAACATTAACAAATTTCTTCAGTTAGATGACACATCCATGTATTTATTCACTTTCTTGTTTTCCAATTTTTTTTGAGAGACCCAATATTTGTACCCCATATGGGAAAATACAGGTGTAAATGCAGAGGCATAAGCTGCATTAGTTTAGGCGTCACTGCACGTCAATGGATTAATTAAGTGGTCTAATTTATTTCTTATCATTTTTCGCTGACATTAAACAAGTATCCACTGTATTCGCGAACACCATCCAACTAGATAATGCATTTATTTGTAGAAGCGCGTTAGCTTTGCCTATCTCATTAGTCGCTTGTGCATGATCTAGAAATTGTGTGACGACTGCGAAAGGACGGTTAAATGCACAAGAATATCCTGTATAAGTGTGTTTCTATGGAATTGTAAACTCAAACGAATACATTAGTGAAATTATTCTGTCGTTTTGCTGTATGTTGTAGACCCATAAAATATAAAGAAAACAAGACACTTTCGAACGTTGATCCATGGTCCTTTCCCTGAATGAATCCTGACGAAATTTCTAATCACAACTTGAATAGAACATTTGATTGTCCCATGTTACTTAAATTGTAACCGAACTTGCAACAAAAAAAGAAATGTTATCTCATCGGATGTAATATAAAATTTGAGACATATTGGTGCTATTAACAGTTTGCCTAGCCTGTCTTTTAATATTTATGCCAGCCTTTCTAAACTCCTTATGTGGAGATATGTTAATGCTCATATTTGGCGAAGCAAATAAGCTTAGGAATCGAATTTTCTGTCATGGTCAGTGTGATATCATATGTAAATAGAACGAAAGATCAAATCCATTCTTCCAATGTGCATTTTGACTTAAATTGCGCACTGACTGCAATGCTAGCATTCTAAATCTTACAGCCATTAACCCACACAGTATAAAGTATGCATCAAATATTATAAAAAATAATATTATGTATTTGATTTCCGTAACTTTCATAAACTGCAAACGCTGGCAAAGTTAATCTTAATGAAATTTAGTGACGCTTAATCAGAAATGCATAAAAGATTGTCGTACATAATTGGGATTAACCTAATACAGATTCATGATATATTCTGGATAAATGGTTTCGAATCAGAAGTGTTAAATAACAAACATCTTATGATAACAATTCGCAAATTTTGCTGAAATCAAGATACACGAAGCAAAAGGAAATCAGAAGCAAAGCGTTTATATATTGCGTAAAATAAACACGGGAACTGTGTCCTAAATATATATACATGCATATGTTATTCGGATGTTTGTGATTAGTGAAAAGTTTGGATAAATATTTATATATATATATATATAACTTTGATGTAGAATAAACTATCAAGTGCGAGCTTAACATGGTGTTTTTCTGGGTTGGAGCTCAGAACGCATACGCATTTGACTAATAAATAACAAGTTAAATGTTTGAGACACCCGATCTTAAGCAAATTTGCGTAGGAGTACGGTAAAATGTGATTTAGTTTTCCATTAATTTTTATGAAGTTTTGTTCGATAATATAGATTTTTGAACAATGGCAATAAGCCTGCTTAACGAGAAAGTCTACATGGGCGGAACTATCGCTAGCCTGTGTGTTGAAATACCGAGGAAGAATTGATTTATACTTAAATTGCTTAGCATCGGAGTGTAAGGAATGGATTGGAATTATGCCATTATAGCCAAAACCAAGCGTATCCAAACGAAATCTAAGATACAGGAATTTTACTGCATTTACATCATATGTAGAACCTTTCAGATTTAGCCCACTCTCTGAAAGAATTTTTAAGAATTTTGCTACTATTGGCTTGTATTCGTTGTCAGTACTAAGATAATTTGCATACAACCTAGAAAAGCGCGGCCAATGGATGTTCATTTTACAAAGTTGCCAATAATTATTTAATAGTGCGATGCAATATGGTTATCAAATTCAAGGAGTTTTAATAATACAGGCATATGTGCGTATTAATACTTGCTATCGGTCTGGTGGATTTAATCAAGTATGCTTGAGATAAACCATGCTATAATTAATTTGCTTAAGCTATCTAGTTACCTGACAGAGTTGCGCGCAGGTAACATATCCGCGGAAAATGCTGGTTTTTTGATATTGCTGCTTGAATGAAAGTCAATTTTCGTCGTCTTATATAAATAACGTACCACCGGTTTTTGTAATATATCTATTGGCGTAGCAAAACATGACTTGTGTATCGGCGATAATATTTGGTATTATTAGGGCGCTCCAGCCCTAAATCATGTTATAGGGATCATATACGGTAAGACCACTGCTGGGGAAACTACCATCCTACTTTTCGTCTGACACTAAAATAAACTTTAAATAACCTTGTATCCGGACAACGTTACTACATACACACATGCATCATAATCAACAATGAAGAAGTCGCTAAAATATGATCCGCATTTGTGACGAATTTTTAGAGTTTTCTTCAAATATTTGATGTAGTTTCTACCAAGCAAATATGGGTCATCATTTTTCACAATAATATATTAATGGGTAAGTGTGCCTGTTTTATTAATAACACTTATCACTTTTCTAATACATTGACCGATTCACAATTCGAGAACGTGTAATGGACGGTGCCGGGGCCAGGGAGAGTTCATTCTTTCTAGAATCTTGGTTAATTTACCCGATATATCAGTATCGATTTCTAGGCATTCAGTCTGCAGTTATACGGTGAATGAGGATATTCCCCGGAAAGTGATGTGCTACGATGTGAACATTAAGACTTTGACTAATCAGAACTCCCTACTATGAAAGATGATTATTGAATGTGATGAAAGATAAGTTGCATGAATTGAATGTAAAATTGATCGACAATCATGCGTATGCTATCCTACCTGGAAGTACCTGTGGCAGTTATGTTGTTGGTCTCTAAATTCCTTTAATTCGCCGCACTTGCAACATCAGGACATACACTGTGAGCACACTGGCAATACGTCGCTCACCAAGCAGAAGTCATGTATTAAAAATTGCGCACCTAATCGTCAACCATATGTAGATCAGTGGTACAGCAGCGGACCGGAAATTCGTTGGAACCGGACACGATACTCCTTTGAGGCATATTATTGTGTATGCATTTGAATCGTGACTTCTACTTTCTACGAAAGAAGAAAGCATTTTGTTTTCAGTGAAATACGAGATTTGACAGCTTAAATTACTTTTGAATTGTAACCATGTTTAAGTTAATTAACTGTTAAATAATGTTTAATTTACTAAACAACAGCGCCTAAAGGAAGTCGCTCTCAACTTTCGACAGTCAACATTATCTGGAAATACAGTCGCGAATGTCAACTAGAAGACATTTCCAGACTTCGCCTACCCAAATTTCGTAGACTTATAATTATTATTATATTGGCACTCAGATCAGTACTTATTTGGGGGGTTCCATTTCGCTTGATATATGCTTCTTCTCCCTACCGAGATTTGGATAATATATTCATGAGGAAGATATATTGCTGTAAGAAAATGTATTATTCATAAACCGCACAAGGTAGCAATAAATTGTCCTCATTCTAAATTAGCGAAACGAGCTGTGTCTGCCGCACCGAACCCCAGTGTTTTCTCTGAATTACAACAGATATTTGTCAGTTATAGTGAAACTGAGTAGTTGTAAGTATAAACAGTATAAATGAATAACAGTACGATCTCTTTTAACTAGCCCAAAAGCCGCATTTATCGAAAACGTATCCGTTTGATTATGTTCAGTTATACTGACTGATTTTAGCCATAGAATTATTGGCCAATCTTAAAAATTTTACTTGCGGCAGTACCGGGACCCTGCGAATTCAACAATTACTCGTAAAAGAATGACGAGAACTAAACAATTACAACATGCTGGTAAAGCTGAAATGTCTATCCTGGCAAAACCGATCCGGATAATCGGCCAAGTAGCTAAGACGAAGTTATTATTGTGTGTAATACATAGACATCACACGCACTTAATCAATGCAAGATGGGAAAACTGATTGGAATTGTGCCCCAAAATCCACAGTAATCTTGTTGCCTTGCCCAATATTTGTAATGCTAATTGTTTTTATGTTCATCGCGGAACCCCATTTCAAGTATTTCAGTATATAATCTGTATATATCTTAATACCCTTGTTGGTACTTCATGGTTAAAGCGAACCGCTCCATTGTTGCATAATTAACCAACAAATCTTCCTTAGCTTACTATAACCAAATAAATGAATTGACGCAAATTGACAATTTCAAAATGAGAAAAAATTTAATTACGTAATTATCGTGCTTTTTGCGCACGGTTTCATTTCTTTGTTTTATTGGAACTACACTTGTCAGTAAATTTAAAGCAACTGCATTATTCATCGGTAGATTTAAAAATGCGAGCACTTTATTGATGGACTGGTGAAAAGAAGAGGTTTGCAACTTGTGTTTATGTAATTCTCATTTATTTGAAAGTCGGTTTATGAACAATATTAGTGAAACTGTATAGAAATTTAAGTTCGGCCTTCCCAAAGAGTAATATATACGTTTACATAAAGGCTTACATTTTAGCTGACCCTTAAATATTGTGCTTGGTTATCAGGGCAGTCTATTGTATACCCATAGAGGAAAATCCACCATTCAGATATGCAGATTTACTTGACTATTTTTGACGACGTGTTACATTGAATTAATTAGCGTGATCTTAGGCGAATATAATTTGCGTGTTGTTTTATTTCCCATAACTGTATTTTTACTTAGTATCAATTTACCTAGTTCAATTTGTTTAATAATGGCTGAGATCCAACAGTTATTGCAAAAGTACCGACATATCAATTTTGTTAAAGCGTACTGCTATTTAACACACAAGGTTAAAATAACACTTGGTATTCAATGCTCGATGCCAAACGACTTAAGCCGCTACGTGTAGCTATGAAAGCTTTGTTTGCATACAACAAATGTTGCTTAAATATCTAGGTTGCACAATTACGCATTACTGTTTCGCAAGTGTGATAGCATGCAAAGCACATTTCCTTTGTAATAAATTGCTTTAGTAAATAGTAGACGTTTCCCAAAATCGGCACAAAAGTTCGCAGAATAAAAATTAGGTTACCATAAAAGTGATTCATGGAAAATTTGCACTATATGCATGTGGATTGTGAGGCATACTTTGCAGCAGGTTAACTCAAACTAGCTTTTTCGATTTAAAGTTTTTGCTTGCGAATTCGAATATCAGTATCACTGATAAACGAATCATATCACGCAACGTTTTACTGTTGTCCGCCTGTTTTAAATAATGTTTGCAAATCATATTTTGACCTAAACGTAGAGAAATGACCAATATATAATAAGGAGTAGGTCGCTAAGACCCATAATAACACTTGTGTATCAGACAATTTGGATAGGCATAGTTTTGCGCACAAGTCATATTTCATTATTCCCCGTTAACGGAGAAAGGATATGGTTGCGAGATTTTGGAACCTTTGGCTTTTCTGTGCTTCGCGTAGGATGATTAGTCATTTTGCCAGCATTCACTTGTCCAACACTGGTATGCCGTTGGACGAGAATATCCGAGTGGCAGCCATTGTAGAACGAATAAAGTAGCTGCGTTCGCGTGCCCCTAGAAAGGGCGGTCCGTTACGAGATAATCAGTAACCATTGTCTACCGGTTTGATAGAGTTAAGTCCCAGCACATATTTTCTGATCACAGTAGACTTGGAATGCGTCGGCTGTACACCAATGTTGTAAGTTCAGCCATAAAATCTTCCCAAATTATATAAATACCGACATGTTGGATTTACGAACGATGCGGAACCGTGCAAACAATTTTGAGAGTTAATTCAAGGTTTGCTGTTGTAGACCGCAGGTATCAGCAGTGCCATACACTTGCTAACTCGTCCGCTCATTCAAATACAGGACACATCTTGATCGAAGCCCTTGAAGCAGTTCACTGAGGTGGATTAGGGTCAGATTTGGCCTTAGCATAGTTCCATGATTTACATCGATATAAGTAGTCAGTTAGATGGCCATCAACATGTACCATCAAATTTGACGAAAGAAGACTTTCCGTGTTCGCTGTAGCAATAAACCATGAACACGGCACTTCCAAGACCGCCGGAACTCTCACCCATGGCATTCCTGTCGAATGCTTTACTGAAATCTATTTAGAATGCGATGACACTTAATTGAGTATAACCATTAAAGTCTCTTAACATGTTGGCTGGTTAAGCTAGAGCGGTCTAAGTTAAACAACGCAAACAGGGCTTCTTTAAATCTATTTATTGGAACAGCTTTAGCAAATATTACTCAATGATTTATACAGCAAATTTATTTGGATTACGGAACTTGGAAAACGGTTTCAAGCCGAGCATTACAAAATACTTTGCACTGAATAATCGTAACGCGACCAATTTAACTACTTAGTCACGAAAGTTGAGATGCAGGAAGGGAGGTATTTGCAATACAAAAGTCATATGTGGAATATTGTCAAACTGAGTGCCTAAATATCGACTGACATTCAGACTGGTCAATAACAAAGCTACTTTTTGCAAACTAGCTTTTATATGAAAAGCATGGAATACAACCTAATCATCTTGCGTGTCAGCATTTACGTACTGTCAGTCCGACAGTTAATTAACAACTTTATTTGCTATTATTTGCGCATTTGTGCATTAGTCCTAATATATCTGACTGCTTTATTAAATTATGCCTCTTTTGTTTGTTTAGCTATTACATTCATTAGTGGTAACGACAAGCGTTGCGGGATTGCTGCAACCTTCTCTAATTATACTAAGTTTTATTTTGCTGCAAGCCTGAACCAGGAATATAACGTCTAGAGCATGCGCAGGAGAGATATTCTGGGGCTGAAACTTTTAAACTGGATTTGACAATTTAGTTAAGGCTAGTTTCTGCTCAGAGAGACAATCGACTTATCGTTTTTCATGGATTCGCATTTGTTTCTATACACTTATACCCAATCGTTAATAATTGGCATTCATATTTTCAATGTGAAAATTGGTATGTGATAAAATAGTACATTTAGTTTTCATTGTAATTATTGGAAACCAGGCGCACAAACTTTATTTCACAGGGATTTATCCAATATGTATTTTAATTTTATGCTCGTAGGATACATTTTTTAGTGGAGGAAATGCAGTAGAACTACTAAATTACGTCTATGGACACGTTGTTGAAGCAATTCTTTAAGTCACCTAAATTAACAGGTGAAAATCCATGTTATATTGCGGACTGCATTTCCTTGATTTCTGAAGAATTCAATATAACAACTGCAAATTTAATACATGATCATTAAACCTAGGTTGATATGTGTAATTTGCTTAAAACCATTTTGCGATATTTTTACATCGCTCTAATTTACGGAAGAAAAATAATCTTGAATTTTTCTTAATTGAATCAATACAGCAATCTGGCACTTTCTTGACAAGTGCACATACATCTTATTTAATATGCGCGTTTTATCTCGTCTTCATACATGATTATTACTTAAAGCTACCATGCAACTATTCCTCATCATAAAATATGAATTATAATATACCGGTTTTTCCTTGTTTTTATAAAATCAACGGTTGGTATATTTGCCTGTAATTGAAATAATTAAGGTATCACAATTACATGTGATCTACATTTATTTGTCAATGACAAAGGAATTTTAGAAATTGTTTAAGCTTTTTGTTGTTCCCTTTTTAACCGTTTTCACGCGAGGACATCAGGATCCTTTTTGAGTTAAACTCAAAGCGTCAGCTCTGTTAGTTTTTAGGATTAGAGGCGTATGAGTACATGTCTGTGCCTATAAAATTACGTTGGAGAAAGTGCTTTATTATGGCGATTTGTTTGCGTGAAAAGCAGAAATCTCTCAAACAGTTAAACCCATAACTTCATGCACTGCAGAAGCCGTAACACATCTGCGGCTTCCCAATCCTATTAAGAGATTTACGGAATTAGTAGACGCAAGCATTATAACAGTCCGTGCGGTATTGTAACAACCATTTTGATTGGTAGAAGTACCGATTAGATATTAACACTTGGGAAGCGAACCTTTTCAACGAAGAAAATATGATTGCATTGCCATCGTGTGGCGAATGGCTAAAGTGAGATACTATACCTTGGCGACCGAATTCGGGTCACCGCAGACATAATGTCGCTTTCGTGATGACTGACATTTACGACACATTGGTAGGCCTAAATTGGTGATTAAACAGTCGGCAATCGTTTAAAATCCTCCATTAATCATGCCGACTAAATATAAACAATAAAACATGAAATGGTGTCGCAGTCAAGTGCTAATCATTGATCATTGACTAACGCTGATACAAAATCCATTGGTTTTACATGAGCGTGTTGGCACGCAAAACTGCGTAATTCATGATGCAAGCATTTCCGTGTTGTATTTTATGTATGCCAAAATAAACGCACGATATCATTAAGCTGAAAAGAAGCGACGGATAACGAGATTTGGCGAGTCACAAACGCAGTGGGAGGATCTAATGTCGGGCGGTGCAAGTCAAGATTTGCAAAGACTGTGTAAACCGTGAAATGGTGCTCACTAAATCAAGGATAGGGCATTTAAAATATATTGGATCCTTTCAAATTTCTTACTATCCTACACCCGGTAACTCAAGGGATGAAAAAGTTCAGAGGAAATCTTAGGAAAGCATTCATTTCCTGTTTCCTAACCTGTGTTAAATTAGAGGAGCGACAGAGGATGCATGGTTTACCAGAAGCGCTAAAAGTTGAAAGAATATTACATGAGGAAATATCAAGTTGTACTCGGCTACCTCATGAAAAATGCTGACAACCGATATTGTTGCGTGGTTCTGCAGAAAGTCAAACTGACCTGCAACTGCAGGACGGCCAGATCGTCTGCCGACATTTGGTCTACTTAGGCCTCCGGGTCTCAGATACAACGGCAGAAGCAGTATCTGACTCTTCTTCTAGCGACCGCGGCGTGTAAACCGATACAGAAATTGAGGCCATAAATCAGCAGTCTAGCCGAATTCGCATACCGGTAGAAACTTTTCATCCATGATTGTGACTTCAGCCACGACGATTGGTACGTACAGTGTTGAATATTGATCAACGACTGACGCTGGTTCACCTTGTAATTATTTTGAATACGCGCGTAGGCAAGGCAAACTGTGATTTTTGGTACGCAACCCGACCGGGTTTGCTTTAGCTATGCTTTACTTTTACACATTGCTCTTTAGCTGGTTAATTAGTACAAATAACATCCAGTAATGCCGTTTGCAAAACTGGTGGGATAAGACGTCTCTGTCTAAAACTTCAAATATATGCTGGTCCAGTTCTACCAACAAACCTTTTGGTCAATTGGAATCGTTAGCGAAAATCTTTTCCTGAATATCCGATTCGCTTCTGTACGTGAATACGACGTCGCCCCTTTCAGACATACACGTAACAAAGCATTCACAACAAAGCTTGATGATAAAGAGCAGATACTTTTCCTGCTTTTCGTATTGACGGAGCCTGATACTATTTAATTAATTCCGTGGATACATTAAACGATCTTTTGTGTTGATTGTCATATGCATATCCTCCCAAAGCTTCCAGAATCAGAAGAAATGGATACATCTATGTTTGGTAAGACCATGTTGCTACAGTGTTTGATATCGAAGCTTTTAGACAAGAAAACCCGGGGAAAACATTATTTCTCATTTGGTTTTTGGCGGTTTGGGGAGAATAAATTCTTCCTTGCCCAAACGAAGGTGAAATTGGCTAGCAGCAAGCTATGTTTTTTCTAAGAGAGTCACGGCAGTATTTGCGATTAATTCGTAGCCTTTCATCAATTAAAAATACACTTACTAACGTTAGTCCATTCGTATGCTATCGCTGTGGAGAGTGCCATAATTGTCCATCAAACTTTTGACACTAAAATAGAGTATGCACAAATTGCAGGAAGTTTAGTCACATAACGCGAGTATACAGATAGGTCGAATTTCTCAGGACTTGTCTCATTGGAGAACGAAACCCATGAGAAATCCGGATGAGTTATATGTAGGATGCCCGTAATGCATTTCCTCTGGTCAAATATCGTTCCAATGGTTCTGCTCTTATCAGTTAGCAATTCTGATCTTTGCATGTACGCTGTGGTTCATACCTGTCCTTAGTAAATCCTTGATAAATTAATTGGACGGCGACATTACACAGACAATTCCTGTATATAGGGTTTTAGCATATTTCCTAAATTAGCTCGAAAGGGACCGAAAAATTTCATTTCCAGATGCAATGGATTTGAAATCAGGCACTGGGGTTTCAGAACTTGAAGCATTATAAAAGCAACATTTAGCTGATTTTTAAAGAGGCTGGAAAAATTAAAAGATTATTTGGCTTTTATGTCGTTCAAGGGAAAACATTCTGCTAAATTTCATCAATGCGCGCATACTATTCTACGCCCTAAGGCGTAAAAGTGAAGACAAATTTACATTTTTAAGAAGCGTTGTTTTTAACCCGATACTTTTTGATTATCAGGGTAATACAAATTGTGTCTGTAACTAAGCAAATTTCGCTCCATCGGTATTTGGGATTACCACACAGTGACTGATATTCAACCTTCTATGCTAGTCATTTATCCGTTGTACGCAACTCTGGCTTGTGGAAAAGTTTACCAACCTTGCTCTTAGGCCTGCATATTCGCAGCTTTAATTCTATAATTCTTCCGGGAAGCTTACTGCTGTTAATACACAGGTTAGACTTTCCAAACGACACGTTTGACCATTTTATTAATTCCGTCTCCGACAAATTCTAGATGATTATCGGCAACCTGGTGAAGGATAAACGTTTGTTTTGTGCCTATCCAGTATAGGTTCTTATATCGGGACGCTGTGACACAATACATCTTTAGATACGCGTTGCTGAAATTATCAATACGTGGACGGGTCTAGTAAAACCAAACAATAGCTTGCATCTCCACCAACAGTAGTTATATATTGTCCCAATGAATAACACATTTGTTATTGTGACACATCCTCATGGGATTGGGAGCTGTTCTGTGGCACCAGGAGAACAATGCATCCATACAACCTATACCATACGCGTCGCGTAAATTACAAACAGCCGATACCAATTATTCACCATGGGACGGAAAAACTCTAGGTGCAATTTTCGGGAAAATGTTTCGACCGATACAACATGGGAAATTTTAAGCTGTACCCTCTCCATAAGCTATAGGCAACCAAAAACTTATATCACTAAGATTGCAGAAAAAGGTTTTAAAATGTGAGTGCCTATTTAGTAACGGTTTATACCACGGTTGTCAACAACTGCGCAGCCGATAAATAAAAACGTTTATCGGACTGAATATTTACATGAACAGAAATTTCTCATTGGAACTGCACAATTCTATGCAACAATCACATACGACGCCAATACGAAGTGCAATAATTCACCAATAGACGGTACGATACACATTGATATCATTGTTGAAACTATTCTTGACCACAGGTTGACCCCTTATATAACAGCGAAATTTCAACCATGCATAATGCGCAAAAGCCAGCTGAGTCCATCAAAAGCTGCTTTTTCTGAAGCATGCAATAAATCCCCTTCAGGAAGGCGCTGTCAGTGTTTATTAAGGAGCACCACGACGCACATTAATAAAAAGTGATAACGAAAGCATTAGAAAGGGATATTTATATCGGCACAAACCGAATTGAAACGTTTAGAATTTATTGAGTAAATGTGATATTTGTCAAGCGAATCAACGTAGCAAAACGCCCGATCTAGTACATTTCTAGCCTTCGGCAGTCATCGCATGTCAAGTGATCCACAGCGGCTACTTTGGACCGATAAACAGAATCATGTTTCCTTCTACTCGTCAATACACATTTAACATAGATGCATCCAGGCATCCACGAGACGGCTGATAC
>OX104067.1:106710645-106763972 GCA_944474145.2 Dicrocoelium dendriticum
CTATTTTGCAGGTTATAGTTACAGGGTGGTTATTGCAACCGGATAATATGTAGTGCATTGACAATATGCTGCCAACCGGTATGAAATAGCGACGTGATTCCGCACATGTGCTTGATTCACCTACGCCGGATCAACACAGATTTTTATCGTTTCGTTCTCTGTTCTCATAATTCAGTATGGCCTATAGAAGTAATCTCTGAATGAAAGTGACTATCGGACTTATTTCGGGAGAATACCCCAACTGAAACAAAATTTATTTGTTTCGCTCAATTTAGCAACATGAATAATTTAGCATGAATTTTACAAGAACCCTAAATGCTAGATATTTTAAGGGCAAGTTGCATTAGATTAGAGTTGGTCTCGAACAATTAATGAGTCATAAGAATTGAGATCAAACCAGTGGGTTTGTCATAATTGTGCACATACAAGGTGTTTCCATGGGGTTGAAATGTGTAGAAGATATGAGCTGAATGATTGCGATAATATCCTGATGCAAAGCAACCCTTGGCTTATGTTCCGGTTGAGCCTGCAGCTGGTATTTCCAAATTACTTGGGATCTTGACAATCGTTAACTATTTGTGTGTCTAAAAATAAAGACGTGGCAGACAGATTACTAACATTTGTCAACTTGTGTGCACTGCACTTGGTAGTGATAAATTGTTTAGAAATAAAAAAACAAAAGCAAAAAGTTGGGCCCCAACTGTGCGTACACTAGGATTCTGAATATAAACAATTTCTAAGAAAAAGATACAACTCGACTATGCCTTAGATGGGGCTCCATAATTTGACGCGGAAATAGAGAATAGGCTTACTTGTAATGGGTTCCGTCAACTACATAAAATACTACCTAAGTATTGACTAGAATCTAAAGAATATGTGATATTTTCGAATGCACTTGGATATGAAACACGTGTAAATATTTCAACTATACATGTATTCAACTACAAATCAGTGCTTTATATGTTATTATCAAAAATCTATGAAGTTGTAATAATTCCAGCTCTCGAGAAATCAAGTAATTTATATTATTTACAATTTACTAGAATTATAGATGGCAGCTGAGCAGCATGACATAATGAAACGTGAAATATTCGCAGAATTTCCATGGGCTCCAATTCAGTCAGGCAGTAAATACTTGTAAATCCGAACGAGATATTTTGATGTTGCCCTAGGTTTTTTGAAGTAGGATCCGTTCTGCTATCATAACTTAAGCTGCAGCTATACTTTTATTATTATAAACATGCAAAACACAACCTTACTCTGAAGGCATACATTAATACATTGCTTCAACGGAAGGTGAATGATTATGATATACTTGTGAATAACTGGGTATAGCGTCTAGTTTGCTAACATCTGAAGGAAAAAGGCAGTCCATTTATTATCTTAACTTTAATTGATTACAGGTTTACTCTAAATCTTTGCCAATTGAAAAACGCATATTTGACGTTTGTCGATGTATACCTCTGCATTGGAGATCCCATACCTGACTTCAGGATTCAACACGGAAATTCATGTATAATTAGCAAAGAAACAGGAGGACAGATGCTGTAGGCTGAGGGTGTTATTACATTCTGAAATAAAATTCTTTCGCTTAATTGCGCACCTAATGCCATACATTATTAACTTAGTTCCATTTATATTTTTCGATAAGCAAACGAACAGGTTTTCTACGGCAGTGTTTACAGTAATTTTAGTTAATGAAATATTCCAATACCGACGCAATGAATATATTTGCGGTTACACAGTAGAACATAATTCTTCATTTACATGATAAGTGAGTTTGCTGAATTTACAAGCAATGCTTTTCAAAATGATTTTAAACGATGCTATTTTGCCTGTCTATTCTACACCGTATCCTCAATAACTCGCCATGGGAACACTACCAGCTGTGTTGAATTGCTTTAAGTGCACACCAAGAATATAGCACGCAGACCGTGTTGTTCCAAATTGGCTGTCGATTATTTGAATACATGCTACGTAGGTTCACCTAATTTCAAGAACCGTTTTGCTTGAGGTGGACATTATACCATTTTCAAAAGATTTCAGAAGCTTTTACGGCACGTTTGCAATCAGTTAGTAGGTTACAATTTTCAGTTTATTAGGCTCTGATTTGCGTAAATATAATGAACTCTTACACAAAAGTTGGATTGCCTGCGCATTAATAAAATTATGTTATCTTGAATAAAGGACGTATAAATGAACCGTGGATGTTAAGCACAAGATGAATATTGATAGATGACTTCTTATATTTGTATACCGAACGAAAGCACACAAGCACATTGTACCAAACGTCAGCTGTAATCGTCCACTAAACCACACGAATGCCTAAGTCAAATGGAAGAAAATAATTGCAATACGAAATAATTAAGAACAAAACAATTGAAAGCGGTTGCCTTACATTACAAGAAAGCATTGCTAAATAGATTTTATCAAAGTATACGTGAAGAAGGGCGTTGTTCAACATCACGGGGACAATCTACTATGCAATAAGTGCTTTCTAATGTCAGGACCGTGTCTGAAATCACGTTTATATTATCATGACATTTGAGTCTAACGGCAGATAACAAAGTCATGATAAGCTAAGGACTTTGCTCTTAAAGTCAAATGACAACTTAAAAAAGCAATATGGTCAATGTCATATCAGTGATAAATTCCGGCGTAGGTTACTTACATATTTCGAAAAAACTGGAATAAAACAACCCGTACGGATCACCGAAACAAAATTACCATAATGCGACAAAAAAATAATCCTCAATGTCCGTGTGTCAAAACCAAGCAAATGGCTGCCTTTATTTAGTGATCCTTGAGGTTCTTGCATGTAGTAATTCGGAACACTTACGAAAATACTTGGAACATACAAGGGAAAACGGTTATTTTGTCTTCTGCAGAACATACATTGAACTCTTACCTGTCATATAGTACTTTAAAATCCAAACGCGCTTTGTCGTATCATGTTTCAGTCGTGAAGTAAAATAATGACTGAAGGGCGTAAAATACTCACAGCGAAGTTGGAAATCAAACATGCTGACTAAAATGTAAACATTGTAACATGGCGTCAATTAAATAATTGAGAGGTAGAGTGAAATAACTGTCATTTACGATATCAGCAGCTTGCACTTTACTACGTTAGCAACTGACCCAATTTAGCTCCTGATTTAAAGAATTCACATGTTCTTTTGCTTCAGACCATATATGGCAGAAGGCATAAAGTAACACAACCATACTTATATTTCCACGAAATTAAACCTTTTTACAAAGAATTCTATTAATAAGTACTGTTTTAAGGACAATACATTAATTCACACTTTATATTTCAAGTTTAGGATCAGTTCCATAAAAATGGAATAACGGCTCTTTACTGTAAATGTATATTAAACCGATTAGGCATGTGCATATGGTGTAAGGCAAGACTTTCCGTTGGATTGTGTGTAAGTTTCAGTATAGAAACTGCGACCAGCGACAAGAAACCTATTCATAGTTAGGTTCGATGCATGTAGAATTCGTTGAAATTTATGCGCCCACATAAGTTTGTTAAATATGACACAAAGACATTAATGCCACTAAATTACGCTCACTCCCATTGGATTTTTGACATTATTTTTATGAGTGCATTATTCACGATGCTGCAAAATTATGCAATTATTCCAAGTTTACAACTTGATACGTAGTTGGGAAAACCCGATTCGACGACTTTCGAATTATTAATAAAGCCTATTACTTAAACTTGTTTATATATTTCCGAAGAGTTTAACTTAATCAAACGAATCATTGTACTGACAAGCAATTTGAATCCATTGAAGACGCAGCAGATAACATAAAGCCGTGAATGACCCAAAGAATCAGTCATTCCATATGCGGAAACAAAACGCTTTATGAGCTAGGTTTACCAAAATATAGATAAAACGCGATGACCTGACAGCTGTTGTGCGATGATGCGAAATGTTATGTTACGAAACATGGCAAGTGATGTTATTTCCACTAGTGTGTATAAACGTTATCATTTTCTTTAGAGCATATATATATTTTATATTTCAATCCATTTTCAAGGACAAGAAGGGTGAATCTAAATACAAAGTCATGTTAATATAATCAGTAATCTATTCAGTGGCTTGCGCAACCACCTAGGAAATGGCTTTCCTGAGCTGCTGTGAATTAAATCTTTTTTGTTTCCATGCGCTACCAACACCACATATCCTCAAGTTGTGGTTGATGACTATCTGTTTCGCTTAACACAGTTGTCGTTAATTGGTGAATTAATAGTTTACGTGATTACGGTTATCAGCTGAATCCAAAACATGATTATATCCCACCTGTTATCTATATTGTCCTGGTGGTTTGTCATTTGTTTATACTCATGTTATTAGTATGCATTTTCTTATAGTATTTTTGTTCCTATCTGGACAGTTCGGTCAACACTGTTGGACGTTTCCTTCCCGTAAGTCGGTAAACGTATCCGGCAAAATCTTGGTCTCTTCATTTGCCTTGTTTGCGTGATCTGAATGTCAACGCATTGTGCTGTTAACAACGGGCGTCGTGGAAGAAAATGTAAATGGCACCGCTTTGTAAAAATTGCTATCTCAGAAAAATGTTATTCTTTTGGAATACCTTATTGGCGCACTTTTGTGTAGCAATGGAAATTACTCGTACTTTTGCTCCACTTTCTGGCCAATGTCTACTTCATTTTAAAGCACAACATTCATGTGCTTTGGTGCAACTTGCCGGACTTTTGCACACTTAAATACTCAAGATAACTTGGGATTGCGTTTGGGGCAAAAAACAAAAGTTCGTTCTTCAGGACGATATTAATTTTTGGATATGTAACGGGAACGTGCCATTATAGATGAGGTCAACGAGTGATTTGCCTAACCTTACCTACCTCCGGATACCGGAATTCCATTCCCGAGTTATGATTTGACCCTACCCAGACAGCTTTACACACGTTTAGTGAGTTTATCACGCAAATAATCGCTAAAATCATTTCGGAAACCCTTAAGTGGTTATATCATACACCTGTGGGCTCGGATATTTGGATCGCAAAAATAGTCTCGGCATGCATTCAATAATACATTTCCAAAGTACTGAGGCATGTTATAGATAACCGCCTTAAGGGATATAACTAAGTAACCTCTTTTTATTATACTGGTTAAAAACGCATCCCCGCTCTAAACAGTCGGTGCGTCTAAAATGTCGATAGACATTACAGGACATTATTACAGTGCTGTTAAATTTGATCGCCTTACCCGTGAAGGTGAGAAGATATTACCTTAATTGCAATACCTAATTACTTTTATCAACACATTATTTCATTAGAGGTAGTTTACTTTATATTATGCACAGAAAATTCCTAGGAAGCCGAGTGTAAATATAAAATGCATTAGTACAATTAAACTTATAATTAATTATGAGAGATTGCGCGTCTGGTGTGCAAAGCGTAAGTTGGAAATTCTAAATACCTTGACGTAAATGCCAAGCCTGCAGTTCTCTTTCAGAGGCAGTTGTGTTTTTCCACCTTTTTCAGTTACGAGTGTAATATGGACCGCTTAATTCAATTTAATGAAATCAGACTGGTAATATTTGTAAACTTGTTTCTTTGTACTAACATACAACGCACAAGCAGTGAATTGACCCTTTTTCAAATGCATATAAGCATGGTTTTAAAGTACCGTCTTGTTTCGTCCCTGGCCATTTCATGATTCGTTAATTGTTTTACCGCTGGTCAATAATGCAAACAATCTTTTGGATATTTTATTTTTCCGTCTTAATTTTACTTAAATTTATGATTCGCCTATAAATGCAGCCCACACTCAAACTTCCTGTAAGTCAATGGAACTTTGAAAACATATGTTGATTATCCCAGTTTAATAAAGAGTAATAGTATCTGTGCACACATATACGTAATGTGTGCTCATAGATGAATCGTTTTTTCTTTGTGGGTTTGAAGCAAATGCTGCGCATTCGTTGCGTGGCAAAATCTTGGAAATGGGAGCAGCCGTAGTGCAGTTATCGAAAGTCTGAACCGAGTTAGGCTGATAATTAGATTAGAATGTTCAATTAATTTGTTTTGTTTAGCACTGGATATCTCGGTGTTTTACAGCCATCATGCGATAGTTTAAATAAACCCGTTTTGCCAATATTTTTTCTACCTTTCTTATTAACTTTTTGTGAGGGAAATCTGATTGTATTCGGTATAAAATAGAATTCCCACGGTATTTTTCTAATTTTGTCCTGGATGCATGGGCAATAAGGAATAATGAAATGAAAAGATCCGGTTTGATTGCTCTAATTTCCGTAACAATTTGGATGGCCTCAGCAATTGCTACTAGACCAAGTGCAGCATCAGAATTTTTTTACGAAATATCAAGTTTACAAATTTGGTATACTGTTTATAGATATTGGCAAAGCAGCGCTATGAGATGTAATGTAACATGATTGTACTAGCTAATGATATGAAGAATGATAGAAATCACCGGGCATTCGCTTCTCTCATGGGAATTTAATTATTATGGTTAACAAAGGTATGACACTGAACAAATTATGTTGACTTGAGGCTATTGGATACATTTAATCGACATATTTCTTTGGGTTGATGGAATGTGATTAACAGTTTAATTCATTTTTGTTCGTACTAACTTTTTTAAACTCCTATCTTTCGATCCGTTCGTGCACATCACCCTCGAAGCTATAACCCATTAGTGATCACGTAGACATTATTTGCTAGTGTCAATTTGTATTTCCTAAAGTGTCGCGTATCTCGAACATATTATTGTTTGCAGCTACTCTTGCTGGTTAGACGAACTACTTTTAACCTGAGGAGTACCGATGTTCGCCAAATTATAAAGTTCCCCATGTACACCAGTACAATTCCAACGTAAAAGCCTATATAAATTCAAGCATACCTTGGTAAACTTTTCTTATTATATTGCTAACAAAAATTTTCCCTGCACTAATTTATTTATATAAATATGAATACGATTTGGTTAAAGGCATATCAGGCACAAATATAATGAAAACTTCCATAATTAGTTTAAAGGAAACAGTGTCGTCATTATCTTCTCAAAGCAAATAGGAAATGCTATAATTGTTGTTGTCTCTAATGCTGGTCAACAGTGCTTTTACTCATTACAAGAGAGTGTCAATTTAAATGTTTACAAGGATTAATTTGTGGTTAATTTTTCCTACTGCGTCAACGCAGCAGTGGTGCTTCCCATGTCTAGCTAACATGGATATTGTGGATGGAAATTATGCATTTTTTCCTATTTTGGACAGCAAAGTTCCTTGCTGTGGTACGAACTCCTTAAAACAGCGTACCATGATGGCTTGGTATATCACGAATTCATCAGTTTTGGTTAGCAAGATTAGTTTGATAGCTGGAACTGGCATAATATTGGAACATCTGAGCCGGTCCTTTAGATGTGTAACTGACGGCCTTGGCTATTAAACGCGTATGGTTCAGTTGATTGGGTGGCTCTACATATACTTTAAATTAGGAAATAGCGAACAAATTTTTTGATCTATGTTGTAATTGAATAATTTACATGAAAGTTTGGTATGAATGAGCCAAAGCATAAGTGGCTAGTGCTTGTCTTTCTCTAACTAATTATTCTTCCCAAAATGACAAAAATTTACAAGTCCCGGTAGTAAGAAGACACAGGCAAATGATAATGGATTTGTATATCAAACCTAAAACAAAGCGCCAAAACGAGTTATTTTTGTATAGAATTTGCCCCCTGTAAGCAAACAATGGAATAACTTAAATGAGACATGCTATTCATGTATTGAGCATTTAAGCTACCAGTATCAAATTTGGTGATCTCAATGTGCACTGGGTGCTGTGCATGTTCAACCTTGACGCCACCCGCATTGGTGAGATTGAAATATACTAATAAATATAACTTTGTTATAACACGGCTGAAGATATTTTCGTACATGTACATGTGCAAGGATACTTTCCCCTAATTGTTATTTGTACGAGGAAGGCTGATTTCGCATTTATAAATAAGGGAAAAATTTGAATTCTGAGTTTATGTGGGCTTCATCTTTTTAAACGACAATAGGCACAAACATGGTCGCGATGTTTAAGCATTAGGTGAAAGACACTACGTTCTTATATCGGTGAAAGAAAGAACTTAACGAAGAGAAACTAAAATACGCGACAACAAGTACAATACCATATTATCGACTGATTAAAATTAGTTTAGAAAATTAAGCCTGATTGTAGTTTGTGCGGGGCTGGACTAGTTCGCTAGGTGGATGAAAAATTGGGAAACATTTATAATGGACAGATGCCGTTAAACGTTGTATATATACCGATTGATGTGGCATTATTTTGTAGAATTAAGCACGCATTATTGTTTTGTCATATACCAAATTAGAGATATGGCTAGTAAACGGTTTCACTGCTCCCTGAATATTGCTCCAGAATGTTGTGCAATTTATATGGTAATTAGTTTTATAGTATTATGATCTTATATGTAAAATAAATAATTATTGCACAATACTTTATTGTCGTTAATTATTTTCCAACCAAATGGTCGGTGACCACAAGGAGGTATCAATCGCAATACTGCATAACTGTCGGCGAAACCTTATGGATTTCGTGATACCTATCACAATGTTAAGAACATACATGAAGCACATTTTATGTAAGTTCGGAAAAAATAACAGTGTATTTGTCCATTGTTGTCAAAAATGTTGGATACACAAACTACTGTTCATTAATTTGATACTCAACTTAATTATGATAAAAGCGTCTGTTCGATATTTATATCTGAATAGGAATTCTGAGACTGGTTATTAAATGAGATTTGATTTTAAGCTACCAAATCTGTTATTGCTATTACTTCAAGTGAAATACATGGATAAACCTCTACTAGTTACCAAAGTCCTACCTGAGTGCAAGTGCAAACGTACATGGTTTTCAATTCAATATACCCGAGACGTGCCGGTGCCCACGAAATTGGTATGTATAGCCAACAGGTGTTATCTCCTATAAGCTAGTAGACACTTATGGAACCTACAGTGAAGTATGAATACAGACACCTCGGTTGGACGTTAGTGTAAGCTTAAAACTTGTTGCTCATTTGTGTGTGATTAGATGCGTTAGTTTTTACCACAAAGACTGAGCCGATTCATGTAGACGTATTTTAGAATGCTTACGCATACTTAATCAAAAGTTTATCAAATTGGGTTAGTGACTCGGTTTCCTTAAACGCAATATTTTTTGAACCAGATTTACGTTAAGGAGGCCGTTCGAAAAAGCGAAATGTGCAATTACATGGGGCAAATACTTTGCGACGCGAAACGAACGAAAACGTAGCTAATATTTGCTACATAGTAAAAAGGTTGACGCTTTGTATTGTAGTTTCGCTCTCTTAAGTTGTTTAGGTCACGGAGCTGTAAATTGAGTTCCAAGTGATAACTGAAAAAGCAATACTTTTTAATAGACTAAATGTTCTAAAATGCCGAAGATTTTGGATTTTTTAAGGCTTTGCTTAATAAATTATGTAGTTGCAGTGTTGAATTCTTTACCCAATATAAAGTAGTGTACGCACGAAATAATATTTAAAAGGAACCAAGTGATTTGACTTTAATTATTTCCCTGATATAATGTAAGAAGTGTAAAGAAGTCAACTGCGGTAGAAGACAGTTTGCTGTTTTGAAAAAGTGACATTGATTGCGCTGGCTTGAGGAACAGCACGATAAATGACAAATTAATTCCCGTATTAAACTTGCCGAATTCATATTCAGGACGATCATACTTAATTGCTCAGAGTTAATATAGATAAGCTTGTGAAGTAGTTGCCAAACAACTGCCGGAAAACAGACAATATTGTTTCATACATATTAGCCTCAGTTACCCTTGCATCAGATTTAGCGCGAAAAATAATATCTAAGAAATCCATTAAAAAAAACCGAATTTTTCGGCAGATACTAAGTTGCTGTGCAGTAAAATTAAAACAATACTAAGTGCCTAAAGTGGAGTAAGGTCCCTAGATTAACTGTTAGACTACGTGCATGAAGCAACTTATTTTCCGAAACAGAAATGCGCGTTTGAATTTGAGGTTATTATAGTCTTCTTACGACGGCTTACTGATATCAATCTTGGCAAAATAACATGAAATTTCACCTATCAACTTAGCCTGTTTCAACATCGATTGCATGTTTCCATCAACCTCACACAAAATATATGTCAAAAAATACCGACGCATCAATTTTAACTTGCTGTATCGAACTTGTTATGCCAAGAAATAGCAGGCAACTTAAATCAATGTAAGATCTTATATGACCGTTAACTATATTTACCTACACTTGAGCCGATATTCTAAAATATTTACCTTGGAAAAACTGAAAATATTCATCACTGTACAAAACATTTATACTGGTTTACAGATATCTGTTGCTATCTATAAATATAATAACAATAACATGGGATTTGGGTTATTACTGAAAACGCGATCTTAACTTGTTCTAACAAAAGGATGTATTGCGGCATGACATGTTGCGCTTAAATATACTCTTGCAACACATTCCATTACTTAGTAGATCAATGATACTTGTGACGTTATTTTAATAACAGTAACATCCCAGTTAACGAAGGTCATCTTTGCGTGGCAATATTTTTATTCTCTGAAAATCTGATACGCAGGCGTTTCCCATGTGAGTCCGATAACATCTAGCCCACTTATAAATCTCGTGGTCAATTTTGTAATATATAGCCGCAATTTCGGTAAGGAGTTGCAAAGTTTCAACAAAATATAAATTGTGATGTTCGCCCGCACTCTTTAGAGTTTCTACATATTTTAAGTCCGAAATGAATCACATTTGCAAAGGTAACATTTATCATTTAATCTCTAAACTCAGGAAAGCGTATTGTGTGATATGGCTTCGTCGGATTCTTTTATGTACATTTCATTTATCGCAAAACTAAAATACGAGAAAACTATAACCTACAAACTGTTGATATCGATCCTTTTCTCTCCACCATATGAGTTACTTAATCTGTGACAATTCTTATTTCCGAGCATTAATTTCCATTGCAAATTTTCTGTTATGCTTTCTCTTATCTTCAGTATTTCATTTCCTTCACTACTGAAACGTGCTGCGACAGCACGCGTATCTTCTTAAAATACTGTGTAATATCTGAGATATAATCTTCTCTTGTGTGAAGACGTAATAACTCTATTGCATCGTCCGTTTTATGCATGATCATGCGTAACCCGAATTACCACGTGCAAGATCCTCATCATTCTCTAAATCAAAGCGGCGAAATTCTTGGTTTGGCCCACGGAAACTAATGAATATTTTCTTTCCTCATCATGTCCCTGTTTGTTGGGTGATCCGTACTAGATATTTTATTCCAATTTATCCGGTATAGAATATGTGACATTCGCTGTAACTAACAATATAATTGACCTTGACCTTATTGCGTCTATAATGTAGTCCTACGGCCTTTAGAGAAAACCCTTTAGCTAAATTTACATTTGTTAGCTGTCAATAATCTCTGGGGTCTTAGTAAACATAATATTTTAGGCACGGTCCTATCATAAAATGGGACTATTTGTCAACTAAATTGTTTCCGTGTTGTTGGGAAATACTCTAGTTTAGGCTTCGTCTCATAAAATTCTTAGTTAATACTTTATTGCAAGTTTCGAAAAAGGAGTTAATTTTTCGTTCTCAATTTCGTCATACCGCACTGCTATTCTCCCTTTAGAAACAGGCTATGGAATTAGATCTTCTTTGGTTAAATGGGCTATGCAAATAACATTTTATTGCTTTTTACTTATGTGTCCTATTCCGGTATACAAATATTTGAAGAGTTCCATCAATATTCATGTGGACCATTAAATCCAAGGTGCTTTTTCACGCGGTTTACTCAAAAAAAATTGTTTTTGATTGAAGCACAGCCAATCAAATAATTGCGTAATTTTATGTTACATTTCCACAGATCAACACCTATTTGCGGGCTACTTGGCGCCTACTAATTGTCGTTTCTGCTCCTTTTCTGGGGTTTACTAGCGTACCTTAAAAGCGTCTGAACTATTTTGCAAAGTGGTACAAATCCGCCTCGATCAACAACAGACGCACGTACTTAACACCCATTCAAATAATCGACTGCCGATTTGGAACAATGCGGTTTACTTGCTATCAATCTGGTCAGCAAATGAAGCGATTATATAGTGAACAACGCTCATTTGCTAAGGTTCCCAAGACGAGTTAGTGGGCGCACGGTGTTTAATGGACGGGCAATTTAGCACGGTTTTAAATCATTCTGAAATGCCTTTATTGTATATTCAACATAATCACTTCATCAGAACAAATGTTAGCGATCAAGCTCCCTTTCAGTATTTCCTCATCAGGCTAATACATCACAAATGAATATCATGCACGTAAACAAAAAAGTACAGGCTCAAACCCCAGGTTGTCCGAGTGACCAAGCTAGGTGATTGGCCACAAGGCGATCAACAGTTTGATTGTGTGTGTGTGTGGCGTTGTCCACACTATGTGTCCGTATTACAGGGGACCAGGGTAGAGTTAGTCCCTGGGCACATTTATTGTGTGCACATAGGTCAGGGTCATGAAAACTGTGTAATTTTGTTTAACCGCCTTTATATTGGGCTTGATTATGAAAGCTGCCTGTTAAAAGCCGGTATTTATTTGACATTTATCGTGCTGCTCTCAAGCATGCACAATCAAATGCTCTCATTAAAAGAAAGTGTAAACGATTTTACATAAGTTGACTTTTTCTCGCCTTTTAAGTTATATAAGGGAAAGAATCACAGTAACTCATCTGGATTAATCAGATGTCTGTGTAAGCGAACATATGTTTTCGGCAATTCTTCATCAGGCTAGTACAATTACACCAAATGTAAACATTTTGTATACAGAACCAAAGGGTCGTCAGTTAACCAAATTGATCTTTGTGCGCTGTGACACACCTTCGGTTACGTTACAGTTGTAGTCGTACGTGCGTACAGGTCAAATGCAGTCCGTCTTGGCCAAGGTAGGCTCAACGCATGAGTGAACCGTTTCTGTGTACACAGTGCTGGTTCGTACAACCGAATGGCAATGGCTTCTGCGGCGTCTAATATCCGCTTACGGAAATACCTTGATCGATTTTCTGGGGCCTGATCGATTACTTTGAACGAGTCAGGCGACCTGGTGGCGTGACCCGTATCCGCAAGATGCGTGGCGATGGCAGAGTTAGTGACCTTTCGGCCTCCATTTCCAAGCCAGGCCGGGTGGTGTTCCTTCACCCTTTCGGATAAGCGTCTTGTCGTACGACCGAAGTATCCTGTCCCACAGGAACAGGTAAATGATATACACACATTGATTTGGTGTGGACAGGCAGCTTATCCTTGGGGTTTAGTCTCACCAAGGGACTGCTGGTAATTCGGATTTTTAACCTCGTTGCTGGGAAGGTATTCCTAAGTGTGGAGGTGAGACGGCGGGATAGATTCTCGGATACTATTTCCCCTTTGTAAGGCAGTTGTAGGAAAATAGGTTTCCGTTCCGGCGTCAGGACCAAAGGTGCTTCCCTGGTTCGCCCCATATTCGTATTAATAAAATTCTCTGTGTAGCCATTCTCTTTTAGTGTCGCTCGTATTAGTTGCAACTCTTCGAAAGAGGATCGTTCGAGCAGATTTTTCGGCCCGGTTCACGAGACTGAGGACCAAGTTTCTCTTAATCCGAAGCGGCACAAAGCTTTGAAATTTTGTGTACTGTCCAGTCCAAGTGCACTTTCTGTAAACGCTACGTTTTATTGCACCATCTTTAAATCTTTGCACAGCTACATCGAGCAAATGGAAAGCACCGTTTTCTTTTACCTCGTAGGTGAATTGTATAGCCTTGTGAGCTTGGTTAAATACGCTAGTGAGCTTCTCGATGTTACCGGAGATGTCAAGTAGGACGAAGATGTCATCTACGTAACGGTGATATAACGTGAGGCTACTGATGACCGATTTCAACTTACCCTGTTCCAACATACCCAGGAATGCATCAGCGAGGAATGGTCCTAGCGGGGAACCCATGGCAACTCTATCGCGCTGTCGGTATATATCCCCGTTGAATAGGAGCTGAACATTAAATGTACACCTTAGCAGTAATTCTTTCAGTGCCAGGGTTAGTATGCCAATATCAAGATGGTTCTCCTCAACAGAGTTGCAAATGAAATAAATCGTTTCAAATAAAGGCACATTCGTGAACAGTGAGGTGACGTCTAGAGAGCACATAGTTTGGTTCGTGATGTTGTAATCACGCACGGCATCTACAAACGCAAAAGTGTCCTTTAGGGTATGTACAGCAACTCGTCTACGCAAAGGCTCAAGAAGTTCTACCAACCAACGAGCGATCGAGTGGTATGGATAGTTCTCATGTCCAAAACCGGGCGAAGAGGACAGGTAGGCGAGTGGGTTTTGGGAAGTACGTAAAGCCTTGGAATAACCGTGCCCACGGGGCGCAGATTTTCATAGAGCGATTCGCTGATATAACCACCATTCTTAAGCCTTTTGAGACAGACACCCAGTTGATTTTCAATCTGCTTTGTTTTGTCTCGCTCTCCACTCATTTTCAAGTATTTCTTATTATCTGCCAGTATTTCACCCATCTTGTTGAGATAGTCTGCTCTGTTTAGGATAACAATGCCGGCGCCTTTGTCTGGACGGGTGAGCAGAATTTGATCGTTCCTAAGTAGTCGCTGCAATGCTTGCACATGCTCATGTTTCACCGGTGTGTTGTGCGGAACTCGCGCACGCCGATATTGATAACATGCATGCACCAACAGGGATTTCAACTCTTCAGCATGCGATTCGGAAGTTGGGATCAGTTGCGAAGTCGGTGTGTAGACGTTTTCGAACTTTTCCTCTATTGCCAGTCTGTTATGTTTGCTAGTAGGGAGACAGAATTTTGGACCCAATGATAACACTTCAGTAGTGGTGCCATCAAGCGGGAAAGCAGACAGATTTTGGACTTATTTCTCAGGTTCGGTCGGGAAAGTTGTTGTGCCTCTGTCTTTCTTTAATGTCTTTGTGAGTGAAGTGCGTAAATTTCCTTCTTGCTTTGTGATAATTGCTTTAATCGTTTCCTCCAGCTCTTCCTGATCGCTTGCGGATAGTTTGGTTGAGACATCACTAACCTGGCTCAGTGCACGCTTGAGCATATCTCTCTTGATGAGAATGGTGTCTATCTGACACAGCGCAAGACGTTTCAGGAATTTGTCGTCTGTCCTGATGGGTGAACGACGAAGAGATCTCCAGTATCTCGTTGGGTAGCTGTTGCTTTCGACACACGTTATTAAGGAAATCGAAACACACATCCGCCATCGGGATCCGGACTTTAAAGCTCTCATATCTGTTGAGCAATTTCAGAACAGGAGGGTCTATGCGACGTTTAATTGAATGGAAAAAACCAATTGATCGATCAGAAGTCTGTGTAAACGGTCGTGTAAGGGTGGTCAGTTAACCAAATTGATCTTAGTGCGCTGTGACACACCTTCGGTTACGTTACAGTTGTAGTCCTACGTGCGTACAGGTCAAATGCAGTCCGTCCTGGCCAAGGTAGGCTCAACGCGTGAGTGAACCGTTTCTGTGTACACAGTGCTGGTTCGTACAACCGAATGGCAATGGCTTCTGCGGCGTCTAATATCCGCTTACGGAAATAACTTGATCGATTTTCTGGGGCCTGATCGATTACTTTGAACGAGTCAGGCGACCTGGTGGCGTGACCCATATCCGCAAGATGCGTGGCGATGGCAGAGTTAGTGACCTTTTGGCCTCCATTTCCGAGCCAGGCCGGGTGGTGTTCCTTCACCCTTTCGGATAAGCGTCTTGTCGTACGACCGAAGTATCCTGTCCCACAGGAACAGGATTATGTAAAATATTATTTATTGCGTATTCTAATTACATGGGCAACAGAACGGAACATCTAAAGAGCTCAAAGTTCCAACAACCTAACGTTTAATGCTAAGCATAAGAAATTCCAAGGAATTCCGTAATCCAGGACAATTGTTTTATTTTATGAAGTATTCCTGTTTCAATTTTCACTTGGAACAGAAAATTCCAGTTTTAGACCTAATCAAATTCAAAGAGTGTAACATAATTCAAAGCACCAGCTTTTGTATAATGTAGCAATTGTTAACCTAATTTTATACATACAATTGACACAAGGCGTTCCTGCGTTTCCAAATTCTGCGTGTAGCTGAGAAATGCCCCATTTATTTGTACATTTCGCTTTTCCAAAGGGCTACTTAAAAAATTAATCTTGTACAAAATCTACTGGGGCCAAGAAAACCGAGTCATTAACAAATTTTGGAATACGCTTGATTAAGCACGCATGAGCACTGTAAAATCCGGGTCTAATTTTACTAAAATTTCTAAAGATATTTACTCGCACACACTCGAGAAACAAGTATTGAAGCGCATATTGACGTCAAACTGCAGTAACTGTATTTAAGCATAAGTTTAGTTTCCACAATCTTTTATTCACTTACAGGGGTTACCAGGTATCGTCTGTCCAGTGCAATTTCCTTGGTACTGTAACGTCTTGAATTTATTTAATGCTTCAAAATGATTTAATTTTGCAATTGCACTCCGGTAGTATTTTACAAACTATCAGGCGTTTTTGGATGTTTTCCACTTCAAGTTTTAGCAAAAATAAGTTCCAGTAGCTTAAAAGCAACTTCGAAGTAGTAAGCATTCTCCAGAATAAATATTTAGAAATAACTCCCGAGCAGACACTTTATGAGATGTAAAGAATTTATCAGGTTAATTTACAAATGATATTCTTTTTACATCCACTATTTTTCAAGTATGGACATTTGCCACTGTTATTTCTCCCGAACAATTTAAAAAACACTTCCGGTGTATAATGTACATGGTAAAACATTTCATAACACCCATAGCGTGTCTGCGTTATTTTTGCAGTTTGAAAAGTGATACTTTTTTCTTCTGCCATTCGGTAAAATTTAATTACTTACAATAAAGCGTTTGTGAGTATTATATACGATTCGCAAAATAATTGGCGCCCAAAACTCTAATTACTGAATACGTTACATAAGGTTCTGAATCAAAATACAGGGAGCAGTGGAACCACTTTATATATGTATATAATTTGATAATTACAAACCAATATGTATGCTTACTTATACAAATTAAATGTCACACCACGCAGTATCCATACCGGGTTAAACGGCATTCGTCCGTACAGGATGATTCCCAGTTTTCTGTGCACCTAACCGAATAAATCAGCCCTTTTGATCTACATTCAGGCTGAATATTCCTAACTAATTTTTTCAGTCGGCATCCCGCAATCTCCTCGTTGTTGCTCATTTTTGTTTCTCTTCGTTTACATTTCTTTTTTATCTATATACAAAGTGAAGTCTTGCACCAGCTGCTAAGCTATCCCAGAAAGTCTTTGCATCGCCTCCGTTAAAGTCTTGAAACGAAATTTCCCTGTGAATTGCAACTGCCCCTAACTTAGATAAATGCGAGATTGGCCTTACTTGTGTACAAGAATAGTGAGTCGCATAATCATCGCAGTTTACTCATTTTCAATTGGGTTTTATATAACATTTTGTTTCGGCGTAAGTATATATTTCACGTGATCATGTTTTGTAAATATTTGTTTGCCAAGGACGAATAAATGATTGGAGAAAGGTAAGTTTATATAATTATACCATGGCTCATTCACACCGCTCATTCATGCAGGTTTTCTAAACAGCACAATTAGTGACGGCACAGAACAAACCATTGTTTTCTCTATTTCCTCGCTCTGGACAATAATCAACGTCGCACAATCAGCTGAGCTGTACGCTGTTAATAGGCGAGGACTTCCGTATTGCATTCGAATGATCGGCGCAGAGGTCCAAATATTATGCCAGTTACAGCTAACAAATTTCACCTTCTAAACAAAACGAATGAGTTCGCCATAACGCATGCCATTATGGTACGCTGTTTCTATAATATGATATCAAATCAACGAAAATGTCTGTCTTTACAGACAAAAACTGCCTCAACATCGCCATTGCGTACGTTAGCTAGAGTTGGGAATTATCTCCGCTACTGGGCCGCAGTAGAAGCAAAGCTCTGTACATGAATAACTTCAAACAGTTAGATTGACGCTCTCGCATATGACTGAAGGCACTGTTTACGAACGTTATGGACTTACGACATTCTAGTAATTAAGCGTTTCTGTGTGCAGAGCATAACATACTTGTTCCCTGAAGACGATAAATTTGGAAGATGTTATACAATTTGCGTTGGATAAGTCCATATATACCTTGTCTATCTTTATCGAAAATATTTTGGAAGACTGTAGAATATTTTGTTTTCAGAATAATTAAAACATTATTGCCAAGATGTGCTTAAATTCATTCAAGTATCCACCTTAAGTATATTATTTGAGTACATGGAGAACGTGTTAATTTGAAAGACGATTGTATTTCTCAGCTGTCCCTGTTCAACGCAACTTGTATAGCCAGTAATAATGTATGCTCAAATTTTTAATCCAGATACGCAAGACTTTATGCACTTAAAAATTTACACCAGCAAGTAATGCCTACAAGATCAGTAAGTACAATAATACGATATTGTCTAGAGGGAAATGTGCACGGACAGACAGGATGATGGAAAACTGGAATATTTACCACTTACAGAAGCGAAATAAACTGGTAATCATATTCAACCCAACCAAGCTGAAGTATGCTGCCCGGTTTTATTTACCAGTTACTGGTGATAGGTTTAAATCAGTTCAAAAATGTGTCGAATAATTGCATTCATTAGGTTCATGTCAATTAAAGAGGGTTCAATGCCCTAAATTTGCTACCCAAGTTGTCACGAAAAATTCCAAAATATTGGAAGAAGCAAATCCTTTGATCACACTAATCTTGTTGTCAGCCTCCCTTAGTTCAGGTTTTCGGTAAATACATTATGGCTGCTCCCATTTTCAAGCAATATTGTGCCACGCAACGAACATGCAATGGCTTCTTCAAACCCATCCAGACAAAGTGAATGAACTATGAGTCCACGTACTATTTATGTGTGTGCATTTAGTGTTATTAAGCTTACAAGGATAGTCAAAATGTGTGCAACATTCTAAAGAAATTAGGGAGGTTCAGCTGTGAACATACTTAATAGGATAAATATGGTATTAATTAAATTTTAGCAGGAACAATAAAATATCCAAAACTTCGACGGTATTATTTAGCATCTTTTCACACAGATTCACGCCCTTATATATCCAAAGACAAAATCATCATCATAATATAAACCTAGCATAAATGTATGGCTTAAAATTAGTTCGCTGCTGGCGCAATTTACATTAACGCAAAATAATGAAGTTCGCAAATACTCCTAAGCTAGTTTCAGCAAGTTACATTTAGCGTAACATAATTCATTCGTAAATTGGTAATGTGGGAACAACAGAACTGCAGCTGACTAGAAAACAGCAACCTTGAAAATCGCGTCAAGGAACTAAAATTAAATTGCAAAATTCCAGTTGGCACCAGAGATGCATCGCATTCAAAATTAAATTATATTCTCATACACAGTTAGTTTTTATGTATACCCATAGCGGTAAATTATTATATCGATTAATGATTATCGCCACATCTGTAAAGGTGAGCCGCTATTTCACTAAATGTAGTACCTACATATTGTGCTTAAGCTGCGCCACAAAATTTCATTGCATTCGGTCTAAGCATTGATAAACGTCTATTGTGATTTTTTAAGCGCTCCTGCTAAGGGCGAACATGTTTTTACGCAATCCCATATTCGCTCTGCCTTGGTATTATGGCGTTAGGCGGTTATTATCACGAAACATCAGTACATCGCTTATGTCTCTTTAACTGCAAGCAGAAAATTATCTATGCAATACAAAGCTGCGAAAAACAGATATATCATATGCTCACTTAATATTTCTAAAAGGTGTCTACAGAGCATTTGCTTGTTAAGCTCAAAAACGTGTGTAAGTCTATTTGATTAGGATCAAAGCGTAACTCGACAAGCAATGTCCTATATCCACAGGTAGGTCTGATTATCCGACGCACGCTTTGACCGCATTTCTGTTTACAATTCCTAGTTACACGTTCAAGGAATTACCATTTCCTGTTTCACTAATATTTGTTTATTACGCCAGCGTATATTCCAAGTAATCTTAGGTTTTTATTATGTACAACTCAGAAAATTTTAATCAAATCAAATATAAATTCTGCATTAGTTTTTGATAGACATTTGCAGGATAGTGTAGGCTTCTTATTATCATATGCCCTCGCAACGAAATTCTTACCATATGCATTTCAAAAGAGCACATATAAGTTAATGGATGTATTTGTACAAATTGGTGTCGTTTGGTTTTTATTCATTGACCCCTGTTATTCGCTGCTCAACGGGAAGGTATTGGGAACATGCTATGCAACGCAAATATTGGACAATATTTTTGCCATATTCCCTTAAAAATTCCCAGTACTGGTCAAACCCAACAGAATACAAATTAAATATTAGATAGGAACTAACTAAGATATAAGTAGAAATATACAAAAGTAAGGGTTTCCTCTTACACCCAACCATCAACTCAATGGAGATAACCTGTGCGATATGCTCTTGGTTGGGTTTCAGGTGATAACCATTATTGCGCATGTCAATAACTCATCAACTAATGGTGACTAGGCTTATTTTCTTTATCCATCTGTACAATGTTTGATTGGAAATGCCTGGTAGTGAAGCCAATCCTGAAGGACAATAAAACCAGACAGGTGGACAATTATGGAAAGATTTCTATGACGCCTATATTGACCATATTGCTCATATGCCTAACTGTGAACAGGTTCTTTATTTGTGTGAAGATGCCAGCTTAGCTTTTGCGAGTACTAATTTCCGACAGAGCACTTGTCTGAGGGTAACATATGGGCCAACATCCACGAAGTAGCTGTGGACTCGAATCTATCACACTCGCTTCATTACCGCAAGAGGGCTTCATTCAGAAATGTCGCTCGATTTGGAGCACATGTGTTTGCGCGGACCATGCACTTGTATCTGCTGACATGCTGATGCGTTTTGTCGGACGTTCACGACGAAGTCGTGAGAGCGTTGACACCAGCCAACTTGCGAAGCCAGCTGCTCTGAGCATCTCTCAATGTACGGTGTCATGTGAGTTGAGTAAACGCTCACTAGATCCATTTGAAGCTCATTGGTCTCGCGTTTACCAGACCAAACTAGCAGTAGGATAATCCCGAATTAGTGAGTCGAACCGCCAACCTAGATATTGGGTCTATTCGCATTCCCTAGAACTTAACTATGCTCAACGGCTTATTCCGACCTTAAGGAACACAATGAAGCTCGTGTAATTCTCCGGGCAAAACGCCAAGATAGTCCAAATGGAGACCGCGGATCTTGGTTGTCTCATCGTGCATCAGAGATAGAAATGGCCGTTGATTTTAGGGACAATGGTAACATATTTCTGCTAATACGGGAAACGGTCAGCAGGAGACCTGGTGTTTGTGAAAATATATATGTCGATAGTTAGCACACAAATTGTCAAAACAATTAGAGCCTTAAACTGAGGAATGTGAAAGTCAATTCAATCAAGTGAAATTGTTAGATAACTCGCCGGCCACTCTCCGCCGCCCTCCGTGCGCTGTCGTTCTTGCACAACATCTCGCGCAGAAGTCAAAAGTGATATCGGACTGCTCAGGTAAAATAAATAAATAAACAAATAAATAAAATTATTAAGTAAATAAACTGACGGCTTGGAAAGGGCATATTCTTTTTATGCTCCGAATGAGTTATTTATTTTCATCTTCTCTTTTTGATTAAATTAAGTTTGCTGTACAAAACCTCCGCTAATTACTCACCTTACACCTATAATTTCAGAGTATTACTTACTTACAGGTAAAAATAACTTGGCTGTATTCGAGTTTAATAGAACGCGTTCTGTAGAGTGAACATAAGAGCGGATTAAAAATGATCCTAAATATAAGCCCAATAAACTTAAGCGCGGTTTCCTGAATGTCTGTATGACATCGCGCGTTCTGAATACTATGCTGGTTTTTTAATGTTAAATACATTTTTGATACAAAATACACAACAAAAGAAAGTTTGACGAACCTGCAAATTGCGAGCATTAAGTTAACTTGTTAATCCGAAATTATTTTTGGTAAAAGCGTTGTACACAATAGCCAAGGAATGTGGAATCTCGGACATCTTATTGTGTTTTGCTTTGGTGGGTGTACATAATTTGCAAAACCGCGGTGTTACTGTACTCTACATGGATTAATAGCTCTTAGAAATCCATTCAACCTGATGGAGTGATGAATGGGAACAAAGCTTTTGTAAATATCGCGGTAAACTCTATAGTTGTGAGTTCAAATTATTTGATGTCGAGTATTGCATTGAATGTAATATAATATATGAACTTAGTTATGGCAGTGTGCACAATATGTATAGGATTTTGAAAAAAAGCACAATTTCACCCTAATTCTTAAAGATACGTTTTTCTAGTGGTTATCCGGGAACTGGACATTTATAATCCAGGCAACGTTGTTGAATTTGATTGTTTTCCTTAGAGATTAGAGGAACAAATCCCTCATGTTGTGAAATGATTGGTTCCGGTTTATTCTATCCAGGAGAACGTTTTTTCCGGCATTGTTTCAACAATTGGCCGGTCTTCACCTGGCAAGATTGTGCGTACATAAGCCGCACAAATCGGTTTAAGAACAGGGTGATTTAGTAGATGTAAGACTCCAATGAATTATGTCACAGTCCCTTGTCTTTCCTCATGCTTTTTTAATTGCATAAAGAGTTGGCGCAGAAATGGCTTGAATACCAACCAGCGTCAGCTTCAAATTTCCGCTCAAATTATGTTGCTTTTCAAAGTGAGCTCATTCCAGGTACTATCATGACTAGGTCAGATAACCTACGCTTCTCGAGTCGGAAAGAATATGCTGCCAAATGTAACTGTCGAAATTGATTTTGGTGTTCTGGTTCATGATGACTTGGGTTGTTCCATGCAATATGAATCTTCCTCAAAGACTGGAAACCAGCAGGTCCGGCTTTTGTGTTGGCCGTTCCGACAAACTTACGGTTCTGGTTTTCGACAAGGGCTCAGTTCGTTTGTCCGCTTCAATTTAGGCCTGGTAATTATGGGGAAAACAAGACCTTACATTTCTGGCAAGGTCACAAATCCCGGCATCAGTCAGTATTTGATATGTGCAATCTTCTTACGAGGAGAGGCAGAAACCATTGGATTTTTTCAGCTTACCGTAGTACAGACTACCAGGCCACCTGATTATAGCATCATTGAAACAGCACGACCCACGGCACGCGTGCCACTTCTTACTGCGACTCAGCAATAAGACTAAACTGGGGCGCGGGCAATTCTTGAAACCCGCAGAACAGTATAGCCTTCTGAAGTGCCACAGGAATGTCCTTGCCATTCGCGTGTCATATGTGGATTACTATCCCAGATTCGGTCGTAGATACACCGGCACTAACATTATTTAAAAGACGATGGGATGACGCACTTATCCACTTATACATTTCTATTTAGCCCTTTTTTGAATGTGTCTCTAGGTTCTATTAGTCTTCGCGGATTGCAGAACTACAGAGAGCAATCGTTAACTTATTCTTTTCATGTTTAAAGCAGGTTTACTATTATTCTCTTTATTACATTGGTATCCCAACAGTCCAACGGGACCTGCAAATCAGCGCTTTTTAACCCGAATAAACGGACTGTACAATTCTTTCGGCAGATTTTACGCACTTCACGATTGTCATCCAGTTCGAAATGTTATTTACGTCACTAATTTTCTTTAGCGTACATAACGAACAAGATCTCGAATTCAGAGTCACAGCAAATTCACATAACATGACTACACAAAAATTGACATGAATGCATGCAAGCGTTCTTAAACCCGGCTGGTTTTTTGCTAACATTTAATATTTGCTAACATTTATGGATTATACTTATTTGTATTGCCTTCACCATGGCTTTCAATCATGCCTTGCATGAACGAAAATAGACCAGAGCTGCACAGACAAATCAATAATCTTTGGTTGAGGTGACGAAGTGTAGGATTCAAAACCCTGGCTTGTCTGCTGCCATTAGACTTGGGCGCCGTTAATTAGTAAATCGTGTGATTTGCCAGCAGCCCTAATACCGCCATTCTTATACCAGATTGGGCAATGTACTAGATTAAAAATTGGATAAGAAAAGGTTGATAAAATGTATTAATCATAGGTTAACTGCTAGAAATTCAACAAAAATCTGGATGAAATAAACCTGGTAAACATGTTGATGCCACGCGAGCGTTTAGTGTCCAAATGGAGAATGATGATGGGACTAGTTTATACTGGGAAACTTGTGCAGTAATTCTGTATACACAATGGAATACTAAGCAATTTGCACTACCGTTAAAGCCATCACTGTTTTCGCGATTTCACACAGCAACTGAAATCAGCAATACGCCGACACACTGTACCGACGCTTGTGAACAAACTGATTACGGACAGTCCCGAGAGGGCCAGAGTGGTGGCACGCAGCTAGTCTATTAAGAACGGGCGAACTGCGTGTCAGTATATAGACCAAGCATCGCAATATTCTTTAGTACGCAAACCCGTGCTCCATCCCCAACGCAAATATGCATAAAACAAAACACTTTGTTACCTGAGTTATGATAATTCTTCCCAACGTCCGGCAGAAATGCAGGATATCAAAATAGTTTTCCACGTTTTTTGTGGAGATAAAACCAAAGCAAATTCTTTGGTAAGCACAACACTGTTAACATTTTTCTCATCTACTGCAAATGGTGACATACAAAATGCGGTTGGTTGACATATGTTATATTGCAAAGAAACTATCCGTTTTAACTAGAAAATTAAGCACAGCGGCGTCTACAATTTATGTTGAGATCTTTTAATTTTACCCTGGATATTTCTCCCGTCATCTTGAGCCTAGGTTTTGTGCACTATTTGTATTTGCAAGTAAATAAGTTATGACATTGGTAGAACAAATAAGGAAATCAAATAATGCACTACACAGGAAAGTGCGTCTGAGATTGCTTCAAGCGTAGTCAAACAAATGTTTTTCTTACAGATAAGGTACCCCACGTCTTACTTACACCTGCATCCTTCTTTGAAAAGCTCCGTTTTCTGTGCCTTGTTTGGGCTTAGTCGGACATATTACTGGATCACCATTAGTACTCATTTTCTGTGTATACGTGTTTGCGATTTTTCTTTAAAAGATAGGTTGATGTCTCACTAATTTATTGGTGATACATTTCGATTTTCGTCCAACATATTGATCTCTCACGCAATTGTTACTGCAAGCATTAAATGGGAAACGAATGATCTCCCTGGATAAGTATATTAAGTTAAAACCGTGTGACACCTGTTACCTGAATTGTGGTCCAATTAGTAGTGCTGGAAGTAAAACAGGTTATGCAACCCTTACACGTATGGTGATGATCTGGTCTCTGGGTAGTAGAAGCATTCAATCATAGAAACTTCTACTAAGCAATACTGACGTCCATAGCTGTCCTTTCGATTGTCCGGCATTTCATAAACTTCGGATAAACTGTTGGTAAGGTTTCATGGGAATACAATACAGTGTCATTGTTAGTGTATATTGCTTACGGAATTTGAAGGATATAATATATCAAAGTAAAGTTTGATTTATATTCCTTCATTAACTAACGTATTGCACTAATTTTTCCTACTTGTGGTGTGTTACAAAGAAAATGATTAAATACGTTCACATACCCAATTTATTAAGCAGGATAGCTCAGAAGTCTGATCCTTGCGCTTTTTTGAGGTTCCAATGCAAATACGTTGTGTATTCCGTGAATACACTGATTTAAACCCAAAATGTATAAAAGAAATTTTTGTTTCATTTGCTTACTACTTAAATTATTAGGTTTCTGCAAATTGGCAAAAAATGGCTTTATATCGCCGGTCAACAGAGCTTGCATTAGACTGGATATCTTTAATTTAATTGGGATCTACCATCCTTTTTGTTAGTTGCTCCCTTCAACCCGTGCTAAAGAGAAATTAAATGATCCTAAAACGATAGGAAATGGCTTTTAAAGAGTTGTTGTAAGCATAAGTTGTAACATCTATAAAATGGCCCATCCCATGAACTCTGGTTTGTTCGCTGAGTATATTATGACAGGCTAAAATCTGGCGGTCATGACTTGAAAATTACTGATTAGTTTGGTGCACGTGACACCACTCCGATTGTTAATGGAAACAGCAGCAGGGCACAACAGAAGCTTCGAGCTATATTACGGTTAGAGTAGGTGAAGTATAGTCTCACTCCCTGGTTATCGGAGTTGATGAAATTTACACGCACTTTATATGTTTGTGTTTATTATGGAAAAATGAAGTTTGTGCAATGAACATCAATTACTGATTTCTTTCGTATGAGCGCATAATACGAAGTAGACTTAATGTATCCAAATTATATGAATGGCTGAGTGTTCGCTAAAGAAGCAAAATGAAAATCGATTAAAAAATCGGGATAACCGTAATTAATATTTTCCAAATGTGTGACAACCCGAGCATATATTTGTTTTGCATAGCAAGGTCTATGTTCGGTAGTAGTAAAGTTTTGTGCAAAGCTGTTGTTTTAAAGTGTAGATCAGGATTCATTATATGCTACTCAATGAATCAAACACTGCATTTGCCAGTTGAGTTGTCAAAATCAATGAGTTAATAGGTGTCGTCTGCTGATGATCCACAATATAAAACTAGTGCTGCTATCATTTTGCGGATGCTTATAATTGTGTTGATTTAGTAGGAGGCGTTTACAAACAAAATAAATCATATATCATACATTGGTATACATAAAGGAAACGTATTGCAGTATACGGGGGCATTGAATATTATAAGTAGTAAAATACTGCATCAGGATTTGTTAACGTGGCTGCCGTGCACAACGTCAAGCGATTATGGTCACAAATAAAACGTATAACATTTAACGGTTATGGAATGGAGATTAACGACAACTAATAACCACTTCATGGGTTGCTAACGATGACGGTACTAACCGAGAGAGGGCATATCAATCCAGAAAATTACCAGACGATTGTGTCGTCGCAACATTTGTGCGCATGCACTCAGTCCGGCCGGTCAAGTTTTCCCTTGCTGATGCCGAGAATCCACATATCACTCCGGACTGGCGGGGCCTAGTTTCTGATTAATAATGTGCAGACATAGAATAAAGTTAATCGATGTTACGACTTGCTACAAAGAAATTGCTTGTAAATCATATGCATATTATAATTATAAATAGAATTTCAAGTACAGCTAGTCGATAAGTAATTTGAATGAGAAACCAACCGTTTACTGAATGAATACAATGTCACATACGGCAATTGCCTGAGGCTTTTCGAGTCATTACCGTGGCTGATTTAAGTAGCTCAATTCACCGTTTATGCCCAGGCTACCAAGCACTGATCTGCTTTGGTTTGTATGTTCTTAACATTTCCCTGATTTTTTATGAGAGGAACAGTAGCAATCATACATGCCGGTTTGTATGGGTGCATATCTCCCACTAGCTCAATATAAAAATGCCCTTACCAGCGAATAAATTCGCATTATTTGCGCACGCCCAATTTGTATTACCAAATTTCTGTTCACGAATTGTAGACGGAAGCCAAATTCAAATGTTCCTTACATATTAGAAAACAAAGTACACAAATATTATTTTATTGACCAACAACATTCCATGAAAGTGCCTTTTCATGTGCATGTGCGCCAATTGTTCAGTTGACACAATTTGTTCACGGTATTCTGCTATATTTCAGCTTTGTTAATGCAAAGAGAAAGGGCTTCCGCGCAAAAAAACAGCGACATTAACTAAAATCTTCCTTTTCATTTTAACCATGTTTTGGGAGTTTTATTCTGTGATGACAAATTATTCTTATACTATATTGGAATCAAACTCGACAAAATCCTTCTTTTATTATAGTTGGACAATATAACAATTTGAAATAAGTGGGCTGCGGTGCTTTCGCCATTGTTTGGTGAGTCTGATTAACCCTGCTAATATTTTGTTTGCTTTTTCTCAACTTATCTACGAATCTCACGGTATTTAGAATATTTACCCAGACATAAATCACAACTGAATATATAGTGTTAAACGTTGATGTAATTGTGAGGATGCATCGTTTGTTTATTCATTAACAGATATAACCCCAACAAGGATCTCCCTTTTTGCTTCGAGCGTCCATTAGAGGAATAATGATATAAACGCCGGAGACGTCGTTCAAGGCAAAATCAAGGTGGGAGTGTAAGACATTTATGACATCTATTATCATATTCAACCCAACCAATCTGAAGTATGCTGCCCGGTTTTATTTACCAGTTACTGGTGATAGGTTTAAATCAGTTCAAAAATGTGTCGAATAATTGCATTCATTAGGTTCATGTCAATTAAAGAGGGTTCAATGCCCTAAATTTGCTACCCAAGTTGTCACGAAAAATTCCAAAATATTGGAAGAAGCAAATCCTTTGATCACACTAATCTTGTTGTCAGCCTCCCTTAGTTCAGGTTTTCGGTAAATACATTATGGCTGCTCCCATTTTCAAGCAATATTGTGCCACGCAACGAACATGCAATGGCTTCTTCAAACCCATCCAGACAAAGTGAATGAACTATGAGTCCACGTACTATTTATGTGTGTGCATTTAGTGTTATTAAGCTTACAAGGATAGTCAAAATGTGTGCAACATTCTAAAGAAATTAGGGAGGTTCAGCTGTGAACATACTTAATAGGATAAATATGGTATTAATTAAATTTTAGCAGGAACAATAAAATATCCAAAACTTCGACGGTATTATTTAGCATCTTTTCACACAGATTCACGCCCTTATATATCCAAAGACAAAATCATCATCATAATATAAACCTAGCATAAATGTATTGCTTAAAATTAGTTCGCTGCTGGCAAAATTTAAGTTAACACAAAATAACGAAGTTCACAAATACTCCTAAGCTAGTTTCAGTATGTTACATTTAGCGTAACATAATTCATTCGTAAATTAGTAAATGTGGGAACAACAGAACTGCAGCTGACTAGAAAACAGCAACTTTGCAAATCGCGTCAAAGAACTAAAATTAAATTTCAAAATTCCAGTTGGCACCAGAGATGCATAGCCTTAAAAATTAAATTATATTCTCATACACAGTTAGTTTTTATGTATACCCATAGCTGCAAATTATTATATAGATTAATGGTTATCGCCACATCTGTAAAGGTGAGCCGCCATTTCACTAAATGAAGTACCTACGTATTGTGCTTAACCTGCGCCACAAAATTTCATTGCTTTCGGTCTAAGCATTGATAAACGTCTGTTGTAATTTTTTAAGCGCCTCCTGCTAAGAGCGAACATGTTTTTACGCAATCCCATACTTCGCTCTGTCTTGGTATTATGGCGTTAGGCGGTTATTATCAAGAAACATCAGTACATTGCTTATGTCTCTTTAACTGCAAGCAGAACATTATCTATGCAATACAAAGCTGCGAAAAACAGATATATCTTATGCTCACTTAATATTTCTAAAAGGTTTCTACAGAGCATTTGCTTGTTAAGCTCAAAACGTGTGTAAGTCTATTTGAATAGGATCAAAGCGTAACTCGACAAGCAATGTCCTATATCCACAAGTAGGTCTGATTATCCGACGCACGCTTTGACCGCATTTTTGTTTACACTTCCTAGTTACACGTTCAAGGAATTACCATTTCCTGTTTCACTAATCTTTGTTTATTACGCCGATGTATATTCCAAGTAATCTTAGGTTTTTATTATGTACAACACAGAAAACGGTAATCAAATTAAATATAAATTCTGCATTAGTTGTTGACAGACATTTGCATGATAGTGTAGGCTTCTTATTATCATCTGCCCATGCAACGAAAATTTTGCCATATGCATTTCAAATAGCCCATATAGGTTAATGGATGTATTTGTACAAATTGGTGTCTTTTGGTTTTATTCAATGTCGCCTGTTATTCGCTGCTCAACGGGAAGTTATTGGGAACATGCAAAGCAATGCAAATATTGGACACTTGTTTTGCCATATTCGCTTAAAAATTCCCGGTACTGGTCAAACCCAACAGAATCCAAAGTAAATATAAGGTAGGAACTAAATAAGATGTAAGTAGAAATATACAAAAGTACGGGTTTTCTCTTACATCCAACCACCAACGCAATGGAGATAACCTGTGCGATATGCTATTTGTTGTGTTTCAGGTGATAACCATTATTGCGCATGTCAATAAGTCATCAACTAATGGTGACTAGGCTTATTTTCGTTATTCACCTGTATAATGTTTGATTGGAAATGCCTGGTAATGAAGCCAATCCTGAAGGACAATAAAACCAGAAAGGTGGACAATTATGGAAAGATTTCTAAGACGCCTATATTGGCCATATTCCTCATATGCCTAACTGTGAACGGGTTCTTTATTCGTGTGAAGATGCCAGCTTAGCTTTTGCGGGTACTAATTTCCGACAGAGAACTTGTCTGAGGGTAACATATGGGCCAACATCCACGAAGTAGCTGTGGACTCAAATCTATCACACTCGCTTCATTACCGCAAGAGGGCTTCATTCAGAACTTTCGCTCGATTTGGAGCACATGTGTTTGCGCGGATCATGCACTTGTATCTGCGGACATGCTGATGCGTTTTGTCGGACGTTCACGACGAAGTCGTGAGAGCGTTGACACCAGCCAACTTGCGAAGCCAGCTGCTCTGAGCATCTCTCAAGGTACGGTGTCAGGTTAGTTGTGTAAACGCTCACTTGATCCATTTGAAGCTCATTGGTCTCGTGTTCACCAGACCAAACTAGCAGTAGGATAATCCCGAAGTGGTGAGTCGAACCGCCAACCTAGACATTGGGTCTCTTCGCATTCCCTAGAACTTAACTATGCTCAACGGCTTACTCCGACCTTAAGGAACACAATGAAACTCGTATAATGCTCCGGACAAAACGCCTAGATAGTCCAAATGGAGACCGCGGATCTTGGTTGTATCATCGTGCATCTGAGATTGAAATGGCCGTTGAATTTGGGGACCTTGATAACATATTTCTGCTAATACGGGAAACGGTCAGCAGGAGACCTGGTGTTTGTGAAAATATATATGTCGATAGTTGGCACACAATTTGTCAAAACAATTAGAGCCTTAACCTGAGGAATTTGAAAGTCGATTCAATCGAGTGAAATTGTTAGATAACTCGCCAAGCATTCTCCGCCGCCCTCCGTGCGCTGTCGCTCTTGTACAACATCTCGCGCAGAAGTCAAAAGTGATATCGGACAGCTCAGGTAAAATAAAGCTGCTGGACCACATGGTTTTCCTCTAGCTCTCATCAAGTTCAGGGCAATTGCTCTGATAAATGATTTATGCGTATTAGTAATAATATTGTTGAATCAAGAACGGCCTTAACCCACTGAAGCCGCCCCGAAATAGTCCCAATAATAAAGGGAGACTTACGATCGGAATGCGGCAACCATATAGCAATCAGTATAACATCTATCACCCATGAATAGCTTGGGTCCTTCTTCCTTCATCGATTGACTGGAACACGTGAAAGCCATATTCTTGAAAACATGCCGAGTTTCGTCGAGATGGTGGCTGCATTGACCCATATTCACTTTGCTTCAGTTGTTAAAGCAACGTCACATATATTGGCAGTCCACCGTTTTCGTGTTCCTCGATATCAAAAGTGCATTCGATTCGGTGTATTGACTTGCAATTTGGGACGGCGTATTCAGGAAATGATTACTTGAGGAAAAATTGTCTAGTATTAGACGCGCGTAGCTCAGGCAGAGTGTGCTGTGATATAGTAGTTTCAGATAAAACTCAAACGAAGTGCGGTTGATGTAAGTGAAAATAAAAATTTGCTCACATTATTTAACCTGACCTGCTAAGTAACATCGAGAAACATTTCTACGGACAACAGAGTGTTTTACATAATGCTTTGCGATATGATTACTTTTACTGTAATACAATATTTTTGTTGCGATATGATATTTGAACATATGTGATTTACTTTTAGATATGCGGAAATACAGCAAGGCAAATATTTATTTTAGCCACTTGGACATAATCCTTGTCATTTCCGTCGCTATCTTTAGCTCATTTTACTAGAAAGTTTGTCATGTACGGTATGCAGCTGTCAAGACCAAAATATCCGCAAATTAAATTATTGCATTTTTGGATTCTTTTGACCTGAGGTTATCCAGTATATCTGAAAGTGAAATAGGATGCAGCTAGCAGTTGTGACAAATGACAATGAACCAAAATATATAAGGTGCTGGAGTTTGCGTAGTTGAGGTACTTTGTTAAAGCTTCATTGCTTGCTGTTGCATATACAGATATTATCGTTTTGTTTGATAATTTCTGTATTTTACTCATATTTTAGGTTTCTCTTAAAGAAATCATGCAGCGCATGTTCGCAGATAACGTCGGAGAAACAAGGTGCTGCGGACTGTGGCGTAATAAAACATGATGGCTATACAGAAAGAAGTTCAATAGAATTATTTTAACCTTATTAGAAGGTTGCTATTTCCCAAGGTTTTGCTTGTGGTACATGGGCTTCGCTACCGAAGCCACTGGTTCTCTCCGTAGGTAAATATTTTCACCCTAGCATATCTTGATAACTGGGGGAGATTGATATTGTCTATCAAATACCAAGTGCGAAAATGCTTCATGCTAGATATTAGATGGATTCCATTGCTCATTACACCAATATACATGGTTGTAGACATCTGTTTCCGGATAATTCTCTCATTGATGCCTCCATCCAGACAGCTATACCCGCCATGCGCCTACTGATGGAACACGTTTGTTTGTGCTGCACCGCAAAGCTACATTAAAAGACCAAATATCATGTTTAAAGCAAAAGGAATAGGACCGGCAGACATGCGAATGCTTACCAACTTTGGTCAAAGGAGACGGCCCGCAATACTTCAGCGTACACAGCATCAGTATCCTTTATCACTAGATATGAACTCTTAAATACCAGTCATACACAACTCATTGACCGTGTTGTAGTCCACTTTGTGTTGAATAAAAACACTCTTCGAGCATTGCAGGGCCAGAAAAATGTCGCGACCCGTTTTTCGGCAAACATTATCATACAACTGTAAACTATTAGTAGAACGCAAGCAACCAAAATACACGGGGTGCAGTGATCGCTGATGTAATATGTGATAAAACGAAACTATATTTTTAACGTATTCGTCGCCCACTTCGATCTATAAGTTCTGTAGAATATCCTGATTTACTTAATCCATATAGGTAGCTTAGGTATCCATTAGCTATGATCAAAGAGCAATATACATTTTTGTTGAATATGTCTAATTGACGAAGGATAAAACTGCGTCTGACATTGAACTGCAGGTTTTGCATACCTGGTGGGAAAAGTAATTCTGTCGATAATACATAAGACTATAGTTTTACCTGAATCATAAAACTTTACCCAGAATTGTGTATTGTGACTGTTTCAGCAATGGTGAAATATGTGCTTGGTTTCATTTTTAGTCCCATAAGCTTCACCTAGTAGGCGAAAAAAAGATACGCAATATATATTACGCACATAAGTTGAAAATGTCTATGTAAGTAGGAAAATATAAATAGCTGAGTGCTTCGATCAACCGACTGGCAAGTGCTACTATGGTACTTGCGGTAACGGCCGATTGGGATAGACCGGTCCAGGGTTGACACGTGCAAGAATAAACTCGAATTCTATGGCACACTATCAGCTCTTATTTTCTGCTAGGTTCACGCTGTGAAATTCCAAGTTCGCTTTACTATGAGCCATATCGAAGGGCGGCATATTTGCGTTGATTGAGATAACCCAAATTGGTTATTAGCTTACCGCTTTCTAACGGCTGAATTATTCCAAATGTTCAAGTTTATTTTCGTCTAGGATATTATGCATTCTCACAACGCAATTAAAACCTCGCTGTTGAAGCTTCTCCAGTGTAGTGATGTCACGTATCACCCATGAATGCCAGACTTTGATTGTGTATTTGGCATGGGAGAGAACATTGAACATTTATTTGCAATTATAAATATTTATTTTTCCGAACTTTTTTGGCCACAGACCGGCGTGTTTGTTTACATAATTGATGTAATTTCGGACTGCCCATAATATTTTAAGTTATCCTAACCCAGCAAGCTTTATTCGCGTTTGACAGGAACTTGCTACAGTTACATGTATTCCCAGCCTGTACGATAAGGTACTCCGATGTTGGGTGGATAGTACCTTGCGTTTGCTCTTGATGAACTGCACCACGTTTGAGTACCTTGCAAAATACATCCGGATCATCATCTGCGCCTTGTACCGATGACTGCTATACAAAATATTTGATTTTAACATGTGCCAGTGTAAGGTCATGAAAATGTACCGGAAGCAATGATGACTGTGAAACTGAGCAATGCGTCCCACCGTAATCTATTTTTGGCAGGTCAGGAAAAGAGCTCAGTACCTTGAACAATACTTGTAGTTAAATTAGGAATTTAGAATACGGATGATACTAGGATCGATGGTGCTCTAATACTGGAGGTTGCAAAGGAGAATCCGTGGATCCTGTCAATCCAGCTTCTCCGAATAGATAGTTGATAACGATAAAATCCACTATATTTGCAGCTTAATGTGCAAATACACTATGTGCAAAGTAAACTGGTTGTGCAAGTGGGCTGTAGACAGAAAACTTGATGTTCGTGAGTTATAATGTTACGTTTACAGATAACACACCGGCGTATTTGCAAAGAGGGATTCAATGGTTTTGGAGAGTGCAGTGATATTATATGCCGGGCGTTGTCGAATGCTTAATTCAGGTTTGCTTTTGTGAATAGCATACTTTTGTAGCTTTATATGTCAATATATGGCTGTCTTAGAAGCAGTTCTAGTAGAACTGAGAAAATTGTTCTGCTTTCTTCATGCTGCGGCTCCAAATTCTCCTAGGGGTATGGTATCGACCCTCGAGATGTGTGTCTATGCAAACACATCAGATCTTACTGGAAGGTATCCGCCATTATATAAGTTTAGTAGATCACTGGTGGCGGAGATACAATTCTCAAAATCGGTTGATGACCAGAGCCTCTCAAATGTCATAAAACATTGCTTTCGCGACGAATTTGCTGCAACTGCAGCCCTTCCTGTTAGACCATCATCGACCCGAATACAAGGGTTCAATCCCCTTATAATGCCACTAAAAAGACTGTACAACGTTTTGGGTTTAGAGCTGAAAATTTTCGGCTTGTGCTACTGACTTCTGGTATTGTCTTTTCGAAATTTGTTTGGACAGTGTATAGTTTAGGATATTATTATATTTAAATAACTGGCTTTTAAAAGGGACTTACAATATTGCTATGCTGCGGTGATACTAACATTTTTGACTTTTGCTTTTGCGAAAGTAATGGATTTGTGCCTACTCGAATGATTGAAATTGGAATACTTTTTAACAGTTTGATTTTATAAGCTGTCGTTTTTGATCTAGGCAAATCCCATGTTTTGCCGGCGAGGAAAGACTAGGTGCGACGCTCAAGAACAAGGCTCACCTTGCCTAGCCTTTGCTGGTGCGCAGAAACTCAGGTTTGTCGTGACGGAATTCTGCAGAATAAATGATGTTGACACCGGTGACTAAATACTTAATGGGACAATAAAGACAGTCAAAGCCATCATATCAATAATTGCTTCCCCTTGGGAAAAGGTTCCGATACAGATGGTATGTTTACTTTTCTGAAACGAGTGGGGAAACTGCCTTGATTGTAACTTAATAAGGTGGTTACGATATCTGGCAACTCGTATTTGATTCATTCTCCGATAGAAGCATATGTTACTAATTCATGTATATGGCAATTATTCATGTTAATTGTTTGGAGGTTGCATCTCAATTCTGTTTCCACGTGGAAGTCACATTTACTTGCATATTTATTGAAGCGCTAAACCAAATTAAAAGGCAGGTGTCTTTGGGTTTTAGATGTAGGTGCTACCAAATAGCATCAAGTAACTGTGAATATTAATAAAATCTGTGCCAGCACTATTATTTGTTTCAGTTATACATAATTACCTCCAATCCTTGCGTGCTTTTCGGTTGAGCGATTTTTGTGGTAAAGACACGTCACTGTGGTCAATTAACCGTTTGGTCAAGTCTCAATTATATAGTTGATGTGTTCTATACCATTTTCCATTTAAGTTGGACATTCGCGCAAAACATGTACGCCTGGGAGTCAACGGGGTTGCTCCTCCGGGGCAATCAAGTTGAGTCTTCGCTATGCGGAATAGAGCCACTCACTGGCATGGTAGGGGCTGTTTCATTGGCCAAGCGCCTTTAGCAAATAGGACCTCAGACGCTTGGCCAATGAAACAGCCCCTACCATGCCAGTGAGTGGTTCTATTCCGCATAGCGAAGACTCAACTTGATTGCCCCGGAGGAGCGACGCCGTTGACTACCAGGCGTAAAGGTTTTGCCTGAATGTCCAACTTCAATGGAAAATGGTATAGTTGAGTAAGTTTGCGACACTTAGTTCGGCCACGATATTGAAAATATCCTTTGCATCGCTATGTAGGTAGGAGAGCTTGCATGGTAGTAAATTCTTTACATGTGACAAAATTCTAATTGCCATGAGGTCAGCCGTCATTCTTTTTAATTGCTGAAGTATCGAAGAAACCTCGGCAACTATATCGTTTAAAGTAACGTCCAATTAATCGGTCAGAATAATTGCACGGTCATAAGGAGGTACTTTAAGTTAACGGTTGTTTTGAGTTTTCGGATAAGGTCAAGTCTTTGTCATGCTTTGGTAGCATTAAACGGTGGTTCGCATGGTTGACTTGCATTTTCTCCACCACCGTCTCAACAGTTCCCTTGTTGTTTATTTGTACTAAACTAAGAATATTTGAATGCTTGACCAGCATTCTCTAAAACCTGTTGATAGAGCTTTCATTTGAGTAAGCTTGAAACTAGATAATGACGAATATTGTCCCTTGTATTGCCTGTCATTTCTTCAAAACATTATTCCTTATGCCTTGGCTATTGTAAGAAAAAAACAATTGCAATCATTGGGCAAGTATTAAACTAGGTGTGTTTGGAATTAAACAGCATTTGAGACAGCGAGGCAACTGGCAAATTGAGTTTGCCGCGCCTTCCGAGCGTAATTTGAGACCTATTTGCCTTATCTCGCTCGGAATGTCAATTGAGGATCTACAGCCGCTAATGTAAGCACGTTCACTAGCTGGTAGTTCGATTTGTGCCAGAGAGAAAATGAAGCGGCTTAAAGAATAACGCTTACATGTGCATTTTTTGATACACCCTGCACATCGTTTAAAGAAATATTCCTTTCTTTAAGCAAGCATATGGTGAGGACACTATGCTGCAGTCGCAATGCTACACATGGCGAAATTGACTTGATTAGTTCAGATAGTCGGTCTGATTTGATCCAATACCTAGGCGAACTTCCACCTCAACGGAGGATAAAGATGGCGAGAGTTCCTGAAATGATCATTAAAGATAGCTGTTTAAATGTTCGAGAAATTGCTGACGAAGTTGGCATCAGCGTAGGACCGAACGACCAAGTTCTGGCATGTTTATAGTATGCAGTGCGCATGAAGAATCCAGACAGGTGTGGAAAACACATGGCTGTTGCATCATGAAATGCATCGACTGCTTCATCGCTTCATCTCCGGGTGTATCTAACAAAACATCATGTAACCTTTGTGCCTCATCCTCAGTATTTTCCAGACATATTCCCTGCAGAATCGTTCCTGTTTCCCATGCATAAAGCCAAGTTGAAAGAACGATGTGACAAGAGACCTGCGAGTCAGCCCATAAAGTGAATTGCATGAGACTTTCTGAAAATAGAGGCACAAATGGGAACCTTGTTTTATCAGTATAGGGGAATAGATTGAGGGGAACTTTCTGAACATATTTTGCAATGTACAATATAAATCTGATAGTAAAGAGTTCGATATTTTTGAACCCTCACGCGATACTATTTGTGGTTTATTTCGGTTTGTTTCTACATGAAATTCGCCAAAACCAACTGACATCGGGTGGATTTATTTCTCTCAGGTACAGCATTGTAGCGCGCTTACCGATTGTAAAACTTTTGTAAATCAGTGTCAGATTGAATTTTCACTACATTAATACCTGCGCACCTTAGTGTGCAGATTTAAAAAGACGAATAACTAGAACTACTCCTATGGTTTGGCGGAGATATTAATTAACGTTTACCGTGAGTTCGACTGCTTTCGACCTTCAGACGATTTATGGAAATTTGTAAAACAACACTCAGAGCATGTTTTAGGCAAAGTTTTGTTTAGTTGCATATTCGGGTAGTGGCTGCTAATAATTTTGGCTAAATGTTAGTAATCTACGCATTGTCTTGTTGTCTTTATCGCAACATTTTAAACAGAGGATAACTTAAGTGTGGCATCCTGAACGGTCTCCTCCTAAATTTCGGAACAGATGAGACACCTTCATTCTGCCAAATTAATTGACTACGGATGATGAATAGAGTTTTCAGCTACCGCACCTCGCTAACTTTGGAACTTTGAAGAAAATTGGAGTTTGATCAAGTACCTATTATATTAGGGCCTGGTCTTCTTTGTTTTCATTAAAGCGTAACTATTATAGCCTCGTCCTAATATCGCCTGATGTTCTTTCAAATTTTGATAAAATAACAAAGATGTAAATTTAGCGGGCATTAGCATAAGTGAAGCAAATCCTGCAACACATATTTTGTTAGGGGCCGTGGTGTTGTATTTGCGCTTAATAACGTTTAATGACACAATCAGTTTATGCAATCCCCGTTATACTTATGTTTCTAAGCCGTCGTATCTTTTGAACAAGATAAATAGGCATTGACAAATGAGTTGCTCCAACACCTAGTACGAAACTGAAGGAAGTTTTGGGAGTATTACTATCTCTCAATTCTCGCTGGGAAAGGTTTATAAAGCTGTATGCAATTTGTAACAGTGTTAGCACACCAACCTCAATTTGACCAATGGATTGCACGCGCCAAACTTGAAAACGCTCTTCAACTGAAGCCATTTCGGATTCACAAGTGCTTGTATTCTGCAAAGCGGCATCGTTTCATTCGCGGACTTAAAAAGATAATCAATGTTATGTGCTTTTTGTAATTGACTTCGTCGCTCACAACATTCTGATGAAATATGATTTTAGGGAGGTAGAGAAAAGATAGACTAGCATGGGTACTGGCTGTGTTAGCTGGTGAAAAGTCTTATGATGGCGTAAATATTGACAAGGGCAATGGTATTACACATTTAGTTTGGGTTATCGAATAACTACATTTGATCAAAGCGTGAGAACCAACGTAATAACAAATGATAGTATGATACTGCGGATGGAATGCATAATTTCTTTGTCTTAATCACTTTAACAAAAATAATTTGCACAAGCGTAAGATATGCACAATGTTTAAAAATTAACTCTAGCCTTCCAGCACAAGATCCGTCAAGAATATAAATTGCATTAAGCCATTAACCAATATATATGTATATAAATATAAATATATATTTATGTATATATATTGTGGAATCTAATAGCTTCCAAACTTAGCTTAAAATGTAGATGAAAGAGATTATTTACTTCTTGATCATACTTCGCTGTGGAATTTTAAGTCTGGTGACTTATTGTTTGTGAAAGAGCTGATAGTCCTAAATGGGGTATTCTATGGAACATTTGAGTGAAGATTGATGGGGTAAAACGTAGAATGTTCTCCGCAAACGTCTAAGGTGTCGGTTAGCTATTGTAAGCCTAATTTTGCAAAGTCGATCCAGCGGTAGTATAATGCCTAGATTGCAATCCTTAAAGGCGATCTGCTAAATTTGACCTCTAAAAATTTTAGGCGCAATTTCATTGATATCTTTTTTCATAGGTCTAACACTTAGTGCGAAGAAGGAATGAGGGAAGTCCTGGGTCACACATTCGTGTATAAAACGTTCGGCAAAATCGAAGTAGTAAAATTAACTCAGCTATGGAGTTAAATCACTTGATTCAACGACATGCAAGAACACAAGGTAAAAAAGGCTCTGGTCAGCCAATGTTAAACAAAAAGTGGGATGTTTTTCCTTAGTTAATATCTTTTAGCGAACATTTGGTTCACAATATTTGACTTCTTTTCATGCATTCATAACTTTACTTTTGTTTCACACAGCTAAATCTATCATGTAATATTACGTAATGTCACTTTGAAAGCAATACAGTATGCAAATCCTGTGCGATGAAAATGGGTTGTCCGTGAAGTCCGTAATTGTTCCATTGCATTACCAGGAAACTAGCAAGGTGGTTTGATCTAACTGCTTGAGGCAACCCGAGCAAGCTTAATTTTCATGTTTATGTTCAGATTTGCCTTTAGCCAAATCTGTGCAAACAGACGGATTTCGTGAACACGCTAGCTCTTCTCGGGTGATGCAATTGATTGCGTTTTCACCGGAACGGGTAACGTAAGCCTAAGAACATTCGACCACTTTGAAATATTTGCTCTTAGCATCGCACTATTTTCAAATAAATGATATCACAAGCTGTTTATAACAAACTTAAGATAAAGGCTGTGCCAATAATGGACAGTGACAGAAAGCTTCATTTCTTTCAATCCGCTATAAAAATACTAAAGGTATGTGGGTTGCAACCTGTCTTGTATATAGAATAAAGCCGGGAAAAGAGAGCATAGACCTTTGTGTTGCTTTGTGACAATTTGATTCAAAAACAAATTGATATGCTGTATAGTTAAATAAAACAAACCACAGTTTTCGTTGTATGCCCACCATGATGAAATAAATGCACTTGCTATTGAGAGAGAATGAATAAACGAGGAACTTAATTAAAGCCGACATTTAGCGTAACATATAAGAGGCCGTATTAGTGGAAGAGGAACCTAGGACAATCTTCATACAGCCGCCACACAAGAGCAAATCTAAGGCTGGACTTCTACTTTAGCTTATGTTGCGGACACTAAGATGCATATTGCCAGTAGCCAGAATGTAAATCTAGTAAGCTGACACTATTATGGTGACACGCAACCCAAATACATTGTGTCTGTCTAAGGAAACTAAATGTGCGTTTATTAATTCTGCAGCCTTTCCACACATAATCGCGTTTCAGAATTATTTTCACCAAATCTAAAAGAAATTGTTTAGTTAACTTACTGACTTTGCATATGCTTAAATATAACCTGGAAAATGCACCGTAAAGATTAACTCAAACATGAGATATATAAATGCAATCGTCCTATAACGCGCCCTGCGACATTAGTATGTATTAAATATAGGAGACACTTATGGCGGATCATGCGATTATACGGATAAAATAGCGCTAGTTTTGTCATAATATCCAGTAAAACTATTAGACAGATTGCTCCCTTAATCGCTAAGATATAAGCTCCATATTAGTAAAAAGTCCAACAAATTCAATCCCGCTATCCCAATCAGGAAGGAACTAAAGGGATGCCACTAATATTGCTGTATAAACACATTTTTATCTGATCCATAATATAAACATATAATAAAGAAATATCATCTGTCACGAAAACATGATGTAGACTTTTCACTGTAATTTTCGCATAATATTTTGAGTCATCATCCTGCACTGACTTCGTAATTAGTTATACATAATCCATATTTCGTTGATATGAAACTGCGTAAATTTGCTCTTTTTAAGGGAAGCAAATATTTAATCAAATATATGCCGACGTCTTTGCAGTGAAGATAGTTCAATCAGCTGAATGAATACTTTCAAATATGTTAAAGCGGCTAAAATGTACCTAGAGCGTACCTGAATTGTGATCCAGCTTTTTATTTCGCACTCACAGGCAAAAGAGTAAAGCGCAAAATTTGACACGCTGTAGGTTTTCACATAATATGTCTGTTATACTACACATTACATTGCCATAAGCAATGGCCAACAAGACACTGTTACTGGGTAAACTGAGAGTGAGAGAATGTAACTTGATTTCTGTCAGCAAGCCCAGTTCAAATTATACATAGTACCTCTTATAATAACTGCATTATTTTTCCTTACTTAGATGATATCGCACAGTAATAACATTGTGCGTCTTTGGAATATTGTGACAATGTGTACCCTAAGTATTTACGAAAAGTTTCAATGCTACTAAAATAGATTTATGAGAGCAGTATGGAATAACCTATATGCTAAGATTATGCTAAATTATTTGTGCATTATTAGCCAGAAAAAATATTAAAACTGTGCTTATCACAAGGCCTGCTGTCTCCGCATAATATTTTCAAACAAACTAAAAAAAGTCATCACGCGCCACGTTTAGGATACTTTGCTCCATTTCTTTATGTAAAAGAAGAAATATATTTGCAGTCAGTTTGAGAACGCCAACACAATGTTTGAAGGCAACAATTACATTGAAATCTTATATAATACATCGTTTGATAACATTAGGGAATTTCTTGCTATAGTTGACTATATATATGTATTGTGCTGTGTCGTCAAAACTTTTATCCGGAGCGTCAGTTCTTAGAGAATACATTGACATAATTAAAGAAAGAGGTTCAACTTGGTGTCTAATAAATTTATTAATGTTCCGTAACCTTACATTATTGACAAATTACTGTCAAGCATTTGTAAATCTCCGATAAAGCTCATGGGGAATATTCATTGTTTTCAATGGCAGATGTCGTACCTTTGTTTTAAACCGCATCCGCTTAAAATTTGAGGAAACTTGTATAACTATGGTTCTAATTCAACCGTGTTGAGTAACTGCCACTCAAAGACCACTAGTTCTATTGTCAGAATAAGCAAAGAAGATCTATTGAAAACGGGACGCGGTGTTGCAAAAACATTGATGAATTGCTGTATATAATTCCTCTATCACATCTGTTTCAATAGTAGTTCTAGTCGGTAAAATTACGGCATACATAGTCTCTGGAGGATAGGACAGTAACATCCATCTATCAAGGACCGAACGTTGATTTGCTGGGAAATCTCTCGGGAACAGTCGTCACAAAATGGTTACGATAAGAGTACAAAAGCGTACGGAGGGTTGTGCTAAACAATAGGGAAAAGCTGAGAAATCCCTGCTGTTATCAGTAAAATGTGGCCATGAGTCCAACACTTGTTGTCATACAGACCCTAAAAGATTCTGCAATATTCAGAAACCAAGAAACATGAATAATTTCAAATTATCTCACGAAATGTATTAGCAACAGGTGACGATCCATGTATAGGAAAACTAGCGTTGTAGTAATATATTTGAGACATAATAACGTATGTATTTGTTGGTTTTATTGATTAAATTCCTAAAACATTATCATAATTGAAGGTGCTGCCTGAAATATAAGAACTCAACATGTTTTTAAATAATGCCAACATGACTTTTTGAAAAATCAGTTTTATATGCGACATGTGCATTTCCCAGAATTTTACTTACATATCCGAGGGTCAGATACATATCTAACGTTTAATACAATTCAAATTTTGTTCGCTGATGTTGATTTTAGCTAGCCATCCACTGCATATTCCGGTGTACAGCACTCTGATCAAGTTCGATGTTTACTTGCATGAAACATGTAAAACGATCAGAATAATTACAGATTCTTTAACTTTAGTGCTGTATGGGTGGTTTCTGAAAATATTATCTAAATGGATAAAACCGTAAGAAGTTGTTTCCATTTGTTATTAAATTCTACCTAATTGCGTTCCCAATATGTGAAGTGCATAGCATAGATATGATATAGCAATATAGTTGGTTAGCAAGAGCAACGTTATTGATTGTATAAAGTATTTCATTATCATATCACAGTATGACCCCGTCTAACTATCAAGGTATATTTTTCCCTGACATTATTAGGCATATTTGCGTAATGAAAGCTAGAACGATGTTTATTTTGCACTTGAGGTAAGATGTCTTGGAAAGCGAACTTTTTGCGGATGACTGGTTTTGTTTAGGCATCAGATGCAATGCAGATTTGTGGTGCCAGTGCTTATTTTAACAAAGCTGGCAAATTCTAGACCAGCGGCTGACCAAGCAAACCATCATTTCTGCTAAGGTAGGTAATAATTAAACTGGTAGATAAATAACAACTTGGAAACAAACCTAAACAAAGGCTGCTACCCAGAATAAAAATACATAAACATTGCGCTGTAAGCTGTAGTATATCCTAGGCGGACTTGTCGGTATGCTATGATACTAAGCTGAATATTTTCTGCGTAATACTTATGAACGACAAAATCATATCCATCTTTTCTGCATGCATATAAATATTTATTTGGAGCCCCGCTGTGTACTTGAATTTAAATAAATAACCCCGTTGGCTCCACGGTTAAAATTCAAATCCACAAGCTATTTTTGTATGTAAATTCTAGGACCCCTTATGAATGAGAATAATGGTTTTCATTTTCCTACATTGAATGTGCCTTAGATTATTCTGCAACGCAATGCCCTAGCTCAAGCTGTCACAAGGTCGCTTTGCTTTGAACGGTACCGCTAAAAGCACTGCCAACTTGGAAGTAAATGAGTGTCACAAACATGCGAATTCGCCCTTGTTGCACACGGAAGAATACCGATGAATGCACTCCATAGCGTATATAACTACATTATATTATGTGTTTGAGCTACAAACACATTGTTAATTTTTTAGTTGTTTGAGTAGATTTTATTCCGCATTTGTACGCACAATTATTTTGTTGTGGTCAAATAATATCTTCCCTTGTCCAGAAACCTTTATGCATATGCACCGGCGCCGTGGACTACTCTCCCTGCGCAAATTAGGTGCGGCAGTCATTCGGATTGATTTCGTCAAAAGCATTTTTATTGACCCGAAATTTGATACCATGTAGCTGGAACAACGATAGTAAGACTCAACTTAGTATGTCGTATGAAAACCAACCTAAAAAGTACGAACAGATAAACCTAGACTTAACGCACGGTCTGGGCGGAAGAATAAAACGAAATACCTTCTAACCGTGGTTCTATAAGGCATAACAAATACAGTACATGATTTACGAATAGGTTTGGCGATCGTAATGCAAGTGGGCAGACACCGTACAGCGTGGGGCAGATCGAGTATTTGAGCAGTGTCACAATAACATAGTGATAATAATGACCTTGCAACCTAAAGGATGTGTCAGTGATCGAGTGTAAGAAATAAATATACGATATGTTAACCGCTTGTGAAACACAGAAACGCAGTGCAAATGTGCAAGATAATCAGGGTAAAGAGATACCGTGTCCTCATGTAAGCAATCCAGTTTGTGGATACATCAAAGTTCCTATTGGAATTTACATATCGTCTACATATTTGAAGCATCGGAAACGTTGTTGTAGATTGCTTCTCTAAACAGCATTTTTGCTTCTTTTCTCTTTAATTTATTTACTATGGTAGCCATGTTGTGTTTACCCCATGATCGCGGGACGTTATTTAGTGTTCATGTCGCATCTCAGTTGCATTCAGCAATGTTGTAGTGATATTCACCTATTTTATTGGATTAACCACATAAATGGATGCTTTTGTTCAGACACTCTGTGTGTAATATTATTACTATAAAAGCTAACATAAAGTATAAAATGCATTGGACTAGTGTCCAGTAAGAGGAAGTCACGACCATCGAAGTCGGGCCACGGTCCTACGTTAAGGTGGTAACCTGATTGGCAGCAATAGGTCGTGCGTTATCCTAGTTAGCTTGCAACTCGTGTAGACAGACGACTTCCCCCACTGCTCAGTGGCCTATGCTGCTAGCTAATCGGCAAGTGCCTCCGGCGATCAGTTAATTGATACATTAAAGGGAACCTAGGAAATTCGCAACATTGACGATCCCCATATGGCAAAACACATCTGGTGCTTTTTCTGGACGCTGAAGCGCAATTCGCAGTTAGCTTGTAAATCATGACAGTCCGAAGCTGTCCCCAGACTGACACCCTACCGTGCGGCCACACTGTATCTCGTCTCTCGCCTTGCCCTTTGTGGCCACTCCAATTCCCCTCACAAAATATTGTGCTTGCGCTCGATCCAACCAGTTCGACGAGCTCTACTTATTGCTTCCCAACTCTTGGATCTAACCGGTGTGGATTTTACTCTTTCTCTAGTTCCCAGTTTTCGGCATATTCTTTGCCGAATTTCACTTGTGTAACTACATCAGACCGGTCTTTCGGAAAAGATTTTGGTCTCATTTGGAAGAAGAAGCTGAGGGCCCCCAAACTACGAAGCAACCATCCCGGCAAGTTGCAGCATAACAAAGATAGAGCCTTTATGCTCCGCTCATCAACTGAGCAGCTCTCAGGAAGCTTATCAGCGCTCCACCTGCATCGTCGCTTAATGCAGGCCAATTAACACACGCTGTCGCTTTGTTCGTGTGTGTACCACTGCAAGTCTATTGATCGCTGAATCCGACAGTCTGCGCGTCACGACCCCCATCTGCCCCTACGCCTGACCTTGGTGCGGTTGAACAACTCTCAATTCGTGTGCGTGTTCTGACCTATTCGTGGTCACCCTAGCGCAAAATGCACTCACCAAGGCTTTGTTGTAAACAAGAGGACAACTAGCATTCCTATGGTTCAGCGTCGCCTATGTTGTGCAGACAACTGCAGTTATGTGCTTAAGATCAGTATTACCTGTTCCAGCTGCATTAAATCGTACTGCCCGCAATGTGCAAGCAAATCTGTCCAAGAAGTGAGACAGACAAACCAAGTTGCTGACACAATTTGGTTTTGCCCATCATGTCAAGTGATTCCAGTTGTCAACTGTTTATCATTGCTAATGAAAAAATGCGATAGGATGACTGAAATAATCGCACAATTTGTAAATACTAAGGTCGGTCCCTCGGAGGTAAATATGGCCACGATAACACCTCACCCGGTCAAAGTTAGTTCTGCGTCTAAACCGAAGAAAAGAGCTAGACGATTCAACCGCACTGCAGCCTCTGTGACTCTAAACACACTGGGGCACCTCACTCCCATCAGTGGGCAAGCCTCAAACATGTCTACGTCTACTTCTCCAACCATAGACGCTTCAGGACGCTTTCACTTGGTCTCCGACTTACTACTAGTCTGCCAAAGTGACTAAATATTTAAACTAGATATGTTAGGCTCATATTCTCGAGGGCATCACAGGACAACGTGTTGGACATCCACGAATGTGTTTGATTAATTTAAGCAGGTTGGATATAACATGAATTTCAGATTGGCGGCCGGTGGCACAAAGACTTGACAACACTTTGCATGAAAGATACGACAATTATCATGGATTACGCTTACATTTAATACCAAATTACTGTAGCCAGGCAACGAGGCATTATTACTTGTTCCCAATGCGACTATTGGTTATCTGTATTGCTATATTTATTTAGAGAAACAACTGGGTGGGCAAAGTGCCAGCTTCATATTTTTTTAGTATATAACACTTCTGAGTAGTCTTTCTATTGTTAACTGTTTAAAATTTCCGTATGTATTTTCCTACACGAGTATACAATAAGAAAAACAGTAACTTATTTTCATAGTATAGAGAATAATTAGACCTTCTCTCGGACAATGGGTTAATTCTCCGTTATAAAACCGGCATTTCAATAGCACTTTTTGTTCGAGTATATAGTATGGTAGTAGTATGTTATTTATGATAAACATCTGCTCCGGCATTCATCTGGATAATTATCACTCCGGATTAACGCACATCGTCTGTATCATAGTTCTCGCGCTGTATCCTGTAGGGGTATTTCGGCTTCCGTGCGCCTCCAGTATTTCTTTAGTTCTAGAAATTATACCTTTCAAGGTCGCAGTTGAAATGTGAGCTATCAAGTTGTGCGGCTTGACGAGTATGATGTCCGTTTCCGATAACCTTTCGATTAACGGCAAAGCTTTAACTTTTGAGGGTTTTTGTAAAGGTGCTTTATTTGTGCTCCTTCGGTTTAGAGAATTCAGATAAAACTGCGTTGGCAGCTGTCAGCAATGTAAGACGTAAACATATGTTTATCTTCTTTTTGAATCGTCTCATCAACATTACAATGCGATCCTATCCTACTAAACGGATTCTTTTGTGACTATTAGGTGCTTTAAGTTTACCTTCAGACTTTGGCCGGTGTACGTCACTTTCCTTTAAACTGATTTTTGTAATTTGCCATCCGTTGATCTGGTAACCAGCACTTTCAATAAAGTAGCTGGTTTTTAACCTCCTTCCCCAGTGTGAAACGAATAATTTCCGTTGCATTGTTAAATTCATATAGTGCGACCTGTAAATAGCTGCACTCGCGAATCACAAACTTTTCTTCAAAGTATCTCGCCTATAATTTTGACAAATGACGGGCATTATATCCCTTTTTATCCTCTATATTAGGACTTTCGCAATACGTTCAGATATGTGTATCCGAATGGAGCATTTCTTTCATGCTCGCAAAACACTCCACTTAATTAGGTAGGATGACGCTAGTGGATTAATTTTCCTATACTTTCTGCTGTCAGATTACCCTTCGTTCTTCTGACAATATTTCGATGATTATGGAATTTTGCTTTCGTATTTTATACGTTTTTAGAAGTGAAATGATTGGCGACGACGAAAGATACCCTTAATTCATAATGCTCTATTCATATAACTTTGCTAGTTCAAAAATGGCATGAGTCAGATTAATTTTTGACATGGTGATTTATGTTGCTATTGGAGAACTAGAACCGGAATTATGTTGAATTGCAAGGTATTTCCCATTTCTACCAAAAGCTGCACGATTCAAGCTTACTTCAAGTTGTAGTTAAGTCATTTAATGATGAAATGTCGTTCAGTCTCCCAGGGCGGCTTGTTGGACAGGTTCCAGACAAAATCATATTGACACATAGGCATTCCGAATCCTGGCAATTTCGGAGGTTGAGATGATCTCTGAGCTTCGCAATTTTGTCACAAACGTTTCATCACCAATCGTGTTGTTGTTTTCAGTAGTGTAATGTACCTTAGTGGAGCCTCGGAGAAGGCGCGCATATAATGTATTGTGGCAGTTTTTCTACCAAATTCTGGCTATAAGTTCAACCCAACAGAAAACAGCATAACCCATCAGAATCCATGCAGCAAAATAATTTTACCTAAATATTATACGTAAACCCTCCGGATTTATTCTCTACGAAATGCGTTTGCACAAATTAGGCAACCAAATAAGTTCAGACCCAAATAATGGTCGCAAAATGTTGCCACAAAGCACTAACCAATTGGTGTATTTTTTCACACCCTTTGATATAAAAAGTTTTATGCCAACAATTATGTAAGGCAGGTTTTACTTGCTAGTGAAATTGTCGACGTTTTCAATTCGATCGTAACACTAGATTTAGGATAAAAAACAGTTCAATATATTTGTAGTACTGGGAATTTACTGTATATAGAGCTATGAAATTATGTATTTGGTACATCATATTATTATGGTGGAGCGTGAAGCACTTTACTTGGAAACTGCTTCTGTGTGGGGTAGTATTTATAGAAATTGCACCCTCATTACCACGCTCTATTTGTCTTATGAATTTGTGCTTGATAATGCAAGTAAAGCAATACCGTATTAACAATGTTTTTGCTGCCTAATAAGTAGAGAATAAAGACATATCCACAATTCAGTCTGACAAAGCAGCTGAATAATTAGATCCTAGCATGTATCTTTTGCTAAGGACTCTCCAGCAACTTGCATCATATGGATACTAAATGGTAAGTTGAACAATGTAAACCATATTCTCAGATGGTCGTATTAACAGAGGAGAAAGTAAGTAGCATTCCAATAACGATTTGTTATATGTACATATACAATGTCATCACTGATTTTCTGAAATGGTTGGTAAAATCTATTACACTGAACAATGAATGTTTCGAATTATTTTTAGACAAGGCGGCTGCAATACGACAATCAGCTAGTTCCAGCTAATGAATACAATGGGCGTGCACGAAAATGAACTTTTATGCGAAATCATCAAATACAGAAAATGGCAGCGGGTGTTTGTGTTCTGGAAACCAGGAAAGTAACAAAGCAGCTCGAAGTGCAGAATAAGTGCAAAGAAGAAACTATAAGAGAAATTTGGACAAAATTCCGCTGTAGTCTACTAAGTTGTAATGTCACATGAAAACAATGTACGTGATCAAACTAGGTTGTCACCATCATTACTGGTAGTTTTTATAATTTCAAGCATGTTAGTGTCCTCTAGATATTTCGTTGGAGCGCAAAATATTAACAATACATTTTGCGTTGGTGATTGTATTCGTTTAAGTTCGGCTGTAGAGTCATATTATTGTACGTCGTCTGATTCACTATTTTTATACTTAACGACTAAAATTCATTTGGCAGACAAAATCCTGTTGATTGCTATTGTGCTGCAGGTTTCAGGATAAGAAATACCATATGGCTGTCAGCCAGTTTTCTGTTTTATGTATCATGCCAAGCCTTATTGCTTGCTAAGTGTATATTTCTACCAGCCAATGAAGTCCTACAAAATACTTGATGCCTAATTAATTTACTCGTTTCATGAGTTCCGTTACATAATAAACTATGTGGGATTTGATGATCGTTTTATGGTGCAGAATCTGCACCTTCCTAAAATTATATTCAAGCACCTGAAGGACTTAATAGATGTGGGTTTGGACTAACGCAATGGTGCTCGTTGGCAGAAAAAGCAAGTTGCTATTACGGAGCTGGAAATAAGGATAATAATTGGCATGGTCAAAATAACGTATGATGTTGCATTCTTCCGTCAAAACTATGAATTCAAGCTTATAAAATAACTGAATAAATTCAAGACAGTTTATTAAGCTTGTGAACGACTGGCAGTTTGTTCATGTTAACTTTTCTAAAATTCTAGGTTGGGCTGCATTCCCGAACGCAGAAGCCGGTTCTTCCTCCCAAACATTTTGGTACACAACTATCTGTGAGAACTTCCTTGCTCTTCGTCCAAATGCAAATGTTTCAACATTGACGAAAACTATTTTACACATTGATTTGAATTATAACTATTTAACCAAATTTAAAAGCGCCTTGATCACTGTGACAGAACAAGCATCGGATAATTCTGCATTCCAGTCGGATGCAGCACACATATCTGAGCCATCGCTTTCGCCTGATTGCTTACTGAACCCAAGCTTATATATTGATGAAAGCCTGCAGACAAAAGCTCAACGTTTTAAAGCTTGGCATTTGCAATTATATTGTGAAGTACAATGTTCGTTATTGTATGATATTTCGAGATAATAGTATTTATCTAGCCAGTGTGACTGACCTCATTTTCAGTAACTTGCGCTTGTATCTTCGTTTAAAGTTTTTTTCTGCAATACTGTATTTTCCGTCTCACTGTGTTTTCCACAAAGTAATTCAAAACCACGGCATTCCCCTTTACATTTAGTAGCATATGTGTCTTCTTGACTCCTATATTTCCGCTAATGTTCGGGAACATTTTCCTTATTGTATTTGTCTAATAACTGATAATATTACTTTAAGAGTTAATGCATTTTCCTTTGCTGGTTTAGAACTAGCCGTTTTGTCGTTTGTATACATATTAGAAATTACTACGGAAAGGAATATGAACACTTAGTTAGGAAGCATCTTAACAAGACTTTCTCAGTGCTAATAATCAACATATTGCTCAATAAACGAAAGTCAAGTTACTTGCGACTTTACAACGGTAGCTAAAATTCAGTGTTGCAGAAGAAGTATCACGGTGACATGGCTCTATCCGATTGGTTCCCTACACAGGTCCTATTAGGATACATGTGTTAGTTGCAAAGGGTTCTTTTAAGAATGGTTAATGTGTCACTGAACCATTCTGGTATGAATGAACATTGCCCTTTGGGGCGCGAATATAGAAATGGTATTTAGGGAGTTACACAAAGCAACAGTGGGGTAATGGGGGACATTCATTGTGTATTGGGCGATATCAACTAGTGAAGGGCCTTTAGTGTAGTTTCTTTGACAATTCTGACAAACTGAAACGAAATCTAACCTATCCGTGCTAAACCCTGTCATAATTTATTGACAAATTAACTCGCAAATTTGTCCACTAGTGTCAGTCGTGTTTTACTTGATCAGGTGCTAAAAAGCCTGGAGACAACAAAAGCGCAGTCGCTCTTGCTTTAGACAGTTGAAAGCCATAGACCCGTAAAGAAAATTAGAAAATATATTGAATGGTTGAATATATTTTTGTTTGGTCGCCGTGGGCAGGTAGTCGCTACGGCCGGTTGGATTGCGTTTTGTAAATGTTTTTATTGTCTGGTACAAACTGCTAGCTTACACCGGAAGCCCTTTGATTTAACCAAATTGATTTGCAGCATATACCGCTTGCTCAACGAATCCAAAGAGATTTGAGTAAAATACCCCAATCTTGCGGCTGATTTAAAAGTGAGAGATTGGCTAGAACTCAACTAGACGCCGAACCCTCACGGTTGAAATCAATTAGGATCTAAAGTCCAATTTCAACGGCGAATAACATTGTGTACCTGAAACTTAGAGAAACAGCGTATATAATGTTAAGTTATCAAAAATTATTTCTTATCTAAATGGGTATACAATTATAAGCAATATGCATATAATAAATATATATCATAATTTGAAAATTGAGGAAGACTACAACAAGGTCTTGAACATATAGTATGAACAGTATAGGGTACTGTACACAGCTTAATATCGCGTAAATCTTGACGTAATTGGGCTTTTTCGTTTTTCTATTGGCCTGTAAAAGCTGGGTATGGCTCTTGATCTAAGAGTACATTTACAATGCAGTATATTGTCCATAATATTTGCAGCTACATGGAATAATACATAATCAAGTTGCTTGGGATCAAACACATTTCAAACGCAACGTTTAAGACCACAATTAGATTAATGCAGTCAAGCGAACTATTATGATGGATGAGGATGTCTACTACACAGAATTTACTGAAATACAAAATGTGATGCCGATTTTCGAGCTATTGGAGTAAGTTTTTTGTAAGCAAATGTACCAATATGTAATTAGGTCAATCAACCAACCTGGAAAGGACAAACTTATGGCTGGTAAGGTTGCATTTGCTAGTTTCCTGCAAAATACCTTCTACATAATCAAAGGTAATTTAGCTGTGCTGAAGCATTAATGAACTATATGGGTGTTGAAAACGGATTCAAAAATCGTGGGATATTTCTCACCCAACGAAATGTATTTATCATGTGTTTTATCACGATTGACGGTAAAGTGTTCAGTGCAGTATAGCGAGATACTTGTTGTAGATGGCATCAGTAAAATTCGTAAGACTAAATACTACATTCTAGGGCCTTTCGTGTATACGTATTACATGGATGACCGGGCAAATATGTGAAATGTACGGAAAATCCATTAGTTCAGCGAGTAAGACTCACAGTCTGTGTG
>OX104067.1:106764107-106846999 GCA_944474145.2 Dicrocoelium dendriticum
GTGAGCTGTTTATTTGCGTGTCGAAGGCAGCGGTTGCATTAGGGAAGCTAGAGTACATAATGTGGAATAACCATCAGCTTACTATTGGTACGAAGCTGATAGTGTACAAATCCATGGTGCTGTCCGTTCTTCTATAAGGCAGTCAAACTTGGACGATGTACCGGAGGAATGTGCGACATCTCGAGTGGTGATTCTATAAGCAGTATTTGCGACGAAGTTTGCGCATTACTTGGGGCCACCGAGTTGCTTACAAGAAGTGTTGCGACCAAGTGGGATGTATACATTGGACTGTATACTTTTACTGAGCCACCTGAGATGGTTCGGTCATGTGAGCCGTATGGATTCAACGCGGATACCGATGCATCTATTATATGGTCAGCTGAGTATTGGGAGTCGGCACGTGGGGAAACCAAATTTACGTTTCCAGGATATGATCAAAGTGAGCATCTCACTTTCTAAGCTTGATTGCAGATCATGCGAATGGAAGGTGGTTGATCGGCAGGCATGCACGATCTGATCACGAAGGCAGTTGCGGAAGTGAGGGAGAAATATCTCATACAAGTGGAGAAGATGCGGCAAATGCGGAAGCGAAAAGCACCGATGGGTTGTACTCCATCGACATTGAGCGCATGGTGCTGTAGCACAGACGGTCGCGAGTGCGTGAGTCAGGCCGTCCTATTGAGCCATGAGGGAGGCCAAATGGGACAACTGCCGAGGCGTCGACGGGTCATTCGGAGAACGTATGCAGAACCGACGCAGCTTCTGTAGGTACTCAGCATTCCATTTACTAACCTCGTGCTTGCATGCTTAATCTATTTATTTCAGGTGGTGGCTTTTCAATTTTGTCCTAATGATGTTCTTTGCCATAAATCCGTAGGTATACTGTCGTTTATAAACTTGCACACTTCGCTTAAGCCAGCTGCAGATAATTTCTATAACACTTTCGTTTTTGTAGCATTTCCGTAAAATATACCTTCAGACCTGGTGAACTTATTTCGCATTCGTTTGTAGACAACTTATTTCATATGCTTATTAAGTTAAGATTTATGTCACCGTTTCCGTACGCAATAATCGATTTATTTTGTTTGTTATCCTTCACACTAGTGTTTGGCTGCTGCTTGCGATCTCCGCTGTGGCTGCGCTTGATGTATATGTTGACATGGTGCTTACCTGTCTGTTACCCACTACCTCGTCCACACTAGCTCTAGGAGACAGTTGCTCGTTGCTGGAGGGGACGGGGTGCACGGTCCTTGTGGCCGTGTTAGAATCAAAAATTGGTCTTATGCACTCAGTGTGGAGCACACTACGGTCCAGCAAACGACGTCTGTGCGCTTGGTTCCCCACATATAGCTTGACTGTGTTTATTTGTGAAGGATTGTGGGCCGGTTTCTTTGGTGAAACGTGGCTCCCATTAGCATGCTTCCCGATATTATTCCTTCGGGTTTACACTGGATAATTGGTGATCCGAGCTTTGCATGCATGGAAAGAGGGAACGTTTTGCTGCATTCTCTCAAATTATTTTGCGTGGATGAAGAATTGAACTAGTATACCGTCAACTTCGTGTTGTTACTAAGTTGCATTTGGTTGAGGCAGCCGTTATTTCGTTAATCTATTATATGTTTATCCATTAGCAGCTCACCGGGAATGCGTATATTCTTATTCAATTCTGCTTACATAAATGTGCTATTTGGAAAAATTTATACAGATGTTTGGCGCTTTTACGCTTTGCATTCAGTAGCGCGGCGAAAGCATGCCTGTACCACGTCTACCAGGCAAAGGTCGCGCGTTCCGCATTACTTTTCACGTAGAAGTCAGGCACATTCAGGCAAACCATTAAATAAAGCGATTGAATATGTCCTACTAGTATCAAAATGTTGGTTTCCAATCTTCGACACGTTCGCGTGTTGTGTTACGCAACCAAAGTGCGCAAGATCTTTTGCATCTAAGTGAATATCTGCAGGACGTGATGACTTTCATCTTCTGAGGACTGTGAACAACCTTGCAGTTTGAGGAATAAAACAGGGGCTGGTTATGAAAGGATTACCTAAATGCACTGTCAACCTAAGATTTAGGTTCATGGGATATCTATGAAAGGTGACCGTCCGCTTCATCATGACTTCAGCAGCGCAAAGCAATAAATGAAAGATTGCTTTTTGAATGCGAGAAACTTATGCGGCTCCAGCTCTAATCCTTGTAGAAAGCAACAACGGTTATTAATCCGTATATGACTTATTGTTATCGATCTTGTTACATGATTCCTACCGGTTAATAAGAGGATCATCGATTTCGCAAATATCGATCCTTTAAAGTGTAATGCTGTGGTCTGGGTGGACAAAGGCTTCCAGGAACTGGAGCTAAATGGCATCGGCCTGTGTCTCCCGGTTGGCAGATCCCTTACAAATACCACGTTTAATGAGTAGTTTTGTTATGATTGAAGAGTGTTGACGGGAGTAATACTGAACAAGTATTAAGCTTCAGATTAGTCTTAAATAAGTAAATAAAGCCTACGCGCTTTTACCAAATCAGGATGCAAGTAATGACTGTTGGTTTCTGTCTACCGATGTTATACGCTTGAGGACAAATCAAAGAAAATTGTTTTGGCTTACTCGGTGTTCTATTAACGTGCAAGTTTACGTTCTGCACTTCAATTGTTTGCCTTATTAAACCGTACGCATAATATAGCTCTTTAGCAAAAATCAAATGTCATAGATTGCATAGATTAACAAAACTTGTACCTAGAGATTTAGAGTGTCAGCGGGCTACAATATAGAATAAACCATGTTTCTGTTTATCGACTAGCAGTAAAACTGATTTAGTGCACTGTACATGGCGTTTAGCGAAAATTTACTTGCTAGTTGGAGCTGCTAGTTGGAGCTGTTCTGAATGACATGTTGCAAGTAAAAGATGCTTGGATTTAACGAACCCAAATATTAACAAATATAAAATTATTACGTGTCTAGTTGAATAAAAAGGCACTGGTTGATTTTATTTTCACCAGTTTTGTCTAATTACATGTTGGTCGCTCAGCACTATGATTTTAAACAGTCTAAATCAACGGAAAATTCTCGCAGATCCTGGCTGCCCGTCATTTTGCTACGTCCCTGGGTTAAGTAGATTTGCAATTTTAACTAAACGCTTGTTTTGGATACTCTATCCTAAGCTGTAGCTTAAGTTTAGGCAACAGGAGTAGACATTGGCTCCACCTGTTTTTGAGTCGGCAAATATGCAGCCGTGGCCCACAACAACCCGATGGAAATTCGTTCTATTCCTGGACCAACATGGCGATGCTCATTACATGCGGTTTGGTCATACACACTTATGGAAACAATTGTAGTCCTGTGTGTATTAGTGTCTCTTCATTGACGTTATATATAAAGTTCCTCATTTCAGGTAAAGTTTCTTGCAGAACTTATAACATATAATTATAATTCGGATATTCGTGGTACTTGCTTTCTAATCTAAAAGGATATTTGTCCGATGCTGCGTTGATATCTTGCGTTGTTACCCTTGTTGCGAGGTTTATTATCCTGACGCGGCGGTAATGAGGTGGATAACATGCGATCGCATTTGGTTTGCTAACGTTCGATGCACTGTGGGTGTTGATACAGAGTAGTGGTATATTTTGACAATGCGTTAAATTTGGGACTCCAATTGTGAAGTCTATTTTAGCATATCCGCCATAAATACCATAAAATACTTGGATGCACAAACACAATTGTACGACATTTAACATTGGCACTGCATGTATGGTTTCTGTAACCTATAAAAGATCAGGACGAATTTCTTTAAATATGTGACGTCTCATTTAATATTAGGGTTACAGAAATAATAAAATTCAATTTTGCATGTAAGTGCCACAGAACAAAACAAACAAAAATGAAGACGTATGGATGACTAATTCACTTTTATTTATATTACAACCTGGCGGCAATTGTTTTTGTTATTGACGATGACTTTGCTCTGTTGCAAAAGCTAATTTAAAGCAAGTCAAACTACCTTCACAGTAACGTTGTGTCACGCCAACGATGAATATATATGTTTGAGTAACAAGCGATCGGGTACTTAGATGGAACGAATTAGCTGACTGCTTGGAAAGGGCATATTATTAATAATACACAAATGATCCTTTGCTTTTCTTCATCGCGGTACTGTTAGAACAATGTTTGACTCTCTCAACGGGCTCTAATGATGTATGTTTAATTTCAGAATCTGCTTAATTTCTTCCATAGAGAAATATTTGGCTGTGCTGTCGAATTTACAACAAACTGTTCTCAAGAATGAACATAAACATGAAATAAAAATGATTTTACGTCTTCGTCTAATAAACGTGGTAATAATTTCATGTACGTGTGTGTGACACCGAGCGTTGCAGATCCAGTGATGGCTTTTCATCTTTAAATTCATTGGTGTGTTACTCAAAAAGCAGAAAATTGGACGAACGTGTGAGGTATGAGTTTTCGGTTAACTTGAGTTTATCCGAATTTACTTTTAACGAACCCTTTGTACACAATAGCCATGGACTGCGGAGTCCTGAAAATATTATCGTGCTTTTCATTGGTGGGTGTATATAATTTGCAGATTTGAAAGGTTACTGTACTCCACATGGATTGATAGTACTTAGAAATTCATTAAGCTGCTGTTGTGGTAGATGAGAACAAAGGTTTTGTAAAGAAAGCGGTAAACTTCATAGTTGTGAGTTCAAAATATCTGCTGCCGACATGTGTACTTGATGTACTATAATTACGAACACAGTTATGACAGTGTGTACAATATGTTTAGGATTTTAGTACAAAAGCACGGTTTCAGCCTAGTGCTTGATTATACGTTTTTCTATAAGTTTTCAGGGAATGGGAAAATTATAATACCGACGGCCTTGTTCGATTAGGTTATTTTCCTGACAGACAAGCCGAACCAAGTCTCCATGATGTTAGATTGGTGGTTCGGGTTTATTCTATCCCAGAGAAATGTTTGGCGGCAGTGTTTCAACATTTGATCGGTCTCCACACGGAAGGCGTGCTCCATACAAAAAGCCTTGAAAATATGTTTAATAGCACGGTGATTCAGTAGATGAAAGACACTAAAGAATTAAATCACAGTCCCTTTTATTTCCTCCTGTTTTTTGATGTCATCAAGAGTTGGCGCGTGCATGGCTTGAATACCGACCAGTATCAGCTTCAAAGTTCCGCTCAATGAATACTGCATTTCAAAGTGAGATAATTCGAGCTACTATCCTGACGACATCATGTAAACTACGATTCTCTACTCGAAAAGAATATGCTGCCAAAAGTAAGTGTCGAAATTGACTATGTTTTCTGGTTCATGATAAATTGCGTTGTTCCAGGCAATCCGAAAATGCCTTGAATACTGGAAACCTACACCTCCAGCTTTTGCGACGGGGGTTGAGACAAACAAACAGTTCCAAATTTCGACAAGTGCTCAGTGCTTGTGTCCGCCCCTGTCAAATACGTAATTCATGCGCGGTATCCATGGTGCAAACAAGACCTTAACTTTCTGGTGCAGCCACAAGTTCGGTTATACAAGAAAGTACTTAGTATGCGCAATCGTCTATACCAGGAGAGGCAGAAACCATAGAAGGTATTTAGCAGACGCTAACGCAGATTACGGGGCACCCTGCGTATAGCATACTTTATTCCGCACAACCCAAGACAGGCGTGTCCCTCCTTACTTCGACACAGCAGTAATACGAAATTAAGTGGGTCACTCATTGAATCTCGCACTATAGTATAGCCATTCAGAGTGCCGCAGGAATGTCCTGTCCATTCGTGTATGCCATATTTGGAATGCTTTCCCAGATTGGGTCATCGTTTCAGCTGCCCTAACAGTAGTTAAACGACGGTTGTATGACAAATTCATCCACTTGTACATTTTATTTAATATTATTCTGGGAGTGTGCCACGGGTTAGTTGAGTTAACCTCTAGGTGCTATAAGTCTTCACGAATTTCAGAACTATCTGGAGCAATCGGTAACACATTATTACTGCTTTCTAAGTAGCTGTATTATTGTTCCCGTTAATTTGATATCCTTACCAACCGTCCAACTGGACATGAAACTCGGCGCTTTTTAACTCGTATAAATTACTGTTTTGTGTAGATGAATCTTAAGCAATTCACGATTGTCGTCCAGTTCAAAATGTTCCCATAATCTCTTCTTCCCTTGGCGTGCATAACGAACAAAGTTTCAAATTCAGAGTCACGACATTTCCACATAGCATGGCTACATCAATATTCACATAAATATATTAAGCGCAGTTAAATAAACATGTCAATTGTTAACGAATAAACTTTTCGTTCAGTTACCCATCATACTTTTTGTATTATCATCACCATGCATATTCAAGCGTGCCTCACATCGACGAAAATAAACCATTTATTTAGGGCATTTGCGCCCAACAATGTACATCGCACTACATTCCAGATGCAGCATGCTATCCCAATCGAGTCCCGTGCCCCAATTTTATTATTAGACCAGAGTTGCACAGATATTTAAATAATCTGTGGTGGCGGTTACAAAGTCTAGGACCCAAAACCCAAACTAGCCTGTTGTCATTAGACTTGGGCGTAGATGCCTAGCAACTCATGTGATTAGTTTTTGGCCAACGGCACTAATACTGCCATTCTTATACAAGATTGTGCACTGTAATACAATCAACGTTGGATAAGATAAGGTTGGTAAAACGTATAAATCAAAGGTTATTTTCTAGCAACTTGCAAGGATATCTAGATGAAATAAAACTGCTAAAACATGGGGATGCTACGCGAACCTTTAGTGTTTAAATAGGAAAGGAAGATGTAACCATTTTATACCCGCAAACCTGTGCAGTATTTCGGTATACAAAACGAAATGCTAAACTCCATTTACACTACTGTAATGCATTCTCTTATTTCACGTTTTCATAAAGCAATTTAAATCAGAAATACGCCGGCACACTTTACCGACGCTTCTCAGCAAACTGGTTATGGACAGTCGCGAACAGGCCAGAGTGGTCGCAAGCAGTTACGCTAATAAGAACGGGCGACCTGCACTTCAGGACATAGAACAATCATCGCATAATTCGCCGGTAGGATAACCCATGCTCTATCCACATAGTACATATGAATGCAACAAAACGCGATTGATACCTGAGTTATGCTAGTTCTTCTTACGTCCGGCAGAAAAGCATGCTATCAAAATAGTGTTCCTCGGTTTGTAGAGCTAAAACAAAATTAACTTCATCGGTAAGCATAGATAATTATCATTTTTCTGATCTTCGGTAGGTGGTAACATACAAAATGCGGTTGGTTGACATATGTTAAAATGCAAAGAAAGCTATCCGTTTTACCTAGTACAGTAACCTTAGCAGCGGCTAAAAATTAGTTTGGGATCTTTTAAGTTGATCCTCCATATTGTATCCATATTGTTGATATGATTGCCTCTGAGCAGACAAAATTTAAGCATGGCTTAGGTTTTTAAGCCTAGATTTTATGCAATATTTGTATTTGCAGTTTAGTAATGTATGACATTGGAAGAACAAAGAAGTCATCTAATGCACTACGCAGGAGAGTGCATCTGAGATTGCTTTAATCTGAGTCAAACAAAATGTTTTCGCGGAAGCTAGCTACCCTACTTTATGCTTACTACTGCATCGTTTATTGAAAATCTCCGCCATATATATTTTGTTTGGACGAATTTGTACGTAGCACTGGATCATCACAACTGTTGTTGTCCCAGATTTGCGACCTTTTCTATAACAGCTAGCTTGAATATCTCACTAATTTATCGCTGATATATTTCGATTTTTGTCCAACATATTTATCAATCACCAAGCGTAATATTTGCAACTGAAAGCATTATTTGGTAAAGGAACGATCTCGCTCGATTATTATATTAAGCTAAAACACAGTGACATCCAGTTAACTGCAACTGTGGTTCACTTAACGTTACTGGAGGTCGAAGCATGGTTCGCTGTCCTACTTTGTTGTTCAAAGGGTTGTTTTCGCTATCTAGCATTTAGTTATTAGCAGCAAATGATCACAGCAATTTTACAAAGCAATACTGACGTCCAAAACTGTCTATTCGGATGTCCGGCATTTGAATACACTTCGGATAAAATGTTGGTAATATTTAGGGGAATAAAATGCGGTGTTGTTGTAAATGCGTATTCGCTTACGGGAATTATAGGATCTTATATATCAAAATATCGTCGGATTTATGTTTATAAACTAACCTAAAACGAACTAGTCATTGCAAGTTACAGATTATTAAAGAGCAAATTATTACATACGTAACATACCCAATTTATTAATCTAGAGCTCAAGATTCCGATCCAAAATTTGGCGTAAGTCACAAAAGCAAGAGTTGTGCATTCCGTGAATACATTTATTTAGACCAAAAATTTAAAAAATACCTTAGGTTAATTTCGCTTATTAGGTACGTTATTATATCTATGAAAAATAAGCTAAAAGCGTTTTTATATCCGCGGTCAAAATGATTTTCTTCTGGTGAATATTTTCTATCTTGTTACGGAATTACCATTCAGTTTGTTTTTCGCTCACTTCAACCAGTGCCTGAAGAAAAATTTAAGTAATCCTTTAAACCTTCTGCTATTGTATAAAATCCACGTTGAAAACAAATGTGTACCATATGTAATCCTGCAAAACACCTGGACTGAATTTAGTTCTAGTGTCAGTTTTGACTGTCCAAAGCTTGTGATTTTGCTTGAAACTTACTCATTAAGCTGTTGCATGTCGTACAAACAATATTATTAACGGGAACAGTAGCGGTGAATTGCCGAAGCGCCGACCTGTATTACGGTTAGGATAGGTAGAGTACGTCTCACTCCCTGGTTGTGTGAATTAAAGAAATTTACAGGGACTTAATATATTTTGTTAATTAATGGAAAATTGCATGTTTGTAGGCTCTTATATAGGTTATTGATGCAATTTTAAAGTCAAGTATAACACATAGAGTCAATGTACCCAATTACATGGACATTATGTGCTTTGCCAAGGAAACAAAATCTCATTTGATTCAACATTAGTGATGTCTGTTTGAAGTAATTTGCAACGTATTGTCTAGCCAATCATGCACTTGTTGTTCCTAGCAATGATATATCTTTGGCGGTAGCAAAGTTTCATGCAACGTGTTTACTCTAAACGCTACGGTAGGATTAATTGTCAGATACACAATAAATCAAGCGCTGCATAGACCGTTGATTAGTCAGGATCAATTAGTTGATACATGTCGTATCTTGTTGATACTCAATATCACACTAGTGCTGCTATCCTTTTGCCAACGTTGTAAATGTCTTCATTATTAGGAGGCATTTGCAATCGAAACAAATTATCATAGATTTGGTGGACAGAAGGGAAACATGCCGCATACAACACGCGCAAGGAAAAGTATAATTAGCGACTAGGGTGACCAGGCTTTTTAACGAGATTGTCGTGCATATCATCAAGCGGTTGTGGTCACAAATCAAAACAAATAAACTTTGCCTTCATTATGTGTTGGAAAGTGACCACAACAAATATATCATTTATTATTTATTTCCTACTGGATTACTAACCGCGAGGATGCCTACTAATCTGGAAAAGCAGCAGCTGAATGTTTTCGGCTATTAAGGATCGCTAGTTTTGCAAAATATTGCAGTCCGTTCCGGTCAAGATTTCGCTTGGAAGTTGCTTAAATACACACAGCATTCAGAGCACTGGTAATGTTTCATTTTGATTAATAATGAGTATGCTACTTTAGACCAATTATGATGGACCTTATTATTTGCTGCTAAAATATTGATTACGAATAACTTTCATCTGGTATTGAAAGGTAAAAGTGAAGTGCGGCTGATCAATAAATAAATGAATGAAAATACTAACTGATTATTAAATGAATAATTTTATCCAAAGTAGCATAAGTAAGTTGCCTGCAGCATTTAAGAAAGTGTTGCGGCTGTATTTACTATATCACATCACAGTTTAAACCTAAGCTACCAAACACTGCTTTGCCTTGAGCGTATGTTCCTGCATTTTCTCTTATTTGCTGATTTTATGCACAGAAGCAATCATTCGTGCTGGAGTATATGGGTTCTTACTTTCCTACACCTCAAAATAAACGTGCCCTAGCATGCTTGGCCTACATCTTCATTTGTTGCGCGCTCCTAGTTTGTGGTGCCAAATATTTTGAATCGTCTTGATCACCGTATTTTCTGCGCATCCAGTCCCGTTAGATCAATGACCTTGCTGTTATAATGGACAGCGCACGAATGTGGACGCACGCCAACATCAAATTCGTTTTGCACGTTCGAACCGAAAGCCCATAAATATTATTTTTTAATCAAAATATTCAAAAAAATGTAAAAGTACATGTCCCCCTATTCTGATAACAAATTTTTTTCTTTGTATCGCACTACATGTTAGCTTTGTTAATGCAAAAGGAAACGCATATTGTGTAACACATCGGCAACATTACCTAAAATGTTTATTTTTTAATTAATGCATGATTAGTGTGTCTTACTCTGACAATAGAAAAAATTGCATAATCTCAAGGAATAAGCCTTGACAACATCTTTCTTATGTTAGTGTAGGACAACATATCAATGCGAAATAAGACAAGTGCGATGCTTTTCTCCTTGGTTTGTGAGTCTGCTTCACTCTTTTAAGATTTTGAACGCTATAATTTATATGCCAACATCACTGTAGTCACAATAATATTCACCCTGATATCAATCGCAACGATAAAGTGAGCTAAGCTCTCGTTTGCTTGAGAGGCTGCAAATGTTGTTTTGTTAGAAACAGTTTTAACCCCAACATTTTTGTAAGTGGGTTCAGCTTGGAATTTCATCGCTAATTAGGTATTGGAATAGGCTTTGGATACCACTTTGTAACACCATTTGTGAGTAATGATTGTACAGTCAAAAGAAAAGCCACTCGTGTTTGAAACCAGCGGCAGCGGCTTCTAGCCGTGGCTAGCATCGCAGCTTGTGTGAATGTAGTTTAATTGTGATTAACAGGATTACAGGTTGAAAATTTGGCTAAATGTGCTAACACGGAGCAGTTCACTGTTTGCATCCCAGCTCCTTACAGAAAGTAGGGAGATGCTCACGAATGCGCGCCGACAGTCTACATGTGGTTCTTCCGATATGTTTCGCTCGAAATGTATGTGAAGTAATATAGACAGAAAGAAATACTCGACCGGGCAATTCTGTTCCTGAGTTATTGTCTCAAGATTGGTGTCGATTTATATGTCATGAGTAAGCTATCTGCGTAAAAATTTGGGCAATGGTATTCGAAAGAGTTATGGGCGATTCCCATAATATTCAGTAATCAAATTTGGAAAAATAATGCAGAAACTACATGATTTCGTACCATACTGCTTAACAAATACACAAAAACGTTCCGTGAGGTTCAAGCATCTTGTATTTATTTATTAGGTCTAAATCAAAAGCTGTTTGAGCTGGATTACTATTTTTCAGTGCAGAGCGACAAGAAATGCAAGATAATTGGCATGCCAAATTACTAAATATCATCTGAACATTGACCGTTATTCAGAATTAATTAAAGTTTGAAAGGAAGGCTATCCGTCAGTGCCCTCTTATACATATACATCAATTACGACCGCACCGCTTCACGTAAGAAAAAATATTGTTGTGGCTGTCTTCGTTTATTTTGTAAGCAACTCTTCAAACTGCCGACACATTCGCGCTTTTGTACTGGCTTCCTTGGCGCAAGCACGACGTCGATGCACTTAAGGCTCTGCAGCTTCGAGCGATAAAACTCGTCGAAGTATTGTTTCATCTCTCCTACCATCTCAGACCACAGTCCCAGGGATTGCATAGCGGTGAATATCGGCGCCAGCGAGATGACATAATCACGGTTTACTTAATACTGACGAACGCATTTAACCATGTCCCATTCTGCTGCTGATGAGCCAAACTTCTAACTTGAGAGGCCATCAGCTGAAACTGTTTACGCACCACAATCGACTTGGTTGTCGATCGAACGTTTTTCCCATGGTGTGTCCCGTGCCTTGAATGCTCTTACGACTCACCATATACTTGTCATTAAAACCACTCTATTCAGAAAGGCCTCGGCGAAACCCTTTCCAACTTGCATTACTTGCTGTAGTCTGTTCCACGTGCAGGAAGAAATAACCCAAATGTACTGTGTGCTTAATGGCTATCTCTGCAACGTGGCGCTGAGGATAGTTGCAGAACTGCCTATGTAAGTAGCCTGGATGTGCCAACATGGTTTAACTTATCACATCTGTTAAATGAAGTAAACCACGGGCATGCGTTTTCGTTGCGTTTATCCTTCCTCACGCATTTATTGAAGCATATAGGTACTTTACAAGATTTGACGTGTGCGTTTGCCATTTCCAAGTAAACTGAAAATTTTGCAATAATACATTTAAATCATTGAACGCTTAAATTAAGTATTTGCTTTTTCGGTGATCCATTTAATGTTAATTTTTACCTAAAGCATCCTACAGGGCTTCTCAAGCACACGCCTATTTTACCCGTGATGAATAATGGTTTATTGTTCATTGTTCTTAGGTTCCTTTGCATTTGTTTGCCTCACGATCGTCGGCGGACCAGACACGAGGAATTTATCCAACAATTCGCGTCGTCGTCGAGCCCATTGATTATACCTTCTGTCGAACCAATAAGTCTTCATTGCTTCCGCTTTCAGATACTTGAGAACTAAGAAACGAGCGCACAACTATTGTAAACATTATTTTATGAAGGAATAATAGGAATAGATTGCGGTGATGATATTTGAAACTTGGGCTTCGCAACATGTATGCCAACAGACAAGCATTTAATCGCATTCCGCTCCATCATACCTTAACATACCTCTAACGAGTTGCGATCAAGTAGTACATGGAATGCAGGTCCTGAATCCTCTGGAAATCAGTGACAACTCGATAGTGTTAGGCGTTCGGTAACTGCCGCTATCTTAATCTCGTCTGTTGGAAACGTTATACAATTACTGGAAAACCGACTTCAATAAGCTATATCGAGCCGCAAGTGAAGAAGATTAGTCGCTACCACAGCCTTTGTCTGATATAACAGAGGGTGTACACTCATTGTAAGTTTATTTCTTACACCACGATTATTTGAAAGCTGTATAATTGAAGTCGCTTTGGCTCGACACAGAGTATGGTCAATTAGCATGACGGAGACGCGCATAGTGGAATAAATTACTCGTCTCTGGTTTTGCCGACGGTTATGAGGCGTACAAAAAGCAGCGGAATGTATGCTACTGTGAAAAAGTGCCAAAGCTTTGACAGTTCGAATAGGAGCTTGCGATTCCAGCGGGAAGGGCCACAAGGAGATTTTTATTTATGCGAAGCGGCACTTGAGACCCGTAAGTGAAGTATTCGTGTTAGAGGGCACTGATGGATAGTCTATGTCCCGCAGTACTGAACGTCCGTCCGCATTGCCGGAGCAATTCTACTCCGTATATACTAGTGGAAATGCACCTATGCCGATTTAGACATGTGTAGCTTTTAGTGAACAAGAGGGGCTTCATTGCAGTGTATAAGTTGTCCGCAGTCTTGATTGCACAATATCTGCCGGACTTGGTAGAATTAACCCGCTAACGTTGAATTTTAATCGGCCATCAGCTCGTCTTCCATGACAGCTTTGTTCAACGGAACTTTGTCTAAGGGTACACTGCAGAGCGACTGGAAATGCTTGGTTGTGAAGCCGATTCCAAATTATGGTGACGCACACAATGCGGACAAACGCCGGCGGCTTTGTCTCAACTCTGTTATAGAGAAGGCAATTAAAACATTGAAAAAATGCGTCTTCTCTAGCTGCTGTACTAATTTTATCCCAAAATTCGGCCCAAAATTTTTCATGCAGGGCCGTTCGTGCAAAACCTACTTGCTGTTAACGCGACAGGAATCCTTGTAAGCGTTGAATTGGGGGACTTCCGCTATTGTTGTCTACATGGATTTTAGTAAAGCTACCAAAAAATAAAACAGTTAGGCCTTGCTGCACAAGTTGAGCATGTGTGTTGTTTCTGGCTTGCTGCACCGGTAAATCAGTGACTTCCATATTGAGAGAAGATTGCGGGTTCATATGAATGACCACCTAACTGGTAGGTATCCCACCAAAGCTGCCCACCCCAAGGCACATTATTTAAGTCCATTTTATTCCTGATGCATATCAAGGATTAATCGGTAGGTCTTCGCATTATTTGCGGATGATGCAAGTATTTGAAGAAGTATTTCTTCTCGCGGCGACTGTGAGGTCCTTCAGCAGGACTTCGACTACCTATCCCGGTGGTCTGTAGACCTTGACCTACTGATCAACACGGCTAAGGTCTTGTATATGAAACTGGGGAGGATAGCAATGGAAGTGCATACACGCTTGTCAGCCATCCACTGCATCCCATCATTTTCGTAAAGGACCCAGTCATTCTGTGATCTGGAGTCCGCCGGTAACACAATCAGACCGTATGCAAACATAGTTCCTTTGATTTTGCATATAGGTGTAACTTCTGTACTTGTTCTGAACATATTTTCAGATGTCTGTTCGCATCCATAATAAGACTGGTGCTTGGGCATTGCTCATTCATCTATTGACCGTACGCAATAGATGGGGTGCATATACTGGGACCGTTCCAGTATGTAGCTAACCGACTCATCCCCAGTTTGCGGGTTATATCGTACGAGGGCCGGTGTAGGAGACTAGTGCTTCACCATTTGTCATATTGTATCATCAGGAATTACCGAATATTGCATATGGGCCATTTCCTCATGTTGAGGCCGCTGGTTACGTCCGCGGACCAAGCAGCACACGCTGTCTATGGTACGAACTAGTTCTAGCGTATTTAATGCACACTGATCTCCCTAAATGGTAAATATTGGAACAATGGCCAGAGACATTGATCGAGGCGAAATCGGCGTCGGAAGTTAAACTATTTTTTGACTCAAACTAACGACTACAGATATAGGGCGAGTATAGCAACGGGATAAGATGTAGGGTAAAAGCAATATGCCTCCAACTTGCAGGCATTATCAACGTGATTCCGCGCATTTACCCGATCGACCTATGATGGAGCAACACCGGTTATCATCTGTACGCTCCCTATTCTTAGTATACAATCTGCTCAGTAGAAAGGATCCTTAATGGGTAATGTCGCTAAGTATCATTCATTGAATACACCAAATGAATCATAACTTTAACGCTTTGCTCAATTTAGCTATCTGAATCAGCGTGCATGTATTTTGTAGACCATAGGATGCTAGATCGATAAATATTCAATCGCTTTAGCTTCGAAGTAGTTTTAATCAATTTAATGAGTAAAAATAATTGAGATCAAATTAGAGGGTTTTGTCATAATTATTTACTACAAGGTGCTTGCGTGTGTTTGACACGTGCGGAAGATATGATCTGAATGATTGCGACCAAGTCACGATGCAAAGCAAGTCTTGGCTTATATTCCGATTGAGGCGGTAGCACTTATTTGTCTATTACTATAGTATGTTGACATTATTAAATTGTTTTGCGTCAACAAAGAAGACGACGAAGACAGATTAGTAAACATTGTCACATTGTGTGCCCTGCACTTGATGGCGAATCCGTTGAATTATAATAGACAAAGGAACACGGAATTAGGCCCCAATGTTGCGTACACTGGGATGTCGACGGGAATCCACATTTGAAGAAGATACAACTCGACTCTACCTTAGACACGATCCCATAATTCTACGCGGGAATAGAGAATAACCTTTTACGTATTGGTAACGGCGACGATATTGACTTCTGGCTAAATATCGTTTGGAGTCTACCGAAAATTGGTAAAAATACAAAATGGGATGTTCTCTTACAAACGGGTATAAACTACAGTCTAAATAATTAAACAATGCATGCATCCTATTGCAAATTGTTGCTTGATTTGTTACTCTCATACATATGCAAATGTGCATTACTGATAACTCTCGAGAAACCTGGTACATTTTTTATTTTATGATCCAATCGTATGTATTGTGGCAAAGGAGCGCCGTGAATGTTTGAATCTGCAAATCTGAGCAGAATTTCCCTGGGCTACATTTCAGTCAATCAATATATATACCTTTAACTTCCGGACGAGGTGGATTAATATTGCTTTGGGATCGTTTGTCGTAGCAACGTTGCATCCATATAATCTTAAGCTGTATTCATAATTGTTGAGATTATAGGCATGCAAAAGACAACCGCTAGCACAATTGACGGTAAAAGCTAATTATTCCTGCCTTAGTTTCACTCATAGTTTATCATTAAGATATACCTGTGTATAAGCTGTTTTAGCCTCTAGCTTAATATTACGTGGGGAATAATGATATTCCGTTGGTTACATTAGTTTATTTGTATACAGGTTTAAACTATACCTTTGCTAATTGAACAGTGTGTATGTGACATTATTAATGTAAAACTCTGCAATATATCTTCATCAGTTTGCATCAACATTTAGCATGAAAATGCACGGAGTTTGTAATAAAATTTAAGGATATATGCTGTAAGTTGGAGTGCTAATGCAATTGAAGGCAAATTTGTCCTCTTTGCTTCACACCTAATAATATTCCGTTTGTAACTTAGTATAATTTATATTTTTTGATTATTAAACAACCAGGTTCACAATGGCAGTGTTTGCGGTGATTCTACTTGACTCAGTATTCCATTACCGACGCGAGTAATACATTAGCGGTTACACGCACAATTCTTCATTTATAAAGGAAGTGCTTTTGATATTTTAAAAATGCTTTCAGATTGATTTATCACAGTGCAGAATTGCCTGTCTATTAAACACCGTGCACTCACTAACTCGCCATGGGGACACTAGCAACTGATCGTTGTACTGTATTGAATTGCTTAAATTACTGAGCAGATTTATGGAAACTAAAACCGCACTGTTCTAAATTGGCTGTCGATTAGTTGAATGGGTGTTACGTACGTACATATATTTTAGGAACCCAATTGACTGAGACGCCTTTGTACCGATTTTCAAATTGTTCAGACGCATTTAAGGTAGGTTTGTAAACCCTAGGAAAAAGCAGAAACAACGATTAGCAGCGCCAAGTAACTCATTCATCAAGCGTTGCTTTGCGGAAATGTAAGTTACCATTAAAACCTTTGTCTGTACGATTTAATCCAACATAATTTTATATTAAGCAAACCGCGTGGAAAGTACCATAGATATAATGGTCCACGGGAATATTGTCGCAACTATTCAAATATTTGTATAGTGGTAGAAGACACAAATTACAAAACACACAATATTAGATGCAATATTCCATATAACCACCCGAAGATCTACGTCCAAAGCCTCTTAATTAAGGTCGAAAATCACTGAAATGCGATGGCATTGAGAACGAAGATATCAAAACGTTTTGCTAAAGATTGAACTAAATTTATAATCATTGCAATTTTTTTGAGAAATAAGCTAAATTAGTATATTCTATAACATCACCAAATCAAGTTAATTGAATTTTAATGCTTTTTTGTGGCAGCACAGTGCACAAACTTACATTGATTTTAGTAAACCCCACAGAATATTGGCAGATAACAAACGTAAGGTAACTTAGGCATAAAGCCAAGTGAAAAATGCAATAAGTCAATGTCGATCCTATGATAAATTACAGAGAATGGGACTTACATGATATAGGACAAAGTGGAATAAAACATCTAGTACGGATCACCAAACAAAATTTGGCTATAATGAGATAAGAATATATTCATTATTTTCGGTGCTCCAAAGCCAAGAAGATAGCTGTTTTTATTCGGAGTATGTTGGGGTTCTAGCACGTGGTAATTCGGAACACGCCTGAGAATTCTTGGAACAGAAGATACAAGTCGAGTATTGGGTCTTCGGCATAATGACTCTAGACCATTACGCAGTATTTTAAACAGAAAATATTCAGTCTAATATGAAATGAATGATTGAAGTGAATAAAAAATTTTGACCGAAAATTTAAATCAAAAATGTTGCTTAAACATAACAATGGCCACAGATTGCTTACTCATTTTTTTGAGAGAAAAGAGAGCGAAATAACTACCATTTGCGATCACCAGTTGGGAATTACTTCTTTCTCTCCTGACCTAACTTAGCTTATGCTTTGAATAAATCATCAGAGGATTTTAGTCACACCTTATATAAAGGAACCTACACCTAACATAATAATACTTGAATTTCTGCTACAAAAATTATTTCCACTGTCCTAGTTATCAATAAGTATTGTTTCATGACAACGAATTATTGCACGCTTTAAGTTGCGAAGTTAAGATTCGTTCAATAAGAATGGAATAATAGCCCTTTACTGTGAATTTACACTAAGCCAATTGGACCTGTACATAACGTGGACGACAAGCATTGTGTTTGTGTTATATCAATAGAGAAACTGCGACCAGCGCCTTGAAAGCTATCCATTGGTTGGGTAGTTGGATTTAATACTCGTAATAACTTATGAGTAAACATTAGTTGCTTAGCAAGTGACACGAGTATGTTATTTTCCTTGAATTATGCTCCCTACTATTGGATTTTGGACATCAATCTTAAGTGCGCCTTTTTTTCATACCGCAAAATTATGCATTTAGTCCATCATTCCAACTCGATAATTAATCAGGAAAACCCAAATGACGACAGCTGAATTGTTAATAAGGCCTATTTGAAAATTTCACTTACAAAAAATAAATAGTACGTTTGCAAGCAATTTCAGGTCATAGTCAATGCGTTTTGGAACATTTGCAGATTTAAGTTCCGCTGTGAATAAGTCCCAAAGTTAAAAAAATGCAGTTAGGAAGAGAAATTTACCGAATTATTATGTGAAACAATGTCCTTAGCGCTGTTGCTTGATGATGCGGTAATTTGTGTTGCGAAAAATCGCAACCGAAGTTAGTTCCACCATTATATAAAAAGGTTTACATTTACTATAGAGCATATATATGTTTTATAAGTTGGGTCATAATCAAGCATGAGAGCAATACATCGAATCATAATTGCATGATAATACAAACAGTAATCTTTTTGACCGATGGAGCAACTAACCTGCAAAAGGCGGACCTGTGCTGTTGCGACCTAACAGGTTATATTGATATTTGTGTGCTTAATACTGCAATTAGATCGGGGAATACATAAATCTGCGTTTTTCCGGCTTAGTTAGATCCGGCACCTGTGCGGATTAACGTCACTGATTCTGGCTAGTGTCAGCCTATTATAGCTGCACAACATGTTGTCCGGGTGCGGTGTGTTTCTTATAACGGTAATCCGCAAATTATGCGTTGTGAAACCCCCAAATGGTGACATCCATGTTTCATTGCATCTTACCTCTAGCAACGTGTTCTAATATTTTACCAAATGAAGCTCAAAGCATAGAGGGATAGCAATAAGCTTTGCATCTGTTATAAATAGTTTGTACCGGCGTCCGCGTGTGGCGCTTGGTGGATGGACGTACTACAGCGGCGTTAGTATGTTGAGGTGAACTAGTTGATATATCCGGTTCCTCATAATATGACCAAATCCTAACCGCGATATGTAGTGTATACAGCCCGAATCCCCTACAATGCTCATCCTACGTCTTACCCAGTAAAGTAGGGATCCGCGAAATAGAAAACGTGATGCAACAAAAATATGTTAATGTCTGATAAAAATGACAAGGTTCAGAACGTATGTAATAACCTCCGCTGATGCATCCCGATGTTCCATAGCACGTGCTATGTGCTAGAAGCACATTATTGTTTTTAGCAATATCCAGGCTAAGTCGCATGAAGTATATATGTTAATGTACTGCATCGCAACATATACTGAATACATTTATGCGGTAAGTACGTACGTTTAACATCTCACTTCCACATTCACCGCTAACTACTGAGTACATCTTGGTACAGAATAATGTTAACTTCGCCGAGATCGTCACTTGTATGATCCAGCACCCTCCCGTTGTTGGAAACTGCAAAAAATACAAATCTAAGCTTTTGTGCACTTGCTATCTTAGATCTGCTCAGTGACTGTAACGACTTGCTGAAAGCGCTCTCCATGCACGTCGCTGACAAATCAAATATTCTTAGAGCTAAACATTTAAGGGATGCAAAAATACGTAATGGGTGCCATTTAACCACTAACCGCCCGGTAGTTTACAATGAGCGTATTGTGGCGTTTTTTACTTTTTTGACATTTTTCTGTAAAGAAATCACGTACACCGACCTAAGTGATCTCCTCGCAAATAACTATATTAAAGTTAACTGACATTCGAACGCACATTCACCATTTTGGGGCAAAAACCAGCATAATATGGCATTCCTTCTTTGAGCTTTGTATCACTGATCTTCAGGACAGTTTTCCAGGCACTAAAGCGAAAATAAATCTTGCTTTGTTGGTTTGAATATTTAATCATATCAAGCTTTATGTGCAGGGTGGAGGATGGTTATGATCAGTTTAAATAATAGCTGTATTTTGTGAAGGATATTTGCATAAACATTATGAATCCAATGACTTTCAAGTCAGCACATATGTTCCATCAGTACGTAAGTTACTTCCTTGTAGCGATTATTAATTGCATAATTTCCTTCATCCTGGTGGCATGGAACAGGAACATATGGCTTACATTCCCACTGTGGAGCATTATGACCTATAGACTACTCACGCACAAGTCAATGGACAAAGGCCATTCATAAATGACATTCCTCACTCCAAGCTCCTTCACCAGTACTTCAACTTGTGAACCAAAACCAAAGTTTCTGTCGTGCTGTAGAAACCAGACAAATTAAAACTCCGCTTTCTGTGTAGAGGAACTTTAGCGTTTTCAACAAGTTAAATCATGAAGTTTGCCATCTTTCCGGTTAGAGATACCAGTGACACTGGTTGAACAAAATTAGCATTATGTCATCGAATCCTTCAGCTCCCTCCACACCATGGGGGTTGCCTAAGGCCTCTTGTTCTTGAATGGCTGAATCATAAGAAGATTGCGCACCTCAAAGCAATATGCGGCGCCCAATCCTATTACTTATCTCTCTGTATTAGCCCGAAATATGCGTGGTAGGCAGGATACAGTAGTACATAAATAGTTCCACACTGCGACTTTGTAGTAAACTGTCTAAAGAGGTAACAACATATGGTTTCGTTCATTGAAACAGTGAGGTCTTTCAGCGATAAGCAAGATAAAAATTAACCAGAGCTCCCAATCGATGTTCGTTATGAGGTGGGTAACATTGACAAGGGGATTCCTTTTCCACGATTACATGTAAAAAATAAATCTTTCGCATGCCAGCATTTGTTGCATGGAACGCAGTTATTAGGCGAACGGATATTGAAATTAAGGAAACCGGCATGATGGAACATTTTGTTTGCATATCCGTAAACAACACATTGGTATTACTAGACTAAACCTAAAACATCACCGTTAAAAATTTATGTTGCACAGTGTCAATGTTGAACACGTTCCAGGCACTGCAGCTAACCTATTGGAATCAGACACTAGACAGGTGAACTATGCCCAAGCAACGGTCTTATTATGGAAGAGAACAGACTGGGGACAGTACCTTTAGACAAAGTGAAGTCGATACAACTGTTTGCTAAAAGCAGTTCTACTCCGTTTGCTTACAGTCTGTTCGTGTTTTCGGTGGACTTCAGAGCAACGCTCGAGGTTACGCCTAGATTCCTTACATAACTGGTGGGATGCGGTTTGCTGTCGGTTAGGTTGTAATCACGCACATTACTTCCCCTACGCAGGCTCACAAACGAGAACTTGGCCGTGTTTATAGATAGGTAATCTTATATAGATAACCGGGATAGGCGGTGGATGGCCTACTGATGGACGTCACAGTCGCCGGTCGGATCAACACTCCACGAAATCATCAGCTCATCTGCATCTAATGCACAGGTCGACAAATAAGCTAAGGCGCTTGGTTGATATGCATGAGGAATAAAATGGCCGCGGTACTTTGTCTTTGGGTGCTCCGCTATTGGTCGGTTACTATTTGGTTTTGCCACAACTCATTTAACCTTTCACATTGTTTGTAGGTGACATTTTTTATGGAGGATGACTGAGGGACTGGACGACTGCGACATACTCCAGCGGGACATTGACAGACTCTCAATGTGTATAGCATAGGTTATCCTTCAGATCAATCCGGTCAAGTCGATTTTATGAGACTGGGTAGGGATAACAATTGTCGTTTGAATTCTGGCCGTCCAACAGTTACACATATCGTCACCCGTGAATTCCTAGGTCTACTCTCAAGTTGTGATTTGACTTCCGTTGAAAACACGAATATGCTTCACTAAAATGGACTGCGCACGCTCCAACCGCAGAAACGCAGCTTCTACAATTGACCCGGATTTGTTGCCACTCCCCACTTCTCTTGTGCTCTCCGACTAATGTTAGAGTGCAGCTCACCTGCCGACTGCCTATTCCCTCGGGGCGACGTGTAAAAGATGTTGTTGGTACAGCATGTTACCTCATTGTTTATCCCCGGTTTAGAAGGTGTGCCATATGAGGACCTAAGTAAGGGATTTTGGTTGTACACCTTGCCTTATTCTCTAATGCTGTTTGTACTTATCACGATGCTACGGATATTACATCCGGACCGAAACCCTATACTGAAGCCGCTGCAGTATCTGCAATAACCAAGCAATTGTACAATTGGAATAATACTTTATATCTGAGGGATTGTGCATCTTGGGTGTCCTGTGGTTTGTTGAAATTTAATTTAACATGACTTGATGCAATTGCCAAGGTTGCTGCTTCCTAGTCAGAGGCAATTCCGTTGTTCCCACGGTCCACAGTTCCGAGTGAAATATGGACTCGCAAAAGCAGCATACTAAAAACAGATGAGGAATAGTTGTAAAATCTTTTTTAAATAACCAACATCGTGCAAGCAGCCCATTAACATTATAAGCAATAAAATTAAAGCTGTTTTTTTAATAAAGGATCTTCATTTCGTCCATGGACATTTGATGACATAGTTATCCGCTGACAAATAATGCCTTTGAACTTTTTGGATATTTGTGTGTTCCTATTAATTTATGAATACAATATTTCCATCTTATTTTCAATATCCTTCACAGCCCGATCGCCTCAAAATTTCAGGGACCATTTCACACGTGCGTTTTCTCTGCAGGTAGCATCAGGAGTAAATTCATCTGTACACACAAACATTTCACGTGGACTCAGACATCAATCGCTGTTGCGCGTTCGATACGTGGCATATTGATAATGGGAGCAAGCTTGGTATATTTACTGTAAACCTGAATTGAGATAGGCTGACAACCAGCTTAGTTTCATCCCGGCTACAAGATCCGGAGAATTTCGATTATATGTATTGTCCTTTTCGTTGACAAGATAGTACTTGAGTAGGAATCTATGGGCACCACATTTCGATTTCCAGGGCTATCTGTTTTGGGTTTCTGAGACATTGTATTAATATGCAAATGGTGGGAGTTTCGTCCAGGGTTGCCGGGTATTTGTGTCAAGTAGAGCTAACGAGTCTAACCACTTACTGATTTAGTTGTTTGCTTATTACTCTTTGTGTCGATTTACAATCGGGTCGAATATTGAAATGTAAAAAGTTGGTTTTCGAAGCGATGGTTTTGTACAAACTTTGTGGAAATATTTGCTCTAAAGAACATGCTGGTTTAGTCTATGGTTACTATAAATAGGCATACTTGCTTGCATAATGGATATCCAATTAAAACTGGGGATCAAGAGTGGATAGAGAAATCTAAGTATTTTATGGAAAAGTAGTCTTTCTTATATGTTTTTACGCGTATAGTTCTATGTGAGAAGCAAGTGTATTCTAGACAAAATAAAGCATACAATTGGTACACTTACATTGGGCATATTCTTCTCACATAATCCAGGACGAATGGACATTGACAAATAGCAGAAGGTGTACATCCGGTTTTGCTGCATTTTTCCGTAACTAGTCTGAAATAATTCATAAATCCAATCTGGTTAAACTCAGAAAAATTTATACGAAATCCGGCATCCGAATATGCATAGCGAATTTTCTATATTTACAAATTAGTATTACTCCTTATGGATATTAGAAATTTGCTGTAAAGAGCAAGCTGGTTTAGTCTATGGTTACTTTAAGAATGCTTATTACTTGGATATGGAATGTCCAGTTATGCACTGGGAATCTATGGGTTGATAGATATGTCTAATGATCCTAAAATAAATTTGTTTTGTTTATATTTTTCCACACTTATTAGTAAATTTGTCTATGGGAGAAGCGCATGTATTCAGATGAGAATACCATATATTTGCTAAACTTAAGATGGACGTATTAGTCTCACATTATCCAGGACGAATGCACACATACAGTTACTAGAATGAGTAGATCCCGTTTTGTTGTCTTGATTTGTTTTATTGGTCTGAACTATCTTTCACATATAGTTGGGTTACACGTAGCAGTAACATGGGACGAAATGCAACATCAGAATTTGCGTTCGGATTTTTATGCATTTAGAAATTCGCTTTAATGCTTTGTAGATATTGGAAAAGAAGCACCATGAGTTGTAAGGTACATTGATTAACACACTTAATGTTAACGAGAAACTGAAGAAAAAAATTACTAAAATATTTTGTTGGGAATGAAATAATTATGCGTAACAAAATATGACACTGAGCACTCTTATCTTGTATTTAAGTCAATGTATGCATTTTATCAGCACCATTTTTAAATTGATTAAAACAGAGCACCGGAGCGTGACAATATAGACCAGACGACATTCGTTAACACGGTTTGGTTAAACGTTATTACCAGTTTATTGCGTTTATGTTAGTGGTAACTCTTCCAATCTTCCATCTTCCTGCATATCCATTCAAATCACCCTCGTAGCCATATTCCATTGCAGTAATTAGTGAGCACTTACGCGTTATTTGCTGGTGTCAACCTTTCACGTGCCTGGAGTCTTGCCAATCTCGATCATAAAATTTTGAGTATTCCGTCTTACTGGCTAGACAAATTACGTTGAACATGGGCAACTGAGAAATACAGACATCTGCCAAATTAAGACGTTCTCAATGGACTCCAACGCAAATCCAAGGTGGATGCCTTAATGAATTTAAGCATATATTGGCAAAATGTTCTAATTATTCTGATAGCAAACTTTTCTACACTCCACCAGTTTATTTTAGATACAGATGAAGAAGATTTAGTTAAAGATTTATCAAACTCAAATTGCATAACAGAACTTCATTATTCTGATCCGCATGCAAAAATTATGTCATGCTCTGTCCACAGAAACTATAAAACTACTAGTATTGCATAACGCTTCTCAACTTTGCTTGCAATTAATTTGCGAAAGGGTAAAACTAACTGTTTACACATATTTAGTTATAGCGCTATTTTTCATTGATGCCTAGTAGCTGAGCTGTTTCCCATATCCAGCTTTTGCTTATAATGATGATGTTGATGACGTTTTCGTCCTACTTGGAAAAATTTTTTTGTTGATTTGATGCCATTTTATAGAAACAGCGTACAATTATTGCTGGGATATCACGAATTCATCAGTTTTGGTTAGCTGGTGTACTTTGTCTACTGGAATTGGCATAACATGTTGATTTCTGAGGTGATCATTCAAATGCCACGTGGACGGCTTTATCTGTTAAACGCGGATAGCTTAGCAGATTGGGTGACGGTGGTTACTGTTTAGAGCGAGAAAACAAAGAACATTAGTGTTTGACCTGTGTCGTGAGTTATTGCAATGAATGGGCAACATACATGAAAACGTGGTTTGAACGAGCAACAGCATAATTATCTGGAGCTAATTAGTCATGAATCATTTACTTATCCTTAGGAAACAAAGATTTACTAAAGATGATAAAGTGGAATAGGTACTCATGCCGAATCAAAATGTTAACCAAAAATTATACAGAAATAGAGAGAAACTGCGAGGATATTGCGAACCACTCTTTTTCATATTACGATTCATGCCAAGCTTGTATTTATATAATTTGGGGATAACTGAAATTCACAGGCGTGCTTCAGGGCTCGGTCCTTGGAACGGTGCTGTTCTCTATATATATGTATGAGCTACAAGCGAGTCTTGAGGTACCATCGCTGCTACGGCAGATGACCTGAATCGTTGGAACATCGTCGATGTTCCTGGGGGTTCCGGAGCTATTCAGCGAGCATTAGTTAAGCTTTGGGGCTAGTCTACTTTATGGTTACTGCCCATAAATCAAGCAAAGTGCAAAGTTCTCCCAAAAAGAAGAAGGTTATCCTCCTACGAAGTACTTAGTCGGTGGGGTCGATCACCCACGTGTATCCAGCCAGATTGACCTAGGAGTCGTACCCTCTTCAGGATACACTCCGGCGACAACTGGAAGATGGCAAAGAAGGTTTCCGCATGTTGTGGTCAAAACAAAGTTCCTTCTGATTCTCTACGGACGGCATCTTTACGAGGCTTTTCTAGGCTTTCGTTCGCCCTCATCTCGAATACTGCGTCCACGATTGTCCGCCCTGCCTCGTCCGTGACAAAATGGAGCTAGAGAGGGTTTTACTGGTGAATATTAGGTTAGTCGGTGGATTACGGGGAAGGAGATACCCCGAACTTCTACTTAGTTTGGGAATGCATCCAACGCAATACCGAAGTCTTAGAGGATACCTAATTGTAACCTACCGTATCTCAACTGGGAAGCTTGGTCCAGATTTATCTTGGTTATCTAGTCCCGCTAGGTTGTGTGTTCTACGCGGTCATTACTTGAAGCTGGATAAATCGCGGTCCGAGCGGATTATGGCGGAACTCCGGCTGTCACGCCGAGTTATCAACCGCTGGAACATGCTTCCGAAATGTGTTATCATGGAATCTACGGTTAAGGGTTGGAGCGGAAAATTGACGCTATGGGTGGCAACAGGAAAACTTTCCATTTTCCTGACTAAATCGCACCCTTGTAACTCGCTTTGTTTCCTTACTTTTCTTCGCGCATTGGTATTATTTTTTAACTTTATTTGCTCTTCCACACGCTGTGCCTTCGACTTCACTTCCTATCCTTTGCTTACTTCATGGGACTGCCACAACAAGGACTGCTAGGGTAGGAAACGTGGGCATTACCTGGTTAGCCAGGGTGTGATGCTGGTGTTCCGTTTTAAATCCAGCAATAACTGAGCACTTCATCATTTCCTGGCTGAAGGATCCACTCAATATGGGACACTCACGGGATTATCCTATCGTTCCATTTCTAGTTGAAATGAACTGAACTGAACAGTGAAATTGCGCTTCAATACTTTAACAGAGGCGATGCGCAGATATTATAGGAAAGCTTTACCAATTAGTGTGAGACATTTTGTTTGTAAATTTTTAAGAGAAACATGTAAACTAAGAAAAACGCAAACACGCAACAACGAGGAGAACTACGGGACGCCGGTGACAATAATTAAATAATATGCAGCCTGAATGTGCGATAAAAAGCTGATTTATTAGGCTAAATAAGTGGAAAACTCGGAATGGTTCTGTATGGACGAATGCCACCAAACAATGTATGTACACTGTTTAGTGTATCCTTTAATTTGTATAATTAAGCACACATTGTGGGTTTGTCATATTCCAAGTATTTACATGTATATTGAACATTTTCACTGCTTTTATTTTGATTGAAAACATTGTTGATGCTATTCGGTAATTCGTTTTTATATTACTCGTATGCTTATGCGCAACGTATATAATTTTCGCAAAACTATTTTTAATAAGTAAATTTTTAGATAATAGATATATGAATATATAGGTATCACTTGCTTAAACTGCATAACGGCCGCTGATAAGCTATGGATTTCATGAAACCCATTAACATGTATTTTATCTACCGGAAGATTGTTTAAGTATGTTGGGAAACAATAGCGGTAGAAAATGTCCAAGTCTGTAAACAAAGATTGGATATACGAATAGTTTGTGCTTCTTAATTTGATAACACTCTTCGATAATTCTTTCTAAGCAGGCATTCTGGAGACTGGATATTCCTTTAAATTTGCTTTTAAGCTATTGAAACGTCTCTTGCGAACACTTGAAAGGGAGTACAGCGATAAACGCCTACAAGCTGGTTACGTTTTACTGGAGTACATGTGTCCCATTATTTATTGTTCAAGCGTTAAATAAATTCATCACGTCTCAGTAGCCTGGACAGCCGATATTTGCTAACTTCCATAAGATATAAAAATTGTGGAAATTAAATGGATGTTCATATACAGATGCCACTGTTTAAGAACAGTATACGCCTAAAACGTGTTTCTCGATTGTGTGCGTGAATAAATCTCACTTTAAGTGTTCTTAGTAAATGTTGATCCGATTCATTTACCTGCATTTTACAGTGCTTATGCATACTTAATCAACAGCTAGGCAACTTTTGCTAATGACTCGGTTTCGCTAGCCGCAGCAGTTTTTGAACCGGATTGATTTTAAATAAGACGTTTGGAGAAGATAAATATGTACTTATTTAAGCACTTTCTCTGCGAATCCACCTAAGCAAAAATGCAAGAATGAATTGGGAATATTACTTGGATTTATATAGGGTAATATTCGCTATAGAGTATGAAAGCTGACTCTATTAAATTTAGTTGCGTTCTCTAAATTTATTTAGGTCATGCAACTGTAATTTTCTTCTGCAAGTTACAGTTGAAACATAAATAGTTGGCAAATAATAAAAACGTTCTGGGTTGAGAAGGTTTTTAGACTTCATTAGTCTAAGGTTAATAAATTATGTTGTTGGAACTATGAGGTTTTTGGATGTTCAGTTCAATTACCCACGTTGAACTGGAAAACGCAGCAAACAATCTTTTACACGAATCAGATGATTTATCTTTTAATCATTTCGCTGACGTAAAGTAAAAGTAACTCACAATTCAACAACAGTAGAATAGTTTGCACTTTTGCAAATGTGATATATTAATTATACATGTTCATACAGGATAAAAGTCAAATTAACTCCGGTTTTAAACCGGGCGCTTTCAGAATCAAGTATATCAAATACGCATGCTTGTATTTGATATAGTTAGGCTTGTGCAACGTTTGCTGAATCACTGTCAGATAACAGACAATATTGTTCCCTACCTATAAGCCTAAATCAGTTATTCTTGCATCATATATGGTGTAACATGTAACAGTTGCAAATTCCATAAATAAATAAACGAATTTTCGATATTTGCTAAACCACTACACAATCATATTAATGACAAAGCTAAATGCATCCATAGGATAATTGGCGCTATCCTGAGCATTAGACAAATGGGCATAGAGCCTATCATTTTAGAAAAAGGTAAATAATGGTCTAGATTTGACTTTTTCTAAACATTCACATGGCGCTTTACTGATATCACTCATTGCAATAACCGAATTTTCTTTTTAAATATAGCCTACTTGGAATCCCTTTGCATGCTTCTAGCAACTTCACGCTAAGGGTATGCACAATAATGCTGAAGATCAAGTTTAATTTTCCAAACCCATAATGTTATGTCAAGCAGATCACGACAACTCGAAACCATGTGAGAAAATGCGTGACCATTAAATATATTTATCTACATTTGCGACGATTTTCTCACTTATTGACTTTTGGAAAACTGGAAAATATTAACAAGAGAACAAAACCTTTAAACTGAGTTAGTGTTATCCATTGCTAACTGTAAATATAGTAACAATAACTTGAGAGTTAAAATAAGCTTGAAATCGTGATCATAGCTCGTTCTAACAAAAGGGTGTGTTGCGGCTTTTCGTATTTTTCTTATATATATTGTTGCAACACATTCCGTTACATGGTAGATAACTGACATTCAGTGCGCTGTTTTATTAGTAGCAGCTGCCTGACTAACGGAGGTGATGCAAAAGATTAGCGGGATTAAGCAAACGATATGTGTTCAGAATGTTTGGATTTCCTATTTATTCTATATCAGAAATAAGTCGTATTTGCCACGGTAACATTTATCAGTTAATCTGCTTGTCCTGGAGGTCGTATTGTGGGATTTTGTAAAACATGTATTTTGTGCACGTTAATGCAGTTTACAGTTAAATTATAATGAAGTTTATTGATGGACTTTGGTACCAAAAGCTATGTTAGTTGATGCGTTTTCATGTTAACTTTAATGCTTTGTAAGATGATTTGATCAAATATTTTTATCAAGATAAATATAGCTACAGTTTTGTTATTATAGTACTTGTGTGAAAGCAGCATGCCTATAGAAAACGAAGTCAAGCTGAATTTTGAACGCTAATACATGAGCAATTTTAGCCACTCGCGGATTCGAGAACTTACACTTGATTCTCTGACTGTGAGTGCTACGCGGTAACTTGACGTTTTGTCGTGCCATACTGATCGAGATTTTTAGTTGAATTGACGTGGAAAACAGTGTTTGAATAAACACTTGAAACGAAATTTGACTATTGTCAAATTTCCTCTGATCCAAGATATCATGGATCGATTAAAGCGGTTCTGGTCAAAGCGTCTTTGGCGCTTACTGGTAATTTTTCCAGTTTTTCCCAGTTTTAACCCCGTTTTGCACCCCATTTTTTGCCTTTTTATTTTAGTCGTATAACTATTGCATACGTGTTATAATCAATTTTCGCACTATGTCGGTCTCCCAATGCACCGAGGCTGTTGTTCCTGATGGCTCGGATTCTGAGGTTATCGCACTTTGTGGCGGACCAAGCCGCAATGTACCAGTAACTGACGATTCAGGCGGTATGCAATGCGATGTCTGCAACCGATGGTACCATCAGCTTTGTACGGAGCTAAATACCGATCAGTACGCAGCGCTGGCCTCTAGCGAAAAGTTGCTGTTCCGTTGTGCCAATTGCTGCAGCCGCCGGCAAAGCCGCGTAGCCTTTCGTACGAGAGATGAATCTCTTGATACCCGGCTGCGAAATGTAGAGCGTTCGTTTTCGAGGCTCTCTGATCTTCGCTCTAAGATTGCTCTGCTTATGACGACGCTTCCGGTCTCCAAAAAGACAGATTTGATCGCTTACACTGATGATCAGTTTGTGGCACCTATCATTATGTCACCGGTCCAGATGGCTACCGACCACAAAAATGAAGCAGCTTCGGCCGTCTTATTTATACCTACGCTGATCGATGCCGAATTGCTGGTTCAAGGGTCACTTCAAATTAAGCGAAGAAGAGCCAGGTAACCTCGTAAGCTCTTTGCTAAACAAGAAGTTTTCTCGGCACCGGAAACAAGCCAAGTGTCGTTACTTGGCAAACCGTCTGAAGGTTGTGCATAGGCGAAGATCACAACACGCACTACTTATCAGCCGAAGTTGCCGAAAACCTTGGTTCTCACCAAGAAGACATATTCTGAAGGTGTGCTTGATTCTGCTCAAAGCAAAAAAGCCTCACGGGACCCTACTCCTGTTATCAAGAAGAAAAAGCAGACAAAATCTGCCATAAAGCCTTACGGTGAAATCGATGACCCTAACAAAAGTAAGACATCGACAATGGAGCGAAAAACATACGCTGCCGTTGCTACATCATCGGAGGGGCTAAAGACAGTTCCATCACCAGTAGTGAAGCCACCTGCTCCGAGTGCCGAATCAAAGACCCGTGGGGTTAATACACCCCGTCGTGGCGATTTTTTCATGGATAGTAGCGTTATGTTCCGTAAAGCGGCTGAATCTACTGCTGTCCTTTCCGCTGATCGCATGTTGGACGGCCTTCAATGGTTTAAAATGTGCGTAACGAAGCTTCTTCCGCCTGGTTTTCCAGGCGTTACTGTCAGGAAGCTTATTAGACTGGGGAACGTCCCAGTTAACCTACTAAACCCGCGACCGCGGCTACTTCTTGTGGTACTCTGTACCGCGGAGGAACGCAATACTCTCATGCGGTTTGCGTTTAAGCTGAAAGGTACAAATATTAGCATTCAGCCGGACCTTCCGCTAGCCGATAGGCTAAAGCTAAGGGAGGCCATCATGGACCTCAAAAGCAAGCGAGCGGCCGGTGAACAAGGTCTGCGGTTAGTGGGTTTTCGGGTGGTCAGCCGGCGGTCCCTTTCCGCCCTACTAGTGCCAGTACTGGTAGCGCACGACCCAGGTTTGGATCAAACGAAAAACTTCAGATAGTGCTAAGTAATGTGCGCAGCCTAAGGAATAATGTGTACGAGTTAGGTCTGCTTGTAGATGGGTCTCCTCCCGATATACTCGCATTCACTGAAACGTGGCTGTCTCAGGACATCACGGATGGTAAAGTATATCTATCTGGCTGCGCACTTTTTAGATGCGATCGCTCTGCTGGCCAACAGGGAGGGGGCGTCGCTCTTTATGTGAGCTGTAAACTAGACGTTTTGAAGGCTTGCTTATTTCAGTCGGCAGACAAGGCTGTTGAAGCTCTATCGGCTGTTATTAGCACATCCCCGGCTCAGGTTACATTTGTCATTGCGTTTAGAAGCCCTGGGAGCGTATCCAAAGAGGTACTTGCATTTATTCGCTCCCATTCCGCAAATAAGTGTTTGGTGATGGGCGACTTCAATCTCCCAGAGATTTGTTGGGCGGATCTTTCTTGCGACTCAGCGTCAGGCACATTTGGCGCTGATCTGCTTGAACTTACGCTCCAAGTATCTTTGCACCAGTTCATTGACCTCCCCACTAGGTACATAGACGCCCAAGTACCGTCTATCTTAGACCTTGTATTCGGTAAGTCACTCGATTTTGTTGATGACATTACTTACCGACCTCCACTAAGTTCCAGTGATCATGTTTGTTTGCTCTTCAATTGTATTCTGTCTAGACGCTGCCAGAGTATTGTTGAGTCTCGCCCGAACATATGGCAAGCGGACTATCAATTAATGAGAGCCGAGAATTCTGGTTTTCATTGTGAGATATCAGATGACGATACTGTCCAGGTTGCCTGGGATAAATTTAAGTCCTACCTCACAGAGGTCTCTGCTCCCTTCATTCCAGTCACAAGGAGAAAGGAGGCCCGAGCACAGCCGCCCTGGATAGATCTCACTGGCAGGCATCTGCTCACGAAGAGGTCTAGATGTTGGCGGACTTACCGTGTCTCTCCGTCCACCGATACTTATGACAGGTACCGTAAAGCTAGAAATAGGTGTAAGCAACATCTAAGGGATGCTCGGCTCAATTTTGAAAAAGTGTTAGCGGACGAAGCTTCAGAGAATCCAAAAAGATTATTCGCTTATGTCGAAAGGCGCTGCGGTTCGAACATGTCAATTCCAGTATTGATGCGTGATGACGGTACTCATGCGCAAAAGGATTATGACAAGGCCTGCGTACTCAGTGGGTAATATGCGGCAGCGTTTGTAATGGAAACCTCTTTGACATGCGTTGAGCTGGTTTGCAGGACTCCAGAGGGTTCAGAACTATCTGAATTTATTGTAGCGGAGACTGCAATTCGTAGGCTGTTACAAGGGCTGAACCCATCTAAGGCCTCTGAACCTGATTTAATTAACACAATACTGTTGCATGAGTTGGCTGCGGTACTAAGTGGACCGCTCGCTATTGTGTTTTAGAAATCGCTTGACAGTTGTGCATTGCCTTCCGAATGGAAAGAAGCTGTCATCTGTCCCATCTTTAAACATGGGGACAGGGGTCCGCCTGCAAACTACAGGCCAGTTAGTCTGACGAGTGTAGTAGTCAAACTCCTAGAGAAACTGGTGAGAGATTCATTGGAGAGTCATCTGAGTAGATTTAATCTACTCTGCAATGTACAACACGGATTCCGGAAGGGATTTTCGTGTCTGACGAATCTGTTTGTGGCTCGCGAAAATTGGGCGGATGCAGTGGATAACGGCCACACACTGGACGTGCTTTTCGTCGACTTTTCGAAGGCATTTGACAAGATACCCCATTTGTAGCTCGAGCAAAAGCTGTCCTCCTACGGGGTATCTGGCCGCGCCCTTCATTGGGTGACTGCCTTCTTGGAGGGTAGCGAACAATATGTACGGGTAGGCCGGGGCCTATCATTTAGTCAGTCTGTCCTCAGCGGCGTGCCGCAGGGCTCGGTCCTTGGACCGCTGTTGTTCTCTATATATGTGAATGACCTACCAACGGAGCTTGAGGTACCATCGCTGCTAGTTGCTGATGACCTAAAGTTGTGGATCATTGTTGATGTCCCTGGGGTTCCGAAGCTATTCAGCGAGTAATGGATAAGCTTTGGGACTGGTCTACTTTATGGTTACTGCCCATAAATCAGGCAACGTGCTCCGTTCTTCGAATTGGAGGAGGTTGTCCTTCTGCGAAGTACTTGGTCGGTGGGGTCGAACTCCCCGGTGTATCTAGCCAGGTTGACCTAGGCGTCGTACACTCTTCGGCTTTACACTCTGGCGACAACTGGAAGAAGGCCGCAAGCAGAGGTTTCCGCATGTTGTGGTTAATCCGACGTTTTTTCGGAGTCTTGACGGGCGGCATCTTTACGAGGCTGTTCTCGGCTTTCGTTCGCCCTCATCTGGAATACTGCATGCAGGCTTGTCCGCCCTGCCTCGTACGGGACAAAATGGAGCTAGAGAGGGTTTTACGAGTGGGTACTAGGTTAGTCGAGGGATTACGAGGACGGACGTACCCGAGCGTCTACTTAGTTTGGGAATGCATTCAAGTGCACTACGAAGGCTTAGATTAGAGACCTAATCCTAACCTACCGTATCTTGACAGGGAAGGTTGGTCCAGATTTGTCTTGGATATTCAGTCTCGCTAGATTGTGTGTTCTACGCGGTCATTCGTTGAAGCTGTACAAACCACAGTCCGATCGGATAAGGGCGGAAATTTGGCGGTCCCGCCGAGTTATCGACCGCTGGAACATGCTTCCGGAAACGGTTATCATGGAATCTACGGTTAAGGGGTTGGAGCGTAAAATTGGCGCTATGGGTGGCAACACGATACCTTTCCATTTTCCTGAGTAACTCGCATCTTCGTACTTCGATTTTCTTTTCTCTACTTTTCTTCACGTATTGGTGTTATTTTCTTATTTAAGTACACTTCCCTATTCTGTACCTTCGAGTTCTCTTCCTATCCTTTGCTTACTTCACGTGACTTCCAAAGCAGGGACTGCTAGGGCAGGTAACGTGGGCATTAACTGGTTGGCCAGGGTGCGATACGGTTGTTTCCGTTTTAGATCCATCAATAACTGAGCACTTTATCAATTCCTGGCTCAACGATCCTTTCAAGATGGAACACTCACGGGATTCTCCTATCGTTCCAGTCCCCATCTGAACTGAACTGAACTGAAATAGAATATTTTATTATGACTCACTATCGGATTGTATCCAAAATGTTTTAAGATCCTAAAAAACTGATGGATTACCCGTAGATATATAACGCATTTAGGAAAATGTCTCAGTTATTTGCGGAAAAACAATGCACACACTGTCGTTCTGTAGTCTATTTAGTTATTTACTACAGGCAAATGTGGCCGTGAATGCAGATTTACTCAACGGTCTATGGCCAATGGTATATATCATAGAAGCCGAAGCGCGACGTCACGCTGGTTGTAAATTTATAGATGAGTTAAAAGGAATACATACATAATAAAAGAAAATAGTAGCTTAACATATATTTTCAACTTGACTGTTCCAGTGTCCTCATTTTGAGCATTCAATACTTGGATTTATGTATTTTCCCAGGTCATACTCCGTGATGTAATGAAAAATAATTTTCCTGCAATTTTTACTTCAGTCGTACTCCTTTATGTTGTAGAATAGGGCTTGTGCATTAACGACGTTATCCGTAAATCCACTACCATAAGAACGAAAAAAACAGTTTCTTAGGGGACATTCCAAGTCTGGCAATATGTAGCAAGAAGAATTTGATTCGACAACCGAATTGACTCTGTCGTTCAGCAAAGTGGATTTAATGTCCTCTCTGATTTTTGGTGTGACTCAGCTTAAACATCGTATATGAACGGTGATTAGGGTAATATAAAATTAGGTAAACTTGGATGTGATTAAAAAGAAACTACCGAAAGTGCCCGCTATAAATGCATAGCACTCAGTGGGGTTGAACTTGGATAATGTGGCCCAGCCACTTAAAAATTTAGAAGCCTGAATCTGCGAAACTTTAAATGCCTGTAAGGTCCGGCTTTAACTATGGGCGCTATGTTTGGATTGCCGACTCGCTATAGTTTTAATGTAATCGGAAAGTAGTTAAAGATATTTGACATTTGACAGTTCTCCTATAAATCAAAAAAGTTAGATTTATTTTTCAATGGATTTTCGTAAGGTTGCTTGCTGCAGAATCCTTACTTGTCTAGTAAACCGAGATCCATTTTATTAGCAGTGTTGGGGATCCTGGCCACCCAGCGTATAATCATGAACCATTCAGTTTCTTAGATGAAGCAACTGATATATAGCTATACTGAAAAACTGGCGAATTGAAATGGACATCCAGGATTTTTCTAGATCAGACTAAGTATAGATTTGACGCAGTTTGCTCTAGAGTTAGTTAATGAAATCAAATAAATCATGCGCTCATTAGTGATTTATCTGGCAGACCGCTTTTGACTTGCAAATGATCTAATATGAAGTCGCATAATCTCAACTCAGATGTATTTGGGATATTTAACTGCAGCTCTCCGGGCTTAGATGTTCCTCTTTGCCACATTCTTTTAGGTCGGAAGCTAATCAGTGGAATGCCTTAGAGAATTAAATGTAGGCCAAATCAACTCTCGCAAAAGAAACCACAGCTCTGCATCAGCTGTCATTTGCTAACAATGGATTACCTTGAACGACGGGTTCCTGCAAAAGCCGCGTTGCTGCTGAGCGTCGTGACCAGAACCGTCCAGAAAAGATACGAATACGACTTCAAAGTGATTCTCCACATCTTCTAGCACAGCCGTTGGTCGGTAACTAATTGAGTCCTTATGAATATGTCAGTAGTAAATGAAAGTTCCCATACAATGATTACATACGGCAGAAATCAGTATCTTGTCAAATTAGTGCGGGAACAGTCTTGCTATATGTCAACCCAAAATATTAGCTGCCGAAACAAGCGTCTGTGTGGGATGTAGTCAGTTCCGTTACAGGCATGCGAGCGCATGGGTTACAGCTATTTTATCACGGAGTACGCTGTAAAACCAATGTGAATGAGTCCTCCTAAAATGTGTTTGGAATATTTGTATCTCGGTTTATGTAGCATTTATCCAACTGTTGCCTGAGTTTGGCAGCTTGGCGGCAAAGGCTTCGCAATCAATCGAGTTGACATACTCAGTGTAGTGTTTTAAGTGGCTTTGTCGCCAAAGCTCGTACCAAAAAAACCCAGGAATTTATGCCACCGTTAATGGCGCTGGTCCTTATATTTTTTCTCTGCGATATTAAATATTTTGTATCCTGCTTGGCTGTTCACCAAAGTTTTGAATGCTGTAGATTGGTTTTTATTAGCTGAAAGGAAACTGTTGTGATGTGTTTTGATATGTGCATTTCATTATATTTATTTAATTTGCAGTTCTTTAACTTTCTCAGTTAGTAGATTGCTGAATAGTTAGCTGCCGTAACAATGCGTGGAAGTACAACCGATCTTGCAGTTTCATTAATTTGTGAGCTTTATAGAATATCCTTGATGTTTGAGATAATGAATTGGCCGTAGTCCGGGTACGAAATTATTTCGTTTCAAACAGCTTGCGATCTACTTATTCGGAGCAGGGTAAAAAACATTTACGAATTTGTTAAATTCTTCCAGCAACAGCAAAATTCAAAAACACATTTTCTCTCATTGTCTTTACTTTTGCTACCAATTCACTCTTCGCGCAATCAAAGCTGTGTCCTACTATGCCCATAGGCTCAGATTCTAGAAATGATGCATAATGTTTACCGAAGGCATTTTGTTTGTGTCCTCGCAGTTTCTGCAGTGCAGTCTGTATCCAATATACCGTCGTACATGAAATTCGACTTTGTATTTAATTACGTTTTTCTCAAATTATAAGTTAATTTGTTTGCCAACGCAAGGCGTTGTAGTTCGTATGGTCTGGACTTTATTTCGTATATGTCTCCCTCGTAAGTTAAAACGAATATTCACCCTTTAAAACTTTGCCTTCTGTAAGTAGCTTTCGTTTAGCTTATGCATCTCCTGTGAATGCTTCGCTGTTATTCATTGGGTCGGAACGTTTTATACAAATATCTGGTTTATCTTAGCCTTGATTCCGTGGTAATACGGAAAATGCACCCGGCAGAATATCGTCCTGTCACATCTCAAATTGCGGCATTTCGGGTGTTTTGTTTTGACTTTCAGAATTTGTTCTGTGTACATGCGCTTCCTATAAAATGAAGTATTCAGTTTGCTTTCACCGTGAAACATTACGCATCGATACAACAACTTCGCTTGCTAAAATAACAAAATAACACGTTGTTCATTCAAGTTCACATGCGCAACAATTTACAATCTACCTGAAAAGTTACACTGTCAGTAACACGCTTGTTGTTCATAGTACCTTAGCCAATATTATTTACTAGATGTAAGCAAAGGGCAAGATGTGCGCGTCTATGAGAAGTACTTATACTCCCTAATATATCAATGTATTAGATATATGGAAAGGAAGACAGGATCGACAACGTCATAGCTAGATGTAATCAACAGTGCGCCTGATCCTACCAAGAATGAGGTGCTTAAAGGTACTCCTTCAGCACCAAGTAACATATATATAATGGGAAATTTTACCGTTGGTTTGCATGCTAATCCGTCCAGTAGCCTTTGGCCGTGGGGCAAAACTCCAATAATATAAATAATATATATAATGACTTGGTTGTTTCTCATCAAAAAATTGCTGCGGCAATATTAGGTACATGTCCTACATACAGGTAATATCATGTTATTTAAGCGCAATATCAAGATCTATATTTATAGAATTGTCTGCGTTGCTGTATAAATATCATAAAAAGAGAAATATATATATATATACTGCGTAAGGTATAGTCAATACACGTCTTACATGATATCTGTGCTTTCAGTTAGTGTGCGCTCAAAAGATTTTGTCAAGAAAAATATATCTACTTCTCTCCAGTTAGAGGTAGATTATCAAATTACAAATATAGATTGCACAGTCTCAAAAGGCAGGATGGTAAATGTCAGCAGATTCCGTAAGTAATCGTACATGAAGAGACGATATTTAAAAGACTAATTATCCTGCATCCTGGTATAATTAAGTAAAACATATGTTACAAATTTCTCGCACGTAATTGTCTGCCAATTGTGGTGAAATGTTAAAATGGATATCGCAGTCAATCAGCTACGCTCCCCAGAGTTTAGTACGTAATGTATTCCAAATGCATGTCAAGTAAATGAATGTTGAACCATTTCTATCGCGATTGCAGGCGATTTCATCAAATTGTTTTATGTTATGATGCAATACTATAGAATAAAATTTTGCAGACGTTGCGCATGTTAAAATAGATGTTAGCAACATATGTCTGGCTCCTACTTTCTGGAACTCAATATGTTACAGGAATATAAAAATAAAATAATACAATTTTCTTAGTTAACGGGCAGTATGTTGTACACAGAGGCTTTTGCGGTCACGTGTGCTCGATACTTCGGGAGTCAAGAAACCAAAACATAAAATACATGACACTAATAATAAAACAAATAGTCCTCTCTATGTCAATCCCCGTTTTCTGCTGCCCATGTAGCTGATAAATGAAGTTTCCATTGATCTGTGAAGAACTTGGATGCCGGTACAATGTAAAACCTAGACAATAGGAGATGTATAATAACAGGAGCTTTTAAGTTTATTGAGAAGTGCGAGATAACATAAGATTTCAGAAATCAGTAGGCTAGGATAACTTGCTTTGCTTATTGCATATTGCGGCTAGCAGCAGCGCGTTACTGGAGTCTAACGGCAACGATAACGTTAGTGTTAAGGTAAATGAAGGTAAATATGTGCGAGGGAAATCTGTTCAAGTAGAGCATGCAATTCGTTCTTATGTTGGGATATCTAAGAAAAAGATATGTTGACACGTCGGAGAAATACTTCAGCTTTGCTGATTTCCTTGCAAAACTACAGCCCACATTTAGTTTCATTGTCTAAAAGATGACTATTAGTCATCAGGTGCGCCGCGACAGAAGGTTGAGTTTCATTACGCCGAGGATGCGGTGCAACATGGTGAAATAAAGATTGTCCCAAACACTTTGTAAATGTACGTTACTATCTAAAAAATTAAATAAAATCTGGAATGCAGGCGAACTGAAATGTTACCAAACTGCCTACTTTGTCTGCTCTGACGTTTATGAAGAACACGCACCCGCATCGCGTGAATGGGTCTTAAACCGGTCGTACTTTAGTTTCGCGCTACGACTGCATTTGGCATATATCCGATTTAATTTAAAGCCTGCAACAACCTGCTCAGTATAAGCAGCTAGGCATTCGTAGCCCATGTCATCATATCCGTATGATTTGGGAAGAGCATGGGTATTCATAGAACATATAGGAAAGACGTTTCGTGTTACGGTTCTCCGCAGAAACAACTATTTGCCACAATATTATGGTGGACTGAAAATCTATTTGAATTTAGAAGACTGGCTAAAAAGCGGCTTGTTATATTCAGTGGGGAATCTGAACAAGTTAAGTCGAATTTACAAAACCAAGTTGCGGTGGACCGTAAGCAGCGATATTATTCCAATTCGACGATTTATGCGTCTTAACCAAAAAAGGGCGGGTTGTGGAGTTATCCAAGTAAATGATATACATAGTTAAAAGCAAAGGAACTCCATAATCAGTTTTGATTGCATAACTGTCTGCTATCATTTAGCTAATTTGTAATTGGTCGATTGTTTCTGCAGATAATCTAAGGGATTAAAAATTGTCAAAAAATACCACGTGTAGCCAACAGATAAAGTGTATGCAAACAAGGTGGTTTTACATGCTTACTTTATCAGGCCAATTCACTACGAGTGAACATCAAAAGGGAAAAAACCGAGAAAGTTAAAATGCTGAGATTAAAACGGTCTGAGCTACCAAGTTAAGTGATTGGTCCCGCAGCACACAACGGTGTTTGTGGTGCGTTATCAGCAATATGTGTCATCGTAACAGGGGCTCAGGTTAGAGTTAGGGCCTTGCAGGGTCAGAGCAGCCAGGTGTCCATCCAAATTCAATGCCACTTAAACACTGACCTGAACTGTTTGAATAGTTACCAACAGAGGAAGGTACAATATGGTTTTGCCATTTTACACTAACCATCACCGCTTTTGATTGGCAGTGAATCCTCCTCATACTAGAAGGAAATTTGACGAATGCATGTGCTTGCTTATGTGAAAGTTTTAATTGATGCGGTGCTGTCAAAGTTTCAAGGTGTCTATACCTGCCTTTATTTCGCCGTTATTTTTCTAAACTCACGGGGACTACAATTACAATTGCCAAGTATTATACGAAAAATCGCTTGAAAAGTTTGTAGCTATGAGTCTTCGGACTTACCACCGTAAGGATGATTTGGCAAGCAGTGAATATGGTTGCAGGAAATAAGCTGTATTCACCGCATGGTGAAGTTTTATCGAACTAAAAAATAAATACTCATTTTCTTTTCAAAATATTGCTGGATTACTGATGGTTTATATAAACAGGGTATTTGTACACTTGTATGAACCCTCACTAGTATGTGCTTTGGAAATACACAGCGCTAGACATCGCCGCTTGTTATCCAAATTCCTAATCTATCGATTTCTTTCACTGCTGACCACGCGCATGCTACTATAAGTGAAGTTAAACTGGCAAATGCGGGATGCGCTAATGTGAGACAAAGGTTCAGTTATGTTTGGACCACGCAGCAGCGCTTAGTGTTACACATTATTAAAAATACAATTAACTGTATATGTATATATTTACATATGGATAAGTGTAGTCAGAGTCGGTGGGTTCGTTCATTATTTTCCTCTCTAAAATTAGTGTGAAATTAAATTTTCGACGTTGTCATCCGTTAATCAAATGTGGTCTAGCCAACCAGCTAGGTTCACAATGATTTCATCTCAGGTGCTGTACGTTATCACAACATCGGTGTTAAAAGCCGAATAACTTCAAATACGACATCTGCTTTTGTAATGTATCTAGATCGTCCCAATGACAAACCGTAAGCATATCTTCATGCATCATCGCACGTTGTTATCAGCCGAAGCCGTGCAGCGGAAGAACCATAGGAGTAAGTTATTGAATCCGTGTCTGTGCCAGGGAAGCACAGTAACCTATTAGCAATGTAATTCCGCAACATTTTCTTTCGCTGAGCCACGAGGATACTGAACATTATCGCCAATTTTCGTTACAAATTTGGCAGAACACCAGGCAAATGTGTACGGCAGTAACGGAAAACAGGCACTACATAATACTTCATGTAACTCAAATTTCACTAGTTCTGAATGCTTTAATTAACAGTTTAAAAACGGAACACTTTCCCGTGCCATATTTAGCATAAATTTATCTGGCTAAGCAATAGTTCGCGGCAAAACAGTTAGGTGTGCAGACTGTTGCATATGTCATTTGGAAGTCCATTGTTGTGCACTTTTATTTTGGTAACGCCGAGTAAGTGATTAGAAAAATCAACACCAGACAGTCTTTTTTTTTCAGCAGGTCAAGACCAACATTTATCTAAAATTGCAACAGAATAGAAACTGATCAAACAACGATGCCCTGAAAGTTATGTATTAAATATCCCAGAAAATACACCTACCATATTGCACGGTAGATTGTGGTACGACCGAGACTACTCGAACTCATTTTACTTGTTGATAAGCAAGCAAGTCAAACCCACAAAACTAATATGAGTGGCTCTTCACTATCAATCTGCACACGCCATGAAGGAAGCAAACTTATTACAGTGAGGCTGGAATCCCCCTTCGAGGTACAAACGTTTTACTGCATGCAAGCATTATGCCCTACGGATCCAGTGGAATACCCATCTATATTGATATTCCTTGTAGTATGCGATGTACGGAATATACACAGAAGAACAAAAAAAGAAGATCACCTAAACAATCTATTGATTCATAACGAGCTAGAAATGCCATCCCACGACAGTCCGGAGGCCCGTAACCAAGATTTATTACAGTGACAATTCGTTTGTTGAACACATTCGACGGCCAACGGAATAGTTGGAATACTCAAAGGGGTTAACATCTTATATAAGCATGGAGTTATTTCCCTGAATCCGAAAGTGCAGCCGTCTCAAGTTAACTTTTATTCTTGCAGCCATAGTATGTCTAATTGGTTTTGTATAATTCGCTCTCTAGTGTTGAGTATGTAATGTATTCCAGATGCATGCTATGTAAATGGTTGTTGAACGCTTTCTATCGCGATTCCAGGTGATTTCATCACAGTGTTTCCGATTATGATGGGATACTCCAGCATATGAATATTACGGACGTTGCGCATGTTATGGCAGTTGTTAGCGACATATGTCTGGCTCCTGCTCTTTGGTGCTCACTTTGTTCTAAGAATATGAAAGTAACATAATACTTATTTCTTAGTGAACGGGCAAAGCGTATACTTAGATGCGTTTGCTGTTACATGTGATCAATACTTTGTGAATAAAGGGACCGCCAACTAAGAAACTTGAGTGTTATTATTAAAATGCCAGCATGCACGTGTTGCTTTCATTCTCAAGAGAATGAATGTAGTATTGAGTGTGGTAATACACACAAAAGCTCAAAGCGTATGTACTTTTGAACACAAGTTGCATCATAAAAAGTTAAAACTACTCTTCAAGTTTATTAACCATGGTGTTATCACTGACACAATACGAGAAATTATTGCATCTTTCACACATGCATCATTATCCTCGCTGGTAAGTTGAAGCAGGGAGGAGCAATAGTCATCTAAGTTGACTATTTTATCCAACTGATTAATTTGTTCGTATTACAAACAAATTTAGCTGAATCGGTGACGGTTTATGAGACAATCGATCGAATATTACTGTATATGGAACCAAAGAATAAATATGGCAAATTCTGCGTGATTGGAGTCTGGTGTGTAGCTCAGCAATTGCGTCTACCCTATGGTGTACGACATATAGTCCAGAGGTATGTGTAGTACTTGCCTATCAACTGCAGTGAGTTGATGAAATTTCCCAAAATTTTGTACAGTTTTCCCGAATAATCAGGCTTTTTTACGAGTGTTGTGACACGGCCTCTATATGTCAATTCCCGTTTTGCGCTGCCCATGTGGCATGGGCTGATAAATGAAGTTTCCGTTTATCTGTGTTATACTTGGGTCCCGGTAAAACGTAATACGTAGACAATAGGAGCTGTAGAATAACAGGAGCTTTCAGGTTAATTGAGAATAGGAAGATAATATAAGATTCCAGAAATCAGTAGGCTTGAATAACTTGTTTTGCTTGTTGCATATTGCGGCTAGCAATAGCGCGTTACTGGAGCCTAATGGCAACGACAACGTTAGTGTCAAGGAAGATATAGGTGAATAAGTAAGAGGCAAACTCTGCCCAGATGTTGCATGAATGTCGCCCACCAGTTCAGATATCAATGAAAAGCGTTTGCTAGTACTTAGACGTGTAAGTAAGTGGTATCTGTTTTATGATCATTAAATATTTAATGCTGTTGTAACTAATTTTCCATTACAAATCTATTTCCTTTAAGTTTCATAACTTCAAGTTAACATTCCTAATCGGTAAAATCAAAGCTTTTTCCTCTCCTTGCACAAAAGTCCTCATTATTCTTTTAAGTTGTTGTAATTATGTCATTTATATGTAAGGCGTATTATGAAAAAGGCGGTGTAGTCATCTTTTAACAATATTTGTTGAGACATTTTTGCTAAATTTGGACCTAGAGTTATTGACAAAACTAGCTTATGTCGGGTTCCAGATTCGACTGTAAAAGTCGAATATCTTCTCTTCATTTGTTATCCAAACTGTTTTTAATTTTTGGAAGGAAATCCACTTTGCTGAATCCACAATCAAGCATGTATGCCAATTCAAATGCAGAAAATTATATCTCAGATATTTCTCACAGTTCGGGATATATGTTAGGAGCAACTTTACTTATCAAGATATCGCTTTTATATTGCGTGAGTTTGGATCTTGATAGTATGCCACTTGGTATCTTCATGAGAATTTCCCGGGTTGTAACTCCAACATCGCAAGGCTGTAAATCAAATGCACCTAAAATCAAACCCGGCACTTCCATGACAATCAGGTCGTTAAGCCTGATTTTCGTCTCTTTCTGGACTTGTTGTTCATGTCTAACAAAATCAATCAAGCATTTATATTTCAGATTCTCCTTAAGCAACTGAAACTTATCAACGACCGAAGTTTGAGCACACAATTCCAGCTTTCTAGGAAACGATATACTGGCTTTTTTGCTCAAGCTGAGACTACTCAATCTGTCTTAAGGCGTTTTATTAAACCAATTGGCCATTTAGTAACATCAGTCAGATTAAATACAGCTGGCTTATCTGTGAACATTTATTTATACTCTGTTCCAGAAAAGAGTGTGAGGTTTTTATCCAAGTAAAACAAATGCTGAAGTTAGTTACCATTCGACAGCCATCTAAATTTTGCATGACGCAGGAGCAGCTGTTCTCTCCACAGAACTGTTGGAAAAGTCAAATTGGAAGATAATGTGATTTCTTAGGTTTAAATATTATTATAACAGTTGTCAGTCGCTCAGTCCCCCTCAAATGTTCATAGCACTAGGTGCTCTTCGTGAAACATAGGAGAAGCGTATAAATAATAGAGAGAATCTTTTTTAAGATCGGCAATGAATCCATTATATATTCCGAACATTTCAGCAGCCTCATCTGTTGCATGCGCAAATATGTTCTGTGTTGTAATCAAGTTTTCAGTCAGATAGCCAGTTACTACCTACGATATAGACTGGAAGTTTGTATACATTTAACTGCTCCCAGGAAGAAGAGCGTTGTCAACAGGCACATCAGAGTTAACTACATGTAATGATATTTTCCAAGCCTGGAGTAAAGTAAATAATATATATTATATGTCCTGGGCCATCGCATCCACCAGTCAATATACAGTCAAATTTCTGCGCGGCATGGCTGGGGCTACTTCATTTGGATTCATATGAAACATACCCGGAGTTATTATTGATACTGGAGGTCAGATATTATTTTCTCAAGCATCATGTGCGCTGCACATTTTGGAAATAAACTTGCTGATTTTCTTAAACTGTAAATTCATTTGCCTTTGGTTGCCATTTCAGAATCCACTGACAATGAAGTTGGTCTGTTTCCCGGAATATACCGATGCATTCAACAAAAATACCCAGCATTTCAGATTTCCTCCTTATGAACACTTACCATATATTATTTCAGTTAATCTACCAAATATTTCCGATAGTGTTTGTCAAAGTTAAGACCCATGTTAAGTGAGGTTTTTAAGCTAATTCGATAAAACCAAATGGCATATGTTCCACTGAGTACTGCACACACTTCCATGCAGAGGTGCACATGACTAAAACATATCCATCTTACTTAGGAATATATATATATATATAGGTGTATGCAGTATAGGTTTTACCGTTCTTGCATATGTACATAATGTAAGTTAAATAACACCATTCGACATGGAGAAACGCGTATATTTTATGAAGGATTATTGGCACTAAATGCATTGTGACCTGGAAATGAGATGTTAGCACATTTGTTGAGAATAATACAATATATATTCATGGCTTCACTGATAAAACGTAACTGTGTAGATTATCTGCTGAGGCAGACCAGATGGGCTTTCTGAATATGACTGAAAATATCGTAGATAGACGGAAGAAAACATTTTCACAAATACAAAAGAAAAAAATTGTGTAACGGAGGGGCTAACGAAGTTCGGGAGCACTTATTCAATGCAGTAAAGTTGTAGCAAACTGCGCCAGCGGAGAAAATGAAGAACGCACACAACAAACCCGGAAGAAAATGCCGGAGATTTGAGGAAACCGTTATGGGCAAGCGAACCACAAAACTAATAACGTGCATCGACTTTTCCAAACCTGGCACCTAATGCGTGCTTACAAGATCTTAGGTTATTATGCGTGCTAAGAGAAGTATCTTTACACATAAATGCGCGCCAAATAGCCAGCTGAATTAAAAACGCTGAGGGCGAAAGTGTCCTAACCGCCAGACGTAGATACGAACTGAGACTGGAGGCGGAATACGCGTAACCTAGCCCTACTGCAGATAGACCTGAAGTAGAAAGACTGACCGGCAAATGAGCTGTCGTATCCTAAGGAAACTAAGTTAGTATCAGTGTGGCTTTGTAAGGTAACGACAGCAGTATTCTGGAGAGAGTTTGCTAATTTGACGGCAGCTTGCAAAATTGATGCAGCAGTGTCCTGAGTAAATCTCAGTTGGGTCACTGTGGAAAAGCATCAAAGACCTGAGGATGAATCGGTTTTTAACTGCGTCGTATGATGCTTGTTGACTGAGGTGAGCCTGGTGCAATCTGCGTAGGTTTGGCGGAGCTATGTATGTTTCCTAAGAAAATGCCTGCCCAAGCTGGATTTCGCTTTAATAAACGGCCATTTGCGCGCGTATTTCAGTTCACTGTCTAGGAGTTACCAGGGGGAACTAATGCGCGATTTGATACCAGCTGAATTTTTAATTGAATTTCGTTATTTTTGCTATTCCCATCCAATTACGAAAGCATGGTCCCTATAGTTCCCGTATGGCACCCCAATGGTGCCCTTAATATTTTCTCATCCCAGGGACCCCCCAGGTGGCTTTATGGCTATCGTAGAGAATGCCTGGATTACACCACCTAATTCACCTTCAAAACTTACAGAACTACGCCACTGGAAATTAAGTAGTTAGTTGGATCAAACTCTGTTTTCTGCAAACTACTGTTGGAGGTGAGTCCGAGAAAGTAGGTCTGATGCAATCGATGTGGTGTGTAGTTTACCACAAGGCAAGGTGCTTGGATATCGTATATTCTCGGTGTTCATTACCTATTCGTTGATGTCAACTGCATCCGTTTTCCTATTATCCAAAGATGACATCAATATATGGCAAAGCATCAGGGTAAACGATGACCAAAAAGGGCTCTAGTGCGATCAGAACACGGTGTCAATTTGCTCAGTTCAAAATGCCCTACCATTCATACTTGACAAACGTCAGACAAGACTACGCCGCATTTCTTGTGGCACACGGATTGCAGATCAGCTGTCTGGAACGCGACCAAGGTGTACTCTTAGAGATTGACCTCAACTGGTTAAAACAGCTTGATGAAACTGCAAAAGGATGCGGCCAGTAAGTCGGCATGCTGCGAAGGGCGTTCAGGAGATATGATCCATCAATCACCTCAAGGATACACAATTCCTCCGTGCGTCCGCAATTTGAATACGCTATTAAAGCTTGATAAACATTTTCGAAATGCGACCAAGTGGCATTACAGACACTGGAATGCAGACCAACTAACAACATAGAGGGTGTGTGCCATCACTCTTACCAATGAAGGCTTAAGTTACGGAGATTTTTCAGCGGACGTCATCGAAAGCTGCACGACGATCTCATAATTGCCTGCCATATATGTTTTGATATTAATCACGTCTGCCGAAATTACCTAAAACTAAACCACTACACGCAACTCAGCGGTAACAGCATATAATATAGTCCTCTAGGGTGTCTACATAATTCGTTTTCGCTTTGGGTCACCCAACATTGGAATGCATTCCCAGACCCATTTTTCTCCTAGTCTACTTTGGAAGTTTTTAATAAGTTTTGTCATTACCTTCTAGCACATTTTTACCTTAACTACGCTATTGTAGTTTATGGTAACCTTGCTTTGCAACAGGCTTTTGCATCAAATGGAAACCGGCAAACGACCATGTTTTACTTTTTTCATGCTTTATATCAACGACCCCATGTAACCCTTGTATTTATGCACGCTTATACTCGACTTTTATAAAATTTCCACTGACGTCATTTATTAAAGCTTTCATCTCGTAGACTCGATAGATGAACACATCTTCTTATTTCATCCTACTCATCCCAACTATCTTACGTGACGTGTTAAATACTTAATTTCGTCCCGTGCTAAATCGTTGTTCATTGTTCATTGTGCAAAATACAAACCTGAGAGATTATCAGTTCAAAATGGAAAGGTACTACAGTCCACTTGAAAGTTGATGAAACCTTTTCACCCTCCGTGTGCCACATGCTTGAAAAGTCCTTCCGAGCCACGTAATCATTGCCCCAACTGTAACACTATTCAAAGCACCTTAATGACAAGCTTTCAAATTTGCATTATTTAATGCAGTCAGTTTCAATTGGAGGACGAATTAACGCAAACAAACAATGTGCTTAACGGCCCTTTGCACAACGTGACGATAAGGATGCATGCAATACTGTACTTATGAGTAGCATGGAACAATGAAACAATGGAAAACTGGCAAGTCATGTCACGTCGGATAGTTTGTGGGAATAACGTTAGAACATGTAAGTTAGACGCGAGAAATAAAAGAGGACACGACTTCACTCACTCATGTTTGCTTTCTTTGACAGATGTGTTAGCTGAATACAGTTTATATACATCAGTCTTACACGGACAATTGAAAAACCGTGCACGTCCGCCAAAAGCCCAGGTTCGCATATAAGCTTGGAGAAGATTTGCTGAACAACGGCTGACAAAAGACAGAATTCTGGGTGGTAATCCAAACGAATTCGACTCCTCGGAGCTCTCCTTGAAGGCGCCCAAAACTGCGAAACAACCTGTTGGTCTGTCACAGAGGGCGTTCGGGAGGTTCTATCCCTCCATTTCCTCCTCTAGCTCAATGCGTATGTGATTCTTCGTGTAAAGTACGCAATTCAGGTTTAGCAACATTGATTAAAAGGCGACCTGGTTGCACTGGAGACCGCACTGCAATGAGCAACCAAATATTTGAAGGTTTGTTCCATCTGCAATACCATAGTCGACTGAAAGTGGAAAATATCGCGGTATGAGAGTTGAATTGCTCCTAGCGTTCCGCAAAATGAAAATCCCGGTCAAACATGTAAAAGTCTCCTAAAGCTTAGCTGCAACGCCGAATTGAGAGGTCAAATGTTGACACTTGACACAAAAAGCAGTCGGCTGGATTGCTGCCGGAATTATTTTTCCCTTGGACTTTCACAAACGTGGAAAGCTTTTTCCACTTATGTCGCTTCAGTGCTCACGCTACCCATTCTTTTTTTAAAACGGCTCGATGATGCTTTACTTCATTTACGTTACTTCACCTGATTATTGTTAAGTGAGTGACGAAAAGACGCCGACAAATATTGTGCTCACCAACCCCACAAAATCGGGATATATCGATATACGTGAATAATATGGTGAGTAAACTGAAGCATTTTTCACTTATGTCTAACTTACATGTTCTAACGTTATTCCCACAAGCCATCCGACGTGACATGACTTGCCAGTTTTCCATTGTTTCATTGTTCCATGCTACTCACAAGTACAGTACTGCATGCATCCTTATCGTCACGGTATGCAAAGGGCCGTTAAACACATTGTTTGTTTGCGTTAATTCGTCCTCCAAGTGAAACTGACTGCATTAAATAATGCAAATTTGAAAGCGTGTCATTAAGGCGCTTTGAATAGCGTTACAGTTGGGGCAATGATTACGTGACTCGGATGGACTTTCCAAGCATGTGGCACATGGAGGGTGAAAAGGTTTCATCAACTTTCAAGTGGACTGTAGTACCTTTCCATTTTGAACTGACAATCTCTCAGGTTTGTATTTTGCACAATGAACAATGAACAACGATTTAGCACGGGACGAAATTAAGTACTTAACACGTCACGTAAGATAGTTGGGATGAGTAGGATGAAATAAGAAGATGTGTTAATCTATCGAGTCTACGAGATGAAGGCTTTAATAAATGACGTCAGTGGAAACTTTATAAAAGTCGAGTATAAGCGTGCATAAATATAAGGGTTACAAGGGGTCGTTGATGTAAAGTATGAAAAAAGTGAAACATGGTCGTTTCCTGGTTTCTATTTGATGCAAAAGCCTGTTGCAAAGCAAGGTTAACATAATCTTTAATAGCGTAGTTAAGGTAACAAAGTGCTAGGAGGTAATGACAAAACTTATTAAAAACGTCCAAAGTAGCCTAGGAGATAAATGGGTCTGGGAATGTGTTCCAATCTTGGCTGACCCAAAGCGAAAACTAATTATGTAGACACCCTAGAGGAATATATTTTAAGCTGTTACCGCTGAGCTGCGTGTTGTGGTTTAGTTTTAGGTAATTTCGGTAGACGTGGTTAATATCAATCAATATATGGCAGGCAATTATAAAATCGCCTTGCAGCTTTCGATGGCCTCCGTTGAAAAATCTCCGTACCTTTAGCTATCATTAGTAAGAGTGATAGCACACACACTCTATGTTGTTAGTTGGTCTGCATTCCGGTGCCTGTAATGCCACTTGGTCGCATTTCAACAATGTTTGCCAAGCTTGAATAGCATATTCAACTTGCGGACGCACGGAGGAGTTGTGTATCCTTGAGGTGATTGATGGATCATATATCCTGAACGCCCTTCGCAGCATGCCGACTTGCTGGCTGCATCCTTTTGCATTTACATCAACCTGTTTTAAACAGTTGTGGTCAATCTCTATGAGTACACCTTAGTCGCGTTCAAGTGAGCTGATCTGCAATCCGTGTTCCCCAAGAAATGCGGCGTAGTCTTGTCTGACGTTTGTTTAATATGATTGGTAGGGCATTTTGAACTGAGCCGTTTGATACCGTGTTCTGATCGCACAAGTGCCCTTTGTGGTCTTTCTTTTACCCTGATGCTTTGCCATATATTAATGTCATCTTCAGATAATAGGAAAACGGATGCAGTTGATCCCAAGTAATCGGTAATGAACACCGAGAATATACGAGGTCCAATCTTCGTGCCTTGTGGTAAACCACACACCACATCGATTGCATCAGACCTTCTTTCTCGGACTCATCTCCATAAGTAGTTTGCAGAAAACAGAGTTCGATCCAACTAACTACCTAATTTTCAGTGGCGTAGTTCTGTAAGTTTTGAAGGTGAATTAGGTGGTGTAATCCAGGCATTCTCTGCGAAAGCCATGAGGCCACCTGGGGGGTCACTGGAAAAAGAAAATATTAAGGGCATCATTGGGGTGCCGTACGGGAACTATAGGGACTATGCTTTCGTAATTGGCTTGGCATAACAAAAATAACGAAATTAATTTTAACATTTAGCTAGTATCGATTCGCGCATTAGTTTTCCCCTGGTAACTCCTAGACAGTGAACTGAATTACGCGCGCAAATGGCTTTTTGTTAAAGCGAAATCTAGCGTCGGCAGGCATTTTCTTAGGAAGCATACATAGCTCCGCCAAACCTACGCAGATTGCACCAGGCTCACCTCAGTCAACAAGCAGCAAACGACGCAGTTAAAAACCGATTCATCCTCAGGTCCTTGATGCTTTTCCACAGTGACCCAACTGAGATTTACTCAGGACACTGTTACATCAAGTTTGCAAGCTGCAGTCAAATTTGCGAACTCTGCCCAGAATACTGCTGCCGTTACCGCACAAAGCCACACTGATACTAACTTAGTTTTCCTCAGGATACGACCGCTCATTTGCCGGTCAGTCTTTCTACTTCAGGTTTATCTGCAGTAGGGCTAGGTTACGCGTATTCCGCCTCCAGTCTCAGTTCGTATCTAAGTCTGGCGGTTAGGACACTTTCGCCCTCAACGTTTTTAATTCAGCTGGCTATTTGGCGCGCATTTGTGTGTAAAGAGACTTCTCTTAGCAGTTATAATATCCTAAGAACTTGTAAGCACGCATTAGGTGCCAGGTTTGGCAAAAGTCGATGCACGTTAATAGCTTTGTGGTTGGCTTGCTCATGATGGTTTCCTCAACTCTCCGGCATTTTCTTCCGTTTTTGTTGCGTGTCTTCTTGAATTTATCCGCTGACACAGTTTGCTACAACCTTACTGCGTTGAAGAATTGTCCCCCGAACTTTGTTAGCTCTTTGATTACACATGTTTTCTTCTTTTGTCTTTGTGAAAACGTTTTCTTCCGTCAGTTTAGTTATCTACGATAATTTCAGTCATATTCAAAAAGCCCATCTGGTCTGCTCTAGCAGATATTCTACACTGTTAAATTTTATCAGTGAAGCCACCAACAGATATTTTATTATTATCACCATATTTGCTAACATCTCATGTCTAGGTCACAATGCATTTAATGCCACCAATCATTCACAAAATGTACGTGTTTCTCCATGTCGAATGGTGTTATTTAACTTACATGATGTAAATATGCGAGAACGATAAAGCATATACTGCATATATATATTCCCAATTTACATGGATATTTTTTGTCATGTGCTCCTCTGCAAGGAAGTGTGTGCAGTACTCAGTGGAACATATGGAATTTGGAATTATCAAAATTAGCACTAAATCTCACTCTACATGGGTCTTAACTTTGACAAACACTACATAAGATATGCGATAAAGAAACTGAAATATTATTGAAATTCTGGGTACTTTTGCCGAAAGCTGCGGGATAGTTCCAGAAACAGACCAACTTCATAGTCAGTGGATTCTGAAATGGCAACCAAAGGCAAATGAATTTACAGTGTCAGATAATCAGCTAGTTTATTGTCAAAATGTGCAGCGCACATGATGATTGAGAAAATAATATCTGACCTCCAGTATCAATACTAACTCCGGATATGTTGCATATGAATCCACATGAAGTAGCCCCAGCCATGCCGCGCAGAAATTTGACTGTGTATTGACTGGTGGATGCGATGGCCCAGGACATATAATATATATTATTTACTTTACTCCAGGCTTGGAAAATATCATTACACGTAGTTAAATCTGATGTACCTGTTGACAACGCTCTTCTTCCTAGGAGCAGTTAAATGTATACAAAGTTCCAGTCTATATCGTAGGTAGTAACTGGCTATCTGACTGAAAACTTGATTACAACACAGAACATATTTGCGCATGCAACAGTTGACGCTGCTGAAATGTTCGGTATATATAATGGATTCATTGCCGATCTTAAAAAAGTTCTCTCTATTATTTATACGCTTCTAATATGATTTACGAAGAGCACCTAGTGCTATGAACATTTTAGGGGGATAAAACGACTGTCAACTGTTATAATAGTCTTTAAACCTCAGAAATCGCATTATTTTTCAATTTGACTTTTCCAACAGTTCTGTATAGAGAACAGTGAGGAGTTCCCGCTGCTCCTGTGTCATGCAGAATTTCGAAGACTATCAAATGGTAACTAAGTTCAGCCTTTGTTTTACTCAGATACAAACATCACAATCTTTTCTGAAACAGAATATAAATTACTGTTCACAGATAAACTAGTTGTATTTAATCTGACTGACGTTAATAAATGGACAATTAGTTTAATAAAACTCTTTAAGACGGAATGAGTAATCACGGCTTGAGAAAAATGCCAGAATGTCGTTTCCTAGAAAGCTGGAATTGTGTGCTCAAAAATCGGACGTCGATATGTTTCAGTTGCTTAACCTACAATCACGGAGAAGTTGAAATATAGAGGCTTGATTGATTATGTTAGTCATAAACAACAAGTCCTGAAAAAGACGAAAATCAGGCTTAACCACCTGATTGACTTGGAAGAGCCGAGTTTGATTTTAGGTACATTTGATTCACAGCCGTGCGATGTTGGAGTTACAACTCGGGAAATTCTCATGAAGATTCCAAGTGACATACCATCAAGATCCAAACTCACGCAATACAAAAGCTATATTTTGATAAGTAAAGTTGCTCCTAACATATATCTCGAACTGTGGGAAATAGCTGAGATATAATTCTCTGCATAAGCATTTGCATACAAGCTTGAATGTGGATTCAGCAGAGTGGATTTCCTTCTAATAATTGAAACCAGTTTGGAAAACAAAGGAAGAGGAGATACTCGACTCTCACAGTCTAATCTGGAACCGGACATAAGCTAGATTGTTCAGTGCCTCTAGGTCCAAATTTAGCAAAATGTCTTCACAAATATTGTCAAAAGATGACTACACGGCCTTTTTCGTAATATACCTTATAGTTAACTGACATAATTAAAAAAGCTTAAATGATTAATGAAGACCTTTGTGCAAGTATAGGCAAACGCCTTAATTTTATCGATTATGTATGTTAACTTGACGTTATGAAACTTAAAGGAAATAGATTTATAAGGAAAATTAGTTACAACAGCATTAAATGTTTAACCATCATAAAACTTATACCACTTACTTACCCGTAGAAGTACTAACAAAAGCTTTTAATTAATATATCTGAACTGATGGACGACCACCACGCAAAATCTGGGCAGAGTTTACCTCGTACTTATTCACCTATATCTTCCTTGCCATTAGGCTCCATCTAACGCGCTATTGCTATCCGCAATATGCAAACAGCAAAACAAGTTATTCAAGCCTACTGAATTCTGGAAGCTTATAGTATCTCCCTATTCACAATTAACCTGAAAGCGCCTGGTATGCCACAGCTCCTATTGTCTACGTTTTACGTTTTACCGGGATCAAAGTAATTCACAGATCAATGGATGCTTCATTTATCAGCCGACGCCACATAGGCTGCGCAAAACGGGGGATTGACATATAGACTCTGAGTCATAACACTCGTATAAAAGCCGGATTATTCGGGAAAACGGTAAAACATCTTGGGGAATTTCATCAACTCACTGCAACTGATGGACAAGTATTATAATTACATCTGGACCAAAGATCGTACACCATCTGGTAGACGCATTTACTGAACTACATACCAGAATCCAACGACGCAGAATTTGCCATATTTAATATTTGGTTCCATATACCGGAATATTCGATCGATTGTCTCATAAACCGTCGCCGATTCAGCCAAAGTTGTTTGCAGTACAAACAAATTAATTAGTTGACTAAAATAGTCAACTTAGGTAACTACTGCTTTTCCCTGCTTCAAAATATTAGCGAGGATAACGAAGCATGTGTGATAGATGAAATAATTTCTCGTATTGTGTCATTGGTAACAACTTGGTAAAAAACATGAAGAGTAGTTTTAACCTTTTATGATGCAACTTGTGTTCAAAAGTACCTAGGAGTTGAGCTTCCGAGTGTATTACCACACTCAATACTACATTCATTCGCTTGAGAATTGGAGCAACAAGTGCATGCTGACATTTTAATAGTAACACTCAAGTATCTTAGGTCGCGGTCCCTTAACTCACAAAGTATTTTTCACACGTAACAGCAAACGCATCTGAGTAAAACGGTCTGCCCGTTAACTAAGAAATAAGTATTATGTTACCTACATATTCTTAGAACAGGGTGAGTACCAGAAAGCCCGAGCCAGACAATATGTCGCTAACATCTATCATAACATGCGCAACGTCCGCAATATTCATATTCTAGAGTATCGCATCATAATCTGAAACACTGTGATAAATCACCTGGAATCTCGATAGAAAGCGTTCAACAACCATTTACTTAACGTGCATCTGGAATAGCTTCCATACTCAACTCTGGAGAGCAAATTATACAACACTAATTTGACATGATATGGCTGCATGACAAAAGATAACTTGAGACGGCTGCACATTCGGATTCATGGCAATAACTCCATGCTTATATAAGATAATAACCCCTTTGAGTATTCCAACCATTCCGTTGGTCATTGAATGTGTTCAACATTTGAATTGTCACTGTAATAAATCATGGTTACCGGCCTCCGGACTATCATGGGATGGCAGCTCTAGCCCGTTATGAAACAATAGCTTGTTTAGGTGATCTTCTTTTTTGTGTTCTTCTGTGTATATTCCGTATATCGCATATTACAAGGGATATCAATATAGATGGGTGTTCCACTGGATCCGTATGGCAGAATGCTAGCATGCAGTAAAACGTTTGTACATCGAAGGGGGATTCCAGCGTCACTGTAATAAGTCTGGTTTCTCCATTGCGCGTGCAGATTCATAGTGAAGAGCTAACCATATTAGTTTTGTGGGTTTGACTTGCTTGCTAATCAACATGAACCATGGGTTCGAGTAGTCTCGGTCGTACCACAACCTACTGGGCAATATGATAGGTGTAGTTTCTGGGATATTTAAAACACAACTTTCAGGGCATCATTGTTTGATCCTTTTATATTGTGTTGCAATTTTAGATAATCGTTGGTCCTGACCTGCTGCTAAATAAAGACGGTCTGGTGTTGATTTTTCTAATCACTTACCCGGCGTTACCAAACGAAAAGTGCACAACAACTGCCTCCCAAATGACCTATGCAACAGTCTGCACACCCAACTGTTTTGCCGCGGACATTTGCTTAGCAAGATAAATGTATGCCAAATATGACACGGGGTAGTGTTCTGTGTTTAAATTGTTGATTAAAGCAGTCGGAACTAGTGAAATTTAAGTTACTAGAACTTTTATGTGGTGCATGTTTTTCGTTACCGTTGTACATTTTGCCTGGTGTTCTGGCAAATTTGTAAGGAAAATGGGCAATAGTGTGCAGTATCATTGTGGTTCAGCGAAAGTAAATGTTGCGGAATTGCATTGCTTATAGGTTACTGCGCTTCCCTGGCACAGACACGGATTTACTAACTTAATCCTATGGTTTTTCTGCTGCCCGGCTTCGGCTGATAACAACGTGCGATGATGTATGAGCATATGCATACGGTTTGTAATTGGGATTATCTAGATACTCTACAAAAGCAGGTGACGTCTTTGAAAATATTGCACTTTTGCAACCGCTGTTGTGATAACGTTTAACACCTCAGATGAAATTATTGTGAACCTAGCTGCCTGACTAGACCATATTTGATTACTGGATGACAGCGTCGAAAATTTAATTTCACACTAATTTTAGAGAGGAAAAAATGAACGAACCCACCGACACTGACTACACATATTCATACATAAATATATACATATCTACAGTTAGTTGTATTTTTAATAATGTGTAACACTAAGCGCTGCTGCGTGGTCCAAACTTAACTGAACCTTTGTCTCACATTGGCGCATCCCGCATTTGCCAGTTTAACTTCACTTGTAGTAGCATGTGTGGGGGTCAGCAGTGAGAGAAATCGTTAGACCAGGAATATGGATCAAAATCGGCGATGCTTAGCGCTGTGTATTCCCAAAGCACATACTAGTGCGGTGTACACACATGTGTACAAATACCCTGTTTACATAAACCATCTGTAATCCACCAATATTTTAAAAGAAAAGGAGTATTTATTATCCGGTTCGAAAAGACTTGGCCATGGGGTGATTGTAGCTTATTTCCTGCAACCATATTCACTGTTTGCCAAATCAGCCTTACGCAGGTAAGTCCTAAGACAGATAGCTACAAAATGTCCAAGCGATTTTTCGTATACTACTTGTCATTGGTAATTGTAGTCCCCGTGAGTTCAGAAAAATAACGGCGTAATAATGAGATGTATGGACACTGTGAAAATGTAACAGTACATCGCAGGCAATTAAACCTTTCACTTAAGCAAGCACATGCATTAGTCCAATGTCCGTTTAGTATGGGGATGATTCACGGCCAACCAAAAGCGGTGATGGCTAGTGTAATATGGCAAAACCATATTGTACCCTACTCTGTTGGTAACTATTCAAACAGTTTAGATCAGTGTTTAAGTGGCTGCATGCAATGCTCATTAGAGAAAATATCCTTGGAGCAGGTACCACTTTTTGTTGCACATCATAACATAACGCTCAACAGGGCGACGCGTCCGGCTGGACACCCTTAGCCATTCGACTGTTCGCAATGTTACAGCAGTATAAATAGTCGTTTGTAGAGAAGAACTTTGAGATAGTGCCTTGTGCATTCGTCACGCATTAACTTCTCACAGTAAAGATGCAAGCCAATTCCTGTTTTTCACAAGTAGAACGGTTCCTTTCGCTTGATTACATAGTTCATGAGACGTAGGCAATTATGTTCTGTTCACACACTTATAAGTGAGAAAACTCGGCAACTAAACCAACATCCGAAGCATGTATTGAAAAGTAATTTCGACGCTGCTTTTTGAATAGCTACCTAATAAGCAGAAGCCACTAGCGTTCCTATGGCCAGGAGAGATTCCGCTTGTTCATTTACCCAGTGAATCCTTCACTTTTACATGTCAATTTATTCAGCGTCTCAGAGATTGACGAAGAATTAGGCAACTATGGAAGGTATTAGAAAAGCAGATCCAAGAAATGTTTCACCTGCGTTATTGTACCGTTTGGAACAGTCAAGGATAGCGCTGATGTTATGAATATGTGGCCAAATTCCACGCATATAAATATAAGCCAAATGAATCACATTTTAGACACGGGGAGCTGACATTTTTACATTTTCAAGCAAAGATTGAGCTCATACAGCCAGAACCGTAGGTTGTGGAGTTTCCCCTCATATTAAAAGGTGTTCTTGCAAAGAGAAAACAATTCATCCATTTGAACAATCAACGCTTTGTCGTACTTAAATATAAGATGATTAAGTATTGTCAGGTGGCTGCCACGGTGATAAGACATATTGGTAACACTTTACTGATAAAACAAGTCTTGTCCAGATGCCAAAGCCAGTGCATTTTCAAACCAACCGCAAGCTAAGCATGATGCTGCGGACCCCGTCGTGACCACAACTGTCTCGATTTACACACATGATAAATTGGTCTTTTGGTAAGGAGGAATCCAAAGTCACGTCACGGCGGGTAGTATTAGATCAGTAGCTGCATGCACAATATTACGGTTTGGTAAAATTGAACGGAACCAAATGGCAAGCATGGGTAATTAAATCATTGAATTTGCCGTCAAATTAGAGGTGACGGATAAAAAGGGTTAGCAGTCACGAATGCCTGTGATCAAAACAAATAGCTGACCTACCGCAACGTCCCAGTCTTTCCGGAAATATTTATGTATTGATCATGCCTTACTTGGTGTGTCTCGACAAATTCGAGAATAAAATATTTATTATTTATTTATTTATTTAATTTATTGACAAGTTTGTTCACATACTTGCATAATAACAGCCCAAATGTAGTTTCATTGTCTACAAGATGACTAGTCGTCATGAGGTGTGCAGTGACCGACGATTGCATTGCACTACGCCCAGGATGCGGTGCACCTTTGAGAAATCAAGCGTTGTCCCAAACACTTTGTTAATGTACGCTGCTATCTGAACAATGGAATAAAATCTGGAATGAAAAAGATCACGATCTCTGCAGACGAACTGACAGGTTACCAAACTGCCTACTTTGTCTGCTCTGACGTTTATGGAGAACAAGCATCCGCATGGCGTGAATGAGTCGTAAACCGGTCGTATTTTAGTTTCTCGTTACGACTGCATTGGGCATATATCCGATTTAATTTAAAGCCTGCAACAACCTGCTCAGTATAAGCAGCTAGGCATTCGTAGCCTATGCCACCGTATCTGTATATTTTGGGAAGAGCATGGGTATTTATTGAACATATAGAAACCACGTTTCATGTTACGGTTTTCCGCAGAAACCACTATTTGCCATATTGTTATGGTGGACTGAAAATCTGTTTGACTTTATTAAACGGGCTAATAAACGGCTTGTTATATTCATTGGGAAATCTGAACAAGTAAATTCGAATGTACAAAACCCAGTTGCGGTGGACCGTACGCAGCAATATAATTTCAATTCGTCAAGTTATGGGTCTACGTCAAAAAGGGGCGGGTTGTGGAGTTATCCAAGAAAATGATATACATAGTTGCATGCAAAGGAACTCCATAATCAATGTTGTTTGCATAACTGTCTGCTATCATTTAGCGAATTTGTAAGTGGTCGATTGTTTCTGCAGATAATCTAAGGGATTAAAAGTTGCCGAAATATATCATGAGTAGCCATCAGAGGAAGTATACAAACAAGCTGGTTTTACATGCTTCCTTCATCAGGCTAATGCACCAAGAATGAACGTCAAAACGAAAACAACCGATAAGGTTAAAGTTCTGAGATTAAAACGGTCTGAGCTACCAAGTTAAGTGATTGGTCCCGCAGCACACAGTGGTGTTTGTGGGGCGTTATCAGCAATATGTGTAATCGTACCAGGGGCTCAGGTTAGAGTTATGGCCTGGCAGGGTCTGAGCAGCCAGGTGTCCATCCAAATTCAATGCGGAATGGGTGATATATTAATTCGGCATAATTTATTCCACCCTAACTAAAATGAAAATTCGTTCCATGTCTAACCGAATGAGCAAAAAATATATGTAGCTGGTGACTCCGTCCCAGATAATTCAACTATTTACAAAACCTATGTATAAGAAGTGTCTACCCAGAGAACTTTATTCAGGGAAATATCAAGCGTTCTGATACGGAGGCAAAATTGGTATCACATTGCATTGCTTATTAATTTTCTACTTAATTTTAAAACTGCAATGTAGTTCTAGAAAGGCCTGCGTTTAAGTTTCAAGCCATATCTGAAAGATAATTTTAAATATGTGTTGCAGTTTCAGTCAAGCTTAATCAGCTTTTCCAACTGCATAACGGAACCTAGTATGTGGTGGATGAAATGGGATTATTACCGTATTATCCTTAAAAGTGTGCAGTTCTAAGTTGACTTGCTAACAGTAGCTGTTATACTTCCATCATTTCTCATGTTACACTAATGCACACTTTATATGTCAAACATAGGGAGAGACAAAATAGAGAATTCAAATACGCACTAAATTCACAAAATCAACATTTAAAGGCCGTATTCAAATGAGTCCGTTGAAGCAGTTGATACGAAAAGGCACTCAGTAACCTTCCGACAATAGCAGAACCCATAGAGTCATCACAGTTTGCTTGGGTAAACCGCATACCAGCCAGTCATTTGCAATTAGTTGGTTAGTAATTCCTGAACGTCTTGACGGAAGCGACGTTTCTCTGGTGCCAATAATTTGTGGCTTTCCAGATACTACATACGCACATCTGCAACAGGTTGCGACATGGGTGAATTGGGTTGGGGAATATTAAGTAAAATATGAAAACACCTCCTCGCTGACATCGCTATTTATCACAACCGAATACGCGTCGATAGGAGAACTATGAAAATAAGCCGAATTTATGGTAATTTACTAAGGTAACGAACAAATTTAAAATTGTGTCAAAAACGGAGACTTTTCTAAATTATGGACAAAAATGTGGGATAGCAAAAAATGATTCCAACACATCAAATTTGGGAAAAAGAAACCAGCAAAATTGCCATCACTATAATAAATTGTTACACCATGTAGTTGAAAATCCAGTGGTTAAACCGACTAAAACAAAAGAAATCAGAATTATGGCTTGGGAAGATAACGACAAGTAGACGGGCTCCTTTCCCAATGATACCAATTTTGCCTCCGTTTCCGAACGCTTGATAATTCCCTGAATAAAGTTCTCTGGGTAGACACTTCTCATACATAGGTTTTGTAAATAGTTGAATTATCTGGGACGGAGTCACCGCTACATATATTTTTTGCTCATTCGGTTAGACATGGAACGAATTTTCATTTTAGTTAGGGTGGAATAAATTATGCCGAATTAATATATCACCCATTCCGCATTGAATTTGGATGGACACCTGGCTGCTCAGACCCTGCCAGACCATAACTCTAACCTGAGCCCCTCATTACGATTACACATATTGCTGATAACGCCACACAAACACCACTGTGTGCTGCGGGACCAATCACTTAACTTGGTAGCTCAGACCGTTTTAATCTCAGAACTTTAACCTTATCGGTTGTTTTCGTTTTGACGTTCATTCTTGGTGCATTAGCCTGATGAAGGAAGCATGTAAAACCAGCTTGTTTGTATACTTCCTCTGATGGCTACTCATGATATATTTCGGCAACTTTTAATCCCTTAGATTATCTGCAGAAACAATCGACTACTTACAAATTCGCTAAATGATAGCAGACAGTTATGCAAACAACATTGATTATGGAGTTCCTTTGCATGCAACTATGTATATCATTTTCTTGGATAACTCCACAACCTGCCCTTTTTTGACGTAGACCCATAACTTGACGAATTGAAATTATATTGCTGCGTACGGTCCACCGCAACTGGGTTTTGTACATTCGAATTTACTTGTTCAGATTTCCCAATGAATATAACAAGCCGTTTATTAGCCCGTTTAATAAAGTCAAACAGATTTTCAGTCCACCATAACAATATGGCAAATAGTGGTTTCTGCGGAAAACCGTAACATGAAACGTGGTTTCTATATGTTCAATAAATACCCATGCTCTTCCCAAAATATACAGATACGGTGGCATAGGCTACGAATGCCTAGCTGCTTATACTGAGCAGGTTGTTGCAGGCTTTAAATTAAATCGGATATATGCCCAATGCAGTCGTAACGAGAAACTAAAATACGACCGGTTTACGACTCATTCACGCCATGCGGATGCTTGTTCTCCATAAACGTCAGAGCAGACAAAGTAGGCAGTTTGGTAACCTGTCAGTTCGTCTGCAGAGATCGTGATCTTTTTCATTCCAGATTTTATTCCATTGTTCAGATAGCAGCGTACATTAACAAAGTGTTTGGGACAACGCTTGATTTCTCAAAGGTGCACCGCATCCTGGGCGTAGTGCAATGCAATCGTCGGTCACTGCACACCTCATGACGACTAGTCATCTTGTAGACAATGAAACTACATCTGGGCTGTTGTTTTGCAATAATTCAGCAAACCTTAATAATTTTTTTCGAAGGAGCAACATAACTTTTTCTTTGTTATCCTAAATGTTTGACGAAATCCATGCTCCATCTGTGCATTTTTTGCTTCCTACACTTTTACCTATATATACCTTAACACTAACGTTTTCGTTGCAGTTATGCTGCAGTAACGCGCTCCTGCTAGCCGCAGTATGCAACAAGCAACACATTATATCCTTACGTGTTCAATTATAAAACCTAGAGTTATCTTCCTATTAGCAATGAATTTGAAGGCGCCTGTTATCCCACAGCTCCTATTGTCTACGTATTCTGTTTTACCGGGATCCAAGTATTTCACAGATAAATGTAAACTTTATTTATCAACCAACGCCACATGGGCTGCGCAACAAAGGAGATTGACATAATCAGGCCAAGTCATACCACTCGTATAAAAGCTGGATTGTTCTGGAAAGCGTACAATTTCTTGGGAAATTTCATCAAATTGCTGGAGCTGATAGAAAGTACTACCATGATTTCTGGACTAAAGTTCGTACACTTTCTTTCTGGTTCATTTACTAAACTACATTTTAGACTCCATCCGCTCAAAATTGGAAATAAATATACTTTGTTTGCACATGCAATATTATTCGTTCAAGGAACTTCCAAACGGTCACCGATTCAGCTAACTTTGCTGGATGTACGGAAAAAGTAATAAGTTGGCTATCATTAGGCTTTACCGGCCCCGCTAAAATGGTCACAATAGGCGGCTTTTGCTCTTCTTGCTTCAAATTTCCAGCGAGGTTAAAAGAGCATATGCACTCGGTGATTTACTTTCTCTCGGTTATGCCATTGATAGCAATTTGCTTAGCATTCATGAAGAATAGTTTTATCTGTTTATCATGCAACATTTGTTCAAAACTACCGACGAGTTTAGCTCCGAATACATTACCACACTCAATAATTTATTCAACTGATCGAGAATTTGAGTAACAAGTGCATGCTGACATTTTAATAGTAACAGTTGAGTATTTTTGGTTTCAGTCCCTTGACCCACGAAGTATTTATCACACGTAATAGCAAACGCATCTGTGTACAACGGTCTGCCAGTTAGCTAAGAAATAAGTATTATTTTACCTTCATATTCTTAGAACAGATTGCGTACCAGAACTCATGAGCCAGACAATCTGCCGATAACATGTATCATAACATGCGCAATGTCCGTAATATTCAAATTCCGAAGTATTGCATCATACTATAAAACAATATGATATAACCATCTGAAATCGCGATAGAAATCGTTCAACAATCATTTACTCACATGTATTTGGAATACTTTATAACTAAACTCTGGGGAACGAAGCTGATTGACTGCGATATCCATTTTAACATTTTCACCAAAATTTTGCAGACAATTACGTGCGAGACTTTGTAACAAATGTTTTACTTAATTATACCACGAGGCAGGATAATTTGCCTTTTAAATATCTTCTCGTCACGTACGATACTTTATGGATTCTGCTACCATTTACAATCGAGCCATTTGAGACTGTGCAATCTATTTTTGTAAGTTGATAATCTACCTCTACATGGATAGAATTAGATATATTTGTCTTGGAAATATATTTTGAGCACCCATTTAATGAAAGCATAAAATACAAGTAATACGTGTAATGACTCCACCTCCCGCAATATAAATATTTCTCAGTTTATGTTATTTATACAGCAACGCAGATAATACTAAAAATATTGATATTGATATTGCTATTACATAAACATGTTATTACCTGTGTGTAGTACATTTACCTAATATTGCCACAGCATTTTTTGATGGGAAACAACGAAGTCATTATATTTCTATTATTTATATCATTATTTGATTTATATGATTATGGTTATTAAATATTACCTCGTGCGGTATATTGTTTCCACTTAAGGCATCACTAACCTGGAGCCTGCAAGTGACACCTGTACTGTGCACAATGTATCGATCGCATATTGTGTGCTCAAATCTTTGCGCACTGCCCTAACAAGCGCAGTAGTTTTGCCCAACGGAAACTAGTTACTGGCCGGATCAGGATGCAAACCAACGGTAAATTTATCCCATTATATATATACGCTAATTGGTGCTGAAGAAGTACATTTAAGTACCTCATTCTAGGTAGGATCATTTGTACTGTTGGTTACATCTAGTTTAATGACGCTGTCGTTCCTGTCTTCCTTTCCATAACTACAATATATTAATATACTAGGGAGTATAAGTGCTACTCCTAGACGCACACATCGAGCCCTGTGTTTATATCTAGTAAATAATATTGGCTAATGTACTATGACCAATGAGCGTGTTACTGACAGTGCGCGCATGTAACTTCTCAGGGAGAGTGTAAATTGATGCGCATGTGAACTTCAATGAACAACGTGTTAGTTTGTTATTTTAAAAGCTAAATTATTGTATCGATGCTTAATGTTTCACCGTGGAAGCAAGCTGGATACTTCAGTTTATAGGAAGCACACTACACAGACCAAATTCTGAACGAAAAAACAAAACCACCCGAAATGCCGCAATGTGAGATGTGACAGGACAATATTCCGCCGGGTGCTTTTTTATTTATTACCACGGAATCAAGGCTAGGATAAGCCAGACCATTGTATAAAACTTAACGACCCAACAAATATCAGTGAAGCATTCACAGGAGATGCATAATCTAAAAGAAAGCCACTTACAGACGGCAAAACTGAGAGAGTGACGGGTCGTTTTAACATACGAGAGAGACATTAACTAAATAAAGTCCAGACTTTACCAACTCCTACGCAATGTGTTGGCACACAAACCAACTGATAATTTGAGGAAAACGTACACAAATTCAGGTCGAATTTCATGTACAACGGTATATTGGATACAGACTGCATTGCAGAAACTGCGAAGACCCAAACAAATGCCTTCGGTAAACATTATGCATCATTCCTGGACTCGGAGCCTTTGGACATAGTAGGACACAGCTTCTATTGTGCGAAGAGTGACATGGTAGCAAAAAGAAAGCCAATGAGAGAAAATGTGTTTTTGAATTTTGCTGTTGCTCGAAGAATTTAAATAACTTGCACGCATTTTTTACTATTCTCCGATGAAGGTAAATCGCAAGCTGTTTGAAACGAAATCATTCCGTACCCGGATAACGGCCAGTTAATTACCTCAAACATCAAACCTATTCTATACAACTCACAAAAGATTGAAACTGCAAGGATTGGTTGTACTTCCACGCATTATTACGAAAGCTAACAATACAGCGATCCACTAATTGAGAAAGTTGATGAACTAAAAATTAGAAGAATACTAATGAACAGCACATATCAAAACATATCACAACGGTTTCCTTTCAGATAATAAAATCCAATCCACCTCATTCAAAACTTTGGTGAACAGCCAAGCAGGATAAGGGTATCTAATACCGCAGAGAAAAGATATAAGGACAAACGCAATCAAAGGTGGCATATATTCCCGGGTTTAATTGATACGAACTTTGGCGACAAAGCCACTTAAAACACTACACTGATTATGTCACCTCGATTGGTCGCGGAACGTTTGCCGCCAAGTTGCCAAACTCAGGCAACAATTGGGTACATGCTTCATAAACCCAGATACAAATATTCCAAAAACATTTGAGCAGGACTCACTCACATTTGTTTTACGGCGGACTCCGTGATAAAATAGCTGTTATCCATGCGCTCGCATGCCTGGAACGGAACTGACTACATCCCTCACAGACGCTTGTTTCGGCAGCTAAATATTGGTTGACATATAACAATACTGTTTCCGCACTAATTTGAGAAGAGGCTGATTTCTGCCATATGGAAAGGTTTTATAGGAAGTTCGATTTACAACGGACATATTCATACTGACTCATTTAGTTACCGACCAATGGCTGTGCTAGAAGATGTGGAGGATATATTGAAGACGTATTAATATCTTTTTTGGACGGTTTTGGTCACAATGCTCAGCAGCAACGCGGGCTTTCGCAGGAACCCGTCGTGCAAGGTAATCCATGGTTAGCAAACGACAGCTAATTCGAAGCGGTGGGTTCTTGTGCGAGAGTTGGTGTGGCCTACCGCTAATTCTCTAAAGCATTCGACCGATTAGCTTCCGACCTACAAGAATGTGGCAATGGGGAAAATCTCATCCCGTAGAGCTGCAGTTTAATATCCCAAATGCATCTCAGTTGAGATTTCGCGATTTCATATTAGACCATTTGAACCACGAAAGCGGTCTGCCAGATAATTCAATTATGAGCCCTATGTTTTATCCGTTTTCATTAACGAACTCTAGAGCAAACTACTTCAACTCTATACTTAAACTGATCTTGAAAATTCATGGATTTCCGTCAAATTTGCCAGTTTTTCAGTATAGCTATATATGTCAGTTGCTTCATCTACGAAACCGAATGGTTCACGCTTATAAGCTGGGTGGCCAGGATCCACAACACTAGGCTCATAAAATAGATCTGGGTTTACTAGACCAGTAAGGTTTCTGCAGCAAGCAACCTTACGAAAATCCATCAAAGAATAAATCCAACTAGTTGGGTTTTTAAGGAGACCTGTCAACAGTCAAATTGCTTTAACTACTTTCAGATTACATGAATCCTATTAGCGAGTAGGCAATCCAAGCATAGCGCCCATAGTTAAAGCCGGATCTTACAGGCATTGGATGTTTCGCAGTTGCATACTCCCAAATGCTTCAAGTGGCTGGGCCACATTTTACATGTTCAGCCCCTCAGAGTGCTATGCATTTGTAGCGGGCACTTTCGGTAGTTGCTTTGTAATTAAATCCTAGTTTACCTAATATTATATGACCCTAATCACTCTTTATATACGACGTTTAAGCTGAAGCACACCAAAAATCTGAGAGGACATTATCTCTACTTGGCTGAACGAAGGAGTCATTTCGGTTGTCGAATCAAATTCTTTTTGCTACATATTTGCCAGACTTGGAATGTCCCCTCAGAATCTGTTATTTCCGTTCTCATGTTAGTCCTTTTACGAATAACGTCGTTAATGCGCAAGCCCTACTCTACAATATAACCGAGTCCGATTGAAGGAACAAATAGCAGGAAAAATGTTTTTTTTGAATCAAGGGGATAATATATAAATCCAAGTAAGGACTGCTCAAACGGAGGACACTGGATCAGTCAAATTGAAAATATGCGTTTATCTACTATTTTCTCTTGTTATTTATGTATTCCATTTACCCACCTATAAAGGCACAACCAGCGTGACGTCAAGCTACGTCTTTTATGATATATCCCATTGGCCATAGACCGTTGAGTAATTCTGCATACACGGCCAACTTTGCCTGTGGTAAATAAACAAATAAACTACAGCACGACTATGTGTGCATTGTTTTCACAAAGAACGGGGGCATTTTCCTAAATGTGTTATATATCTACAGGTAATCCATCAGTTTTCAACGTTCTTAAAACGTTTTGGATACAATCCGATCGTGACTCATAATAAAATAGTCTATCAGCTGTGAGTTCTCGAACCCGTGAGTGGCTAACATTGCTCATGTATTAACGTTCAAAATTCAGCGTGACTTCGTTTTTCTATAGGCATGCTGCTTTCACAAAGTACCAAAATAACAAAAACGTTGTAGCTATATTCGTCTTGATGAAAATATTGGATCAAAGTCATCTTTTAATGCATTGGAGTTAACATGAGAACGAATCAACTAACATAGATTTTGGTACCAAAGTTCATCAATGAACTTTATTATAATTTAGCTAAGCTGCATTAACGTGCACAAAATACCATTTTATACAATATCACACAATATATCTTCCTGAACCAGCAGATTAACTGATAGATGTTACCCTGGCAAATATGACTTATTTCTGATTCAGAATAAATAGGAATTCCAAACAATCTGAACAAATATCTTTCGCTTTATCACACTTATATTGTGTATCACCTCACCAAAATTTTAGCAAATTATTACATACTTGAACATCTGCTTTATGAATTGACTCGAAATTATCGGACTCAGAAGATAAACACCCTGGTATCAGCTTTTCATCGAATAAACAGTATTGCCACCCAAATATCACCTCCGTTGGTCAGGCAGCTGCTAATACTAAAATAGCGCATCGAATGTCAGTGATCTACCACGTACCGGAATTTGTTGCAAGCCTATATATACGCAAAACACGAAAAGTCGCAACCCCCCTATTTTGTTAGAACAAGCTATGATCAGTTTTCTGTAATATTTCAACTCATAAGTTATTGTTACTATATTTACAGTTAGGAATGGATACCATTAACTCAGTTTAAATGTTTTATTTGGTGGTTAATATTTTCCAGGTTTTCCAAGGTACATACGTAAGAAAATCGTCTCAAGTGTAGAAAAATATATTTAACGGTCACGTATTTTCTCACATGGAGTTGAGTTGTCTGGCTCTGCTTGACATAACATTACCGGTTTGGAAAGTTAAAACTGATCTTCAGCATTCTTGTGCATATCCTTAGCGTGAAGTTGTTAGAAACATGTTAAGGAATTTCATGTAGGCCAAATTTACAAAGAAAATTCGGTTGTTATTGCATTGAGTGATATTAGTAAACGGCCCTGTGAATGTTTTGAAAACGTCAAATCTATACCATTATTTACTTTTTTCTGAAAAATATGTGCTCTATGCACATATGTATAATGCTTAGGATAGCGCCAATTATCCGATGGACGCACTTAGCATTGTCAGTAATACTTTTGCATAGTGGTTTAGTAATTGTCGAAAATGCGATTATTTAATTATGGATTTTGCAAGTGTCCTTTTTTACACTATACGTGATGCAAGAATAAATGATGTACGGAACAATATTATCTGTTAGCTGGCAGTGATTCAGCAAACGTTGCACAAGCTTAACCGTATAAAATGCAAGCATGCGTTTTTGATATACTTGATTGTGAAAGCGGCCGGTTAAAAACCGGAGTTAATTTGACTTTTATCATCTATGTACACGTAAAATTAATATATTTCATATGCAAAAGTGCAAACCCTTCTACTGTTGTTGACTTGTGCGTTCATTTTACTTTACGTCATGGAAATGAATAAAAGATAAATCATCTGGTTCATGTAAAAGATTATTTGCTGCGTGTTCCAGTCCAAAGTGGGCAATAGAACTTAACATCCAAAAAGCTCATAGTGCCAACAACGTAATTTATTAAGCTTAGACTAATGAAGTCCAAAACCCTTCCCAAACCAGAACCTTTTTTTACCAAATATTTCCGTTCCAGCTGTCACTTGGAACAGAAAGTTACAATTCTATGACCTAAATAAATTCAGGGAATGTAACTAAATTTAAAAGGGTCAGCTTTCGTACTCTATAGCTAGTACTAACCTATTTAAATCCAGGTAATTTCCTCACGACATTCCTGCATTTTTGCATTGGTATATTCGCGGAGCAAGTGCTTAATGAATTACATATATATCTTCCCCAAACGTCCTATTTAACATCAATCCGTCTTAAAAAATGTTGCGGCTAGCGAAACCGAGTCCTTAGCAAAAGTTGGATAACTGTTGATTAAGTATGCATAAGCAACGTAAACTTCAGCTAAATGGATCGGATCAGCATTAACTGAGAATACTTAAAAATACATATTCACCCACACAATCGAAAAACAAGCTCTGGGGCGTATACTGATTTTAAACGGCGGCATCTGTATTTAAACATCAATTAAATTTCCACAATTTTCATATCTTATGGAAGTTATCAGTTATCCGCTCTCCAAGGCAAATTCATAGGTACTGAGACGTGTTGAATTTATTGAACGCTTGAAGAATAACTAATAAGACACTTTTACTCCAGGAGAACTTAACCAACTAGGAGGCGTTTATCGATGTATTCCCTTTCAAGTGTTAGCAAAAGAAGTTTCAGTAGCTTAAAAGCAAATTTAAAGGAATAGCCAGTCTCCAGAATGCCTGTTTAGAAAGAATTATCGAAGGGTGTTATCAAATTAAGACGCATATAATATTTGTATATCCACTATTTGTTTTCAGAATTAGACATTTTCCACCGCTATTGTTTCCCAACATATTTAAATATTCCACCGGTATATAATATGCATGGTAATCGGTTTCATGAAATCCATAGCGTTTCAGCGGCAGTTATGCAGTTTGAGCAAGTGATACCCATTTATTTCATATGCCAATTTTCTGAAAATAAAATTATTGAAAATAAAGTGTTTTGCGAAAATTATATATATTACGCATAAGCAAACGAGTAATATAAAAACTAATTACCGAATAACATACATAATGTTTTTAATCAAAATAGAAGCAGTGAAAATATATAATATATATGTATATACTTAGAGTATGACAAACCCACAATGTGTGCTTAATTATACAAATTAAAGGTTACGCCAAACAGTATATTAGTGGTAGGTTTCATTCGTCCATACGGCATCATTCCGAGTTTTCCACCTATCTAGCCTAATAATTCAGATTTTTTAACGTACATTCAGGCTGAATATTCTTTATTTATTGTCAGCCGGCATCCCGTCGTTCTCCTCGTTGTTACGTGTTTGCTTTTCTCTTTGGTTACATGTTTCTGTTATCTATGTACCAACAGAATGTATCACACTAATTGTTAAAGCTTTCCAATAATACCTGCGCATCGTCTCTGTTAAAGTGTTGAAGCGAAATTTCCCTGTTCAGTCCAGTTCAGTTCAACTGGGACTGGAACGATAGGAGAATTCCGTAAGTGTTCCATCTTGAGTGGATCTTTGAGCCAGGAATTGATGAAGTGCTCAGTTATTGATGGGTTTAAAACGGAACACCCGTATCGAAAACCCGGCCAACCAGGTAATGCCCACATTTCCTACCCTAGCATTCCTTGCTGTGGCAGTCCCATGAAGTAAGCAAATGATAGGAAGAGAAATCAAAGGTACAGCATAAGGGAGTGCACTTGAAATAAAAATAATACCAATGCGCAAAGAAAAGTAGAGAAAACAAAAGCGATGTACGAAGGAGCGTGTTAGTCAGAAAAAGGGAAATGTTTCGTGTTGCCACCCCAAGGAGCGTCAAGTTGCCGCTCAAACCCCTTAACCGTAGATTCCCTGATAACATTTTCCGGAAGCATGTTCTAGCGATCGATAACTCGGCGTGACAGCCGGATTTCCGCCATAATCCGATCGGCCTGCGGTATGTCCAGCTTCAAGTAATGACCGCGTAGAACAGACTATCTAGCGGGACTAGATAACCAAGATAAATCTGGACCAACCTTCCTAGTTGAGATACGGTAGGTTCGAATTAGGTCTCCTATAAGCCTTGGATATTGCATTGGATGCACTCAAAAACTAACTAGAAGCTCGGGGTACCTCCGTCTCCGTAACCCATCGACTAACCTAGTATTCACTGGTAAAACCCTCTCTAGCTCAATTTTGTCCCGGACAAGGCAGGGCGGACAAGACTGGACGCAGTATTCCCGATGATGCAGAACGAAAGCCTAGAACAGCCTCGTAAAGATACCGTCCGTCGAGACTCCGAAGGAACGTCGTATTAACCACGACATGCGGAAACCTCTGTTTGCCGCATTCTTCCAGTTGTCACCGGAGTGTAAATCGGAAGTGTTTACGACTCCTAGGTCAATCTGGCTAGATACACTGGGGAGATCGACCCTACCGACTAAAAACTTCGTAGGAGGACAACCTCCTCCATTTGGAAGAACGGTGCACTTTGCTTGATTTATGGGCAGTAAACATAAAGTAGACCAGTTCCAAAGATTAAACAATGCTCGCTGAAGAGCTTTGCAAACCCCAGGAACATCGACAATGTTCCAACGTTTCAGATCATTAACAATAGCAGCGATGGTACCTCAAACTCCTCTGGTAGCTCATTCATATAGATAGAGAACAGCACCGGCCCAAGGACCGAGCCCTGAGGCATGCCTGTGAATATCATTTATCCCGATTTTATATAAATACAAGCTTGGCCTTGCTCGTAATATGTAAGAGTGGTTAGCAATATCATCGCAGTTTTTCCCTATTTCTGTCTGATTTTCATTTAACATTTTGATTCGGCGTTGATACATATTCCACCTTATCATGTTTAGTAAATCTTTGATTTCCAAGGAAAAATAAATGATTCATGAATGGTTAGCTCTAAATAATTGCGCTTTTGCTCGTTCAAACCACACTTTCATGTATGCTGCCCATTCATTTTTAATTACTCACGACACAGATCAAACAACAATGTTCTCTAGTTCCTCGCTCTAAACAGTAATCACCGTCACCCAATCTGCTGAGCTATACGCGATTAACAGATAAAGCCGTCCACTTGACATTTGAATGATCGCCCCAGAAGTAAACATGTTATGCCAATTCCTGCAGACAAAGTACACCAGCTAACCAAAATAGATGAGTTCTTGATATCGCAGCTATCAGTGTACGCTGTTTCTATAAATTGGTAGAAAATCAACGAAAACTTCTTTCGAAGTAGGACGAAAATGTCATCAACATCATCATTATACCCATACGCTGGAGGTGGGAAACAGCTCAGCTACTGGGCAGCAATGGAAAAATAGCGCTATAACTAAATCCCTGTAAACAATTAGTTTTACCCTTTCGCAAATTAATGGAAAGCAAAGTTGACAAGCGTTATGCACTTATGCAATACTGGTAGTTTTATATTTTCTGTGGACCGGGCATGACATAAATATTGCCTGTGAATCAGAATTATGAAGTTCTGTTATGCAATTTGAGTTTGATAAGTCTTTATCTAAATCTTCTTCAACTTTATCTAAACTAAACTGGTGGAGTGTAGAAAAGTTGCTATTAGAATAATTAGAACGCTTTTGCCAAGATATGCTTAAGTTCCTTAAAGCATCCATCTTGGATTTGCGCTGGAGTCCATTGAGAACGTCTTAATTTGGCAGATGTCTGTATTTCTCAGTTGCCCATGATCAACGTAATTTGTCTAGCTAGCACGACTGGATGCTCGAAATTTTATAATCGAGATAGGCAAGACTCTAGGCACGTAAATGGTTGACACCGGTAAATAATTCGTACGTGATTACTAATTACTGCAATGGGATATGGCTTTGAGGGTGATGCGTATGTATTTGCAGGACGATGGAAGATTGGAAGCGTTACCACTAACAGAAACGCAATAAACTAGTAATCTCATTTAACCGAACCGCGTTAAATAATTCTGTCGGGTCTAAATTTTAACGCTCAGGTGCTCTGTTTTAATCAGCTTAAAAAAGGTGTTGATGAAATGCATACACTGGCTTAATGACAAGATAAGAGTGCTCAGTGTCATACTTTTGTTACCCATAATTATTACGTTCCCAACAAAATATTTTATTGACTTTTTCACTTCAGTTTCTCGTTAACATTAAGTGGGTTAATCAATGTATATTAAAACTCTTGGTGCTTCTTCGCCAATATCTACAAAGCAACAAAGCGAATTTCTAAATGTAGAAAATCCTAATGCTAATTCTGATGTTGCATTTCGTCCCATGTTACTGCTACTTGTAACCCAATTATATGGGTAAGATAGTACAGACCAGTTAAGCAAATCAAGACAATAAAACGGGATCTACTCATTCTAGTATCTGTATATATGCATTCGTCCTGGATAATATGAGAATAATACGTCCATCTTAAGTGTAACAAATATATGGTATTCTGTCCTGAATACACTCGCTTCTCCCATAGACAAATTTACTAATAATCGTGGGAAAATATAAACAAAACAAGTTTATTCTAGGATCATTATATGTATCTAGTAACTCACAAATCCCCAGTGCATAACTGGTCATTCCATATCCAAATAATAAGCAATATTGAAGTAACCATAGACTAAACCAGCTTGCTCTTCACAGAAAATTTTCAACATCCAAAAAATAATACTAATTTGTAAATATAGAAAATTCGTTACGCACCTTCAGATTCTGGGTTTCGTCTACAAGTTTTGCTATGTTTAACCCAATTGGATTGATGAGTTATTTCAGACTTGTTTCGGAAAAGAAGCAGCAAAACCGGTCTACACATTCTGGTATTTTCAATGTCCATTCACTCTGGATGTTGTGAGAAGAATAGGCCCACTTTAAGTGTACCAAGCATTTGATTTATTTTGTCCAGCATAAACTTGCTTCTCACATGTAAAATGTATAAATACGCGTAGAAACATATAAGAAAGACTACTTTTTTATAGGATAATAAGATGGCTCTATCAACTCCTAAATCCCCAGTTTTTAACTGGATATCCATTATCCAAGTAAGTATGCCTATTTAATGTAACCATAGACTAAGCCAGCATGTTCTTTACAGCAAATATTTACCCAAAGTTTGCAACAACCAATTGCACCACACTGCTTCAAAGAACCAACGTTACTTTCAATATTCGACTTAATTTTAATCGACACAAATAGTACTAAGCAAAACTAAATCAGCTAATTGTTAGCCTCGTTACTAGCTTATACAAATACCGAGGCAACCAGGAAAATGCTCCTCTGTTTTGAGACAGTTCTCAGAAACCGAAAACAGATAGCCAGTAAATCAAATTTCTCATGATCTCTCCGCAAGTATACCTTGTCAACGAAAATTACACAATATTCGAATAACCCGGATCTTTGACCATAATAAGCTGACTGCCAGCCTATCTCAATTCAGGTTTATAATTAATATTCCAAGGATGCTCCCATTATCAATATGCCACGTATCGAACGCGCAACAGCGATTGATGTCTGAGTCAACGTGATATGTTTGTGTGTACAGATGATTTTACTCCTGCTTCTACATGCAAAGTCTACGCATGTGTGAAATGTTCTACTAAATTTGGGGACGACCTGCTGTGAAGGATCTAAATAAGATAACTATTGTATTAATTAAAATTTAATAGAAAAACAAAAATATCCAAAAATTCGATGGCATATTTTGTCAGAGGTTAAAAATGCCATCTAATCTCCATGGATGAAATAAAGAGCATAAGTAAAAAAGTAGCTTAAATTTTATTGCATAAATATTAATTCGCTGCTTGCACGATGAAGGTTAATAAAAAAAGAAATTTACAACTATTCCTCATCTGTTTTTAATATGCTGCTTTTGCGAGTTCATATTTCACTCGTAACTGTGGACCGTCGGAACAACGGAAGTGCCTCTGACTAGAAATCAGCCACCTTGGCAGTTGCATCAAGTCACGTTAAATTAAATTTCCAAAAAACAGCACACCACAGATGCACACTCCCTCATGTATAAAGTATTATTCTTATTTTAGAGTTGCTTGGTAGGCGCAAATGCAGCAGCGGCCTCAGTATTTGGTTTTGGTCCGGATGTAATATCCGTAGCATCGTGATAAGTACAACCAGCATTAGGGAATAAGGCAAGGTGTACAACCGATTTCCCTTACTTAGCACCTCATATGGCACACATCCTAAACCGGGGATAAGCAACGAGCTAACATACCGTACCAGCACAATCTTCTACACGTCACCCCGAGGGAATAGACAGTAGGCGGGTGAGCTGTACTCTAGCATTGGTCGGATAGCACAAGAGAAGTGGGGAGTGGCAACAAATCCGGACAATTGTAGAAGCTGCGTTTCTGCGGTTAGAGCGTGCGCAGTCCATTTTAGTGAAGCATATTCGTGTTTTCAACGGATGCCAAATCACAGCTTGTGAGTAGCCCTAGGAATTCACGGATGACGATGTGTGTAACTGTTGGACAGCCATAATTTAAACGACAATTGCTATCCTTGCCCAGTCTCATAAAACCGACTCGACAGGATTGAGCTGAAGGATGACCTATGCTATCCACATTGAGAGGCTGTCAAGATCCCGCTGAAGTATGTCGCAGTCGTCCAGTCCCTCAGTTATCCTCTATAACAAAATGTCACCTACAAACAATGTTTTAGTTTAAGTGAGCTGTGGCAAAAAAGTAGTAACCGTCTAAAAGCGGCGCATCTAAAGACAGTACCGCGGCAATTTTATTCCTCATGCACATCAACGAAGTGCCTTAGCTTATTTGTCGCCCTGTGCTTTAGATGCAGATGAGCTAAATATTTCGAGGAGTATTGATTCTATCGGCGACTGTGACGTCCATCAGTAGGCCATCCACCGCATACCTCGGTTATCTACATAAGTTGACCTATCTATCAACACGGCCAAGTTCTCTTTTGTGAACCTGGGTAGGTGTAGTAATGTGCATGAGTACAACGTAACCTGCAGCCCAATGCATGCCACCAGTTAGGTAAATAATCTAGGCATAACTTCGAGCGTTGCTCTGAAGTCCGCAGAAAACAAGAACAGACTGTACGCAAGCGGAGGAGCCCTGCTTTTAGCAAACAGTTGTATCGACTTCACTTTGTCTAAAGGTACTGTCACCCATCTGTTCTCTTTCATAATAAGACCATTACTTGGGCATGGTTCAGTTGCCTATTGTCTGATTACAATAGGTTAGCTGCAGAGACAGGAACGTGTTAAGCACTGACACTATGCGAAATAAATTTTTAAAACTAATGATTTAGGATTAGTCTAGTAATACCAATGTGTTGATTACGAATACGCAAACAAAATGTTCCGTCATGTCGGTTTTATTAATTTCAACATCCGTTCGCCTAATAACTGCGTTCCATGCAACAAATATTCGCATGCGATATATTCCTTTTTTACATGTAATGGTGGAAAAGGGATCCCCTTGCCAATGTTACCCACCTCATAACAAACATCGATTGGGCGCTCTGTTTGGTTAATTTATATCTTGCTCATCGCTGAAAGACTTCACTGTGTCAATGACCGAAATCATAAGTTGCTTTCTCTTTAGGCAGTTTACTACAAATTCGCAGTGTATAACTATTTATGTACTACTGTATTCTGCGTACCACGCATATTTCGGGCTAATACTGAGAGGTAAGGAATAGAATTGGGCGCCCGCATATTGTTTGTGAGGTGTGCAATCTTCTTATGATTCAGTGACTCAAGAACTAGGTAAGAGGCCTTATGCAATCCCCATGGTTTGAAGGGAGCTAACGGATCCGATGGTATAATGCTAACTTTGTTTAACCATTGTCACTGCGATCTCTAACAGGAAAAAGGACAAACTTCATCACTTAACTTGGTGAAAAAGCTAAGGTTCCTCTAGAGAGAAAGCGGGGATTTATTTTGTCTGGTTTCTACAGCACGACAGATATTTTTTGTTTCGGTTCCTAGGTTAAAGTACTGGTGAAGGGACTTGGCGTGAGGAATGTCATTTATGAATGGCCTTTGTCCATTGACTCGTGCGTGAGTAGTCTAAAGTCATACTGCTCCACAATGGAAATGTAAGCCGATATGTTCCTGTTCCATGCCACCAGTATGAAGGAAGTTATGCAATTGATAATCGCTGCAATGAAATACGTTACGTACTAATGGAACATATGTGCTGACTTCAAAGTTATTAGATTCATAATGGTTATGCAAATATCCTTCACAAAATATAGTTGTTTCTTTGTTTATAAAACAGAGGAGAAACTCAAAAGCTCTACACAACCGAAAGATGGCCAGGGATGACGGAGTATGCTCCAGAGAAAATGAGTGTAAAGCATACACCTACTGTGCAAATTGATCATATATATCCATCACCCTGCACATAAAGCTTGATTTGATTAATTATTTTATCAAATCCACAAAGCAAGCTTGATTTTCGCTTTAGTGCCTGAAAACGTTTTACGCAGATAAGTGGTTCAAAGCTAAAAGAATGGATGTTAAATTGTGCTGATTTTTGCCAGAAAGTTGCAAATGTGCATTCGAATGCCAGTTAACTTAATTAGAGTCATATGCGCGGAGATCACTTAATGCAACGTAAGTGAACTTTCAGCAGAAGAATGCAAAGAAGTACAAAAACACGGCAAAACGCTTATTGCAAACTACCGGGCTGTTAGCGTTTGAATGGCACACATTATGTATTTTTGCGTAATCTTCTTGTTTATCTAAGAATATTTGATCTGTTAGCAACGGGCACGGTGAGCGCTTTCAGTTAGACATTACAGTCACTGAGCAGAGATACAATAACAAGTACACGAAATCTTTGATTTGTTTTTTGTCAGGTTTTAGCAGCGGTAGGGTGCTGGATCATAAAAGTGACGATCTCGGCGAAGTTAACATTAAATTTGGTAAGGCTTTCATCCCAACAGTTTCCAGGCTACATAGCAGAGCCTAGTCCGGAAAAGCGCCTGACGCGTTTCGCCCTATTGGGGTTCGTCAGTGGCGCGCATTCCCTCCGTCATTTAAGGAGGATCGAACCCATGACCGCTAGAGGCAGATGCCAACTAGCCAGCAGCTTAAGCCACTGAGCCATGGGGGACGTCGGCTAGGTTACATAATTTGCAAACTAGCTGGGATATAGCACCACCTATCTACCACTGTCACGGACAGTGGTTAGCCTGCAATGTGCAGTCAGTAGTTAGCGGTGAATGATGCAGTGAGATTTTAAACCTATTTATAACATGAATGTATTTAGTATATGTTGTAATGCAGTACAGCAGCATATAAACTTCCTGCGACCGTCTGGATATGGCTGAAAACAAGCATGTGCTTCTGACATTGTTATCTGACGTGCTACAAAACACTGGGATGCATCAGCGGAGGTTATCACATAAGGTCTGATCATTGTTATTTATGTCCGAGACATTAACATATTTTTGTTTCATCGAGTTTATATTTGACTGATCCCTAGTATACAGAGTAAGACGTAGGAGGAGCATTATAGGTGATAAAGGCTGTATACACTACATATCGCAGCTGCGATTTGGTCACATTATGAGGAACCGGATATGGCAACTTGTTCACTTCCACAAACTAATACCGCTGCTGTACGTTTACGCACCAAACTCCAAAGGCGGACGCCAGTACAGACATTTTATAACGGCTAAAAGCTTATCGCTATCTCTCTATACTTAGAGCTTCCGGTGGTATAATATTGGACCACATTGCTAGAGATAATAGTCAATGGAAAAATGATATCAGCATTTCAGGACGCACAATTTGCGGATTACTAGTAAAAGGAGCCCCTAACACCTGGACAACATGTGGTGCAGCTATAATACGTTGCCACTCAGCAGGATCAGCGAGGTTATTCCGCGCAGGTGCCTAATGTAAGTAAGCCAGAGAAACGCAGCTTTTTGTATTCTCCTCTCTAATTGCAGTATTCAGTATTCAGATACTAACATAACTTGTTTATTCGCAACAGCGCAGATATGTCTTTTGCGAGGTAATTGCGCCATCCGTCGAAAAGATTACTTTGTTTTAGCATGCACTTATATTTCGATGCATTGCTCTCATGTTTGATTATGAACCAACTTATAAACATATATGTTTTCTAAAGTAAATGTAAACCTTTTTATATACTGGAGGAAATAATATTCGGTTGCCATTTTTCGTAACATCATCGCACAACGGCGGCCAAGGCATTGTGTTTCATATAATAATTCGGTAAATGTATTTTAGTATCTGCATGGTTTCAACTTGGGGACTAATTCACAGCGAAAGTCGCATCTGTAAATGTTCCACGACTCATTGTCAATAGCCTTAAATTGCCTGCCAACGTACTATTTATTTCGTGTAAGAAAAAGTTTTCAAAAATTTATAAACGCCTTCAAGAAATAGGCGTTATTAAATATATAGCTGTCCTCAAATCAGGTTGTCCAGACTAGGTATCAAGTTGGAATGATGGACTAAATGCATAATTTTGCAGTACGAAATTATGAGACACTTAAGATGGATGCACTGAATCCAAAAGTATGGAACATAATTCAATGAAAATAATATTTTTGTCTCATATGTTGTTGCATAAGTTGGCTCATAAGTTACAACGAATATTAATGTTGTCTACCCAAACAATGGATAGCTTCCAACCCGAGGGTCGCGGTTACTTAATTGAAATAACACATACTACGCTTGTCTTACACGTTATGCGACGGTCCAGTTGGCTTAATATAAATTCACGGTAAAGAGCTGTTACTACATTTTTATTGAACTGATCTTAGCTGTGCAATTTATTGCGTGTAAAAATGTGTTGTCCTTAAAACAGTGCTCAAAAATAACGTGGACTGTGAGAATAATTTTTGTCACGGAAATTTAAGTATTATTGCGTTACTTTTACGTTCCTCCAAATAAGGTGTGAAGAAATGTCACTTGTGCTTTATTCAAGCAACTAGCTAAATGGTGTTAGAGGAGAAAATAGTAATGCGTAAACTGCTGACATGGCGTTTGGTAAATATTTCACTCCTATTTTCTCTCAAATATTTGAGTGCACAATATGTGACCATGCTATCTTTAAGCAACATTTTTGTTTTAGTATTTCAGTCAGGGTATTTCATTATCTTCATTCACTCAATTTCAACAAGACTGTTAATATCTGTTTAAAATTCTGTGTAATATCTAAATGGTAATATGCAGAAGACATAATACTGGACTGGTGTCGTCTTTTTGTAGAATTCTCAGGCGGGTTCTGAATTTCCACGTGCGGGAACATCAACATGCTCCAAATAAAAAAGGCGATCTTCTTGGTTTCGTTGCACCGAAGCTAATAAATATTTTCTTGTCTAATGATGGCCCTTTGTGATTGGTGATCCGTATTGTAGGTTTTATTCCGGTTTGCCCTATATAGGATAAGACCTATTCGTCGTAATTTATCATAGAGTCGAAATTGACTTATTGCACTTTTAAATTGTCTTTCGGGCTCCATTAATTTACGTTTATTAACTGCAAATAGTCTATGTGGTCTTATTAAGCTCAAGGTGAGTATATGCACGGTTCTACCATAAAAAAGCATTATAATTCAAGTAACTTCTCTCTGTGATGTTAAGGAAAATAATAATTTAGCTTTCTTCTCATACAAATTTTCATTGATGCTACATTTATTTCGATCTGTAGCAAAAAGTTGTTGGTATACAAACCTCATATGAAGCTCAAATATCTCCCACTTAAGCGCATGACGCCAACATCATTGCTTAACCTCACAACCTTTACAACCGCAGGTGTAGGTGGCGGCTGATGTCTTTGCGCAAGTACAGCGCACCCTGTACAGAAGCCATTCGCCATAGAGAGTTGATAGCAGATGCTACTAGTTCAGCTGAACCGTAAACTATATACTTACAATAGGGAAGTTCTTGCCCGAAAACACTAATATCGGTGCTCCATAATACCGTCTAGTCAATTATGGTATAAACTCACATGAAACACCTAAAGAAAAACAAATTTCTTCTTTACGTACAGCATTTATTTCGTCAAAACCAGTACGACACCACTGACATTTGATAAGTCCTGGTCACTGTAGGGTATCCCAGTTTGGGACAAAATACTGCCTTTCGTGATTTCTCGAAGACATTCTACCATCCGTAACGTCACATTATAATATAGGATTTAAAAATATGGAATCATTGAACCAAATCCGAACTTCATCGGCACCTAACGTTAATTTACAATGTATTTAACT
>OX104067.1:106847497-106888735 GCA_944474145.2 Dicrocoelium dendriticum
GATCAGCAATATATTTTACACTTCGCCCCGAGGGAATAGGCAGTAGGCAAGTGAGCTGTACTCTAACATTGGTCGGATAGCACAAGCGAAGTGGGGAGTGGCAACAAATCTGGACCAATTGTACAAGCTGCGTTTCTGCACGCATAGCATGCGCAGTCCATTTTCGTGAAGCATATTCGTATTTTCAACGGATGTCAAATCACAGCTTGAGAGTAGACCTAGGAATTCACGGGTGGCGATGTGTTTAACTGTTGGACGGCCAGATTGTTATCGTTACCCAGTCTCATAAAATCGACTTGACCGGATTGATCTGAAGGATGATCTACGCTAAACACATTGAGAGGCTGTCAATATCCCGCTGGAGTATGTCGCAGTCGTCCAGTCCCTCAGTCATCCTCCATACCAAAATGTCAGCTACAAACAATGTGAAAGGTTAAATGAGTTGTGGCAAAACCAAATAGTAACCGTCCAATAGCGGAGCACCCAAAGACGCAGTACCGCGGCAATTTTATTCCTCATGCACATCAACCAAGTGCCTCAGCTTATTTGTCGCCCTGTGCATTAGATACAGATGCGCTGATGATTTCGAGGAGTATTGATCCTACCGGCGACTGTGACGTCCATCAGTAGGCCATCCACCGCCTATCCCGGTTATGTATATAAGATGACCTATCTATCAACACGGCCAAGTTCTCGTATGTGAGCTTGGGTAGGGGAAGTAATGTGCGTGATTACAACCTAACCGACAGCACACCGCACCCCACCAGTTATGTAAGGAATCTAGGCGTAACCTCGAACGTTGCTCTGAAGTTCACCAAAAACACGAACAGACTGTAAGCAAACGGAGTAGAACTGCTTTTAGCAAACAGTTGTATCGACTCCACTTTGCCTAAAGGTACTGTCCCCCGTCTGTTCTCTTCCACAATAAGACCGTTGCTTAGGCATATTTCACCTGTCTATTGTCTGATTACAATAGGTTAGCTGCAGTGTCTGGAACATGTTCAACATTGACGCTGTGCAACATAATTTTTAACAGTGATGATTTAGGTTTAGTCTAGTAATACCGATGTGTTGTTTACGAATACGCAAACATAGTTTTCCATCGTGTTGGTTTTCTTAATTACAATATCCTTTTGCCTACTAGCTGCGTTCCATGCAACAAATGCTGGCATGCGAAAGATTTATTTTTTACATGTAATCGTGGAAAAGGAATCCCCTTGTCAATGTTACCCACCTCATCACGAACATCGATTGGGAGCTCCGGTTAATTTATATCTTGCTCATCGCTGATAGACCTCACTGTTTCAATGAACGAAACCATATATTGTTACCTCTTAAGACATTTTACTACAAAGTCGCAGTGTAGAACTATTTATGTACTACTGTATTCTGCCTACCACGCATATTTCGGGCTAATACAGAGAGATAAGGAATAGGATTGGACGACGCATATTGTTTGTGAGGTGTGCAATCTGCTTATGATTCAGCGACTTAAGAAAAAGGTAAGCGGCATTAGGCAATCCCCATTGTGTGGAGGGAGCTGAAGTATCCGATGGCATAATGCCAATTTTGTTGAACCAGTGTCACTGGGTTCGCTAACCGAAGAAATTGCAAACTTTATGACTTAACTTGCTGAAAACGCTAAGGTTCCTCTTCAGAGAAAGGGGAGTTTTAATTTGTATGGTTTGTACAGCACGACAGAAAACTTTGGATTTGGTTCCTATGTTGCAGTGCTGGTGAAGAAACTTGGTGTGAGGAATGTCGTTTATGCATGGCCTTTGTCCATTGACTCGTGAGTAGTCTAACTTCATAATGCTCCACAATGGGAGTGAAAGCCCATATATTTTTGTTCCATGCCACCAGGATGAAGGAAATTATGCAATTGATAATCGCTGCAAGGAATTACGTTACGTTATGGTAAACATATGTGCTGACTTGAAAGTCATGGGATTCATAATGTTTATGCAAATATCCTTCACAAAATATGGTTGTATCTTTGGTTAATGGACAGTGGAGAAACCCAAAGCTCTACACAACCTAAAGATGGCTAGGGATGACGGAGTATGCACCAGGGAAAATGAGTGTAAAGCATACAGCTATTGTTCAACCTGATCATAACCATCCTCCACCCTGCACATAAAGCTTGATATGATTAAATATTCAAATTCACAAAGCAAGATTGATTTTCGCTCTAGTGCCTGGAAAACTGTCCGGAAGATCAGTGATGCAAAGCTCAAAGAAGGAATGCCATATTAGGCTGGTTTTTGCCCCAAAAATGGCAAATGTGCATTCAAATGCCAGATAACTTTATTAGAGTTATATGCGCGGCGATCACTTAAGTCGGTGTATGTGATTTCTGGGCAGAAAAATGTCACAAATTAAAAATCACCGCAATACGCTCATTGTAAACTACCGGGCTGTTAGTGGTTAAATGGCACACATTATGTTTCTTTGCATCCCTTAAATGTTTAGCTCTAAGAATATTTGATCTGTTAGCAACGTGCATGGAGAGCGCTTTCAGCAAGTCGTTACAGTCACTAAGCAGAGCTGAGATAGCAAGTGCAAAAAAGCTTAGATTTGTATTTTTTGCAGTTTTAAACAGCAAGAGGGTGCTGGATCATACAAGTGACGATCTCGGCGAAGTTAACAGTATTCTGTGCCAATATGTAGTCAGTAGTTAGCGGTGAATGTTGAAGTGAGATTTTAAACGTACGTACTTACCACATAAATGTATTCAGTATATGTTGCGATGCAGTACATTAGCATATATACTTCATGCGACTTAGCCTGGATATTGCTGAAAAAAATAATGTGCTTCTAACAATGTAATCTGACGTGCTATGGAACATCGGGATGCATCAGCGGAGGTTATTACATACTATCTGAACCATGCATTTTTCTCAGACATTAACATATTTTTGTTTCATCACGTTTTCTATTTAGCTGATCCCTATTTTACTGGGTAAGACGTATGAGGAGCATTATAGTGGATTCGTTATGAATACACTACATATCGCGGCTGCGATTTGGTCATATTAGGAGGAACCGGATATATCAACTAGTTCACTTCAACAAACTAACGCCGCTGTAGCACGTTCGTTCACCAAGCGCCAAACGCGGACGCCGGTACAAACTATTTATAACATATGCAAAGCTTATTGCTATCCCTCTATAGTTTGAGCTTCATTTGGTAAAATATTAGAACACGTTGCCAGAGGTAAGATGCAATGAATAATGGAGGTCCTCATTTGAGGGTTTCGCAACGCCCAAATTGCGGATTACCGTAATAAGGAACCCACCGCACCCGGACAACATGTAGTGCAGCTATAATATGCTGACACTAGGCAGAATCAGCGACGTTATTCCGCACAGGTGCCGGATCTAACTAAGCCGGAGAAACGCAGATTTATGTATTCCCCGCTCTAATAGCAGTATTAGGTATACAGATAGCAATATAACCCGTTAAGTCGCAACCGTCTGGGCCGGTTATTTGCTCCATCATGTAATCATATTTCGATGTATTTCTCTGATGCTTGAATATGAACCAACTTATGAAAAATATATATGCTGTAAATTAAATGAAAACCCTTTTTATATAATCGGGGAACTAACTTCGGTTGCCATTTTTCGTAACACAACTTACCGCATCATTGCTCAACAGCATTCAGGACATTGTTTCACATAATAATTCGGTAAATTTCTCTTCTTACCTGCATGTTTTTAACTTTGGGACTGATTCACAGCGGAACTCTAAACTGTAAATGTTCTACAACGCATTGTCTATGACCTGGAATTGCTTGCAAACGTGGTATTTATTTTGTGTAAGTGAAAAGTTTCAACATTATAAGCCTTCAAAAAGGTTATTAACAATATAGCTGTCCTCAAATCAGGTGGTCCAGACTAGGTATCAAGTTGGAATGATGGACTAAATGCATAATTTTGCAGTACAAAATTATGAGACACTTAAGATGGATGCACTGAATCCAAAAGTACGGAACATAATTCAATGAAAATAAAATTTTTTCTCATATGTTGTTTCATATGTTGGCTCATAAGTTACAACGAATATTACTGTTGTCTCCCCAAACAATGGATCGCTTTCAAGCCGCGGGTCGCAGTTACTCAATTGAAATAACAAATACTATGCTTGTCTTACACTTTATGCGACGGTCCAATTGGCTTAATATAAATTCACGGTAAAGAGCTGTTACTACATTTTTATTGAACTGATCTTAGCTATGCACTTTAATGCGTGTAAAAATGTGTTGTCGTTAAAACAGTGCTCATTAATAACGTGGACTGTGAGAATAATTTTTGTCACGGAAATTTAAGTATGATTGCGTTACTTTTACGTTCCTCCAAATAAGGTGTAAAGAAATGTCACTTGTGCTTTACTCAAACCACTAGCTAAATTGTGTTAGAGGAGAAAATAGTAATGCGTAAACTGCTGATATGGCGTTTGGTAAATATTTCACTCCTATTTTCTTTCAAATATCTGAGTGCACAATATGTGACCATTGCTATTTTTAAGCAACATTTTTGATTTAGCATTTCTGTCAGGGTTTTTCATTATCTTCATTCACTCAATTTCAACAAGACTGTAAAATATCTGTTTAAAATTCGGTGTAATATCTAAATGTCAATATCCAGAAGACATAATACTGGACTGGTATCGTCTTTTTGTAGAATTCTCAGGCGGTTTCGAATCTCCACGTGCGGGAACATCAACATGCTCCAAATAAAAACAGCGATCTTCTTGGTTTTGTTGCACCGAAACTAATAAATATTTTCTTGTCTAAAGATGGCCCTTTTTGATTGGTGATCCGTATTGTAGGTTTTATTCCGGTTTGCCCTATATAGGATAAGACCTATTCGTCGTAATTTATCATAGAGTCGAAATTGACTTATTGCACTTTTAACTTGTCTTTCGGGCTCCATTAATTTACGTTTGTTAACTGCAAATAGTCTATGTGGTCTTATTAAACTCAAGGTGAGTATATGCACGGTTCTACCATAAAAAAGCATTATAATTCAAGGAACTTCTCTCTGTGATGTTAAGGAAAATACTAGTTTAGCTTTCTTTTCATACAAAATTTCATTGATTATACATTTATTTCGATCAGTAGCAAAACGTTGTTGGTATACAAACCTCTTATATGAAGCTCAAATATCTCCCAGTTAAGCGCATGACGCCAAAATCATTGCTTAACCGCACATCCTTTACAACCGCAGGTGTAGGTGGCGGCTGATGTCTTTGCGCAAGCACAGCGCGCCCTGTACAGAAACCATTCGCCATAGAGAGTTGATAGCAGATGCTACTAGTTCAGCTGAACCGTAAACTATATACTTACAATAGGGAAGTTCTTGCCCGAAAACACTAATATCGGTGCTCTATAATACCGTCTAGTCAATTGTGGTATAAACTTACATGAAACACCTAAAGAAAAACAAATTTCTTCTTTACGTACAGCATTTATTTCGTCGAAACCAGTACGACACCACTGACATTTGATAAGTCCTGGCCAATAGAGGGTATCATAGTTTGGGACGAGATGCTGCCTTTCGTGATTTCTCGAAGACATTCTACCATCCGTAACGTCACATTCTAATATAGGATTTAAAAATATGGAATCATTGAACCCAATCCGAACTTCATCGGCACCTAACGTTAATTTACAATGTATTTAACTGACATACACAAGCAAATCACCTTAGCAGAGTTTGACTCCATTTGTCCTTTGTTGAAATATTCTTATAGCAAGGATGTGTTATTCTATTTATTTCTCAGTAAATCGAGTTGTACGTTTTGCAAAATATTTTCCGTTGCTTTGAACTGTTTGAAATCGTAGTGCTAAACGACCAACATTAAAGTAGACAAAAACTGGTGAAAATAAATCAAGCAGTTCCGTTTGTTCAACTAGACACGTAATAATTTTTTATTTGTTAATCTTTGGGTTTGTTAAATCCAAGAATCTTTCACTTGCAACACGTAATTCACAACAGACTTCGTTGCAGCTTCAACTAGCAAGCAACGTTTTGCCAAACGCCATGTACAGTGCACTAAATCAGTTTTACTCCTAGTCGTTAAACTGAATTATGTTTTTTTCGATAGTGTAGCCTGTTTACACTCTAAATCACAAGATACTTCTTTTGTTAAACTATAAAATCTATGACATTTGCTCTTTGCTAAAGAGCTATATTGTGTGTACAGTTTAAGTAGGCAAACACTTGAAGTGCGTAATGTATACTTGTACGTTAATAGAACTCCGATTAAGCCAAAACAATTTTCTTTGATTTGTCCTCAAGCGGATAACATTGGTAGACAGAAACTACCAGTCGTTACTTGCATCCTGTTTTGGTTAAAGCGCGGAGGCTTTATTTAAGCAGATAAGACTCGCCTGAAGCTTCATACTTGTTTAGTATTACTCCCGTCAACACCCTTCAAACCTAACCAAACTATTCATTACACGTTGTAGTTGGAAGGGATTTGCCAACCGGAAGACACAGAACCATGCCATTTATCTCCACTTCTCCAAAATCTTTGTCCACCCAGATCACAACATTCCACTTTGAAAGTTTGCAATTTGCAAGACCGGGGATCCTCTCCTTACGCAGGTAGGAATCATCTAACAACATCGATAACAGTAAGTCCGATACGGATTCATAACTGTTGTTGCTTTGTACAAGGATTAGTGCTGGAGCCGCATAAGTTTCTCGCGTTCAAAAAGCAATCTATCATTTCTTGCTTTGCGCTGCTGAGGTCATGGTGAATCTGGCGCTCATTTTCCATAGATATACTATGAACCCTAAGCTTAGGTTGACAGTGCATTTAAGTAATCATTTCACAACCTGCCCCCGTTTTATTCCTCAAACTACAGGGTTGTTCACAGTTCTCAGAAGATGAAAGGCATCACGTCCTGCAGACGTTCACTTAGAAATACAAGATCTTACACATTTGGGTTGCATAGCGCAACACGCGAACGTGTCGAAGAATGGAAACCAACATGTTGGTACTAGTATGACACATGTGATCGCTTCGTTTAATGGTTTGCCCGAAGGTGCCTGACTTATACTTGAAAATTAATGCGTGACGCGCTATCGGTGCTTGGTAGATGTGGTACAGGCATGCATTCGCGGCGCTCCTGAATGCACAGCGTAAAAGCACCAAACATCTGTATAACTTTTTTCCAACTAGCATATATTTGTAAGCAGAATTGTATAAAATTATACGGCGGTCGGTAACAACGCATTCCCGGTGAGCTGATAATGGATAACCATCTAATAGATTAACCCAACTACGGCTGACTCAACCTAATGCAAATTATTAACAACACGAAGTTGACGGTACACTAGTTTAATTCATCATCCACGCAAAATAGTTTGAGAGAATGTAGCAAAGCGTTCACTCTTTTCATGCATGCAAATCTCGGATCACCCTGTATCCAGTGTAAACCCGAAGGTATAAGATCTGGAAGCCTGCGAATAGGAGCAACGTTTCATCAAGGAAGCCGGCTCACAATCCTTCACAGGCAAATACAATCACGCTGGATTTGGGGAACCAAGCGCACACAAGTCGGTGGCTGGACCTTAGTCTGCTGCACACTGAGTGAATGGAACCACTCTTTGATCCGAACACGGCCACAACGTCCGTCACCCCGTCGCATCCAGCAACGAGCAACTGTCTCCTGGAGCCAGTATGGACGAGGTAGTGGGTAATAGACAGTTATGCACCTAATCAACATACACATCAAGCGCAGCCATAACGGAGTTAGCAAGCAACAGCCAATCACTTGCGTGAAAATAACAAATAGAATAAATCGATTAAAGAATAAGGAAACGGTGACATAGATTTTAACTTACTGAGCATACGAAATAAGTTGTCTACAAAGGAATGCGAAATAAGTTCACGAGTTCTGAAGGTATATTTTACGGAGATGCCACAAACACGACAATTTTATAGAAATCATCTACAATTGGCTTAAGCGAAGTTTGCAAGTTTAGAAATGACAGTATACGTACGCATTCATATGAGAAAGAAAATCATAAGGACAACATTGAAACCCACCACCTAAAATAAATAGATTTAGCATGCAAGCACGAGGTTAGTAAATGGAATGAAGCGTACCTACAGAAGCTGCGCTGGTTCTGCCTACGTTCTCTTCAGGACCCGTCGTGACTTCTGTAGTGGTCCCGAGTGGCCTCGCTCATAGCTCAATAGGCCTGCCTGAGTCAGGCAAATGCGAACGTATGTGCTACAGCACTATGCGCTCAATGTCGATTTAGTACAACCCATCGGTGCTTGGCGTTTCCGCACTTGCCGAATCTGCTCGGCATGTTTGAGATATTTTTTCTGCAGTTCGGCAACTGCCTTCGTGATCAGATCGCGCCATGCATGCCGCTCAACCACCATCCATTTGCATGACCTGCAATCAAGATTCGAAAGTGAGATGCTCAATTTGACCATATCCTGGAAACGTAAATTTGGTTTTCCCACGTGCCGATTCCCAATACTCAGCTGACCGTATAATAGCTGCTCCTGTTTCAGCGTTGAATCCATACGGCTCGCACGACCCAGCCACCTCACGTGTCTCAGTAAAAGTATGCAGTCCACTGTATACATCCCGCTTGGTCGCAACGCTTCCCTGTCAGCAAATCGGTGACCCCAAGTAAGGCGCAAACTTCGTCGCAAACACTGCTTATGGAACCACCACTCGAGATGTCGCACACCCCGCCAGTACATGGTCCACGTTTCACTGCCCTATAGAAAAACGGACAGCACCATTGATTTGTACACCATCAGCTATGTGTCACTGGTTAACTGATGATTGTCCCACACTCGGTACTCTAGCTTCCCTAATGCAGCCGCTGCGTTCGACATGCAAATACGCAGTTCACTGTGTAGCTGCTGATCATTGGACATCACAATCCCAATGTAGCAGAAGCGGGAGGTGATTTCCAGTACTTCAGCACCAATGCTGATTAGCGGCAATATTGCAGATTGCACCTCCGGTGAAGGCTGAAAGAGACAGACAGTTGTGCTTTGTTGAAGGTTAGCCCGAATTTGGCCGCTGTTAAAGCCAGAGCATCGGTCTCGTGATGCAGCGCATCAGCGCTGTGTGCAAACAAGGCAAATCGGCATACAAGCAGCAACAAACGGAGAGTTGTCTCACATTATAATATTCTCGCTCCGAAACGACGGATGTTCGCAACCCACATTCATTCCGGTGCTTCACACGAGCACCGTAAGCACAAGCCGATAAAAAGCACAAGACATCATGACATGAAGATATATATGAAACAGGGCCGGAGTTAAGACAAGCCTTGCATCACACTAGAGACAAATGCGAATTCATCCGAAGTCTCTCCACTGAAATGCACCCTCGCTCGCATACAACTGTGCAGACATTCAATTTCACTTACAAACTTACGCGGACAACCAAACTTACACAACATCAGCCACAATGCCTCGCGGTTCACCATATCAAATGCCTTGTTGAAGTCAACAAAAAGCGAGTACAACGGCTGGTGCAGTTCTCTGCACATATCCTGCAACTGACAAGCCGCAAGCACAATATATGTATTGCCGCGACCCGAACGGAATCCGCACTGCTCTTCCGCCACATTTGATTCCACAACCAGAATGACGACGCGGTTGAGCAGGACTAGGACAATCGCCTTGCCCACACAACTCAGCAAGTTGATGCCACGATAATTTGTGCAACGTTGCTTGCTCTCTTTGCCCTTGCACAATGGTAGCGCAAGGGCATCCTTCAGCTCAGTAGGCACTTCCTCCTCAATCCATACTCGTTGCCCGTGTGTAGCGCAGTCAACAACGCTGCTCCGCCCGTGTTTTAATACGTCAGGTGGGGTAACGTCGGCCCCAGCACACTTGCCGTTACGCAGCTGCGCAGATGCTCTCTGCGTCTCATCCTTATTCCTTACTAGATATGGTCAATACACATTCATAGTTGGTATAACGTTTAATCGGTGAACCAGCCGGCACTACCCCACACGATAGAAACAGGCTGCTTTCTTTCGTGCTGCAAAGTACTCATTATAATGAATCCACCAAAGCGCTTTTAGGCGCATCCCCATATTTTCTTCACTTAATTCGGTGGTACATATCCTGACCATTTTAGGCAGTATGTAAGCATTTGTTTCTCTGCAGGTAAAACATGATCGCTGTGTTGTTATACAGTTTGAAATACGAACCGATCATTGCCTCGCGAACCAGGGATAGCCAGACGTTGCGACCGTTGTGGTACAAAACCACAAGTTCGCTCCATTTGAACACAGCTCCGTTTCATACGGATGGGTCCCAATTTCGCAGCAGCTTCTAGTATCGCTTGCACACATAGTTCGCTCGGTTCGTCATGGCCAGACAGAAAAGTTTAAGAGAGTCAGCTGATTGATGACAAACAACGTCTCAGTTTGATGCCTAATATTGGGAAATTGATTACCTTGCTGCTTCCATTTCCAAGCCAGAGCGTCTTTTGTTATTTCAATCGTCCAGCAATATGACTAGTCTGGTGATCAATTCAGTCCGCTCCATAGGAAATAACAGCTGCTGTCCGCACAAAAGTAATTCAGTCGAGGAGCAAAAACGGATTATCTCTGTCTAGGCCTGTTGCTTTCCATATAAGTATAATATGCCAATAATTCTCCAAGGTGTGAGCACCTGTGCTTAAAAGATAAACAGATCATACAAAACAGCAATAATCAGGCGCGTGCATAAATGAATATTGATACACTATTCCAGACTTTTAATTTTTTATCATCCAGCTGGGTGCATTTCGTCAGGTGACTTGTCGTATTAACACATGTAGAGCTAAGAGTCTGTCAGGTTTAAGAAAAAATAATTGTAATTGGTTGGCTTTCGACAAGGCGATGAATCGGATAAGGAAAGCATTGGAGCGCATGTATCTTCTAGTCTTGGGTAGCAGTAATAATTAGACAATAATTTTATGTTATATGATGCAAATAGTTGTGAAGATGCGTCAAGATTGCATTATTCATCGTAACCAGCGAGGCTGCAGTTTGGAACATTTGCGGCAGTTTAGCGTAGACATGCTACACAAGAAATGTTTGTGGGTTGCCCGCTATAAAATTTCCTTAGTATTCCTGTCCAACTTCCGCAAGCTTCCATCGAGAACAATGCAGTATTGAAGAAATGTATTTGCTTTTTAAATAACTATAGTTTGGCAGGGTCCGTATGGAATTTGTGGCATACGTTAAACCTGTACTCTCATTCTCGAGCTACTTGGTATTTGGCTTGTTGAGAAAAGCATTGGTCGGATCAATACCGGATTCCAAAATCACAGCTAGACTGTCGTGTTGACACACATGTGTAATTATTGTTATCTGACCCTTCGTGAATCGAACAGCTACATGATATATAGCTTGGTTTGTTGTTCGATAAATGTATCGGTCCGGTGTCGCAAGTTTCTTCAATATGGTGAGGAGCATTTTGAAATAAACGTGGTGTGTTCCAAACCGCATCACATCGGTATTTATAAACATTACTGATATCATCAGAAAATATAATGTTATAGCCAGTATTGTTAGGTCCATTGGCTGAAGCTAAACTGTTGTTCTCGGAAGTTTATACCACATCTCGCTTATCTGGAATAATCGGAAACAGATCAATTCATTCGGTGCTTGAGCTGATTAAATTTCGGAGTCCAAAATCTGTTTCGTTCGTTTGGCTTATCAGCTGTCATCATGCGATGGGAACTGAGTCCCAAACACGTGTCACCTGTGAGCAAATCGCTTGATTTTGACCAGGACAAGGATGGTGCTGGACTCACTACTTATGATTTGAATCGGCTGCGTTCCCTTGATTTGCTAAAGTAGTCGATCGACCAGTTAACATGACGCCAAGTACAGTTCCGTGCATAATGCCGCTGGTAATTTGAAACTGCGAAGAGCAATGTAAAACAAAGGTGATCCGCTGAAGCTCTTTGTTAAGCTTGGAGGAAAGCCAAAATAAAAGCGGGATCTGGAGTACTAGGCATACAACCAATTTTAACAGCCCGTTGTGTCGTACAGGTTTATAGGGATATTCTACGTCAAAAATCATTGGTTCATAACCGGTGTATACGGATTCTAAAGCATTATTAATTAGTGAAACATATAGATCTTGCAATAAGGTATTTCGGTAAAAGCCTTCTATGATATCTTTAAAGTTAAAAGTTAAGGTTACAATTAAAAGCTTAAGGAATTAAGGATTGCGTCAAGATTTTCTGATAAATATTTCAAACAGGATGACAATGAGACGCGTATTTTGAATCTTCGGCAATTGGTAACTTCGGGTTTGGTAAAATTTTAAGAAAGGGAATGAAGCAAGATTCTTTACCTTCATCAGTTTAGTGGTCAGTTTGTAACCATAATATGAACATTTTACAGTAATTTAATGGTAAGTCCAAACCACCCATTTAATAGCGTTAGAATGAAGGCCGTGGTAGTTTAAGCAGAAAAATTTGAAAGAAATAAATTTTATTTCGGGATTAGTAGAGTTACTTCAAACGTACTAGTAACGCACAAGATTTCAGTGATAAGCATTGCAGTTGGAATGCACAAATATACAGTCGGGTTTAGAAAGTGTAACTTGTTAATCCTTTAACCATTGCGGGTGTCACGCGTAGAATAGTTAGCTAATTTAGGTTTATGTACTCCCTTTTGTAATATAATTACAACTGCTTTACTATGGTTTCTTTATTCCTGGCATTTTCAAAAAATATATATAAAGAATTTGGATTGTGGTAGAGGCAGTGGGATGACTGCGTTTAGTATTAGGAGGTTTTATGTTAATCACTAACTTCATAGAGTGTTTTGTAATAATGTCTGGTGCACTAGTGCTAGGTGTAAATTACTATATTGGAATTATTGTGTTCCAAACTAGAGACATTGTTTCTTCCGTTATGTTTATCCAGATAATTGGTGAAGGGTTACGTTACATGAGAAACCCCCATCTTAATGTTTTACGCTTAAGAATATGGGACGTAATTTGCAGAGCTATGCGATCCGGAGTGATCTCCATGTCACTTAATTAATTCTACAAGGTGATGACAGACCGCCCGCAAAATTATTGGTCGGCTAAATCCTGACTATCCTATTTGAAGGAACAGCAATATATTGATGACTTATATTTTAGGCATATTTATTTGCTATCTATCGAAGAAAGTATGATAGAATTCCGTATATTCTTTTTAACTTTATATAAACTGAGTTTCTGTTATGTCCATAATATCACATTAGTCATTCTATGGGATCAATTTGTTGCTGGATTGTAATGGAGACAATAATCGTATTGATTTTCGCAGCATTGCCAAATCGGTTCTGTCCTTGGGATTAGTAGTGCAATCCATGGATAATCCATTATTCATTGGGTGTTTATCGGTTGTCCATGCGTTCTGCATTTCATCTAGTTGCGATCTTAACGAGCAGGTTTTATCATTGAGCACTGTAATAAACTCAGCGTATGAGATGGAAAAATTTCTGGTAGGATAATTATTTCTTCATAAACGTGATTCATGTTGTGGTATACGCAGGCTTCTTTGTCGATTTTGCGGGATTTGACTTTCTCAGGCTCATATGAATTTGAGCTTATTGGAAAGACAATATATTGGAAGAAGAATGATAATCATTATAATATTAGTGAAAAGATGAGAGGAAAAAAGCGGAGGTTGTTGTAAACAAATATGCAAAGAAGTGAAAATGAAATGATAAAAGGTATATTTTTACTCGTTTAGCTGCCCTTCGTAAAATAGCTTCAAAAAGACTCCGCAACATACAACATAAATAATAACTGACATTTAGCAAAAGCTGAAGTATAATTTGTTTTTCATTTCCAGTCGTTAAGCAATATTATACTTTTCCCTCGACTATAGTTTTACGTCAATCAAACCATTGCTTTTGTTGTGTTACTAAAAGCGATCATATGAATTTTAAAATCATCTAGTTTTCGTTTCTTTCATCTCTCAAATTTCCTTCTATATCACCTTGTAACCCACGTTAAATTCGTCCACATAAATTTGGTTGTATCATATTGGTCTAAATATCGCATTTTTCATTTCTTGTTGTCTAACCCCCACTGGGCCGTCCTTCGACATGGCATCCATATGTATATAATTTCATGCGTATTCGAATCTTCGACAGAGGGAATTGGTATGCGCGTAAAAACGCACGACTCGCATAGTGAGAGCATCGAAACCAATTAATATTTTATTTATCACCAGTAAATGGGCGAATGCTCGCAAAGTCCGGTTAACATTTGGAAATAAGTTGTAAGTAATGCACTTAGTTCCCTTGATATATTTGGCAAATGTGGTAAGAAGACAACCACCGTTAGAGGCGTGCACTTTTTACTTTAATGATATTGAAGAGACTATAATTAACCTATGCACCTAACAGTGTTAATCTGCTTTCCCGCTTTTTAAATTAAATGGATCGTGAAAGCAATAAGTGGTATCGATATACAGGTCGCGTTTTAAATGCGTACAGAAATTGGTTTCCGCAGGCTGTCTTGTGAACGAGTTTAATCGTGCAATGCAAATCTTAATTGCACGATTGACATCCGTAAAGTAGAACCGCTGTTGGACGAATTAGGAAAAGGGATCAAAACAGAGAAACATATAGATACAACTTTCCCAATAAACTTCTTACTGATATACTTTGTAGCAAGTATAACCTACCGACTAAGCTAACCAAGTGCCAACACTCGTTTGGTGCATACCTGATAAGGTGTTCTACGAATATAAGATTATATGTGCAGCTAAATTTATATTTTAGCTTATTCAACCTCGTCAATCCCAACCAGCAGACTAAGTCTAGTCTGGAATGCGCAAGTCGCCATTGTTTCGACCTTCTGGGTCGCCAGTGGTGTGCATCCTAACTGACCTCTGCCGGGTTCCGCCCCCATAACTCCAAGATGTCAGCAGCTAGTGCCGATTCGCCATGAGTGACAGCAGGGAACCTGCATGTTTTACCGTTGACTGTGATATGGCACAATTTTTCTTCCACTGCCATGCCAGTAACGAACTGTGAGGAGGAGAGTGGCCAGCCTCAAGAGCTAGGAATTTTCGCATAGCGCCTATGCACCACATATGACGTAGAATCTATAAGGAGAGATGTTATATTACTGATGAGGATAGGGAGGATTCTGTTGCTCTGAAAATTTAGTTGTCGACATTTAAAATTGGTACTAATGATGGAGCATTCTTTAATATTTTAGCCTTTTTCTTGTGGGGTCACAAGAGCAGTTACGCTACGTTCTTGCTGATAAAGTTAGACATGTATAATCCATTATAAATATGGTATCACGTAGGTGTTGTTGCTATGCGCCAATGTAGCAGGATCAAATAAACAGAAAGGCACTTCCCATATTGATCAAGGAGTATCATCCTGCACGATAATACCAAACCATTAAAACTTGCACCAATAGCTGCTTCTTCGATGTTCTGAGTCTTTCGTAAACACTATTGAGTAAATCTCGCAGCACTACGCAGTCATTTATTTCCATAAAGATATACAAATAATGTCCCCATGCGCACAGTAAAATATTTGTTGTGCTCGCTCACGGGTGGTTTCAATTGCGCACCAGAAAACGCTGTGCTCATTAGGGTGTCATTTGGGCGGCATTCTATTTGCACTGGAATTCACTCTAAATTTATAACGCAATGCTGCGCTCTAGTATCAGTATCACGGTTTCAAAATCGCTAGAATGATACGGTCTAACACGTAGGCATGCGAGAGTTGTGCAAGTGCAGTCCGTTTCTGCACACGGTCTTGGAGATCAACACATGTGTTCTATCTTCAGTCATGAGAATGATGCTTTAGAGTGACCCGTCTGCCTATTGAACAGTAACTCAGGTCGAAGTGAATAAATACAAAAAGGTTAGCTTGTGACTACCAGACCCATCTTTAGTTTAGGATGAGTGTTCTAAGATGCAGGACTAGTCGGCTATATACCCTACCGCTTCTGGTCTTCCGCGTTAGATTATTAATTCCTCAAACGTTGGTACATCTGGATAGATTCCGTGTGACCCTTACTATACGCCCTTATTCCTAAAATAGCTATCTCGCGCACCGGTACAGGCTTAAGTGATCGGATATGAAGCTGATAAATAACCCAAACATTAGTTAAGCGCATCGTGATATATTGTTGGATTAGTGTATCAGAGAAAATGATAAATGTAAAATCGGCGTTGGCATCCAAAACATTGTGAACATTTATTTCGCGTTTTACATAATTCAAGAACTCAAAGGAATTGAGATGCATGGCAAGACTGACATATTTTTCAATCAGGAACGATCAGTGACGCTATGTCGCATTAGCGCAAGACGAAATTTTGATGGAAGAGCGTAACTTAATATCAAATTCCTATCAACGTTTTGATTCTTTCTAAGTGCCACTGAGGATAGAGCTGAAAGGTTTGTTATTAAATTACTCCGCTCGGAGAAGAATCAAATATTTAACTACCAACCCAAGTTACTTGGATTTCGAATCGCTACAACTTGCTTTCAGTTTTCAGTATTAAGCAGTTCACATGGCAATGATAGGTGGCAACCACGTGTGTAATCCAAAAGATTATACAATCCGCAACAAACGGTTCATTTGTGCCAACAATCATTACAATGATATCGGCTATTGTAACTCACTGATATGCTATCCCAATATTTTCTGTTTGTTATGTATCAAATCCAGGTGTTATAGCTATAGATTCAGCAGCCTGTGAAACGTTTTCTGTGTTCCTAAGACAAGGCAAAGCCGGATGCATATATAGTACTGGCTAAGGATAAATGACAATGGCTGATATTTTAAAGAACATATTCTCACTAACAATAGACACATATAAAATAAATTACTACTGGTTAATACCCTGTGCTGATGTCTCTCATGATTTTAGACGTGCTGGTAATACTGACAGTGAATTTTTGCTTACCCAGCCCATTTCACATTTGTTTCCAAGTAACATGGTCACACACTGCTATTTGTAAGATACCTACCTACTATCTGCACAAGGAGCTTTAGTACTTTAAATGGAATATGCTGGTACCTTTCCCATTGATGAACAAAATATGTGACCTGGAAGCTGGTTGTAGCGATTACATTTGTGTACGATTCAACAAAGTTGCGTTTGGTTTTGGCGCATGGTTTTTAGGACAAATCTCAGAATGAATTTTAGTTCTATTAGTTTGTTTACCCTAAGCAAATCAGGTTATAACTAGATGTTTCATCGCAGCGTTATTTTATACATCAATGATTTTCTCAAGCCTTCATGTTCGACTGTATGCATATTGTACTTAATTCAAACTCAAGTACCTTGGACAACCTAAATGTTTTGCTGGCAAGTAGCTTGCGCATAAACACCGCGGAACGAGTTTATCAGCAATAAACCGATGTTGCAAAAGAACAGGAGCGAATTTGCTAGAATTTTCTGAAAAATCACAGGTGCTCCATTATATGCTCCATTATACGGAAATATTTAAGCAAGGAACAATACCTTATCACAAGTAAATCAACTTGTGCTTGACATGTCCCATAAGATTGTGACAGTAACAGTTTAAATTGAAAGAATCGGTGAAAAGTGGTTCGTTATTGCAATCTACTACCGACATAAATGCCCTAATGCCTATAAACAGTTTAAAATAGGAATGAGATACGCACACAAATAAGGCATAGAGCGCTGTTATAGTTTAGTAACTGCACGAGAAATAAAATAGGAAACGACTACACTCACTCGTATCTTGCTTTATTCGAAGGATGCGTTCACTGAGTACAATTTATGTACATCCGTTTAACACGGACAAGTACAAAACCGTGCATGTCCGCTAGAAGCTTAGTACGCATATAAGATTGAAGAGGATAAACCGAACAACGCTCGCCAGGGGGTGATAATCCAAGACGACATCGGCTCTTCGGCGCAGTCCTCGAATGTGTCCAAAACCGCAAACAAATGAGTTGGCCTGTTAAGGAGGACGTTCTGTAGGTTCGATCCATCCATCGTCCCGTGAAGGCTCAATGCGTATGTGAAGCCCTATGTAGAGTACGCGATCTAGTTTTGGCAACACTTGTTAAACTGCGAACTGGTTGTACTGGAGAATGCACAGCGACAGGTAAGGAAACATTTGAAGGATTTGTCCCATATGCCCACAATATGTGACGGAAAGCCCTGGGAATTTACAACGGCACATTTCGCGGTCTAAGAGTTGACCACATCTTGGCGTTCCAAGTTTTGAAAATTTGCGGTCACACATGCCGAGATCTCCTAAAGCTTAGCTGCAACACGGAAGTGAGATGTCATAAATTGAAACATGACACCCAATACAGTCGGCTGAAGTGCCGCGGGAGTTATCTTTTCCTTCGAGTTTGTCCACCGTGAAACGCTATTTCGACTTTTGTCATTTCAGCGTCCACGCTAACCAATCATATAAAACAACTCGACGATGCTTTACCTCATTTATATAACTTGCTCTTATTTCTGTTCATTGAGTGACGACAAGACGCATAAAATATTGTGCTCACGAAGCCCGCGAAATCATGTTAGCTGGATATACCTATGTGTTAACCAGGATAATATGGTGGGACAACCGATGTGTTTTTCTATTTTGTGTGACTTAATTGAACCAACGTCACTCTCACACACCATCTGACGGTACTGGTCAAACGTTTGTTATTTTAACATTTTTCCATTGTTTCATTGTTCCATTCTTCCCTGTTACTCACATGGACACTACTGCATGCATCCGTACCGTCACATTGTGCAGATGGCCGAGAAGCACCTCCTTGGGTTTGCGATATTTCCTCTTCCAAGTGAAACGAACTACATCAAATAATGCAATTTGGAAAGCGCGCAATCAAGGCTCTTTCTATAGGGTTAAGGTGGGCGGCAACGATGAATGGAGTTAGAAGGACTTTCCAGGAAAGTAGCACATCGAGCGATCAAACGTTGCATGGACAGTCACTTTGACTGTAATGCGTATCCAGTTTGAACTGATAATCTCTCAGGTTGTTATTTTGTAAAATGAACGATGAACAACGATTTAGCAGGGTATAAAATAAAGAGCTTAACACCTCCGTTACAATGGTTGGGATGAGTACGATGAAATAAAAGCATATATGTCTCATTTAATGAACATCTACTAAGTTCCATGCTTTGATAAATAACGTCAGTGGAAACCTTCAAATATTCTGGTTTACGCGTTCATATATACATGGGATGAAGGGGTTTTTTGTTATAAGGCGTGCGAACAGTAAATTACGGTCGCTCTCTTGGTACAGTTTAAAATATATACAGCCTGTTGAAATGCATGGTTAGTGTAATCCAAAGTAGGGTAGTTTATGTAACAAAGTTCTAGGAGCTAATAGTAAAATCTAGTTTTTGAAAACCTCTAAGGTAGCGAAGGATACAAATGAGTCTGGTTGTGCGTTCAAATGTTGGTTGACCCAAAGGGAAAAGTACCTACGTCAACACTCTACACGGTCTTATTTTACGATCCATTCCCAGCTGTTATACCTTGAGCTGCGTATTACGGTTAAGTTTCACTAAGTGGCGGCATACGTGTTTGGTTTCCATCTGTATTAGATACGCAAGTAAGAAATCGCCGAGCAGCCTTCGGTATTGTCCGCTGAAAATTCCCAGCCACTTAAGTCTTCGATAGTAAGATTAATAGTGCAGGCCCTCTTCATCATTTGTTGTTCTTCTTTCTGGTGCCCTAATGCCGTTTGGAGGCAATTCAAACAAGGTTTCCAATCTCGGATAGCGTATTCAAAGTTCAAACGCATTTACGAATTTTCAATTCTTGCAATGATTGATGGACAAAATCTCTCGATTGCCATTTGCAGCATGCCGGCATGCTGGTTACATCTTTTCGCACCCAACTCAGCCTGTTTTAAACAGTGGAGGTCACTCTTTATGAGCCTACCAAGGTCACGTTCCTTAGAGTTGGACTCTCATCCGTGTGCCCCAAGAAAATAAGTGTAGTCATTTCTTAGACATATTTGCACAACGTAACATTCGTCTAATTTGAATGGTAGGGCGCTTTGAGCTCAGCAGATCGACACCGTATAATGATCTCACTGGAGCGCTTCGTGGTGGTCCGAATTTCGGACCCTACGCCAGATTTTGATAGCATATGCAAAAATAGGAACTCGGAAGCAATCAATTCTAACAAACCTGTAATGAACACCGAGAAAAAAAGAGGTCAAAGCACCGTGCTTCGTGGTAAACAACACACCCCATTGATTGCGTCAGACTGATTTTCTCGGACTCTGACATAGAGAACAATTATAGAGAACAATTTTAGAGAGAGAACAACTATAGAGAACAATTTAGAGAACAATATAGAAAACAATATAGAGAACAATTTGCACTGCAAAAGACGACTTGGTTACCAATGCCGTAGTTCCGATCATCTGAAGGAGAATACAATGGTGTAAGCCAGCCAAGCTCAATGAGAGCCTTAGGGCCCAACTGCAGGTCCCTAGGTTGCGAAAAAATTAAGGTGGCCATACGGGAGCCATAGTAATCCATGCTGTGATAATTACGTAGTGATAACAAAATGAGAAAATTTATTTTAAAGCTTTCTGCTAGTTTCTATTTTCATATCCGTTTCCACTGGTAACTACTGAACAGTGAACGGCGCAAGTGGCTGTTTACCAATGTGAAATCCAACCAGCGCAGGCTTTCTGCTGAGAAGCTTGCATAGCTCCACCAAACTTGCGCATATTTCACCGGACTCACTTAGGTCACGCAAGCATCATACTTCGCAGCTAACAAATGTTTCTTTCTCAGGTATTTGATGCTAATCCACAGTGAACCAACATATATTTATGCAGAACACGACTGCATCAACTTTACAAGCTGCAGCCAATTTATCGAAGAATCCGTAGAATTCCGCGGCCGTTACCGCAAAAGCCATACTGATACTAACTGAGTTTTCCTTAGGATACGACCACTTTTTGACAGCTCATGTGGAGGATAGTCTTTCTACTACAGGTCTGCCTGCGGTAAGGCCAGGTTACGCGTTTTCCCTTTCCAGTCTCAGCTCGAAACTACGTCTGAAGGTTAGGTTATGTTCATTCGCAAAGTTTTGATTTCAATTAACTACTCTGCACGCAAGGGACACTACGTAACTTGTGCATAACGATACTTCTCCTAGTAATCTTAATAATCAAATGCCTTGTAAGCACGCATTGGGTGCCAAGATTGGCAATAGTCAATGCACTTTGTTAGTGTTATGGTTGGATTTCCTATGACGGTATCCTCAACGATCCGGCATTTGCTTTTGTTTTTATATTTTACAATATGTAATATATGTTAACTACCAACGGTATTTTCCAAGTCCTTCTCAGAAAGCCAAATGGGTTAGCTTTAACTCTGTTTCTACATTGTTATGGTTTTCATTGTAGCCATCACCATATGTGCTCTCATCTCACGTCCATGCCAAAATGCATTTCGTGCTACTAATCATTTATAACATATAGGTATTTGCCTTGTTGAATTAAGTTCCTTAGCTCCCATCACTTAACTGTGTAAGAACGATGAAACATAAGCAGCCTATACTTATATATATTACATAGTTGCAATTTAATTAAACATTTTTTATTAATGAGCTCTTCTGAAAAAAGATGTTGGTAGTAATCTGTGGAATATCTGTCATTTGGATTTATCGAATCAGCCCAAAAACCACAATCTACCAATGTTTTCAATTTTCTAAAGCGCCGCATGATAATAGTACAGAGTTATCTGACAAATCATTTGGAAAGTGCTCAAAACGAGGGAAGCTGAAAGTCTGTGAATATTTGCTTAAAACTGCGGTATAGTTCCGGAAACAGACATATTATAAAGACAATGGATTATTACATGGCAAACAAAAGCAAATGGACTCAAGGCTTCTTAGAAAAGCAGCAGATGTATTGCTAAACATTGCAGCCCACATTTTTTCGGAGAATAACTTTTACCTCCAGTATGAATACTACTATCGCAATTGATGCATATGATTCCACATGAAGCAGGTCAAGTCATTACGCTCAGAAATTTGACTGTATCTTGGAGAATGGATATGGTTCAAGGCATAGTATGTATCTTACTTATTTTACTACAATTCAGAAAAATGTCATTACACCTACTTGAATCTACTTTATCTGGCAACGACTCTCTTCGCAGTGCATATGTCCGATTATTCAATGCTAATAAGCAAGTAGAAGAGATGCGGTTTCCCCGGAGCCGTCCATACCTGTGGCTACCTGGCTATCTGACTGAAAACGCAATAACAACTCTGCTCATATTTGCGTGTGCAACAGATAACACTACCTCAAGTTGACGGTAGATATAACGGAATTATTTTCGATCTAGAAAATGTTCATTCTACTGTTCATACGCATCTCTGAGTGAGTTACCGAGAGTAACTAGAGGCAAATAATTTGGGAGGGTGATTAAACTACTGTCAACTGTTGAATGGTACTTAAAATTATTAAATCGCATTCTCCTCAACCTTGTCTTTTCCAGCATTTGTGTGTGGAGAACAGTGAGGAGTTCTATGTACTCCTGTGTCATGCAGATTTTTAATGGCTACCTAATTGAAACTGCCTTCAGCATTTGTTATAACCGGGCACAAACGTTACATTCTTTTTACTAACTAATTTTGAATAACTGTTAACAGTTATGCCAGCTCTATTTAATCTAACTGATGTTATTCAAAATTTATATTTACTTGATAAAACACGTCATCGCAAGTTGTGTGCTCCCATTTTAAGCAAAGGAGCCAGTATCGTTAATCCTAAAAGGCTGAAATTGTATGCTCAAAACAACGAACGTCGAGAAGTTTCAGTTGCTAATGTTACAGTCACGGAGAAGCTAATGTATAAAGGCTTGATTGATTATTTAAGTCATGTACAATAAGTCCAGAAAGAGACAAAAGTCAGGTATCATGACCTGATTTATTTGGAAGGGCTGATTTTGATTTTAAGTTTATTTGATTTGCAGCCCTGCATGTTGGAGTTGTAATCCAGTAAAGTCTTATGAACCTTCAAAGTGAGACACTGGGCAGAATTAAACTCACATAAGCAAAAAGGGATTTTTAGATATGTACTGTTGTCCCTAACGAATATCCCCGTGTGAGAAATATCTGACATGTATTTCCCTGATTTCCCATTCACATACATGGTTGAAAGTGGATTCAGCGGAGTGGATCCCCTTAAGAAAATTGGAAACAGATTGGACATCAAAGGAAGGGTAGATATTCGACTATTACAGTCCAGTCTAGAGCCAGGCACAAGCTAGATTGCTTAAGGAATTTACGTCCAAATTTAGCAAAAATGTCCTGAGGAACCTAGTTAAACGATGACTACACTGTCGCGTTCATGACACGCCTTACAGTTAAATGCCGAAATAATTAAAGACAACTTAAATTATTATTTAAGATTTTGGGGCAAATACAGACAAGCGCCTTGATTTTACTGAACTATGAATGTTAGCTTGATGCTATGAAACTTAAAAGATGAGGTTTATTTGAGAAAATCCTTACAACAGCATTAACAATTTAATCTTCATAAAACCTATACCAATATGAGCATTTGTAATCGCAGATTTGTTTTAGTTAGAGGTTGCGTTGAGTGAGGGATAAGAGAAATTGAGAGGTTTAAAAGGGTCCAAGGTTACATAATGTTTGCACATGCCTGAATCAAGTGATCAAACGTTTGTGATAATTACAGGTAGATGACCTTGACTCCCGCTCTATCATCAACGGCTGCAGTCTAGTTTTCACGTGCCATTTTAGGTGAGTATTACGTGAAGGCTTTGCTCTGGGGCTATTAAGTTTCCGATTTTCGGGTACTGTATTTGCGCATCCCCAACTGCAACAGGTTGCGGCACGGGTCAGTTGAGTTCGTTAGTATTAATTAATGCATGACTAGGTCTTCTCGCTGATGTTGAAATTCACCATTTACAATCAGGGATTGCAGTCTGGTCTGGTAGGAGAGATGAAAGAATCCTCGAACGACTGTGTTTCACTACATTGTGGAAATTCAAGTGCATTTTTGTCGAGCTTGCGCCACGGATATCTTGCCGGGTTGGCGTATTCTAGGTGAAGCCTCACTTAAGCCATCTGCATTTGCACAAATTTTGATAGCTGTAAATTTCCGGAAGCTCTCCGTAAGGATTTAGGTTTCTGCTTGGCTCTTTTAATGCCTTTTCAGCCTGTATAGAGCAGCCAAGCTCGTCGTCCACGATCACCATGTGGTCACGTGTCTCGGACGCACGTTGCAACACCTAGACCCCAAGTCGATATTCACGAGTAAGTTGATGACGTATGCTCACGACTTCGCACTTTGCCCCGTTGAACCGGTGCGGGTTATTGGATGACCATGCATTAGACCTGTGGATGTATTCCCGCAATGTTATGTGATAATCTGCTGTCCTTATGTCGTGCCAAATTTGCACGTCACCTGCAAATAGTAACATATAAGCTTGCAGTATATTAGCAAGAACGATACTGAATAGTACGAATATTTGTGGTTACGTTACGGGACCACACACAGGGCTTTCACATTCAGATAAAGTTGGGTGTGGAATTAGCTGATCTAACAGAGCACATCATCGCCGAATCCATAGTTTCAAAACCAGTGCAGAAGAATGCAGTGCTTTAAACTATCGAACTTTTTGAAGTAGTAGCGGTATACGACTTCGACTCCCACTCCAGCATTGACTGACTCTGTCCAGCTTGCTATGGATAGAAGCCAGTTTGTAGCGCAAGACCAATATTCGCGCAATACGTGCCTCAGTGACACTAGGATGTTGTTGCTCTCAAGATATCCCATCAGTGCCTCCGGGATAATAACTTGCACTGCTTTGGATTATACTAGGTGGAGACTAGCTGAGAGGTAGTTCAGGGGCTCAGAAGCATTACCATTTTGCAAAACAGATTGACCAGTGCGTATACACATCGCAAAAGCCTGCTTTTCTTCTAGAAGTATTTGAAATAACAGAGCTAATGCTTAAGCAAGGTTCGTGGCTACGGGCTTTAATGCTTCCGGGTTAATGTCATCTATGTAAGGTGGACCAAGCACGCGCAAATACATTGGCCTTTTCATCAAAACGGCTGCCGTGAACGTTATGTAGTATAACACGTGGCGACGGGAGCTGTCAAAGCAGGTGGAAAGATAATTCACTGGAAAGTGTAGATGAATTGCTGGCGAAGTCCGTTGACCGCATCGTGTTCAGTTTCCGCCAGACCATCTGTTACACGGAAACTGGGATCCCGCGCTCTACTATGCGAAGCTAATTGACGTGTTTATATAGGAACATGGGATTTGTACCCGATTTCGCCGCTAAGTTCTGTTGAATCTAGTGTTTATCTTTCTTGATTAAATTAACTCAGTTGTTTCCTTCATTTGTGTAAGCATCCCCGTTTAGGTTACCTGGACAGACTTTTAAGCGCGCCAGGCTGGATTCTTCCGGCCAAGTATTTTATTCTACAACACCTCAGAAACGAATTTGTTTGCTTCGGGTGAAGGTCCTTTAAGTTTGACGCATTTTTGTTGATGTTTGCGTTGATTCCATCTGTATGTACTATGCTCGTTAGAAAATGGTACTCTTGCTTCCTCTGTGAAAGTGAAAAGCCTATACGTGACCAAGCAGCTATTAGGAGACACTGGAATTGCGCATTAGTGCATCATAATTCGTGATGGAAGTAGTTTTGTTAAATCTCAGATTTCCACGTCGATATGGAAAACACGGAACACATCCAGTTCGATCCGCCGTATATTTAGTTCAGCGATGCCGTTGGAAAAGTTGATTAAGATTGAATGAAACTGCGAGAAAAAGTAACAAATTAGCTTTCAGATATGGTCTACAACTTATACTCTGGCCTTTTTCAAAATCTATTACCGTTTTCAAATTAATACCTTTAGTTACACAAAAATTGTAACGCCTAGGAAACTATACGTAGTGATTAAGTGGATATAACCGGATTCTTACTTAGGTTCATAAAGGCAACGAATGCCCGTATATTTTGTCGACCTTGACGTATGGGTTGACTGCACCCTTGATTGTAAATACGCATATGAGTAAGTGGGTAGCAGGCTTTACGTGTCCGCTAACAAATAATACATCAATTAATCAAGCTTATTTTCATCAGACCAAAATCTCGTAAAGTTCCCATGACAACGAACGCAATAAATGCTTCTCTAAATCGATAAAACGTGTGACATGTTTTTGTGGGTTTACATCCTGAAAAAAAGCGCTTGCTAATCCAGATCGAGGTGACAGCGTTAGTGCAATACGTCGAAAAACTGTCGAGGTCTTTTCAGGAAATGAGGGTCCCGCCAATGTTACTAAACAACGAGATTTGCTTTAGGACAAAATGAATTCCTGAAAACAACCTTAAGCTTCATGTGTTATCTGAGGGCTTGCGGATTGCTCCTTAGCTGCTAATCCCAACTATTGGCACGTAAAACTTGCGCGGAGTACAAAAGTTGGGCTAACAGTTTGATCGCCTAGAACCAACATATAATAACAAATGATATAACTAGTAGAAACAGCTAAGAAAAAGCCGACAGTGGGATTTTCAATCAGTTAAAAATGGATGACTTGAATATACCAAAATAATAAACTTCGAAGACTCAAACTACTGATAGTGTGTTTTTAGTCCTTTTCACTAGATAAGTGAATGTGTTTTCCAATAAGTGAACTATGACAAATGGGCGGGATTTTTGATAAGGTGCTAAGCTAATGAACAAATAAAACGATGTCAAAAAGGAGACATTTTTAAAGGATGGACGAATATTTTTGATACAGAAGAAAAAATTCCAAAACGCCACCTTAGGGAAAAAGGCGACTAACAAAAGTTCGGTTCACTTAGTACAATGATAAGCAGGTAGTTTAAAAGCCGGAAATTAAAACTAAGCAGAACATAAGAACTCGGACTGATGACCGCGCACCAATACCACAGAAAATTTATTATACGGCTTTGGAAAATGTGCATGGAAAAGCTCTTCTATAAATATATTTCAAATTCTAATTATTAGAAGAAACCTTACCGAACTAGCTGGTTTTCAATAGTTGTTCATCATATTGATACACCACGAATGCATAATGTAACGGAAATAAATATAAAGTGGCAAGTTCAGAGATTATTAAGGTATGTTTGATCAGAATAGCTGATTGTTCCCACAGAACTCAGTGGTGTTTGTGGGGTGTAAGCAGCAATATGTGTTAACGTTACAAGGGGCCAGATTAGTTAGGTCGTGGACAGATTTCTTTTGCGCATATAGGTCAGGGTAATGGAAGCAAAAAGTTCATCGCTTCGGTCGTTGCCAATGTGATATCTAACCGCACTTACGTGACATATATGTATGCGGTAGATAGGATGAATGCTTCGTGCGCTTTGATCTGGTGGTTGGAAGTAACTAAATGCACAGAAACTGCGTTTGCCACTGCTTAATTCACCTCTATATAAGCCAAACTAGACAATAGTCCCGGGCCACCTCAGAGAGTCTCCTGCTAGTCGATGTCCGATATGCCTTGATCAACACGAACGAGAGAATAATATACGCACAATGTAGTATTGACCTTGAGATGCTGAGTTGCTGAGTGAGAATCTCAACCCTACTTTTGCAGTGTAGTAGGAGTAACCGATGAACTCTGAAAGCTTTCTTGATGTGCATTCCGCTATCCCCTCAAATTTGAATGGTAGGGATACGTTGGCCGGTATATTTACACAGATACCAAGTTCGCCTCCGTTACTCGGTGGTCGATACTTCTTCAAATTCAGGTCCTTGGATAGCAATTTTTCACAAATAGGTTTAGTATTAATTTGAACACTTCTGGGACGGTCTCACCGCCGCATATATTTCTTGCTCTTTCGGCTAGACATCAAAGGATTTTTCGCTTTAGTTGGCTTGGAACAATATTGACAAAATTAATATATCTCCCATTCCACATGGAATTAACATTAACACTGGGCTGAACCGACCCGGCCCGGTCCAAACTTTATCCTTGCCCCCAGTAACGCGGATACATGTTGCTTATAGCACCGCGCAACCACGGCTGTGCTGTGGGGCCAAACACTTAGCTTGGTCCGTCAGGTCATTGTTATCTCTAAACGTGTAACCTTATCGGTTTTTTCCGTTTATTACATTCATTAGTGAAGTATTAGTCTTACGGATGATTCAAGAAAAACCAGCTTGTACGCTAACAATTTTTCCGATGGCTACTCATGTGATCTTTTATCAACTGTTAATCCCTTAGAAACGCGGTGGAAACCGTTAACATGTCATCGTTATAATTTCGCTAAATTGACCGCATGGGGTGGTAGGAAGTTCCACATGCTACGATGGATTAGCGCAGCTCCTCATCATAACAACCTAGTCGTTCTTGACCGGGGATTACCCGGACGTGGCCTGGATCTAGCTGATTATAATGTGCAGACGGCTGATTACAGATGGTTCAGAGTTAATAGATTAAAATATGTCTAATACAGTAACTTTCGTTAGAGAAAGTAATAGTAAATGGATATTAGCACGTAAATAACTATATTGAATGAATCGAGTAGCTCCAACATCAGAAATATACGACAATTGCAAAGGCGCTACACTCAATTGCGCAAAATGTTAACGCACTATGTCACCAGCACTTAACCTAACATCTTAGAACCTCTTAGCATATAAATTGTCTAGGAAGTAGGAGTCCAGGATACACTTCACTCAGGAAGGTTGTCGGCCTAACAAAACAGATAAGTAAACAGGAAATATGCTGCGGATATAATATGTCCCGGCATTTTGGTGGGTCTAGCCTTCAAAACATCCTCCCGGTTTGTAGCTCAGCCAACAGACTTCAGCCAAATCCCATTTCACTGTTGAAGCTCGGCGCAAGCACATCTAACCGTGTGCCGATACAATATATCCAGACGCCCCAGGAGCAAAAATAAGAAAACTGGCAGATAACATGGCATAGGTTTTACCCACTCTTTTGACAGGAACCAGGTACTTACCATGTAGATGCATTAAAAGTTGATATCTGAGTCACTTCGGCGTAACAATAAATCAGCATAATATCTAACACATATTATGTCTTCTAAATAAATTAATGGCAGGGAGAAACGCGTTATCTATGGACGCTATGTATGTATTTCAAGTCCTCATGGCGTTAGCATTTTTAAGTTAGCAGGGTAATGGTGCGATAATGCAAATGCAAGCTCTCCGTGTCAGAAGATAAAACAAGAGCCGGTTATGATCGTCTCTTTTCCTAGGTAAACGTGAATCAACAAGGATGTAGAACCACCAGGCAGTCCATCGTGTGTTAGTATTTATTTCTCATTGCAATTCGTCCTGACCGCTAGCATATCTCGAGCAATTCATCAGTATCTAGGATACTACCTATGCACAAGCATTTCGATTTGGATGTCACAACATAATACCGCTGTTTCGGAATCAACCTTGATTGCTTGTCTTACTCTCAGTGCGTTTACCTTATGGCGGTAGCAGTACAACTGGGCGGATGGAGACAGCTGAGATGGAATAAATTGACCTCATATTGCAACCCGCAATAACTCACGGTGTCGCACGAGAAGAAATGTATTAATATGCATCTGTCAAGTTGGAATGTATCCAGACACAAACAGATGTCAGCGGGATTTGAACATAAGTTGAGTCCCATTTAGACATCGAGCCAGCAGATAATGGTGTTACGCAAATGAAAATGACATCAGTCTGCCAGGGTGAAGTGTGGTCCTTATAATTGTTTCTAAATGGCTTCCACTTAGTCATTCAACTGGAGACATCAATAGACATACGAAAGCTCCCCAGTTCGAGATATAGCACTGCGGTTTTGTGAGTGGCCATTTGTTGGCACTTGTGAATGGACAATCACAAATGTATGGAGAAACAATGACCCTCCTGAACCATAACCCTACCTACGTGTATGGGTTTGCATTGAATGAAAGAATAACAGCCGTATTCCTCTAGTTTTATTAAATCGCACTGTTAGTGGTTAGTTATCGTTCGGAGGTGAACCTAAATTGCAGCCTTAAGTTTAGCCAGAATTGTGGGTATCAACAATAGATTGAAACATATATATGGAAATAGGGAAGCACATGCCATCAGTATGGTTGACAGGTTGAATGATGCAAAATTGAATGTACCGTAAAACACAGATAAATTCTGGCTCCTATGCATCGTAGATACTCTCTGCTATATGTATTGCTAGACGATAATATCATAAACGTCATGACGTCCCCGTTGACGGTATCACATCAACAAACACATGTAGTAATTTCCGTTGTTCCCTGTTCTTCCATCGGCTTTCGAAAGAGTATGCAAACTGTTTTAGCAGATTTACAAGAAATACCTCTCACAAAATGTAATTATCTAATACCTCAAATGAATATGTGGGTACGTTGGTATCCCCACAGCTGGGTTTAAAATGGAACCACTTAGCCATGACTGGAAAAACAATGAACGAAGCAATCTCCGTACCCATTTTGCGATTTGCAATGAAAATATTTAGCTTTGTATAGTTATTCATATGGGATAAGCAAATAATGGGAATAAAGAGCCTCAGCATTTGACGCACATAAGTTTGTTAGCTGAACATATGATATTCCCCTACAACCTGCATTTATCATCGTAATGTTACCGCCTAACATTTACTAACAATCTGTAATCATACATCTCGGTTGCAGTTATTCTTCGCAACAAATCAATTGTTTCTGTGCATGAATTTATGTTCTAATTAAATATTTATTTGAACATTACTGTATCACCACATTTAGACTAACCTATTTTCAGTCAATCTAGACGGTTGTCCATTTCTAATTTCATTTGTAGCAAGAAAGTTTGCCCTTCCGCACTTTGTCTCGAGAATACCTGACTTATCCTAATTTCGGTATGAGCGATGTACAGCGGGAAATATAACTACACTCAACATTGTGACCAATATATGAAACAGATCATGTAGCATTAACATCAGCATGTTAAACACTAGTCAGTGACTTGCCGGGATTATTCAGTTTACAAAAGGACGAGCCAACGTTAGGACAATTGCAACATTTTTGTTGAGTCTTGAACACCAAAAGTCCAAACTGCATTCCAAATCGAGGAACGGTTGCAGACTACTTGGGCTAAATGGATAATTGCCGATCACTAACCCCCAATTGTTCAATCGAATGCACGAACGAGTGTGGAATATTGTGAGTAGCAAACGCTAAGTAGTCAGCAGTTAGCGAGACCCATTTACGCTAGTGGCATCACCAGTACCGCTGGCTATTAAGATGGGAATGCTTGAGGATAGGCGACCAATCTAAGGGATAATGAGTCTTACTTTAAATCCCTCACACACTCACAAGCACATACGCACACAAACACACTTGTGGTCTTTCAACTGCACGGCCTATGTGTTGTGGACATTCAAAATGAGCAACACTCAAATGGACGTTTGAAGATAATTCGAGGTCACTACCAGTAAATTGTCACTCTGGTCGGACATAGGTCTGCTTGGATTACAAAGCACTCTCATACGAGAAAAACGAACGTATCCCTATGTATTAGAGCTCAAATAACTCTGTGGATACTGACATCAATGGAGGTAAATTCCTAGGGGATATGTTAAACTGCATTCACTCGTCTAGTTATTGAGGCGTAGTCAGTCTGAGCCTAAACAACTGCGGAATGTTCGCACCAGTGCACTGGAATCAGGTAGGTTCAGAGCTGTGCACCATACCTCAATATCCCAATATGAAAGTAATTATCCTAATGAACTTTAATAAGATAAAATTTAAATAGTTCATCTGCAGGTAAAGTAGATGGATACACTTGTGTTAACAGACGGCAAACAGGAACGTGAATTTCAGTGCTAGAGATAACCTACAGTATGCCTGACCGTTCCTGATCAATCTAGAATGATGTGTTTAAACGTTCTCGCTCAGCAATGTTTTTACAGATCCTTAATCGGAAAGAGTTGCCATTGGTTTGGATTCTGACCCGGCCATTAGTAGTGACTTGTGCGAAAACTTCAGCCATAGTCAGAGCGGTCCGTAAAGATTTCATCGTAAAATATGCGATCGGTATATTGTGCGATGTAACGGTTTCTCATTCAGGTTCCAATTTAATTATACATCCAGTGGAAACATTACACTGCGCGAATATAAACCGAATAACCATAAACATTTTATTAAAAATATAAATCTAAATCATAATAAGATTCGGTTGTTTCCCATCAAGTAAATTTTTGTAGCCATACTTGGCACTTGCCATAAAACAGTTATGATATCATGTCCTTGCAAGTGAAATAGCAAATTCACTTATTTTTACTGTCTGCGTTCCTGTCAAGAGATTTGCGCCGTAGGTATGTCTTATGCGATGTAAGGAGGCAATTTTACAGTTTCAGTATGCTGTATACACAGAGAACTAATTACAATAAGTGCAGTGGTGGCAATACACCCATTAGATCTTATCTGGGCTTTCAATGCATGAACGCCAAATGATCGGCTCAAGAAAAAAGACATAATGTTGTCCCTGTAGCTTAGCTACATAATGCAAACGGCTTGCAGTCTCACTCGACTTGATAGAGAATGACAGCTGAGCACATAGAAAAACATCCTTGATGAGACAAAATTTAAAAGTCAAATTTCTCATGCATCGTGGTATAATCAGGATAAGGTTTTGTTACCGAGTTCTCCCGTGAAATTGTGCTTCAATCAGATAGTGAATCCATTGCAATGGGTATTGCTAGGTACAGGATTGTGCAGCAGTCTCAAGATATTTTTATTCTTTGCAGTCAAAGCTTATCAAAAATGAGTTGTTGTCAACTACCCTCCAGAGATTTTAGGGTAGAATATATTCCAGATACATGCTTAGTGAATGACTTTTGAACGCTTTCTATCGAGGTTCTGTGAGATTTTATCATATTGCCTCATATTATGCTGCAATAATCCATTCATTCATCCATTATACATGCTGGCTGGAGGTGGAGAACACCTCAACAATTGCGCCGCAATAAAAATACAGGAAAAAGTAAACAAACAGAGGCACACCCGCTGAGTCTCCAGTAACAGATGGGCATTGTTCCGGAGAGCTAACAGCTGGCTGCCATAAAAGAGAGTCTTATTACGCCTAATAAGTGAGAGCTTGTGTTGATGGGGATGCTTAGCAGGAGACGGATGGACAAAGGAACTCACAACAAATCGCCATTGGGGCAGGCTCCAAGCCTTCTCAGCAAGTTGTCTAACAAACATGTTCACCGTCGAGGATAGTTGGATTACAGATTTTAATTAGTTCCACTCTAGCTGTGATGGTAGGCACGTTATGAGAGATGATAACGAAGAATTGTCCATTTCATGCTATCTGCTACTCAATCGGTTCTAGGTACATAGGGGCACAAGCATATTTGTTTATATTTCAAGGGTAAATCGCTGCACAAATTGTGTTTGTTGTTACTTGTGATAGTTAAATATGATTCAAAGGACCGCGACTTTAGATTCGTGAGTGTTACTCATAAAATATCTGTATAAATTTGTTGCTCCAATTCCAAAGCGAATGAATGTATTATTGATTGTGGTAGTACAGGCAGAAGCTCAATTCGGCGGTACATTTAAACACAGGTTGCGTCCTAACAGATAAAACAACGCTTCATGTTTGTTAACCAAAGTGCTATCATTAACACAAATAAGAGATATCAATACAACTAGCACACATGCTTATTTAACCTCGTTGATAATTTGAAGCGGAAGAGAGCAACAGTCATCTAAGTTGACTATTTTATCAAACTCATCAGTTTGTTTCGTACTTCAAACAAATTTATCTGAATCGGTGACCGTTTGTGTGGCACTCGATCAAATATTACTGCATGTCAACCTAGAGGATACATATTGCAAATGCAGCGTCAATGGAGTTTGATATGTAGTTTAGTTAATGCACCTTCCAGAAGGTTTAAGATATTTAGTCTAGAATTAATTGTAATTCTTGTATATCAGCTGCAGCTATTTGATGAACTTCCCCACGCTTTGTTGCCGTTTGCACGAATAATCCTGCTTATATCAACATATTATGACTCGGCCTGTAAATGCCAATCTTCTGTATTGTGCAGCCAGTTTGGCAAGGGCTAATAATTCAAGCTTTTCTTTGACTTGCAAAGTACTTGAATGCCCGTAAAACGGAAAACGTAGACAATAGGAGCTGTGGCATACTAGGCGCATTCAGGTCCATAGCAAATGTGGGGGATGCCATCAGCTTCCAGAATTGAGCACGGTTGAATAGATTGTGTTACCTGTGCGGATAGCAACAGCAATTTAGTTGCAGCGTTATTGCAGCTATAGCAGTAGTGTTACGATATTATAGGTGAAGAAGAACGAGCTAAATTCTGCCCAGATGAAGCCTGCATGTCGTCCACCAGTTCAGTGATAATTGAAAAGCGTTTGTTGTTAGATCAACGGGTAAATCAGATCAATGCCTTTGATTTACATGTAATTTGTAGGGAAAGTTGATTTCTAAAGTTATTCCAATATTTTGCAAGTGCAAGATTTCATAGCTGTAGAATCATTGCAAACTCCTTTCAATTTTTACGTTCGTCACAGTTAGACACAGGCAGACAGACTCCACACATCCAGGAATGCACTAGATCACCGCTTCTTCCTATTGGAAATCGTCAGTAGTGCGCATCCGCTAAATCCTGCTAGGTTTGAACCAATGACCTTAACCTTGCAGGTCAGCGACTTAAGTCACTAAACCATGGGCGAAAATTATTAAATTTCCGGTAGTGCGGTATAATGTTTCCACTAACCAGGAGCCTGAAAGTGACACCGCTACTGTGCACAATCTACCGATCGCATCATTTGCTCTGAACTCGTTACGGACTGCTCCGACAAGGGCTGTAGATTTAGCAAATAAACACTAGCTATTGGCCGAGTTAGAACACGAACCAATGGTAACTCTTTCTGATAAAGGATATGTTAAAAGGATGCCTAGCAAAAACGTGTCAACACCTCATTCTACATTATCCAGTTATGATCAGGCGTGTTTTGGTTACCTCTAGAACTGAACATCTTGTTCGTGTATCCCTTCTGTTAAGTCCAATGTATCCATCTGCTGGTGAGCATACCCGTCCCCATGGATGCATACATATTGCCTTGTGCCTCCATCCAGGGAATTCCATTGGCTACTGGCCCATAACCAATGCGAGTGTCACTGATAGTGCGTGCATGCAATTTCTCACACAGAGTTTGAATTGAGCCACGCGTGAAATTAAATGCTTTCTATTTTTTTACAAGCTAAATTATTGGATCTATATGTGAGGTTCCACCGTGAAAGCAGAGATGCAAAATTCAATGTATAGGAAAGACACGCACACGGACTAAATACTGAAAGGCAATAGCCACGACCCGAAATGCCGCAAAGTAAACTGTGACGGGACAATATTCCACCAGGTGCAAACACCACATTATCACGGAAGCAAAGATAGGAGAAGCCATATATGTGTATGAAACTTACCAATTCATCAAATACTCGCGGATCTTTCACCAGGGTTGCCCGATCTGAAGAACGCAAACATATGGACAACAAACATGAGGGAGTGACTGTCGGTTTTAGGTTACAATATGGACATATCCGAAATAAAAGCCAGACTATTCGAACTGCTATTCCTTGTCATGGCTCAAGAGCCAAATTCGAACTTGAGGAACACGTAGCCAAATATAAAAGGTTGGAATTGCTTGGACAACGTAAAGTGGGATACACACTGCATTGCAGATACTACGAAAATCTTTACCTTGGCTAAACTGCATGAAAACTGGCAAGGAGAACACCAGAACCAAAGTGCCTTCATTAAATATGATGCATCATCCCTGGTCTCGGTGAATGTGGACATGGTAGGACACAGCTTTGATTTAGTCAAAATAGATTTAGTAGCAGAAAGAAAGACAATGGTAGAAAATTAGTTATTGAAGCTTGGTGTTGTACGAAGAATTCGACTAAATTGAAGACAGGCTTTGATATTCTATGTTAACTGCCCCGGTGATGGTGGATGACAGGCTGCTCGAGGGAAAATAATTAGATAACCAGGTAATGGCCAGTTAATCACCTAAATCACATGCCTAATCTATATTACTCGCAAGCTAAGGAAACTGAAAGTATAGGTTGCAATTCCACGCATTATTCTTGCAGCTAACCATAAATCAGTATATTAAGTGAGAAAGTTAATGAATGAAAAATTAGAAGACGACTGATGAACTGCAAATATCCCAACATATCCCAAAATATTACATGCAGCTCATCAAAACCAATCCACCCCGGTCAATACCAAGATGACATTAAGTTAGGCTAAACCGCATCTAATATCAGCACAGTAGCTGAGGGTTTTCATACATCTAGCTAACGTGTATCGTTTTTGTGTGCGTGAGTATCGCCAAAAAACCGTATAAGTACCAGAGCAATCACCGGCGGCAAATATTCTTGGATTTCCTCGGTACGACCTATCGCTACAAAGCCACGTAAAACACCGCACTGATTATTTCAACTCTATCGATGACGGAACGTTTGCAGCCAACTTGCCAAACTCAGGCAACAATTGTGTAACTGCTTCGTCCAACCGAAATACAAGTATTGCAAACATTATTGAGGAAACTCATTCCATTAATTTTACGGCGGACTGATTGAGAAAATATCTGTAATGCACTCGTCCGCATGCTTGGAAAGGAATTGACGACACTGCTCACGGATGCATGTTTCGGCAGCAACCATTTTTGCTGGACTCACACTACGTTAAAGAGATGCATGTTTCTGCGATATAGAAACCTTTTATAGCAACTTTCATTTACAACGGACATATTCATTTCGATTCAGTTATTTACTGACCAACGGCTATGCAGGAAGTAGTGGAGAATATCACTGAGGACGTCTTCATGTTTTTGTGGACAGTCCTAGTGACAATGCTCAGCATCAACGCGGCTTTCGCAGGAACCTGTCGTGCACGATAATCCATTGTTAGCAAATGACCGCTAGACCGAAGCGGTGGATTCTTGTGCGAGAGTTGTTGCGGCCTACCATTTATTCTCCAAGGCATTCGACGGATTAAACCATTGCAACCTTCCCTTCCAAATATAATAATGTGGCACTCAGGGACCTTTAATCTATTAGGGCGTCAGTTTTATATCCCAAATGCGTCTGATTTGAGATTACCCGAATCCATATTCAGCTATCTGTACGCCGAATGCTGTGTGCCACATATAGCAGTTGTATGCCGCGTGCTTTCTTCGTTTGTAGGTAGGGGATTGGTCACATTACAAGTTAACGACCCGTTGGTATGCGACGGATTGTTAGCGGACTTTTACGGCTGCCGCTTGGTAAGCAAATCATATTTACCCAATTTAATTTAATGAATTAATTATTAAGGTGCTTCAGCTGAGTGGCACCAACGTCATTATCTGAACTTGGCCGTACGATACAGTCGGTTCAGTTGTCGAATCAACCTCTTCCCCCTGCATATTATCAGACATGGAGTGTCCCCTCAGAAACTGGTACTTCACTTCCAATGTTAGCCGTGCTTATGACTCGCCTCGATGGCTCAATATCCGCACTCTACCATCTATCGTAGACGAATTGAAGTAATAAACAACAGAAAACGTAAACAAATTAAAATTTATATTTGAAAACAAAGAGTTTGACCACGGATAATTCATTAAACCAAGTGAGTACCGCTCAAAGGGAGGACACGGGAATCGGCAAGTTGACAATTTACGTTTGTTTTATATGTTCTCTTGCAATTTTTGTATCCTTTTTGCTCACCCCTTACCGTTCACCCAGAGAGATATGTCAAGCTCCTAATTTCTTCTCAATATATTTTTCACCATCGACCAATGAGTAATACTGGATTCATGGCCAAATTAACCTGTGGTGAACAAACAATTGGGCTACCGCACTACCACTTGTGCATGTTTTCCATAGAGATCGGGCACCTTTTGATAAATGCGTCATGCAATTACACGCTATCCATCGGTATCCAATTTTCTCAAAATATATTGTATAAAGCTTCAGGCTTAAAAAAAAGGCTCAATTGCATTACTGACAAACATGACATAAAATAATGTTATTTATTTCCTGATTTATCCACTGATACCATATATTTGATTACAATCTGCTCGTGCGTCATAACAACATATTCCATCGCCTGTGAGGTCACGAATCTGTGAACGGCTAAAATTGCTCATTTAATCGCGTTCAAAATATAGCGTGGTGTCGCCTTTCTACAGGCATGTTGCTTTCACTAAATTAAGTGAAAGCAACATTTCACTTAATTTATATAATAGAAACAGTTGCAGCTTTTTTCCTTTTATTGCATTAATTAGACCACACGCACCTTTCAAAGCGGTGATGATAAAAAGGTAACCAATAAAATAACGTAATATTGGCCAACCAAGCACATCAGTAAAACTCATTCTAATTTAACAGTGAAATAAATTTACGTGTAAGAAATCCTTTTAAAGAATTTAACACAATGCGCTTTCCTGGGGCAACAGATTAAGTGATGATTCTTACTTTGGCAAATGTGCTTCATTCCTGAATAAAATTAATGAAAACTATAAAAGTGTTGACCAATATCATAATTTATATTTTGTTTATATTTGCAAAGCCTCAGTGAAATTGCGGCAATGTATTACACAATTGACCGCGAGATCTATGAATTGACTAGATATTATCGGACTCAGAAAACAAACGCCTACAAGCCAGCTTTTCAGAGAATAAACAGTATTGCTACGCAAAGATATCCCACATTAACTGGGCAGTTGCTGTTATTAAAATAACCTTAAAATTTTCATTTATCTACTAGTAATCTAATGTGTTGCAAGCGTATATTTAAGCTAAACATGTCAAGCCGCAATACACCCTTTCGTTAAAACATGTTAAGTTGGCGTTTTCAATAATAGTTTAAATTAGAAGTTATTGGTACTATCTGATTAGTTAGGAATTTATACCAGTAACACAGTTTATTGTTTTGTGCAGTGATGCATATTTCCAGTATTTCCAAAGTAAATTATTAAGAATATCGGTTCAATTGTAAGTTAATGTATTTAACCGTCATGTATGTTCTCACATGGAGTTGTGTTGAATGCATCTGCTGAACATAACATGATCGATACCGCAAATTAAAACTGATGCTTCAGTATTATTTGGCATATATATGGCGTGAGGTTTATGGAAACATGCAATGGATATTAAATTAGCCTACGTTGATAGGATATATTTCATGTAATTCTGTGTACAGTGTTAATAGTAAGCCTTCGTAAGGAAACTTTAAAACCATCAAATTCAAACACGCGTTTTTTCGGAACATGGTGTGCTCTAAGCACGTAGGCCTAACGCTTAATCTAGTAGCATCACTCCAATATGTGCACTTAGTATTGTTATTAAGACTTTTGCAAATTAATTTAGCAGCTGCCAAATATTCACTTATTTATAAACGGCTTTTGAAAGTATTATTTGTTTCACGATTTAGCTGATGCAAGGGCAACTGAGGTTAATATATATGAAAAAATAATTTCTGTTTTTCAGCAGTTGTTTACCAGCTGTTGCACAAATTAAGCTATATTACATAAAATAAAATAATAGTATGATAGTCTTGCATGTGAAATCGGTAAACCTAAAACCGGAAATAATTTGACATTTATCGTGCTATTTTGCAAGCAAGCACAATCAATATCGCCCACTAATGAACTCACAAACTGGCATCAACCGCATTTAAATTATTTACACAGTTAACTTTATATCAGAGAAAGAATTAAAGTCAAAACATGTGTTTCAACTTCAATATCAATTCCTGCGTATAGTATTTTATTAAGGGCAAAAGCATTGAGCATCAAAATAGCTAAATATTTTAACAATGTGGTTTGTTAAGCTAAGTTTGAGGAAATAAAATATATTCGGCAATCCAGAGACCTATGTATTTTATTAAGTATTTCTTTTCCAATTTCTAAATGGCACGAAAATTACCAGTTCTAAACCTTACTCAATTTAAGATGGTGCAATTTAAAACAAAGCTTTAGCTTTGGTACAATGTAGCAATAAATATTTTTATTGAATCCAAGCAAACTTCACAAGCATTCCTGCGTTTTCGTACGGGCCACATAACAGAGCAAGTGCCCTAATCAATTATATAATTCGCTATTATAAAAGGCCCCAATAACATAAATCTAGTTCAAAAATTCAGCGGCTAACGGAAACGAGTCATGAACCCAATTTGGTAAATTTTTGATTTAGTGTGCATAAGCACCGTAAAATCCGTCTTCATGAATCAGATCAATTTGTACTAAGAAAACTAGAGACATTTAATCACACACACTTAAGCAACAAGTTTTACGCGCATGCTAAGGTTAAGCCGAGGCAACTGTATTCATACGTAATTGTAGCTTCCACAAGTGTTTACTTGCTTACAGGAGATACCATGTATCGCTGTCCAAACCAATTTCTTGGCTGCCGGCACATCTCGGGTTTATTGAAATCTTGAAAACTATGCACATTTGCACTTGCAATCAGGTAAGACTTTGGTAACTAGTGGATGTTTGTCGATGTCTTCCACTTGAATTAATATAAATAAAAGTTCTAGTAGCTTACAATCAAGCATAAATGTGTAAACAATCTGCAAAATGCCTCAATAGGTATACATATCGAACATAACTTTTTATCATAGTTAAGTTCTTGGTCAAATTAGCAAACATTCTATTTGTATCTCCAACGTTTTTGGCAAGTATGGACAATTAAAACTGCTATTGTTTCCGGACCTATATAAGAAGTGCTTCCGGCATGTATTTTACATGGCGATAGCCATCACAAAATCCATAAGGTTTCGTCAATAGTTATACAGTTTTGCATGCGATACCTCTATGTGGTCATCGGCCATTTAGTTGAAACAAAATTAATAACAATATAGTATTGTGCACGAATTATTTACGTTGCGCATAAGAACCTAATACTTTAAAAACTACTTACCTCATAAATTACACAATCTTCTGAATCGAAATACAGAGAGCAGTGAAACTGCTTTTTATCTAGGTCTATAATTTATATTAGGACACATCAATTATATGTGCTTAATTCTTCAAAATATTGGGTACAACTATCCTTATATAAACAGCGTTTATCCTCATTCGTCCATTCTAAATGATTCGCAAATTTGCATCTAACTGGCATGATATTCGTGCACAGTACAACCATGATTCAGTCTTAATTTGCTAAACGAATGTATTATCAGTTGT
>OX104067.1:106888830-106976885 GCA_944474145.2 Dicrocoelium dendriticum
GTTCTACATCCCTGTTGATTATCGCTCACCTCGGACAAGAGACGGCTCTGGTTTTACCTTCCGACACAGATAGCTTGAAGTTTACATAATCGCACCATTTCCCTGCTAACTTGAAAAGTTCCTTACGCCATCTCCGTTATCTTTTTTGTCATCATTATTCCATATCCCGCAAGCAAGTCGCGCTTGGTTACAGTTTCACTCTAGAATCATTAACTGCTGACTTGGCACAATGTGGTATCTTTACTGCACCTCCCTAGAATGAATGAGACATACTATCCTACCTTTATTTAGCTCATTTAACTCGGTTGCATTTCGCGATGATTTCACCTGTTGCCTATTAAAAAGTGTACTTATCCTGCCTATGCTTTGCTATTCTTACTAACTTCTCTAGTGCAGTCTAGTACGTTGATAAACCGAGACGGTAAATTGCGGCATCTTTCGATTCGTATTATTATTATTATTCAGCTGCGATTCAAATCACTATGTAAACACCATACTATAACTCATCAGACTATGCTATCTACATTCTGCTCCTTGAAATCGAATTGCAGAATATATAACCCCAGCTTGACCAACTGCTCAACGCAAAGTCAGCGCCACACTTACATGACCACAGCAACACATAATTGCACACTATTTCACACTAGCAAACGTTTAGTAATCCGTCTGCCAACAGCTTCTTCACTATTCATATATCTAAAATCTTCAAATACGGACACCAAAATGTAAGGCCGTCAGTCCAACTGTTGAAGAAACATCAACAGTTCGTATTGGGTATTCATTCTCATTCCTGAGAAATTGTCAACCTGAAATCCAAACGAAACCCATACGCGTTTGTCTTACCATTGACCATGAGGTCTAATGCGTCTCTATTGAATTTATGACAGCTAACACTTCTGTTTGGAAAAACGCATGTGCATAGGTTATATTCGAACTGTCATTGAACACGGATGACCCCAATCCATGTATATAAGTATAACGAATGAATTCGAAGAGGATACTCATAGCGCATTTGCACGACCAACTAAGTGCAGGTAAAAGGTTTTATTCCGGTATTATTCCTTTGGGTTTACACCGGATGTGGGGTGTGTGGGTGGTGCAGCTCAAGCTAACCATGGTCCTCTGGATACGCACACGTCCTGTGATTGTCCTCAAGGAGGTCACATTGACAGGCGAATACGGATGCCGCCAAATCATGTTTCCATCTACTGGGGAGCATATGTGTGCCCCAGACTCATACAGCTAACCATGTGCTTACATCCAGTGAATTCCATTTGTTATTGTCCCATGACCCATGAGGGTGTCATTGATAGTGCCTGTATGTAAGTTCTAAGGGATAAATTATGTTAAAGCTCGCGTGAACTGGAAGGAATTTTGAATATTATATCAAGCTAAATTATTGGATCTCTACATGAACTTACACCTTGAAAGGTGAGATGCAAACTTCAATGTAAAGGAAAGATACGCACACGGACCACATTTTGAACGGTAATACCAACCACACAAAATGTCGCAACGTGAACTGTGACAGGACAATATTCAGCCGGGTGAAAACACCGCATTACCACGGAATCAAAGCTAGGAGAAGCCACACATTTGCATGCAACTTACCATCAAAACGAGTACTCGGGGAGCTTTTACCAGAGCTGCCTAATTGAAAGAAAGCAAATCTACGGGCCGCAAACATGAGAGAGGCGGGTCCTTTTACCCTACGATAGATATATATATCGGAAATAAACGGCAGAATAATCCAACTGCAATGACTTGTCGTGGCACACAAACCAACTTTGAACTTGAGAAAAACGTAGTCAGATACAAAAGTCGGAATTGCTTGGACAATATAAAGTGGGATACACACTGCATTGCAGAGACTGCGAAAAGCTTTACCTTGGCCAAATTGCATGACAACGGGCAACGAGGACACCAGAAGCAATGTGCCTTCATGAAACCTTATGCATCATCCCTGATCTCGGTGCATTTGGACATGGTAGGACACAGCTTCGGTTGGGCCAAACGTGAATTAGTAGCAGAACAAAGGACAATGAGAGAAATTAATTTTTTATAGCATGGTGTTGCACGAAGAATTCGACTAACTTGCGTATGGACATTGTCATTACATATTAACTGCTCTGACGCAGGTAGATCACAGGCTGCTCTAAACAAAATATTTCGATACCCGGGTAACGGTGGTTTAATCACCTAAATCTCCACCAATTCTATATGAGTCACAAACGAATAAAACATCAGCAATTTTTTACATTACCACGCATTAATCCGGCTATTAACCATAAATCAATCTATTAATTGATAAACGTGATGTTCTGCAAATTAGAAGACGGCTAATAAATGTTATATATCCCAAAACATCACAACAGTTTAATTGCACCTAATCAAAGCCAGTGCACCCCATTCGATGTCTAACTGAACAGTGATGTCCGATAACGCGTATCTAATTTAGGCACAATAGCTGAGTTGTTACCTAATTCAAGGTAATTTGTATAGTTTGTGTGAGTGACAGTATCGCCGATAAACAATATAAGCATCAGCCTAATCACCGATGACACATATTCCTGAATTTAATTGGCAAGAGCTTCCACGACAAGGCCACATTAAACACTGCACTTTTTATATTACCTGTATTGATGACAAAACTTTTGCAGCCAAATTGCCCAACTCTGGCAACAATTGTGTAACTACATCTTCAACCCAAAATACAAATATTTCAAACAATGTTTAACAGGAATCACTTGAATTTTTTTACGGTGTGCTCCGTGGCAACGTATAGTTAATGCATTCGTTCGCATTCCTGTAACAGAATTGATGATATCTTTCACGGACGCTCTTTCGGCGGCTAATTTTTTGGCTGTTTTCGCTCTAAGTTTGGAGAGGCACGTTCCCTCCTTATTGAAACTTTTATAGCCAACTCCCTTTTCAACGGAAAAATTAATTTCCGATGGGTTGTTTATATACCTATTCCGAAAGGCGGCGACCCTAGCAAATAGGCAATTGCAGGCCAATTTGTCTGACACTTATTTCGGCAAAGGTTGCTGAGAAAATCGTAAAGAATAGATTGCTGCAGCTGTTACAGTGAAACGAGATCCTGAGTTCCGCACAGCACGGTTTTATGCCAGATCGCTCATGCATTAAGAACCTGCTTGTGACGAGGCATGTGTGGTTGAAAGCAATAAACAAGGAGAAGTCCGTCGACGTGATATTCATCGATTTCATTAAAGCGTTCGACAAGGTCAGCCATGAGGTTCTTCTTCACAAACTCAGCATGTGTGGCGTCGGTGGCTCACTGCACCGGTGGATCCGCGACTTTCTTGTTGGACGAAAGTGGAGGGTACAGGTCGACGACCATCTAACTGACTGGTACCCCTCTACAAGTGGCGTGCCTAAGGCCCTGTGCTGGGGCCCACTCTGTTCCTGATCCACATCAACGAACTACCGCAGCTTCCCCAGTCACCGTGTGCCTTCTTTGCGGACGACATGAAGATGTGGAGAGCAATCGACGCTCACGATGACTGTGGCCTACTTCAGCAAGATCTCAACCGCTTATCCACATGGCCGACAGAAGTTCTTCTCCCGGTCAACCCAGCCAAGTCGGTGTTTATGAACCTGGGGAAGGGTGCCGACGCCTGAACCTACACCCTTGACGGCCAAACGCTATATCCCACACCCTCCGTGAAGGACCTAGGTGTACTCTCACGCTACGATTTGAAGTCCGTGGACAACACGAACTGGCTATATCGGAACGGACTGCGCATGCTTCGGACGCTCAAACGTAGCTTCGGCACATGGTCTGAAGAGGTTGCCACTCGCCTGTTCTCTTCTATCATTAGACCAATGCTAGAGTACGGTTCGCCCGCCTACTTTCCGATTACCCGAGGCGAGGCACAAAATATCGAACGGGTCCAGCACGTTGCTATTATGCTGATCCCTAGTTTACGTGGCTTTGGGTATGAAGACCGGTGCGAGAAACTAGGACTATACACCTTGTCCTACCTTCGGATGCAAATAACCTCATTATGGCCTACCGAATTCTACATCTCGGTGGGTTCCCCATGTTAACGCCAATGCTTCACTTACGAGGGCCATGCAGCACACGCGGACACAGATACAAACTTGTCGTGACGGATATGAAACGTGTTCCCCACCCACTGGGCTTCGAAAGGAGAGTGGTAAACATTGGAACAGTTTGCCAGAACATGTGATTAAGGCAACATCTGTGAAACAGTTCAAAACTTTGTTGTATTTGTAATTTGCCTCTATTCGATTCAGAGAACGACTGCACACTTACGATGACATATCACATTTGTGAATCCTGAAATATAGTAAGTCGAATATTTTAAATATTACATGACAGCGACAATGAGATTCAAGGTTGACAACTTTTATAAGGCTTTTCTCCATATTTTGAAAGAGGTGTACAGAATCCATTTCTACTTGCTCTATAATACAGTATTCAGTATTCAGTACAAATAGCTTTGCTGGGATTTTTGAAGGATATCAATGAGGAAATCGTCATGTATTTTCTGGACGGCTCTGTTCACAATTCTCAGCATCAACGCGGGTTTCACTGGAACCCGTCATGCTCAGTAAATGCGTTTTTAGCAAATGACCGTTAGACGGAAGCTGTGGATTATTTGCGAGATTTGATGCGGCCTATATTATATTCACTAATACATTCGATCGATTAGACCACTGCATCCTTCATTTACAAAATACAAGAATGTGGCAAAGGAGAAACTCTCATCCAGTAGAGCGGAGGTCATATATCACAAAGGCATCTGATATGGGATTTCGCGAATTCATATTAGATTATCTGTACGTCAAAAGCGGTGTGCCACATAAATCAACTATGATCCGCGTGTATTATTCATCTTAATTAACTAACGGTGGAGCAAATTATGTCTACAAATCAAATTTGGGAAAAGGCCAGAGCCAATGAAGATCAAATACAACATTAATTTAAACTTGGTAAACTTCATGTTCGGTCCATCCAAAGTGGGTTTTTTTGTGTGGCTAAATATCGGGTGCTCCGTGAATGAAACCGAATAGTTTATGCTTATAAAATGGGTGACTAAGATCTACAACAATATTTTCCTGAAGTGGGTCTGTGTACTAGACCAGTAAGATTGCTTCCGCAAGAAACCGTACGAATATCCATCGAAGAAGAATATCAAACTAGTTGGGCTTCTACGGAGAACTGTCAACACATAGAACTCCATATGTACGTCAGCTACTTCCAGATTACTTGGGTCCTCATTGAGAATAGGCGATCCAAAATTAGCGCTCAGAGCTAAAGCGTTATCTCACTGCCCTTGACATTTCGCAGCTTCCGTTGACCCAACCAGCGACCCGTCACAGTGTGTGACGAATATTTAGTAGAATTGAAAGGCTGCGGCTTTGTTAGCAAATCATATTTTATCTAAGTTTAATTAAACCCAATCAACCTTTATATAAGTTGTTTTAGCTGAGTCACACCAATAACCAGCTAAATCATTGTCTCATATTTGCTGAACGATAAAGTCAGTTCATTTGTCGAATCCATCTCCTCCCGCAGCATATTGCCGGACATCGAATGCCCCACCGAAACCGTTACTTAAATTCCTTTGTCAGGCGCGTTTACGACTCGCGTCGATGAAGTAATATCCCCACTTTACCATCTAACGTAGTTCAACCGAAGTAACAAACGGCAGAAAACGTAAGAAAATTAACGCCTTTATTTGGATATCACAGAGTATGAGGATGTGTAATTCATCCAACCAAGGCAGGTCCGCTTAGAGAAATGTTACTGGAACCGGAAAGTTGACAATCTGCTTTTTTTAATGTTTGCTCTTGACATTTTTTATACTTTTGCTAGCTCTTAACCGCTCAACTAGCGGAGCTTGTTTATGTTCTGCTTTTATAGCAAAATGCGATTGACCATCGACCATTGAGTATTTCTGCATTCATGGCCAAATTAATCTCTGGTAAATAAGCAGTTGCCTACCGCGAGAACGTGTGTGTAATTTTTTCACTGACATCGAGCGCCTTTTCATAAATGCAACATGTAGTTACAGGCTACCCATCGGTATCCAATTTTCTCAAATTATCTTCTTTGAATGTGCGTGCTTAAAACAGAGGCACAACCGCATCACTGACAATGTACCAAAAGTCATAAATTCACATTATTTTTTTCCTGATTTACCCATTGCTTCCATATACTTGAATACAATCCGCTAGTGAGTCATACGTGAGTCAAATTATTCCATCACCTGTGAGGTCTCGAATCTGTGAGCGGCTAAAAATGCTTATGTAATCGTGATCAAAAGGTAGCATGACGTCGTATTTCTACAGGCATGCTGCTTTTGCATAATGTCTTTAATAGAAACAGTTGTAGCTATTTTCATTTCAAGGAAATATTGTACCAAACTCACCTCCCAAAGCGATGAGGTTAAGTTGCTAATTAATAAATTAGCTTAATATTTTCTTAAAAAGGATCTATTAGAAAACGTTATTCTAATTTATCACTAACCTAACTTTGAATATAAAATGTCCTTCTAAACCATAACACAATAAGCATTCCTGAGAAAACAGATTAAATTCTAGACGTTGTCATGGCAAATATGAATCATTTATGACTTAAAAATAGAAACTAATCACCGTGAACAAATATAATCATTTGTCTTTGGTTTAAACTTTGCAACTCCTCACCGAAATTGCGGCAATTCCTTACACAATTGACCACGTGATTTATGGATTGAAATTGTCGGAGTCAGAATGTCAACTCCGTATTTCAGCTTTCCAGTATAGTATAGCCACGCAACGATAACCTCCGTTAACTGGGCAGCTGCTGTTAATAAAATAATACGCGTATCAGTGATCTACTAAGTAATGGAATGCGTTGCGAGCGTATATTTAAACAAAACATGTCAAGCCGCAATACACCCTTTTGTTAGAACAAGTTAAGATTGCCTTTTCAGTAATATTTCAAAGCATAAGTTATTGGTATTAACTTTATAGTTAGGAATGGATAGCTGTAATTCAGTTTAATGGTATTTACAGTGATGAATATTTCCAGTTCTTGCCAAGGTAAATAATTAAAATATATCGACTCAAGTGTAAGTCAATCTGATTAGCGGTCTTGTATGTTCTCACATGGTTTTGGGTTATCTGCCTCTACTGGAAATAACATGACCGAATTAGCAAATTAAGCCTGATGCTTTAGTATTTTTGGCAAATACGTAGCGCGAAGTTGATGGAAACATGCAAATGATTTTGAAATAGACCAGGTTAATAAAAAAAACCGTATGTACTTTGCCAAGAATGATATCAGTAAGCCGTAGTAAGAAAACATTAAAAACATCAAATTCAAACGCGCATTTCGTTTTTCAGAAAATAATTTGCTCTATGCACGTATGTATAACGCTTATGCTAGTGACATTACTCCAATGTACGCATTTAGTATTGCTATTAATTTATTGCAAGATAATTTAGCAACGGCCGAATACCCGATTACATATAAATGGATTTTATAACTTGTTTTGCGCGCTATATCTGATGCAAGATGAACTGAGGCCAATATGTGTGCACCAATAATATCTGTATTCTGGCAGATATTAAGCAGCTGTTTCATAAGTTTAAACATACAAAATATAAACATGAGCGTATGGCAGTCCTGAATAGGATATCGGCAAATTTTTAAATCTTAATTAATTTAACATTTATCATGATGTCCCTCAAGCATGCACAATCAACGGCTCTCACCGTCAAAGCACAAACTGTATTCTACCACAATTGATTTCTTCACACATTTTATATTATAGGAAGGAAGGAATTAAAGTGAAATCATGTGATTTATATTAGATATTATTTCCTAGTATACTATTTTAAACCAGGCAACGTTGCTGAACATCCAAACAATTCAAAATTGTGATAACATTCTTTATTATGTTGCGCCTGAAGAAATCCAAAACTTCTGCAATCCAGAGACTTTTGTATTTCACAAAGTATATTTTTTCCAATTATCACTTGGAACAGAGAATTGCGGTTCTTAGACCTAAGCAAATAAAAAGCGTGCAACTACAATACAATGCGTCAGCATTTGTACTATTGTATTATACAAGCTTGGGAGAACTCCGGAGATTGGAACTGGAGATTTATTAAGCAACACGTAGCAAGCTACAATAGAGGAAATAATGTTATAAAAAAGGAAGATAAACGTTACAGTTTATCTTTTCTGCTTGCACTTCTTCCGTTAAAGCACACGACTAGGTTCCTGCAAGGTAAACGAGAGCGCAGCGTAAGCTCCAGTTCAAAGTCAAGCAGCGCGCCACGACAGTTTCCGTTCCACACTACACTACACCCTCCCTCTTTCGAGCGCCGTCCCCGGTGCTACCCCGTAGCCCCCCTCAACTGGTACTTCAAGTTCACGAGCGACCACTTTTGGTGAATCTGCCATCTCTGTCTCAACTGACTCAGCTTCTCGTCTACAGGGTTTGAAGCGATTTAAATGGACAACTATAGGTTGACTATTAGGGTTGTTACTATCCTTTGTCATGCAAGTGACCTCTGAGAGCACTCGTTCACCGTATATGGACCCGTCTACTCTCTGTGAAACTATGCTGGCAAACCTGATGCTTGAGGTTGGTGTGACCAAACTAAATCACCAAATTTCAGTGGTACGCCAAATAACTTCTTGTCGTAATATTCATTCTGACGCCGGTGTGCATTCCCTAAATGCACTCGTGCTGACTGATGCGACTGCCAAAGAGAGTCTAACAACTTGCTAACATATTCCATAACCGACGACTGTAGCTGTAGCGTCATCGGTAGACGTAGATCCGAAGGTAATCGTGCCTCTCTTCCTGTCCACATAAGGAATAGTGTCTGTCACGTCGATGAATGTACTTTGCTCCTGTTTGCAAGTAAGCATCTGGGCAACACATTTTCCCACTCATTGATATTCCTGTCCGCGAGGGCCTTCAGCAACGATTTAAGAGAACGATATGTTCTTTCCACTTGCCCATTTCCTTGAGGATGATACGCCGTGGTTCGAGTTTTGTCTATCCCAAGTAACCGACAAACTTCAATTACCAGTGAGCTCTCAAAGCACGATTCTTTATCCCAGTGTAGCTGCCCTGGTGCACCCCAGCACCAGAGTTGATGGACATTTGCACGCGAGGTGAGGGACTGAAGGGCATAAGCAAGGCGAATCTCCTCTCCTTCGTCGCGAGACATTTCAGGTCTACCTTGGGAAGGCAAAGTGGTGGAAGTGACACCTGTTACTCTAGCCGCATTTGAAGGTGGAGCATTCGGAGGAGCTAGAGCGAACCCACCCGCAGTGGTCGCCATTATTGTAGTATACAAGATTGGGAGAACTCAGGAGATTGGAACTGGAGATTTATTAAGCAACACGTAGCCAACTACAATAGAGGAAATAATGTTATAAAAAGGGAAGCTAAACGTTACAGTCAATCTTCTTCTGCTCGCACTTCTTCCGTTAAAGAACACGACGAGGTTCCTGCAAGGTAAATTAGAGCGCAGCGTAAGCACCAGTTCAAAGTCAAGCAGCGTGCCACGGCAGTTTCCGTTCCACACTACACTATGTAGCAATTATTTACCCAACTGAATCCAAGCAATTTCCACACAGCATTTTGCCGTTTTCGTATGGGTCGCGTCGCAGAGTAAGTGTTTCATTTAATTATATATTTAGCTTTTCCAAACGGCGATTTAACATAAATCTTGTCTAATAACTACTGCGGCTAACAAAACTGATTTATTAATAAAATTTGCTAAACGTTTGATTAATAAGCACAAGTAGTGTAGCATTTCGTTAAAGGAATCGGATCAATTTGTACCACGAAATCTACAGACATCTAAGCACACATACACTAGAAACAAGTTTAAAGCACATACTAATGTCAAATTACGGCATCTGTATTCATACTTCATTTTACGTTCCACAAGTGTCTACTTGCATAGAGGAGATATCAGGTATTGGCTGTGCATAGCAATCTCATGGATACCGCCACGCCTTGGATTTATTGAACTCTTAAAATCTATGTACGTTTGCAATTGCACCGAGGTAGGACTTTGGTATATACTAAGCATTTATCGATGTCTACCGCTCGAAGTAATAACAATAACCTTTTTAATAACTTAGAATAAATCTAAAGGAGTAAACAGTCTGCAGAATGTCTAATTAGGAATACATGTCGAACGGACACTTCGAACATATTTAAGTTGTTTAGCAAAGTAACGAACGTTATAATTTTATCTCCAACGTTGCTGTAAGGATCGACATACATTACTGCTACTGTTTCCAAAACTATTTAAAAAATGCTTCCGGTATGTATTTTAAATGGTGGCAGGTCTCATGAATTCCATAACGTTTCGCCGACAGTTATGTACTTTGTGCGGGTGATACTTATTTTTGGTCATCAGTCATTTGGTTGAAATTAAATTAATAACCATAAATTATTGTGCAATAATTATTTACGTTGCGTATAAGAACAAAAGAACTATGATAACGAATTACCTTACAAACTATAAAATGTTCTGAATCAAAATACATCCATAGACGAGTCCACTTAATATCTATGTAGGTTATTCGTATTATGACAACACAATAATTTGTGCTTAGTTATACAAAATAATGCGCACATCAGCCGGTATATAAACAGTGTTTAACAACATTCGTCCATCCTAAAATATTCACAAATTTTCATACACCTACCGAAATTGTCCAGCCCTGTAAATCCTACGTCCAATTTTAAATTTCTAGATTAGTTTTATTATCGCTCAACAAACTGGTGATCTACTCGTTGTTGCGTATTTGCGTTTCACTTCATTAACAATTGTTTCTGTCACCGATCTAAGAACTGAGTGTCATGCACCGAATGTTTAAACATCGCTATCATGTCGGTACATCGCCTCCGTTAAAGTGTTGAAGCCGACCTACCTTGTGAAGATCAATTTTCTTCTTCTTAGATATATGCGAGCCTGGCAGCACTTGTAAAAATTAAACTGATGGTATCATTATCCTAACAGTTTACGCTATTTCGTTAATGTTTGGTATTGAAACGCAAAGCATTGCGCATGTGCATTCATGGCAATAAGTGCTGCTTCTTTATTAAGCAGTTCTGTTTATTTTGTATATATTTCAGTCTCACCCAAACAAGTTGCGTCAACATCGAACATGCACAGCACACAGCGCACACTGACAGTACGCAATCTGATCCCGCCAGCTTAAACGATCAATACATTAACAGCATGTCTCAGTTAAGGTATTCCATCTTTTGCGCATAAGTGGCAAATGCTATACAAAAGAACAATTTGTTTTGCCGAATTATTTTAGGTACGCTATAAAAATCCACCATAAATTGCCAGTGCATTCTCATTAACTCGTGATGCGAAGTAAATCTATTTTCCCCTTTATCATATTTTGTTAAATATTGTCACTCTGGGAAGAAAAGTTTGTTGGCGAAAGGCAAGCTCCAGATAATTACGTCGTGGCTCGTTCACACCAAAATTTCATGTATATTGTTCAGTCACGACAGAGATCAAACAATGGAGTTCTCTATTTCATCGCTTAAACAATATACAGTGTCAAACAATTACCGGAACTATACGCGTTTAATAGCCAAGGCCGTCGGTTGCACATCTGAAAGACCGGCTTAGAGGTCCCAATATTATGCTAACCAACTACCTCTTATATCCAAAATTGGTGAGTTTGTTATATCCGAAGCCATATTGGTACGCTGTTTATACTTTGGTATCAAAGCATGGAAAATTCTTGTCCCCGTAGGACAAATACATCACTGTTCTCACCAATATTCATGTTGGCTAGAGATGGGAAACAACTCAGCTACCGTGCTGCAGTAGGGAACATACACTATAACTGAATCACCGTAATTAGTTAGATCGACCCTCTTACGTAATGAGTACAATAAAAGTTGGCTAGTGTTATGGATATGTGTAATTCTATTATGTAATATTTCTATGAGAAGTTAATGAGAGCATTTTTTAGATCAAAATATTGAAGCTTTCATAAAATTTGATTTTTTTATGTCGTCATTTAAATCTTCTTCATATTTATATAAAATAAACTGGTGCGGTGTAAAATATTTTATTATTGGAAGAATAAGGAAACTTTTACCAAGATATGCTTGTATTCATGTATGCGTCCATATTGGATTTGCATTGGAATACATGGAAAACTTTTTAATTTGGCGATATCTGTATTTCGCAGGTTCAAAGCAATTTGTCTAACCAGCAAGAGTTGATCCACAAATATTTATAATAGTAATACAAAACACTTCAGACACGTAAAAACTGACACCAGCAAATATTGCCCATGTGATCACTAATTACTACAATTGGTAATAGTTTCGAGGTAGATGCGCATGGACAGACCGGCAGATAGAAGATTGCAATAGTTAGGAAAACAAAAACGCATTAAACAGCTAATCACATTCCATTAAACCGGAATGACGGATGCTGTCTTGTCTAATTTTGCACATTTCGGTGATCCGTTAAAATCAGCTTAAGAAATGTGTTAAAGTAATGCATTCATTAAACTTATGTTAAGAGAAAGCGATCAGTGTCATACATTTGTTAGCCATAATTAATAAATTCCTGTGAAAAAGTGTGATTGCTCTGTAGTTCCTTTTTTCCTTTAGAACGTTATGTAGTGCAATCATGGTACATGACATCCCATAGCACTGCTTTGCCAATATCCATAAAACAATAAAGATAATTTATGCACTTGAAAATTCGCAATACCTATTCTGATGCTGATTTTGTTCTGGTGGTGTTGCTACGATTAACCCCATTAAATTGATGAGATGATCCAGACTAGTAACGAAAATCAAAGCAATAATTCGGATCTACTCATCCTAGTATTTCACAATACCCATTCGTCTCGGATAATGTGAGACGAATGCGTCCACCTTAAGTGTACCGAGGGTGTGATGTGTTATCCGGGATACAATCAGCTCTCAAGTTTATAAAGATACTATTAAGGGTGGAGAAAGTATTAGGAAAACCAGTTTATTCCCATGTTGGTCAGATGGCTGTACAACACTTACATCCCCAGTGCTTGACTGACAGTCGTCTAACCAGCAAGTGAGCATTTTCAAATAAAACTTGCTCTTTACAGCAATTGCTTTACACACATTGTGCAACAGCAAACGGCACAGCAATGAGTCGAATAACAAACGTGACTCTCAATACACAACACTTTTGTTGATCGACTCGAATAGTAATTAGCGAAGATAGATAAAATATTATTTAGCCTCTTTTTTAAATTATAAAACTCGCCAGGTAACCCGGAAGAAATAGCTTCCCTGCTTTGAGACAGTTTCCAGAAACCGATAACAGATAGCACATAAATAAAATTTCTCATGATTTCCACACAAGTATACCTTGTCAAGGAAAATTTCACAACGTTCAACAAAACTATACTTTTGAACCTACTAAGCTGCTTATCAGCCTACTTCAGTTCAGACTTTCAATGACTGCCCTACGGCTGCTCCCATTTCCAAGATTGCGCCAAGCAACGAACGTGCAACAGCTGCTTCAAACCCACCTAGAAAAAGCGATTAATCTATGAGCCCACATGACGTATATGTGTGTGCAAATGCTAATACTTCTGCTTTAACTTAGATAATCAACATATGGGTGAAATGTTCTAATGATTATCGAGAAGTTTAAGTGTACACCACCTTAATGAGCTAATCATTAAATTAAGCAAAATTTAGCAGAAACAATAAAATTTCCAATAGGTTGATAGTATTATTGAACAGCGGTAAAATATGTTTCGTGCCATGAAATGGCCATGGACGAAATCCAGATGATAGGTTAAAACAAAGCTTAAATGTATTTAAATAAAGGATTATTTTGCTGATTGTGCGATATTTGTTAGTATAACAAAAAGGTGCACATATTTCCAATCTGTTTTCATTACGCATCACTTAGCGGTTCATATTACACTCGCAACTGAACAACGTGGAAACAGCACAATTGCATCTGACAGAGAACAGCAAGCTTGAATTAGTGTCGGCATTTAGCATTCCCAAAATCGCTGGACACACCAGACGCGCAATCCCTCATACGTAAAGTAGTATTTTAGTATATTTTATCTTCTAATTTCAACTTACATGTGAACGCGCAGCGTCACTCCTCTCCTGTCGACAAGCCCATGTCCAACCAAGCGGTCCATTCCAGTTCATCGGCTTCCATTTGGAGCCCCGATCTTCCTTCCGATTGTCATGCCTTAATGTACGCACACTACTACAGATCGGTCAACAGGCAGCTCTTGCCCGAAAATTGGAGATCCTATCGATCGATATATGCTGCTTATCAGAGACCTGCCTGCAAGACTCGAGCTCTGTGCTCACTCTGCGATCCCCTTCAGGTGACGCAAGCAGTATTTTCTCATTGCGCCTATTCGGTCACGATGCAGCTTCGAGCACCGGCCAAGCTGGTGTTGGCATTGCTCTGAGTCCCCGGGCTGAAGCTGCTCTGGTTGATTGTATTCCAATCAGTAGCCGGATGTGTGCGGTCCAACTGGCTGGCTCGTTTAAAGCTTCGAACTCACGTGGGACTAACAGGTGTCTATTTGTTATAGCTGCATATGTACCGACAAACTGTAGCGATGACTTGGTAAAACCTGACTTCTACCGTCAAATGAACTAGCTCCTTAGCCACAAAAGAAGCTCGGATACTGCAGTGCTGGCTGGGTATCTGAACGCTCAAGTAGGAAAATTATCCACTGATGAGCTGCATCTGGGCGGCCAACATGGTATGGGCTCCCGAAATGATAACGGTTAGCGGTTACTTCATTTGTGTGAAGATGCTCGCTTATTTCTTGCAAGCACTAATTTCCGACACAGCACTTGCCGGAGGGTGACTTGGCGCCCACCAGTCTCGAAACAGCCTTGGACGCAGATCGATCACATTGCTATAAGTTAAAGCTAGAGAGGCTGCATCCAGAAGTGTCGCTCAGTTTGGAGCACATGTGTGGACACCGATCATGCACTGGTATGTGCTGACATGCGGATGAGCTTTGGCGGGCGCCCACGACGACGCTGTGAGCGCATTGACACCAGCCAACTGACAAATCCAGCTGTTCTAAATGCGTATCGAAGTACGCTGACATGCTAGTTGAGTAATCGCTCACTGGAGACAACTGATGGTCACTGGTCACATGTTCGCCAGACCTTAATAGCAGCAGGCAAATCCTCATGTGGTATGTCAAAAAGCCAACGTAGACCTTGGGTCTCTTCTCGGTCTCTGGAACTTCTCGACGCTCGCCGGCATATCCCGGCTGGAAGCGAGCACAATGAACCTCGCAAAGAGCTCCGGGCAAAACTCCGCGCTAGCCCGAAGAGAGACCGCGAATCTTGGTGTTCTCATCGTGCGTCAGAGATGGAAGTGGCCGCTGCCCTTGGCAACCATCGTAAGTTATACCGTCTGATACGGGAAACGGGCAGCAGGAGGCCTGGTGTTAGTAAAACAATTTGTAATGAGAGTGGACAACCTGTTCACAATTTTGTCACAACGTTTGAAGCATTGGGCTGAGCATTTTGAAAAGCAATTTAATCGGCTACAATTGCTCGATTCTTCGCCGGCGAGTGATCGCCTTGCTCCGTGGGCTGTCCCTTTGGATCCACCCTCTCGCTCAGAAGTCGAAAGTAAGATCGGACTATTGAAGTTGAACGAAACCGCGGGAACAGAAGATCTTCCTCCCGCCCTCTTCAAATTTGGAGGCTGTGCTCTTGTTGATGCTTTACATGAATTACTAGTGTAACTGTGGGAACAGGAGACTGTCCCAATCGACTGGAGCCACTCTGTATACTTACAGGCGGTTCGCGCTCGAAATGCTGCAACCATAGAGGAATCAGTCTGATCCCAATCGCCTCCAAATTACTCGTCTCCATAATTCTTCACAGACTGACTGGCGCTTGTGAAAGCCAGATTCGTAAGGAGCAAGCAAGGTTTCGTCGGGGTCGTGGCTGCATCGACCACATCTTCACCTTGTGTCAGTTGTTGGAGCAGCGTCACACATATTGGCGGCCCACCGTTGCCGTCTTCTTTGACAACAAATGTTCCTTCGAATCGGTTGCTCGATGTGCCATTTGAAATTGTTTACTCAGGGTACGTGTGCCCAATATATATGTAAATGTTATCCAAGCATTATATTTGTGTAGCACGGGCAGAGTGATGGCTTACGGCAAGCTGTCACCACCCTTTAATATATCCAGCGTTCTGAGACAAGGATGCCCGCTGTCACCTTTCCTTTTCAGCTTCCCTATTAACAAAGTCATGGTAATTGCATTTACAGGACATGACTTGGACGGTGTGGAGCTACTCCCAGGAGAACGACTTCTTGACTTGGAGTATGCAGACGACATTGCCCTCATCTGTGACAGCTCCCAGACGTGCCAAGCCGCGCTGGACAGATTAGCACTGGCTGTCGGTCGATTCGTGCTTTGCTTTGCAACAGCGAAGTGCAAAGCTTTCCTCCAAGATTGACAGGGATCGCCTCCTGCGCTGATCTTTGGTGGGGATCAGCTAGAAGTCCTTCAGAAATTCAATTACCTGGGAATTTGGATCAGCACCCTTGGGATCGAAGACAAGATCACGAACCGTATATCAAAGGCTCGAAGTGCTTTGCTAGTCTTCGCCACTTATGGCGACAGCGCGACATTACTCTCGCTCTGAAAGGTAGAGTGTACAATGCAGCGGTAACTTCGACCCTACTGAACGGTTGCGAAATCTGGCCCCTAAGATCGGCGGAGATAAAGAGGCTAGCTAGGTTCGACCATCGCTGCCTACGCAGTTTGGCTCACATCTGGTGGGAACACCGCGTGAGCAACGAGCTTGTTCGACGCATTGTTTTCGGCCCACGAAAAGGATCTGTACGGCTCAGCACCGTTATTTCCCCCACCAGGCTCCGAGAGCTCGGCCACGTGTTACGTATGCCAACCCACCGACTCCCTCGACGTCCGTTGTTTGCTCACCGGGGATGTGGGCGGAAAAAGAGGACAGGTGGCCTAGCGATGACTTGGTCCAGAGGAACGAAGTCCATCACTTCGGAGGTGGCCTCGGTTGGAGCTTCACGGCTCCCTGGTTGGGGTACAAAAGAAGGTGAACACGTTTGGCTGGACACATTTGCTGACATGGCTAGGATCCGACCTCAGTGGCGTTCCTGCTGTGGGTTTCTTTGTCCCTCACCTTCCCTTTTGGTCTCCCCTCCATCTCCGATCTCATTTTCTAGGGTAAAACGTAATAAATGGTTTCTTCTTTATGCCTAGTAGCTGGCTGGAAGCTTAAGGAAACGATTCCCATCCGTCGCTGGTAGCTGAGCTGGCATACAAATGTTGTATCTATTTTTCCTTTGTGGATTGTATTTTATGTATGTATGTATTACATTCATGTGTTGCGGCACAATGGCGGTGTTTTCCCACCTCAAGCTGATGTGTATAATGATGATGATGATGAGTTTAATGGGGCAGTTGGATTTTACTATACAGGCAGTTTCCTGGGAATAGGCTATGTATATCAATACTTAGACAAGTTCTAATGAAATAAGGTGGAAATGTTTGAACACAATAGGTAAGTATTGCACTTAAGGTAAAAACCTCTCACCTAAAATGATATGGCGATCAAGTTTAACTGCATAGCAAGAATGCGTTGTGATGTCTATAGTAATTTTAGATGTACTAACTGTTAAAAGCGAGACTGCGTGCTTACCCATATAAGGAAAATTTATTTCCCAGCCATATCCCTTTATGCGGTTATCTATAATATGCCTCAATACATTGTGAAAGTGTCTTTGAATACATGTCGAAAAGTATTTGTGAGATCCAAATATCTGAACCCACCGGTATTTGATCTGCTCAATTAAGGGGTTCAGAAATGCATTTATCGATTGTTTGTGTGAAAACCTCTCAACATGTGAGTAAGGCTTTCTGTGAAGTGTCAAATCATAACTCGGCAATGGAAGTCCAATATCCACAGGTAGGTAAGATTAGGCGAATCACTCCTTAACCTCATTTATAATGGCGGATTCCCGCTACACATCCAAGAAATAATCCTGTCGTGAAGATGGAACTTCCGTTTACTACACCAAAAGCAATCCCAAGTTATCTTGAGTATGTAACTGTGCACAAGTCAGGCAAGTTGCAGCAAGTAAAATAATTGTTGTCCGGTAGGCTGAAGTAGACATTGGCCTGAAAGTGGAACAAATGTACGAGTACTTTCCATTGCAACACAAATGACCGTCAATAAAATATTTCGAAAGAATAACATATGTGCTGACATAGCAATTTATAAAAAGGAGTGCCATTTCATTGTTATTCAATGATGCTTATTGTTTACCCCGCAAAGAGATGGCATTGGGATCTTGCAAACTGTTCAAATGATGGGGCACAACTATTACCAGATACGTTTACCGAAGTCTGGAAATGAGAAATTCAAACAGTGTGCAACGAAATAACCAAACAGGAACAAAAAATATAAGAAGAAACATACTAATAGAATGTAGACAACCGGTGTGATCTGTTCATTTTCGGGGGTTCAGGTGATAACCACCATTATATTTGTCAATAATTACCCGAGCACCGGCGGTTAGGTCTAAGTTCGATATTGGCAAGCACAAAATTCCAGTGGAAATGTCCCGTAGAAAAGCCGATCTCAAAGGGCAGTGACGTCACATATGCGGACAATTATCGCCAGATTTGTCTGACGCACATATAAAGATTGTGCTTGAGATGAGTATGAAAACGTTTCTTCTCCGGTTATTAGATACGAACGATTTCGGTAAACGAGAAATTCCAACAGTTTACAACATAATAACCAAATACGAACAAAAATAATATAAGAAACAACCAATGGCATGTTTATAAAAAACGACAAACCCCCAAGACAATGGTGTTAACCGGTTGGATCTGTTCAAGCGTGAGGCTTATCAGTGATGAATGTCTTTTGTCCCCTGAGTCGTTCAGGAGTAGTTTTAAGGTCCTTTTGCACCCTAATGGCAAGGTAAGCCCCAAACGTGCGTCTGATGCATGCCAGCAGTATGAAAGTATGCGACGGACAATCGCTACACAGTAGTTAGCTTTTTACTGATGGAACATCGGTGCTGACTTCAAAAACATCAGACTCATAAAGAGTTTACAAAAATGCTACACAAATATTGCTGACTCTTTCGCTTATGATACATTGGTGAAACCCAACATCAATGCACAACCAAAACGTGGTCACACAGGATGATGCATGAGCCAGGGAAAATAAGCGGAAAGCATACATATCCCGTGCAAATTGATCAGAGCTATACAACATCCTGTACATCAAGCCCGGTTTGAGAAACATTTCACCAAATCCCTCAAGCGCTTTTTTTCGCTCCAGTACCTGAGTTCTGTTTTCGTAGATCATTGATGCAATGCTCAATTAAGCGATGCCTACTGGTCTGACATTTGCTGGATAATCGCAGAATGTGCTTTCGAATAGCAGTTAATTGCACCTGAGTTATAGTCAATTTACACGATTTCTAGGCAGAAAAACTCAGAGAACTGCAAATACATCACAATGTGCTCATTGCAAAACTAATACACTGTTGGTGCTCGAAAGTCACTTAATATATATATATATATATATATTTGGATAACCTCCTTGAGCTTTTCTCTGAGAACGTAGGATCTGTTAGCAGAGCATAATGAGCGCTTTCACCAAGACATTTCAGCCATTGGGTATAGCTACACTTTCAGGTACGCGGATTTTAAGCTGCATAACTTTTGCCGATTCCGGTCGCGTGAGAGCGCTGGATCATACAAGCAACGATCTGCAAACTCTTCATTTCCCAATGCCAACCTGCAGTCAGTAGTTGGCGCTGAATGCTGCAGTGAGATTTTAAACGTATTTGTCACATAAGTATATTCAGTTTCTATTGTGACTCAGTACATTACCATACATACTTCGTGCGATGTAGCCTTGATTTAGTGTAATTAATCGTTTGCTTCTAACAATCTAACCTGACGTACTACAGGACATCTGATCACAGTACTACGATCAGTGCAGGGTATTACATAAAATATCAAAATTGTTATCTATTTTAGCGAAATAAACCTACTTTTGTTTCACAGTGTTTCCAATCTGGCTAATCCTAAGTTTACTTGAACGGAGGTACCTGGACCATTGTAGGGGAGTAGGGATCTATATCTTACATATTGTCAGATTCCAGTTGCTCACTTTATGACGTACCGTATACTGCACATTGGCCCATTCCGAAAGCTAAGGCCGCCACTGCACCTTAAATCACCAAAAGCCAAACGTAGACGCCGGTACAAACCGTTGAAAACAGACAAGCAGCGTATCGCTATCGCTCTTTGTTTAGAGTTTCTAGTGGTAAAGAATCGAAACGAGTCGCCGGAGACAATAGTCGATGGAAAGTGGTGTAGGAATTTAAGAGTTTCCAGATATAATATGTAGTACAGCAGTTACACGCTGCCAATAGTAGGATCAGTGAATTAATTCCGTACAGGCGCCCAATCTAAAACGTATGGATGTATGCCCGCTCTCTAATTGCAGTGTTCAGTAATCAGATATCAAGAAAAGTTGTTAATTCACGGCAGCATAGAAAAGCCATTTCCGAGATGGTTGCGCAATCCATTGAAGAGATTAATGATTATTTTAAGATGTTTTTTATTTAGTTTCACTGTTCTCATCCTACAAACTTAATTAATTTATAAAACATGTATATGCTCTAAAGCAAATGTAAACGTTTATATATACTAGTGGAAATAATGTCACTATCCATGTTTCGTAATGTAACCTACCGCATCCTCGCGCAACAGCGGTCATGACGTCGTGTTTTTTTATATATTTGGTAAATTTAACGTTTTAAGCGTATGGTTTCAGCATGTGGAATGAATGTTTCACGGGGTAATTCACGGCGGTATATGAACTAAAATGCATTGTTAATGGATTCAAATTGCTTGCCAGGGTACTGTTTATTTTTTGTAAATTATACGCTTCGGAAATTTATAAACATATTTACGAAATAGGACTTCTTAAAAATTTAGCTGTCGTCGAACCGGATTTTTCAGACTACGTATCCAACTGTAAATATGGACTAACTGCATAATTTTGCAGTATCGTGAATAACGAACTCTGGAAAAGTATGCAACGAATTCAATGGTAGTAAGCATATTTAAATAACAATAATGCATTGTGTCGTAGTTTAACCAACTAATGTGGGTTCATAAATTACAACGATTTCTCATGCATTTAACTTAACTATGAATAGCTTTTAAGGCGCTGGTCACAGTTTCTCTATTGAAGAAGGACACACAATGCAACAGAAAGTGTTGCCTTACACGATGTGCGCAAATCCAATCGGTTAAATGTAACTTCACAGTAAAGGGATATTATTCCCTTTTTGTTGAACTGGTTTTAAATATGCAATTAAGTGTGCGAAAATTTGTCCCTGTTATCACTGTTCTCATTAATAACGTTGCCTGTATAAATCTTTTTCTTCGGAGAAATATAATTATGGTTGTGTTAATGTGTACTTTCCGCCATATATGGTCTGAAGCACAAGCAGTTGATAATTCTTCGAATTATAAGCTAAATACTGTCAGTTGATAAAGTAGTAATGTACAAAATCCTGATATCGTAAACAGCAGTTATTTCACTCCCTTTAGCTCTCAATTATTTGAACAACCCACCTTTTGAAAATGGATATTTTTTAGTCAACGGATTTGATTTCTAATTTCGATCTGATATTTTTAGGCTCTGCACTCATTCATTTCTTACATACTGTAACATGCTACGACAAAACGAGTTTGATTTTATAATACTATTTGACAAGTAAGATAAAAATTCATGTTCTATAATATTCGTAATGTCCGTTTTCAGTAGTCTTTTCAAAGAATTCTCATGTGTTCCCAAATTACCGCATGCAAGAACCTCAATATTCTCCAAATAAAAGCAGCGATTTTCTGGGTTTTGACGCACTAAAGCTAGTGATTATTTTATTGTCTCATTGTGGCCATTTTGTGTTTGGTGATACGTACTGGACGTTTTTTTCCAGTTTGTCCGATATAGGGTAAATAACATTTGCTGCAATTCATCATAGATATGACATTGACCTTAATGCGTTTTTAATAGATCAATGTTCTTAGCAAATAATAACTTTGTTTGCTGCCATTAGACTCTGGTGTCTTTATAATATCCATTTAAGTTCAGACACGGACACAACATAAGAAAGCACTACTCGTCTATCAGCTTGTCCACATAATGTTGAGAAACACTCAACTTCAAGTTTCTTCTGATAAGATATCTTTAGCAATATTTTTCGCAAAATTTGGCTCCAACTTTTTAATATTTTGTTCTCATTTCTTTCTTATCGCATTGAATTCTTGACAGCTGGACGTATTCTTCGTATGATTCAATGGAAGATTACAGCTCAAGTTTGGTACATTTTACTGGTGTGTTGTCTTCCGGTCACAAATGCGTGAAGTGTTCCATCAATATTGATATTGTACCTTACATCCACAGTGCTTTACTATGCAGCTTACTTGAGATAATTTGTTTTGGTTAAGGCGCAGACAACCAAACGTTTTGTGTAAGGGTTCAAAACATTTCCGCAAATCAGAGCCTAATAAAGAGGCTACTTGGCACCTAATAATTATCTTCTTTGATTTCTTGGGGTGTGAAATGTGCCATAAAATTGTCTGAACTCTTTTGAGAATGTCATAAAGTCCGCCTCAATCAAATTGTTTCCTAAAATGGGATGCACCTACGTAGCATCCATGCAAATAAGTGAAAGCCAATTTGGAACAACGCGGTCTACTTGCTATCATTTTGGTCTGCAATTAAAGTAATTCAGTACAGAACAAAGCTCAGCTGCTAATGTTCCCATGGCGAGTTAGTGAGCGCAGGATGTTGAAAGAAGCGGCAATGTAGCCCCGTTTTAAATCATTCTTAAAGCCCTTTTTTGTAAATTCAACAAACTCACTTATCATGTAAATGAATAATTGTGTTCCTGTGTACAACTTCAAATAGATTAATTGCGTTGGTATTTGAATACTTAATTAAGTAAAATCACCTTAGACACTGCCAACGTGAACCCGGAATATAGGCCAAGAGTTGCTCTGCATCGTGATTTAATCGGAATCATGCAGATCAAATCTTCCGCAGTTGTTTACCACACGGAATTACCTTGTATGTGGACAATTATGACGAAACCGTCTGATTTGGTCTCACTTATCCATACCCATTAAATTGTTTGAAACCCCCTACAACATTAATCGACTTGCCTTTGAAAGAGCTGGCATCATGTGCTCTATTAAAATTCATGCACACTGATTCAGATAGCCAAATTGAGCAAAACATTAAAATTATGTTTCTGTTGGTGTATTCTTCGAAGTGGGCATGAGCGACATTTGCGACATGCGTATCATCACACCTACAGTTGAACTATTTAAAATCCGTTTTGCTTCTATCCTGGATAATGGCAGCATAGTTTGAAGAAATATGAGAAATTCACACAGAACCACGATAGAAAACGTTTAACAGTCATTCACTAATCATGTAGTTAGAATATTCTATCCTGATTTCCCTGAAGCGAAGGTGACAACAATTCTATTTTGGTGGGCTTTGACCGCAAATTCGAAATGATAACTTGAGACTGCCGCACAATCTGATTCATGGCAATACACAATGCAATCGGTTCACCATATTATTGAAGCACAATTACGCGAGACCTACGTGACAATGACCTTATACTGATTACACCACGAGATAGAAGAAATGCGACGCTTAACTTTCGTCTCATCATGTATGTTTTTCTATAGAATCGGCTACCGTTCACCATCAAGTCGAGTGGAACTTTGCAATGCATTTGCAGTATCTTGTGTCTTATGTGTGTTATGTCTTTTTCTTGGGCAGATCTTTTGAGCTCCCTTTCATTAAAAGCCCATATAACATCTAATGGGTGTAATGCCACCACTTTACCTATTGTAGTTATTTCTCAGTGTATACAACATAGTGAATCCGCAAAATTGCCTCATAACATCAGATGAGAAATACATACGGCGCAAAACCTTGACAGGAACGCATACAAAGATAATAATAAGAGAATTGATATTTCTCTTGCAAGAACAGGACATCATTTCTGTTTGTACAACATTTGCCCCATTGTGGCAGCATTTTACTTCATGAGAAACAGCGAAATCTTATTTTTTATTATTTTTGTTTATAATTTTATATTTATTTATATGAATATGGTTATTAAATTTAGGTTGGTGCGGTATTATGATTCTACTGGAGGCTGCACTAACCTGGATCCTGAAAGTGACAACGGTACTTTGCACAACGTGCCGACCACATATTGTGCGCTCAAATCGTTATGGACTGAAGTGAGAAGCGATGAAGTTTTGACACAAAGACTTTAGCTACTGGCTGCATCACATTATGAACCAATGGTAACTCTTTACGATAAAGGATCTTTTAAAATGGTGCCGAAAAAGAACGTTTAAACTCCTCATTCTAGATTGTCCAAGTACGATCAGGCGTAGTGTTTGTTACCTCTAACACTGACACCCTCGTTCCTGTCTGCCGTCGTTAATACTAATGAATCCATCTACTTCACCAGCAAATGGAATTGCTACACTTTTATGTTAATAAGATTCATTAGGATAATTATTTTCCTATTGGGTTCGTGATGTATGATTCACGGGTGTGAGCCCACATGGTTCCAGTGCATTAGTGCGAAGATTCCGCAGTTGTTTAGGCTCAGACTGACTATAGCCCCAAAAACCAGACACATGAATGCAGGTTTACATGCTCTGTAGGATTTGGTCTCCCTGGGTGTCAGTGTCCACAGGGTGGCCAGAGCTCAAATGCATAGAAACACCTTCTTTATTCCCGTATGACATTGCTTTCCAATCTCACTCATCAGGGCTTCGCAATCAACGCAGACCTGTGTCCGACCAGAGTGACACTCTACTGGTAGTGACCTCGAATAGTCTTCAAATGTCCAGTTGAGTGTTGCTCATTTTGAATGTCCGCAACGCATTGGCCTTTCACGTGAAATACCACAAACGCGTGTGTGTGACCGTTTAAATGGAACAGTTGAAAATCCTTTAGATTTGTCGCTTATCCTCAACCATTCCCATATTATAATCCACCGGTGACATCACTAGCGTAAATGGGTTGCGTTGACTCCTGCCTACCAGGCGGTTGCTGCTCACAATATTCCACACTAGTTCGTGCATTCGACTGAACAATTGGATGTAGTAATCAACAGTTATCCATGGAGCATAAGTAGGTTGCGACCCTTCCTCGCTTTGGAAGGCAGTATGGAAAATCGGTATTCAAGATCCAACACACTTTGTTGCACGTGTCCCAACGTTGACTCGTCCTTGTGTAAACTGAATAATCCCGACAAGTCACAAACTAGCGATTAACATACTAATGTTAATGCTACATGTTCTGTTTCATATATTAGTCAAAAGAAGGAGTGTAGTTATATTTCCCGCTGTACATCGCTCATACTGAAGTAAAAATGACACAGATATTATCGAGACAAGGTGCGTAAGAGCGAACGTTCCTGGTTCAATTTAAACAAGAAATGGACAATAATAAATATTGACTAAAATGTAGATTAGTCCAACTGTGGTGGTACGGTAGTGTTCAAAGAGGTATTTAATTGGAAAATAAATCCACGCACAGAAACAATTGATTTTTTGCCGAAAAATAGCTGCAACCGAGATGTATGATGACACATTGTTATTAAATTGTCAGCGGTAATATTCCGAGTAGAAATCCAGGTTGCATAGTTATTTCATACGTTCAGCTAACCAAATTATCTGCGGCATCTGCCAACGCTCTTTATACACATGATTTGTCTAATCTCATATGATTACTTATGCAATGATCAATGTTTTCATGATAAACCACACTATGGGTATGGAGATTTACTTGTTATTGTTTTACTAGCCAGGTCTAAGTGGTTCCATTCCAAACCCAGCTGTGAAGATACCACCGTGCCCACATACGCATTTGAGATAGTAGATAGTTTGTTGTTGTTCAAGGTATTTATTTAAAGTTGCTAAAACAGTTGACATACTCATTCGTTAGCCGATAATAGAAGAGGGAGCATCGGAAATTACTACATGTGTTGGTGATGTGATAGAGTCAACGGGGCCATTAGGAAATGTATGGTAGCATCGTCTAGAAACGCATATAGCAGGCAGCATCTATAATACACGGGAACCAGAAGTCAACTGTGTTTTACGGTACAATCAGTTTTTCAAAATTCGACCTGTTAACCATACTTATGGCATTCGCTCCTGTATTACCATATCCCTCTCAATCTATTGTTGATACCCACACTTCTGGCTAAACTTAGGGCTGCCGTTTAGGTTCACATCCAAACGATTATTAACAACTGACAGCCGTAATTGTTACTTATACGTCCACTTGCGAGTTTCCAAAACTAGAGAAATATGGCTGTTATTCTTTCATTCAATCCAAACTCTTCCACGTAGGTAGGGTTATGGTTCAGGAGGATTATTGTTTCTCCATGCAGGTTATGGTAGTCCATTAGCAAGTGTGAACAAATGCCCTTTCACAAAACTGCAGTATTGTAACTCAAACCAGAACCTTTGTTATCTTAGCTGATATCTCACATTGGATGACTAATTGGAAGCCATTTATAAACACATATAACAACAATACTTCAATGTGAGAGACTGATGGCTTTTTCACTTTCGTAATACCATTATCTGATGACTCGATGTCTAAATGGAACTCACTTCATGTTCTAAGCCCGCTAACATCTTTTCACGCCTCGATACAATCCCACTTGCCAGATGAATCTTATTATATTTCTTCTTGTGTGACACCGTGAATTATTGCGGGTTGCAACATGAGGTCAATGTATTCCATCGTAAGTATATCCATATCACCCTCTTGTACCGTTGCTGCCTTCAGGTAAGCTCACTGAGATTACGACAAGTCATCAAGGTTGATTCCGAAACAGCAGCAATACGTTGTGACATCCAAATCAAAATGCTTGGGCATAGGTAGTAATCTAAACACTGATGAATTGCTCGAGATATGCTAGCGGTCAGAACAAATGACAAGGGGGAAATAATTACTAAAACACGACGGACTGCCTGGTGGTTCTACATCCCTGTTGACTCTCGCTCACCTCGGATAAGAGACGATCATTACCGGCTCTGGTTTTACATTCCGACCCGGATAGCCTGCAACAGAAATAACCGCACCACTTCCCTTCGAAGTTGAAAAGTTGCGTACAGCATCTCCGTTATTTTTTGTGTTATCTTTATTCTATATCCCGCATATAAGTCGCAATTTAGTATAGTATCATTCTAGAATATTTCACTACTGACCTGGTGCAATGTGGTATCTTTACTGCACCTGCTTGAACGAATAATCTACATCTATCCCACCTTTATTGATCTCATTTAACTCGGTTGTATTTGGCGATGAGTGCACGTGGTGTCCATTACAAGGTTGTACATATTATGACCTATAAATGCTATTCTTACTACATTCTCTAGTGAAGCTTTGTACGTTGATAAACCGAGACGGTGAGCTACGGCATCTATATCTTCGTATTATTTGTATTCATCTGTGGTTTACATCACTATGTAAACTCCATGTTATTACTATGCAGACTATGCTATCTATATACTGCTCCTTGAAATTGATATGCGGTTATCTATAATATGCGTCAATACATTGGAATGTCTCCTTGAATGCATGTCGAAACGTATTTATGCGATCCAAATATCCGAACCCACTGGTAGATTATCTGCTCAATTAAGGGGCGCCGAAATGGCCTTATCGATTGTTTGCGTGATAAACTCATAAACTATATGTAAGGTTTTCTGGGTAGTGTCAAATCATAACTCGGCAATGAAAGTCCGATATCTGCAGGTAGGTAAGACTAGTCGAATCATTCTTTAACCTCATTTATAATGGCAGATCTCCGTTACACATCCAAGATTAATCCTGTCTTGATGAACAAACTTTTGTTTATTACACCAAACGCAATCCCAAGTTACCTTGAGTTCCTAAGTGTGCACAATTCAGGCAAGTTGCATCAAACCACATAAATGTTGTACATTAAACTGAATTAGACATTGGCCTGAAAGTGGAGCAAACATACGAGTACTTTCCATTGCAACAAATAAGCGCTGCAGTACAACATTCCAAACGAAGAACATAAGTGCTGAGATAGCAATTTATACAAAGGAGTGCAATTTAATTACTATTCAGTGATGCTTTTTGCTTACTGCACAACGAAATGGCATTAGGAGCATGCAAACTATGTAAATGATGGGACCCAGATTTTACCAGATACCTTTGCCAAAGTCTGGAAATGAGAGATTCCAACAGTGTACAACGTAATAACCAAATAGGAACAAATATAATATAAAAAGAAACATACTAATAGAATATAAATAACCGGTGGAATCTGTTCAATTTTGGGAGTTCAGACGACAACCACAATTACATTTGTCAATAATTGTCCGACTAACAGCGATTTTTGTTTGGGTACACAATTCGCAAGCACAACGATTCAATAGAAATATCCCGTATTTGAGGCGATCTCGAAGGGCGGTCAAGTCACAAATGTGGACAATTATCGCCGGATTTGTCTGACGTACATACAAAGTGTGTGCTTGAGAGGATTGTGAAAAGCTTCTTCTCTGGTCATTAGATTCGAACGATTTCAGTAAAGATTTGGTTTAAGTGAACCAGTTAATCATCCCCCACAAGTTGAGGATATGTGGAGTTGGCAGCGCACTGCACCGTTGAGTCAGTGATTACTTAACTGGGAGGAAATGGTGCTTATGCGTTGAAGACCACCTAACTACGTATTGCATACTGAGAATGTGCAACGAGTAAAGTTCGTTCTGTGATGACGCATACAATATTCTTCATTCAATGCTGCCGATGGTAGTGGTTACTATTGTCAGACGCTCAATTCGGAGAAGCGCGAGTCAAGAATTTGTTTAACCCTCTCTGAATTCGCCTCCACTTTGTCTGCAGGCAGGCTGTTCCAAATATTCACCAACCTTTGCAAGAAGCAGATTTGGAAAGCGATACGCTTCACATCCGGTACGACAATCTTGTACGAGCTTCTACTTGTTTGCTTAGTGTGCGAACATGCATCAGCGGCCTCAACATGGGGTATTCACCCATATGTAATATCCGGTGTGTCGTTATATGGTCAACACGCATTCGGAGATAAGACTTGGTTTACACCTATTCTCTTACACCAGCCTTTCTATGGCACACCTAATAAATCAGAGAATAGCAATGTGGTAATAGCTGTACAAATTCAATCCTTTGCATATCGCCCTGAGTGAAAGGACAATCGCGAATGAGCTGTACTCTTGAATCGGTCTGATAACAGAGGAGAAGAGGTGAATTGTAATTACTTCCGAAGAGGTGCAGGAGCAGCGTTTGTGTGCCCAGAACATGCGCAATCCATTTTGGAAAAGCTTGTGCCCGTTTTCAACGAATTTCAAATCGTAGCGTTAGAGTACACCGAAATCCTTCACTGATGGCGATGAAAGTAACAGTAGGAAGGCCAGAATACTGACTTGGCCATTATTACCCTTGCTCAGTCACATTAATACCGACTTGACCGGACTGATCGAAGGCTGACCATTGCTTATCGAATGGAGAGGTGATCAAGGTCAAGATGAAACAGGCCTCGGTCTTCGGCGTCCTAATTACCCTCCATACCATAAGGTCATCTGCAAAAAGCTCGCAAAGTGAACTAATGTAAACCGATTGTTACCCGTCCAATAGCGGCGTACCCAAGAGCCCGTGTTATTCCTGATCCATATCAACGAAATAGATTAGCTTCTTTGGTCGCCCTCCGCATTAGTTGCGAATGACCTGAATACTTTTGGATTAATTATTCACCTGGCGACGGTGTCGTCCTTCAAACGGACCTCGACTAACTATACCGGTGGTCTGTAGAAGTGTATATCCCGGTCAACACGGTCAAGCCCTATATTACAATACTGGGGAGAGGTAGCAATGGGCTTGCTTACACCCTGGCCGGCCACCCACTACATCCATCCAATACCATTAATGATCTAGGCGTACTCTCCAGCTGTGATCTGAAGTCCGCCGACAACACAAACATAATGTACGCAAACGGAGTTCGCCTGCATTGAGCATATAGGTATAACTTGTGCAACTTTATGAAGAGATTGTCAGCCATGTGATCTCTTCCATAAGAAGACTGCTATTGTAGCGTGGCTCAACGGCCTATTGTCTGATCACAAAAATTGAGGTGCAGAATCTGGAACGTGTTCACCCATTATAATGTGCAGGATAATATTTTATACAGTAATGAGATAATATGATTCTAGAAATACCAAGTGAGCTGATTGCGACTAGGAAAACCAAATGTTGCTATCACATCGAATTTTCCTTATTTCGGTTCTTCATTTTATCAAAAGCTGTGTTCAACGCAGCAAATGCACACATATGATTGGATAATTGGCTCCATGTATTCGTGGAAAAGAAATCCCATTGACAATGTTATCCATTTGATAATGAACGTAGATTAAGAGCACTGTTTTCTTGTTTTATTTTTGCTCAAAGCTGAAAGTCGTCGGTGTTTTTGTGACCGATATCATGTTTTGCTATACATATAAACAGTTTACTACAAATCTGCAGAGTGGTCTCATTTTCTGACTACTAGCTTCTGCCTATCATGCCTATTTCGGGCTAAAACGGAGCTAAGAATAAGAACTGGGCGCCGCATATCCTTTGTGTGTTGTGCAATCTTCATCTGACTCAGCAGCACAATGGGACATGACAATATGACATTTTCCATCCCCATGGTGTGGAAGGAGCCGAAGGGTCCCATGAAAGAATGCTAATTTGCCTAACCAATGTCATTGGAATCACTAACCGCAACAAGAGCAAATTTTATTACCTTACTTGCTGCAAGCATTAAGTTTTCTCTAAACAGAAAGTGAAGTGTTAATTTGTCCGGTTTCCATATCATGAGAGAAAATGTGTTACTGTTCCGAGTTGGAAGGTCTGAATGAGGTTAGCGTGAGCCATGTCAGTAATGAATACCGTTTGTCCGTTGAGTCGTCCAGGAGTAGTTTTAAAGTCATACTGCACCATAATGGAAATGCAAGCCCAAATGTGCGTCTGATGCATGCCAGCAGTATGAAAGTACGCAATGAATAATCGCTGCGCGGAAGTTAGTTGCTTACTGATGGGACATCTGTGCTGAGTGCAATATTATTAGATTCTTAATGGGTATACCAAAATGCTACACAAATACTGTTGATTCTTTTGCTTCTGAGACATTGGAGAAACTCAACTCTAATACACAAACGGAGAATGGTCACAAGAAATGGTGTATGATCCAGTGAAAATGAGCGGAAAGCATACAAAACCTGTGCAAATTGATCGGACTCATACAACACCCTGCACATCAAGCCCGGTTTGATTAAAATTTCAACAAATCCCTCAAGCGCTTTTTTGCTGCAGTACCTGAGTTCTGTTTTCGTAGATCAGTGATGCGATGCTCATTAAGCGATGCCTATTGGTCTGATATCTGCCGGATAATGGTAGAATGTGCATTCGAATAACAGTTAATTTCATTTGAGTTATAGTCAAAGTACACGACTTCTATGCAGAAACTGTCAGAGAACTGCAAAGACATCAAAATGTGCTCATTGCAATCTAATACACCGTTAGTGTTTGCATGTTATATAATATATATAATTTTTGAATAACTTCTTGAGGTTTTCTCTGAGAACTTTGGATGTGTTAGCGGTGAGCATGGTGAGCTTTTCACCAAGACATTTCGGTCATTTGGCGTTGCTACAACGTTACGTATACTCCTTCTAAGCTGGATAACAGTTGTAGATTTCGGTCGCGGGAGAGCACTGGATCATACAAGCAACAATATCTGCAAACTCCTCATTTCCCAATGCCTACCTGCAGTCAGTAGTTAGCGCTGAATGCTGCAGTGAGATTTTAAACGTATTTATCACAGAAGTATATTCGGTTTACTTGTGATTCCGTACATTACCATACATATTTCGGGCGATGTAGCCTTGATAGATTGAAAATAATCGCTCGCTTCTAAGAATCTGACCAGACGTGTTAGAGAACATGGGAACACAGTATACTTTTAGTGCACGGTATTAGGTAAGGTAGGAACATTGGTATTTTTGCTAGAGAAATAAACCTACTTTTGTTTCACCTTGTTTTCTATCTGGATTATCCCACGTTAAGGGGACTGGAGGTACCTGGACAATTGTAGAGGTATTGGTGCTCTATACCCTACATACCATGGGCTTCGAGTTGGTCTCATTATGACGTACCGTATATTGCACATAGGCTACTTCCGAAAGCTAAGGCCGCTGCTGCGCCTTCAAGCACCAAGCGCAACAGGCAGACGCCGGAAAAACTGTTGAAAACAGCCAAGATGAGTATCGCTACCCCTCTACGCTTCCATTTTCCAGTTGTGAAGTTTTGAAGTGAGTCGCCGGAGACAATAGTCGAGGAAAAAATGTTACAGAAATTTAAGATTCCTCGAAAACCACTATGCTGAATACAGATATAAGATAAAGTGCAACAGTACTACCCTGTCCATAGGTAGGATTAGCTTTTTGATTACGTACAGGCACCCGACCTAAAACGTATTGATGTGTGCCCGCTCTCTAATTGCTGTATTCAGTAAACATTATCCAAAAAGGTTGTTAATTCACAGCAGCACAGATAAGCCAATTCCGAGGTTGTTGCGCAATCCATCTAAGAGATTATTAAGTATTTAAGATTAATTTTTGTTTCGATTCACTATTCCTATATTTGAAAGAAATTTAAATAATAAAACCTATATATGCTGCAAAGCAAATGTAAACATTTATACATACTAGTAGGAATAACGTCGCTGGCTATATTTTGTTATATAACATACCGCGCCATTGCGCAAGAGTAGTCAGGACATCGTGTCTTATCTAAAAATTTGTAAATTTAACTTCTAAAGCGTATGGTTTCAGCATGTGGAATGATTGCTTTACATAGTAATTTACAGCGGTATGTGAACTGAGGCGCATTGTCAATGGTTTCACATTGGTTGCTAGGGTAATGTTTATTTTGAGTAAATTAAATGCTTCAGAATTTTAGATCCACGTTGAAGAAATATGCCTTATTAAAAATTTAGCTGTGGTCGAATCGGGTTTTTTCAGACTACGTATCCAGTTGTAAATATGGACTAACTGCATAATTTTGCAGTATCGCGAATTAAGAACTCTGGAAAAGAATGCCACAAATCCAATGGTATTGAGCACATATCAAGTGCAATAATGCACTTGTGTCATATTTTAACCAACTAACGTGTGTGCATAAATTACAACGAATTCTACATGCATCTAACCTAACTAAGAATAGTTTTCAAGGCGCTGGTCACAGTTTCCCTATAGAAGAAGGACACACAATGCAAATGAAAGGGTTACCTGACACGTTGTGCGCACGTCCAAAAGGCTTAATATAAATTCAATGTAAACGGATATTATTCCATCTTTATGGAACATGGCTTTAATTTGCAATTTGCGCGTAATAATGTATTATCATAAAACAGTACTTACTACTACTGCTGTCTGTTAACAAATTTCTTGAGAGAAATGTAAATATGATTAGGTTACTGTGTACTTTCTGCTATATATGGTCTGAAGCATAAGCAGTTGTCAATTATTCAAGGCATGAGCTAAATTAGGTCGGTAGATAAAGTCGTAATGTGCAAACTGCTGATATCTTAAATGGCAGTTATTTCGCTCTCTTAATTATTTGAATGACACCCTATGAAAATTGACCTTTTATTCAACATATTTAATTTCTAATTTTTATGTTGAGTTTTTATGCTCCACGTGCATTCCTTTCCTTTGATACTGAAACATGTTAGGACAAAACTCGTTTGCAAGCTAAAATACTGTTTGGCAGGTAAGGGAACATGTTATGTTCTGTAGAAGACGTAATAACCCTTTTCAGTAGTATGTTCCAATAATACTCATGTGTATTCCAAATTACCACATGCAAGAACCTCAACCTATTCCAAACACAGACAGCGCGCTTCTTGGTTTTGACGCACGGAAAAAAATAATTATTTGCTTGTCTCATTGTGACCGTTTTGTGTTTGATGATGCGTACTGGATGTTTTATCCTAGTTTGTCCGACATAGACACAAGTATATCATAAGGATTCCAATTTAGGTGAACGTAGTAAGAATGAAAGATTTTATATAACGATTGTAATTTGCATGTTTACAATACCGATAATTAAAGCTACAGATTTGATGGCTAAAAGCTTGCTACCGCAAATGAACCCAAAGAGAATTCAATCCATCTGGTTCGGATTGAAACTTATTTACGGATTGTAGAATGGTACCACATGGAAATTCTGTGCAGATTTGCAAAATCATAAAAGCATGCTGTTCATCTGCCATCTTACATTAGAATTATTAATAAATAAAATAAAGTGCCTGATATCTGGAGAGCTGGAGGTATTGCACAATCATAACTATTTTATAATAAAATATCAAGCATCCATTTAAAGTAGGATACATGCAGGGGTGAATTATTTCGACTTTATTTCATATCCGTGTGCCTGAAAAATATCCCTTCTTCAGTAGATTCCAATCAATATTTTGGGCAGTAATAAATGTCGTTGGAGTAACCAATACCAGTAAGGTATTTTTCTATTTCCGCCTTAAATTATGGAGTCCTATCTAAGGTGTATTCGAGTTGCATCTTCCTAAGAAAATTGTTTCGATTCTGATTCCTAGTGTACGCCTCTTTGGGGCCTAAGTTAGTTTTCTTTTGTTTATTACTAAGCAAATAATTTGTGGCTAAATGCAGTGCACAAAATTTGACACATTTTATAATCTGTCTGCCTCGTCATAATTTCTGACACAAAAATATTTAAAAACCGTCAAAATCCCAAATTAATATATATATATATATACCAGCTGAAGCCCCAATTAAAATATAAGCCAAGAGTTACTTTACATTGTGATTTACTCGTAATCAATCAGATCATAGCTTCCTATCCGTGTCAATCACACGGATGCACCTTGTATGCGTAAATAATTATGACGAAACCATCTGATGCACACTCCATGCATACTTATTCAGGTAGTTATATTAAGAAAAGGCTTACAATTATGTTGCGGTTGGTGTATTCTATGAACTAGGTCGGAGCGACAGTTTCTATAAATATTCCTCCTACTGACCATATTGAATGATGAGAATAGAGAGTGAGTCATTAAAATTCTGTGTTGCTCCATCGTAGGGGGATCGAGCATATACAAGGAACCACGTCGCTGATTCCGACCCGGTGGCAGCTTATTGCGGTTGCACTACGTCTTATCCAGTTGCAATACCCTCACTGTAACTATAGTCTACAAATTAGGCATCAAGGAATATCTTACTTTCCGACGCCGATTAGGCCTGAAACATCGTCTGCGGCCACTGTTTCAATATTTCACCACACGAAGCTCAAAGCATAAAGGGTGATATATGTTCATTAAATCGGGTAGAACTAGTTTGTACTTTGTCCGCGATTGCGGCGTAGTGCGCGGTAGCCGCACCAGCCTCTACCTAGGAAAATGGCCTAGGTGCAGTAGCCGGTTCTTAATAACTAGACCAACACAATGCCGATGATATGACACTGCACTGGTCCCTGTAAGATCTAACCGGTAAACTGGGGATGAGCCGGGTAGCTGCATATTGTAACCGTCCCAGTCTCTGCAACTAACATATCGTTATCGGTCAATAGACGGCTGAGCCATGCTCAAGCACCAGTTTTTTATGGAAGATGACAGACGGGTGACAACCTTATCTGATAAGGTGCAGAAGTTACACCCATGTGCTAAATGCACACGTACTCCTTTTGCATACATTGTGCAATCGTTGTGTGTTTGTCTCATAAATTACAACTATCGGAAAGCTGATCCAATAAAGCCACATAGGTGCGACAGAGAGTGTAGTCAATTGACTCGAAGGTGAGGCGAACTTTGCAATAAATTCCTACTCTCTGGCTCTGCTGACGAATATGAGATCTAAAAAAGGCAGCGAAATCTATGCAAGTGTAAAATGCGCAAAAGCGTCGGGAGATCAAAGAGGAGTTTGCATCATTAACAAAGACGATCCCCATAAATATTTTGCTTACTTAAAGCGGTGTCTGAAGATCGCAACTGGAGTAGCTATGTTAGAGTGCACTGACGGACAGCGTTTGTTGCAAACTTTGATATATTCCGAATAAAAGCCAATGCTCAGATGATTACCAGTAATTTGCCATGCACAAAATGCATACGTTTCATGCGGTTACGCATTGTAAAACTCGGTTAACCCAAGTTAAACATTTTGCATTGAAATTCAGAAATAAGTAAATACAGCACTTATAACAACAGCACTTATATAACAACAAGCTTGTGGAGGAGGTGAAAGTCATCATCAAGCTTGAGACAATAACTTGGATACATAATTACTTAGTCGAGTACTTCTTTCTGTCTATATTAATTCACATTCAATTAGAGCAAGGCATAACGGAAGAATCACATGTAGAATAAGACCATTCGTCAGCATTTTCCGACTTCGCTGTCTTGAGATGGGATGAAAACGGTAAAGTGCGCCGTGTTAACATTTTTTGTCAAACCTTTCAAGTTGTAATCCCGTTATTCAAAATTCAGCTACAATCATCCAAGCTGTAAAGCTAGGCGCCGCTATTAATAAATGCCGCTCCTTTCATCACTTACAACCATTCTACAAAAAGGATGCTAAACCGTCGTATCCTAAGCCTGCTTCAATATGTAACTAGAGATGTACTTCCAAACGGAACCCACTTTGAAAAATGTTGGGGTTAAATCTGTTATTAACTAAAAAAGATGCAACCCCACAAGCATTTCAACGCTTAACTCTCTACCATCTGTTGTGACTAATATCAGGGTCAATGTCATTGTAAATACCGTGATATTGGCATAGAAGTTTTAGAAAAGCAAACAAAAATTTTAGCAGTGTTAACCAGACTCACCAAACAAGGATAATAGCACCACAGCTCTGTTATTTCACATTGGTTTGTTGTCTAAATCCAATAAAAGAAGGACGTTGTCCAGTATGATGCCTAGATAGTATTCGAGGGTTCTGTCATTGCTGTAAAACCCTCTAGAAACATGCATTATATCAAAATGAAGATTTTATATAATGTCACTGTTATGTTGCGCAAAAAACCTTTCTTTTGTGCATTAACAAAGCTGGTACACAGTAGGATGCCGTGAACATACTTTGTTACCCGAATAACTGGAGCACATGCGGTGTGACATTCCTTGAATATTTTGGCCAATAAAATAATATTTGTGTGCTTTCCTTTCGAATATGTAAGTACGGTTTTAATTTGGCTTACATTGAAATCCTTGTACTGTCCAAGATAACAGCTAGATCTTTAAACTAACGGGATTGGATAAGCAGTAAGTAAGTTGGTCAAGACGATCCCGGACATTTGGCACTACAAATTAGGCGCGCGCAAATAATGCGAATGTTTTGCTGATAAGGGCACTTTTATGTCTAGTTGGTGGGAGATTTGCACTCATATAACCCGGCACATATGATTGCTCCTGTTCTTATCATCAAAACCGCAAGGAACTGTTAAGAACCTACACCCAAATTAAAGCATTGTAGTGTTTGGCAGCTTGAGCAGAAACTGCGAATTGAGCTAGTTAAATACGCACCGGAATTTCTCGAAAAGCTGCAGGCAACTTTCTTAGGTTACTTTGTGTTCATTCAGTAAAAGGTTGGTTTTCCATTCAAATTATATATCGAGCAGCCGTACTTCAAATTATACTTATTATTATAAGATATATCTAGTTTACAATACATTTCTTATTGCAGGTCAGAAGGTACATTCTCTTTTGTGTAAATCAGTCAACTCAATTTTAGTCCAAAACTAGGCACTGGCGGTACGCAAATTGATATGCGGATTCAAGGCACCGGCAAGGAAACATTGACAGGGATGGACCGAGCGAATGCGTACAACTAGCGATCCTAAACAGGGAAAAACCATTGTCTGGTCATATTCTGGATTGTTAGGCACCCTCGCGATTAGTAATCTAAACTTAACTAAACCATAAAGTAGTTATTGGTGGTCGGAAATGTTCAATCCATAATCAAGCTAAACGTTATATTTTTGATTTATGATCACATTAGTTTAACCAGGTGCACGAGAGTCTCATTAACAAATCCTGATGTCCTCTGTCGTTAAATATAATTTTCATGGCGCCTGTCGATTGTAATACGTGTACCAATGTATGATAATTTATTTCGATTGCAAACGCCTCTTACTAATCAAAACAATTATAAGCGTCGGCAAAATTATAGCAACACTAGGATTATAGCGACGAAAACGGTCAACTCATTGATATTGACTGCTCAGCTGGCTACGGAGTGCTTGTTTCATTGAGCTTCTGCTTTACACGTTAAATCAACTGCGCTGCACTAAACGTAGCTACCACCAAACGCACATCATTCATATGCCAACAAGTATGTGCTTGGCTTGTCAAACAGTTGCCAATTTATTTCACACGGTTATCCCGAATGCGAAATCGAATTCAATTTTTATACCTTAGCAAAGCACTTAACTATTCATGTAAGTTGGATACATTTAGTCTACTGTATTATGCGTATCCACGATAAATATCTCAGTGACTGAAATTAAGTGCACAACATTCAGTTATCCATTAATAAACACAAACATATAAAGTCCTTGTAAATGACATCCTTTCCTACAACCAGGGATTGAGAACTTGCTTCAACTATTCTAACCGTAATTTAGCTCAGAGCTTCTGCTATGCACCGCTATTGTTCTCGCTAAAATTCTTGGTTGGGCCACGTGCAACAACATAATCGGTAATTTCCAAGTCATAGCCGCAAGCTTTTAGTCACTCATTTCCTAATCAGCGAACATGTGAATCCAGGCAATTTGAAAATTAATACATTTTACAAATTATGTTTCCTACATGGCTTGTACAAACATATTCTATTTTTTAGGGTCACTTTAAACTTTCTTCAAGCACTGTTTGAGGTGGTCAACTAGCGAAAAGAATGGTACTTTCAAAGTAAATATAAAAATGGGCAGTGTAATGAACGCTCTGACGACCGGTGATATAAAGCTATTTTTTGCCATTTTAGCAGAAACCTAATAATTTACCTATTAAGCAAAATAGAAATTCTTTTTAAACATTTTTTTGGTTTAAATCAGTTTATTTACCGAATGCACAACGGATTTGCATTAGTGTATAAGGAACACGGAAGGATCGGACTAATGAGCTATGCGGACAAATTAATTCGGTACATGCATATATTTAATCATTTTCGTCGTGACACTGAATAACTTGGTATGATTAGTGAAATACTTAAGTTAATTTATTAATATAAATAAGACTATATTTTGGCACTTATATCCTTTAATTTCTATAAGCAAATATCTACTTACACGGACACTGCATTACATTCGTGCAACATGCAATCAACCGTTTATCCAAAGTGTATTCAATTGTCGAACATACGAAATGGCAGTTTTGGACATCAGTATTGCTTAGTTAAAGTTGTTATGAGCATATGTAGTTGCTAATCGGAGGCTAGATCGTGAACAAAAGCTGTTTGAACAATTGAGTGTTGGGGTTGCATTACTTGCTTCTGCTTCCAACAACATTGGGTGAACCACAGTAGCATCGAACATGATACCACTCTGTTATAGACTATTATACTAATCCAGAGAGATCATTCGTTTACCATGTTATGCTTTCAGTTTCCAATAGTACGCTTGCGTGTGAGACGAATAAGTTGGACGAAAAACGAAATATATCAGCGATAATATTGTGAGATGTCCATGCTAGCTGTTATAAAAATATATCAAATACCTACCAGTAGGAAATGTGCAGTAACGATGATCCAGTTCTATGTCATACATGGTCCACTTAAAACAGAGAAGGCGGAGGCTTTTGAAAGAAGGATGCAGTGGTAAGCATAACGTGTTATACCTCATCTTTTTGAAACAAACTTGTTTGAATCCGCTTGAAGTAATCTCAGCAGCCCTCTCCTGTACAGTGCATTACTTGGTTTTATCATTCGTTCTGCTAATACCATACATTATTTACTTGCAAAATAAAATAGTGCACAAAATCTGGGCTTATTCAGCTAGGTACAACACAATTATACCGCTTTAGAAGCAATCATATCAATAAGAGGGATATAACCTCCAGAATTAAATTAACAGTTCCCAACAAATTTTGAGCCGCTACTAGGCCTAATGCTTTAGTTAAAACGGATAGTATTATTGCAATATAACGTATGTCAACCAAACGCATTTTTGTGTTACCATTTACAGAAGATCAAAAGAATGATAACAGTGTCCATGCTTACCGATGAAGTTACATTTGAACAATGAACAATGAACAATGATTTATCACGGGATAAAAGCAAGTGCTTGACACGTCCCGTATGATGGTTGAGGTGAATATGATAAAATCAAAATATGTCTGGGTCATCTATCGAACGTCCTCCGATATGAATAGTTTGATAAGCAACATCAGTGTAAAATTAAAATAAATTATCGGGCGGAAACATGCAGAAAGGCACTGGGGTGCAGTGATCATTGAGGTAAAGAGTGAGAAAAGTACAATATGGTCGCTCACTTAGGTCCAGTTGATACATAAATTCTCTTGAAATGCATCCTTGGCGTAATCCACAGTACGGGAATTTAGGTAACAAAATGTTGGGAGCTAAGAGCGACATCTAATCGTTTCTATGTCATGCATGTTAAAGTCTCCAGCGATAAGAATGTGGGTGTGGGACTTGTTCAAAACAAACTGGAAAACGTGGTTCAGTTTGGAGTACATTTCCGAAGTTGAGTTTGGCGGGCGGTAAATCACGGCTAGTAGACATGTGCCCTTGTTTCGCAACCAAAGGCGGCACCAAAGCGAATCGGGTGCTCTGATTACTGGGTGGTCGATAACTTCACATCGGAGGTTTGTATTGTAATAAAGAATCACACCGCCTCCCCTTCCAGTTCTATCGGTCCGAAGCAGTGACAAACCGGGTAAATTGATCTCAGAGTCGGTTATCTCAGGGTTTAACCATGTCTCTGTAATCATGACGAGGTCCCACGGTTGTGAGGCATGGAGTTCTCTAAGTTCTGCCAGCTTGCTTAAAAGGCCTTAAGCGTTTGTATACATGCAAGATAGGGCTTTTGTTGTTAGGAGTTCATTGGTAGATGTCAAGTTTGTGTTCGCTTTAAAGCCGGCCGTTAGGTGGCCGGCAATTAATCGTTTTTGTGAAGTGAAGCCTCTATGGTTGGAGAAGTGGAAACAGGTATGTTTGAGGCTTGCCCAATTATGGGAGTGAGGTGACCCAGTGGATTTAGAGTCACAGACGCTGCAGTGCGGTTGGAGCGTCTAGCTCTTTTCTTCGGTTTAGACTCAGAGCTTACTTTGGCCGGGTGAGGTATTATCGTGGCCGTATTTACCTCCGGGGGAGGAATCTTAGTATTTACAAATTGCGCGATTATTTCAGTCATCCTATCGCATTTTTTCATGAGCAAAGATAAGCAGTTGACCACTGGAATGACTTGACATGTTGGGCAAAACCAAATTATGTCAGCAACTTGGTTTGTTTGTCTCACTTCTTGGACAGATTTACCTACACATTGCGGACAGTACGATCTAATGCAGCTAGAACAGGTGATACTGATCTTAAGCAGCTTACTGCAGTTGTCTGCACAACATTGGCGATGTTGAACCATTGGAATGCTACTAGTCCTCCTGTTGTTTACAGCAAAGCCGATCTGAGCGCTCACCTTGGTAAGTGTACTTTGCGCTAGGGGTGACGCAGGAACAGGTGAGAACACGCACACGAAGTGAGGGTTGTTCAACCGCACCAAGGTCAGTGCGGGAGGCAGATGGAGGTCGTAACGCGCAGACTGTCGGATTCAGCAATCAATCGACTTGCAGTGGTACACACACACCCAAACAAAACCGTGGAACACTATTTTGATCTAATGCATTTCTACCCGATGTTGATAAAAATTAGCACAATTCAGTTGACTCCTGCGTTTTAATGCTTGCATATCTTCGTTGGGGAGGGAGCATGAGTTCACATACCAGTGAACGAAGTGATGACACGTCTATCTCCTTACCCGCAGGTTACCCGTTATAATTAGCGTGGCTGAGTTTCACCACTCTAAACCACACGGGACTGGCTGTAAGCAATTTGATCAGAAGCGTCGGTACAGTGTGTCGGCGTATTGCTGATTTGCATTGCTCTGTAGAATCACGAAAAAGTGGATGCATTAACAGTAGTGCAAATGGAGTTTATTATTCCATAATGGATACCGAATTGTCGCACAGGTTTCCGAGTAAAAACAAGTTCCATCCTCCTTCTCCAATTTGAACAATTAACGCTCGCGGATCATCACCATGTTTTAATAGTTTTGATTTATCTAGATATTTTTGGTACTTGCTTGAATGTAACCTATGATTGGTAGGTTGTTACCAACCATATGTCATCTAAAGTTAAATGTAATACGTTGCCCAATCTAGTAGCAGAACGACAGTATTAAAGCCGTTGGCCAACAGCTAATCACATGGTTTACTAGGTAAATACACCCAAGTCTATTGACCGCAGACTAGCCAGGATTTTGTGTCCTATATCTCGTCAGCCCAACCACAGATTATTGAAATGTCTGTGCAACTCTGGTATATGAATCAACATGGGACATGGGACTCGGCTAGGATGGCATGGCGTATCTGGGATTGTAGTGAGAGGTACCTCGTTGGGCACAAAAGCCCTTAATAATTAACTTATTTTCGTCAATTAGAGGAGCGCTTGAAGAGGCATGGTGATGGTAATACAAATAAGAATGATCCGTTATTGCACGAAAAGAGTAAATGTTAGAAAATAACAAGCCGGATTTAAGTGCGCTTGAAAATATTCGTAGGAATTTTTAAGTAGCCATGTTATGAGGATTTGATTTGTGACTCTGTATTTGAGATTTTGTTCCTAATGCACTCAAAGGAAAAGAGAGATAAAGAGAACATTTCGAACTGAATGATGAAGGTGAATTGCGTATGATCCACCGAAAGTAAGTACAGGCACTTTTTACGGGTTGAAAGGAGATGATTTGCATTTCCTTTTGGAGAGTAGGTTGGGATATTAAAATAATAACGAGCATGAAATAAGTGCCACTTTAGACATGGAAACAAGAAATTACCGACTGCACCAGGCGTTTTGCAATCCGCGAAGACTCACAGCGTCCAGATTTAAAATCAAATGAAGCTAAGGTGCACACCAAGAGAATAACTAAATGAAAATTTTAAGTGGATTTGTGCGTCATCCGACCTTCTATTAAATATTGTTATCGCCGTTGCTCCGACGACCGAATCTGGGATAGCATTCCAAATGTGACATAGACTGATGGCAAGGACATTCCTGCGGCAATTCATAGGGCTAAACTGTTCTGCGTGTTTCAATGAGTGACCTCCTAGGTTCGTATTATCGTGGCCTCGCAGTAAGGAATTGCACGCATGACGTGGGTCGTGCAAAATCCAGTATCCTATACTCAGCTTGCCTCGTGTTTTGCATTATCGTATGCTGGATACCTAATGGTTTCTGCCTCTCCAGGTATATTATTTTGATCCTACAAACTACGTATACCGAAAGCTGTGCCTCGCCGTAACGTTAAGGTCGTGTTTTCACTATGGATGCAAGACCTGTATTACGTATTTAACTTGAAGCGGACACACGCATTGATCACTTGTCGCAAAATGGAACTCACCGTTTGTCCGAAAGCCCAACACAAAAGCAGGAAGTGCTGGTTTCCAGACTTTGAGGAATATTCGGTTTTCCTGGAGCAACCCAATTCATCATGAACACCAAAATCTATTACTGCAGCTGGCTTTTCAGTACATTCTTTCCAAATCGAGATGCGTAGTTTCTCTGATGTCGTCTGGATAGTAACTCATTAGCTCACGTTGAAATGCATTACATTTTGTGAGTTATTTTGAAGGTGATGCTATTCGGTATTCACGCGAATCCTGCACCAAATCATAATGTTACAGACAAACATGACGACAGGCTAAAAGCTGTGCCTTAAGTCATTCATGTCGCACATCTACCATATCACCGTGCTCGTAAACCGTTTGGCGCGGCTTTTTGTATGGAGAACGCTTGCCAGGTGGAGACCGACCAGATATTTAAACACTGTCTCCAAATATTCCTCTGGGAAAGAATAAACCCGAACCACTCATTTCACACCATGGGGACTTTGTTCGTCTAACCTGTCAGGAAAACAATCTAATGTAAAAAGGATGCCTGGATTATACATGTCTAGTTTCCGAAAAAAATATTAGAAAACGTATGTTTAAAAATTTGGCTGAAACTGTGCTTCTGCGCTGTTCGGCAGCAAATAGTTTGAAGTCAAAACTTTGAAGTTTACCGCGGTAATTACAAAAACCTTGTTTTTATTCAGCACTTATTCAGCTTGAATGGATTTCTACGAGCTATTAATGCATTTAAAGAACAAAAACATTATAGGCTTGCAAATTATGCACAACCAACTAAACAAAACACAATAATATGTCCGAGATTCCACAGTCCTTGGCCTTTGTGTACAGAGATTTCACCAGAAACAAATTTCGGATAAACAAGTTAACTGAACAATCCCACCTCACACGTTCGTCAAACTTTCTGAACCGAATATTTGTTGTGTATTTTTGTATAACACAAATATATCTAAAGATGATAAATAACAACACAGGATCCGGAACGTTCGGCGTTATACTCACTTTCAAGTAATCTCGCTTATGTTGTGGGGCGAAGACACAAGAACATCTTTGGTCCATTTATATGTTCACTCTTAAGAATAGGTCCTTGTAAATTCAAAAAAACAGCCAAGATATTTCCACGTGGAAGTAATTAATAATACTTTGATTTTACGCATGTAAAATACGTAATTAGTGGATGTTGGGTGAAGCAAACATCGTTCTAACACTAACAGAAATAAGAAAATAAATGAGGCATTCGTAGCTTAAGAGTAATATGCCGTTTCCAAGCAGTCAGCGAATTTCTTCCATCTAGTTAACCGATCGCTGATTACTCAAACATAAATATTCAATGTGTGAACAAAACAATGTTTCCGTGAACTTGGAAGCATTAGCTTTAAATTAACCTTTGCAAAGTAACAATACTTGACATCACAACATCAACAATGACCACCAAGTTGTTATAGAAATAAAAGAGAATTATTCATCCACATGTTTAATTACTTTTGCGAGGTTTTTGGCACATACATGCGAAGTAGAATTAGAATCATTGCTGTACCCCTGGTGTTAAATGAAACGTCACGTTTTTTAGGAAAATCGTGCCGAATTTTTATTCGTCACAAAACCATACATGCAACAGCAATTTTTAATTTCGTACAATTGGGTTTTTGCCTCTAAATGTTTTGTGGAACTTGTGGCTGATATGCCAAAATGGTCCTCACCTTCATTACAGAACCACTTTTCTTATATATTCTAAGAAAGGTATTCTCATTCAACATCCCAAATAGCATTTGCTAATTATTTAGTTGACAAATGGTAAAGTTTATCATGAAGTAAACCATTTGGGTTTGTGTTAGTACGCACCTCATATAAAATGTTCCAATGAACACATGTTTAGCGACGAATCGCGCTCACCCAACTTAAGCCAAATATAATTAATGAATGTCCCCGAAGTTTGGTTAATGCACTTGTAATCAGCAGCAAACATAGAACTGCTTTATGTGCTTCTAAACTACACCGTGTTACCGAGGCAGGTGCTTCATACGGTGTTTTTATCATAGTATCTAATATTTATGTTGCAAGGACGCACACTGATTCGCCAGCATGAACATTCCGTGTTAAATCACCAACATAAGCCTCATTAGGACCACTTGAGTTAATGTATAGTTAATCCATGTCATGAAGTAGCGAACAAGTAACTCTGATTCGTCAACGCTTCTTTGTAAAACCATAGTCCCATTATTCACCCCGAATCGAAATCGTGATCAACAAAGATCGAAGAATATGATATTTCACTGTCGATAGCAAGTGCATTTAAAACCCAAATATAGTGAATTAAAAGCAGGAACACATCTGCATGATACTTAGTGAATTTGGTGAGACAAAGTTGTCATTTACCCATAACCTAGTAAATCTCCAACACAGCATGAAGCTTGTGCCATTTCGTAGATCCTCAGTGTTGTGTGCCTAAAAAGACGGCCACCAACCGGCTCAACGACACACTGTTAGAATACCTATGTAAAGGATTTAATTCCTTGATGATTACTTGATAGCGCATTTGGATATACCTAAATTAGATACATCACTTTCAAGTCTGCAGCTCAGGCAATTGAACCACAGGCATAATGAAATCTCATGAAAAAGGTAGTTAACACTGATTGATGTTTTACTTTGTAAAACCTACAATGATAATGGCAAATGTACGATTCAAACCAAAAAAGCCATGCTGCAATTGCGGATTCTACCTGCTTGTATGTGGCTTAGACTTAATGTTGCACTATCAAGACCGTATAAGAGTCCCATGGTATATGGCTTCAGTGAATACTGATGCGATTCTGACTAGTAAGCCTGCATTAGATATGGCATTACATAATAAAGATAATATCTGGTGTAAAGCATAAAAGTGGAAAACCTGCTGCTGCTATTCATTGTCAAAATATCATTAGCCATTATGTATTAACTTGCTATAGTTTTCTATAACGTAAAAGTCGATTTTTGCAAGGTGTTATCTACAGTAAATTTGTATTTAACTTACAATGGTTTCAACTCTTTAAAATTAGTAAACATCCAGGTAACCTGCCGCACAGTGTTCTATCTAGTGTTCGCATGACACGAAGCCCCATTTTTGGACTTACTACTCATTTTGGTCGGCTCGAATTGCTGTGATTAAACCCATTCAACTCGGATTTACCTGTGGTATCCACTCTATGCATCACTGCGTGATTAAATTTAATAAAACCATCGCGGCTTTCATCACTGCATACCTCAAACTAATTATTGTATTCCACTTCAACGGTTTTATCCTCATTGGAGAGATTGCTCTTGTGGCAAGTCAAACTTTCTTTTTCACACGAATCCGAAATAAGTTGGAAACGCGCAGCTCGTTTAGTTGCAATCTTCCTAACACTCACCAAACAAGGGTAGATTCCAATTTGCTCCTCAACGCTCAACTTTCCACAAGCACACGCCCGGCCCGATGGCTAGCCTAGCGCGAACCGCCTAAAACCGAAGGGTCACGTGTTGTGCTCCGTCGGTAATGGTTGCACTTTTAGTCCCAAGGGTAACGCGTTGTCAAATATACCGTTAGTCTGTAGCTCACATACAGTCCACCAAAAGTTGGAAAACGAAAAGTGATCGCAAGTTACCCACTTCATTGCCGCCGCGGCAGGTATAGCAACTTCGCAACAAGGGTAACAAGGTAAAATATAAAAACCAGTAAGGGACAAAATACTTTTGCGATTAGAAATGGATTTCCTAGAATATTCGAACCAGAATGAGGTGTTTTAACTACTGCAGTAAATGTTATCTGAAATGCGTAACTTAAAATATATCGGAAGGGAGAAAACGACAATGTACACACGACACACTTGGTTCCGTACAGTGTGTGCGGCCAAACCTCATGTAATGTGCATCGCCATATTGGCCCAGAAATATGACAAATTAATAGCGCGTTGCGGTGTGCCACGGCTGCATAGCAGCTGCCTCAAAACCAGGTGGAGTAAGAGTCTACTCTTGTTGACTAAATTTAAGCTAAGGCTTAAGTTAGAGTAGCCAAAACAAGCGTTTAGTTAAAATGGCAAAACAACTTAACCCATTCCAGAGGCGTAGCAAACTGACGGGCAGCCATAATCTGCCATACTGGGCAACCAAAATGTTGCGCAAAAGTATCTTTTTCCTTGGTGTCTGTGTTACATTACATCCTACCCTATTAGCGACTTGTAAACTACTAAAACCCTCATACCATGCATACCGATCGTTGCTACTTGCAGACACAACGCAAATTTTCGACCACGTCAGCAACTGCACCAAAGAGCAAGATAAATGGTAGAAACACCATTGCGCCTTCTAGAAGACCAGCTACCACGCCGCCAAAACGTAGCGCGTTCTTAGAAAGCTTAGTGAAACAATTAGAAAGTAAAACTTGATGCATTCCGTGCTTTTACTTTCCTGAGTCAAAAGTATTATGTATCATAAACAAACAGTAGGTCAGGCTAAAATATAGGAGTCCGTATGTCAAGCAATAGAAACCTACGTGTAACCGGTAAGTATGTTTCATTTCATCTGTCACCGTAACATACGTTATGCTTACCAAGACTATTGCATACGGAACTTCATATGATTAAGGAAGTAAAGACATTCGTCTTGTCAGCCTACAACCTTTAATAATTCGTTATGCGTCATTTCCATGTTCCTCGACATCCATTGGACTCATTGTCGACATAGTATCAAATCCAGTAGAAATTACCCCAAGAAGAATGATGAAAAATAAATATATTTCCACAGTATTCTCAGCATCAGGTCTTCCCACTAGACCCAAGACCAAGATCATGAATTGGAAGGCTAGCGCTAAATCTGCGAAGCACTCTCCCTCTACAATAGTAACACAAGTTAACTTCTAGGTTACCTTAACACCCAAATATAAATTAAGTGATCTAAGGTTGCTGAGTGTATTTCCGAACTCCATAAAATAGTTAGAAGGGTGCTTGGTAGATGGAAAATGTTGCGCATCAAACCCTCATCATGAATACTTCTGAATGCAACTAAAGTCAGGATACCATTGAGTAATTAACCACGGAAACAACAAGATATTTCACTAGCACTGTTACCTGCCCATGCAGAGGGCGGCAATATGTGTTTGATGCTAATTATATAGTACCCAGCAATGCCTACATTGGAAATGGAACAATTGAACAATGAGGTATTACGATTAGTAATCAATGCCCAAAATGTTTTGAGCATCCGAGCTCGTCCGAGGTCACCCACCTGAGAAGCTTTCTGCAAGTTTTGGTCTTCAACTTATTCCACTCTCATCGGCTGCTGACGCAGGTGATTCATGTACACTTAGATGTGTTCAAATGGTGTATGGTACTCGCTGACCAATCATGAATGCCATTATGCTCATGTTGGACTAAATGGTGATATTCATTTACAACAATTGCTCACCATATCTTGACGACATCGGTAAGGATTAGAAAATCGGAGCAGATAACCCTTTCCAACGCTTTGATAGACACTAAGAATAAACGTGTTGCCAGTACTGAGCGCTATGGAACACCTCATACCACCTCAATCGGGTTGGATATTGATCCACTAAGACGCATTTGAAGCCTCCGTTGATGAAGAGGGTTGATGATACAAATAGGAATGAAAATCTCGTATTATTTAACTCTATAGCATGTAAAGCAGCATGCGACGAACCAGGTAGTCGAAAATTTTGGAAGCAGACCATGAGATAACTACGACTCTGAACCCATTATTTGGCTCTTCCTTTCAAATGCTTCATACATTCAACAGACTGGCGATGTACATCCGGTGTTGACAAAAGCCATAGTGCTCCGGTGCAGAGTCGCTGTGTTTTCAGGTAGTTCATTACATCCTCAGCGAGGACCGCTTTCACTACCTTCGCAAACATAAGGCGGAGAGTCCCCGGGCGATATTTTGCAAATCCTGAACGCCTACTGCCTTTAAAAATTAGAGTATTAACATCATGCGTCCACATAGTGGGGACTTGCTGTATCTAGATGCATCTTTGAAATAACTGTCAGAGTGGTTCAGGTAGCTTATTGGTAACAACTTTCAGTGCTTTTGGGCGCTTGCTGCCAGCTTCTGAGAAGCTATAATCGCGCAATGAAAGTACTGAAGGTATTTAGAAAAACTTAAGGATTGAAAACCAGATGCGAAATCCCTGGATTAGGTAATGTGGTTGACGGTAATTGATAGAAGCATCTGCAAGTTGGAAAATTAGGTCGTATTTAGCCGTAGCGTATTGGCTGCATCGTCAGCGCTTTTTATCCTAACGCCTGCTGCGAAAAGTGGATGGATGTTACCATTTATAAAAAGTCAGTTAACATGCCTTTGCAGTAATTTGTTGTTCGCTAGAAATCTTTTGGCTAGGCACTGTTGACTAGTTAATTTGTCCTCACGGCCCAGTTTAGTGCAATGGTTCTGTTTACTCACCAAACATCGCAACACAGAGCGACTGAACGCACTCTAGGTGAGCTGATGTTTGGCAGGAAGTTGCGTACGAAATTTCGGCTGCAGAAAACAACGACCCCCACCAACTGGAACGTCGCCGGGGTTATCAGTCATCCTACGAAAAACGGGTCACATCGCTGCGTCCTGGAACGTTGGTCAGGATAAAGGAGAGGCAAAATCGGAAAGGAGAACCGGCACTGACGATACCAGGAAATCTCGTGCGCTAGGGCCATGAACTTATGAGTTAGCAGACGGCCGACGAGTCAACGCCGGACAGCTATATTCAGCACTTCAACCGAAGCAGTATCCTAAAGCGACGGCCACCGCAGTGAACCAACCGCTAAAGAGGGGGAGTAGTGTGGCAGCGCGTACGCGCGGGCCTGACCACGACCGCACTTCGTAGCTTGTGATTGGATGCCCGTTCGTCCGCGATCAATACCAGGGTTGTTTTGAATGTACTGAGTGTATGTACCGTTGGCGTGAATAGAAGTTTGTGTTGCGCACCAGTAGAGTTCTGCTTCCTCGTTCGGGACTTTGGTCGTGCTTGTTCAAGACCCTGCGTGCAGGGGACTAGTGTGCATGTAGACACAACAGATAAGAGTAGATAAGTTGCCCCAGCTCGCTGAGTCAAAGTTAGTCTTTAAGCGTGCCATACTCTTGTTAGTCTTGCTCCAAAAAATTGATAGCTGTTTCGCGGAAGGAAGGACCCTGGTATCTAATGCTCTGTTGACCATGTCTATGTTTCCAGGGGAATGTTTTTCAAGAATTTGCAAATGGATACTTCGATGCAGTTTTTCAGGACACGGTATTATATGGGGCGGTTTCGAGTGTTCCGAAGGATACACTGCATAACAGAGATGGTTAAACGTTAGTACGACATGCTCACTGAGAGCTAAGTTGCTCTCCATCATTAACTTTTTTGAACACAATGTCCCATATGCATGGTTTGTTTGCTGCCCTGGATGTTGTTTGAGAGATGAGGTGCTTTTACGAGGAAATATTAGCTACATGTTCATACAAGTCTGTTCTAACCTCTTCATTGTGAGATGTAGAATCCTACAGGTCGTGTAAAGTCACCGGAGATGAGAATTTTGCTGTTCCTAGTGCGCGTTTTACTGTACAAGTTTCAAACTATAATCCATTTCCGGATTTGTATTGTGGAGGTAAACGACAGCTATAAGACATGCGTCGTTGTGTCTCAGTTGTACATGTTGTTGTAACGCTTCTTCTTTATCTCTGCTCTCTGCCGGTGACGAGTTTTGTACTGTTGCAAGTTGCCCTATGAGACTGCGACTGTCTGACTTCTCAGTCACGCCCCAAACCAACCGACGGAATACAGAAGACCAAGGCTCGGAAAACGGGAGTCTATTTATACCATAAGGTAACTGTATTTATATGTAGCCGAACCATGCTAATTTAATAGGGCATGATCGCCCATTTTTGTGCGTCCGGTTTTCAGCAAGTGTGAGTGAGTTCCACTCCACGGGTTATCATACTGACGGTATTGTTCGATTCGTTTTACGCGGAGTGGCAATTGCTGGCCGATCAATTATCAGTCGATACCCAACATTAGCTCCGCTTACGTCTCCATTACACAGCAGCAGAGTGCATCCGTACCATTTGTTTCCGGTTCATCAGCGATTGCACATTTGATGTCCCTGCTCGGACGCGCATAGCGACGTTCCTACTATCGCAAGCTCAGCACTAGTAAATTCTTGTCGTATCTAGGCATTGGTAATTTTAATTAGGCCGCAACCATACGCATTTCGGCGAATTTACTGAGAGGCTTTTGGAGAACGTGGTGTCCATAGATGAAAGTTTCTCCGATTTCAGCTATGTATTATGATTGCACATTTCAGTATTGATGTTTGCCTACCGGTGAGTAGCCGGCAACGAATCGCTTTATCCGATAGTTATTAGCAACAGGTACCACGTCCTGTTGATCGACTGAAGGATATGTCACAAACAACCTTTTACGTACAAGTTAAGTTGTCTGCTCACCAAGTTCATCAACACGTTGCATGGAGTTATTCTGCTTACTTATGACACCATGTTCCGATTTGCCTTTGGTTCTTTTGGTGACAACGAAACATACACCACTTTTCAGCAGTCTCTCTACCATTTGTTTTGAAGATAAGATAATTTTCAATACCCTCGGGCTATATCATTTGTAGGCCAGTGGGGTGCGTAGTTCTGACACCGATTTTGCTAGCACGTCACCCAAGGAGAGTGTTTCTTGATTACAACACCAGTGTTCCTTTTTATGAATTGTTTTTATATGCTGATTCCGTGCCTCAATTTCAAGAACGACGGGGATAAAGATACTTTGATTAAATTTACCTTTACTGGTCTTCTGAGCTGCGGTTGGTTCGAGGACGCTCGATACTGTGAAGTACCAACCGGCTGGAAACTAGGGCCATGTTCTTTTAGGAGAGGACCACAACTCGACGCCCTATTAACCCCGGCCACCCTGGGTGAGCAAAACAAGGCGGTATAGTAAGAAATAAGATTCGCTTCATCGTTGTGCAACCATATTACTTCCCCGACCCGGTTCAGGCAAAGGGAAATCCGGTTAGCTTGGACCACGATGTACCGCTCATTCTCACATCATCATCATCCTTACACGTTAGCTGGATGTGAAAAACTCCTCAGCTATTGTGCCGCATTCTCACACCATAACTTACCAGTATGACCTATCCAGATTAATTAGTGCAAAATGCTGGTCTTTCCTAACCGAATAATCCAGTGACTTGGCCAGCCGGGACTATTCATTGATTTCAATGGGCTGTTACCCACGTAAGAAAACAAATTTAAGTGCTTAAGAAGATGAAGTCGTTATAAAGGAGTGGTAAGCGTAAATACATGGGGTTGTGGGACTAGACTTCACTCGCCAAAACTGATTCCTAGCGATGACACACGGGATGTGTATACAACACAATGAGCCACTACGTTCAAATCCCAAGAGGATTGAAGTAAAGTACCAAATTACTGGGTGGTAAAACTTTGCTCTACCCCAAAGTTGCTATGCAGCTTTAAGAACGTTCCTAGAGTCAGACGCTGAATACCAGCTTTGCGAAAATCATGTGAGTTTGTGTAAACGGCACAATAGGCGACCAACATTCTTAGACAACAATTGAGTCTTACGTTCCAAAGTATACAAACCTCCTATATAAAGTCAAGTATCTAGCGACTAAGTGCATCATGCAGCCATCATTGCATAAAAACACACCGTTTACAACCAAAGGTGTAGGTGGCAACTGATGTCATTGCACGAGTACAGCGCATCTGGTAAACATCATTCGCCATAAAGAGTTAAAAGCAAACGATATTAGTTCTTGTGAACCCTTAGCAATATACTTTCAACAAGTTATTAACGGGAAGTGCACCCTCATGATGTAAAAGCACAGAATTATCACACTAGTGTACATTGGTGTTGGTTGTGCAGAGCCAGAAAATTATGGCTCGGTAACACTAATTTCTGTGCTTTATATAGTCCACGTTTTAATAAACACACAACAAACACCTTGAGAAACAAATTGTTTATTTCAGAACAGCATGGATTTCGTCAAAACCAGAACGGTACCACCAACTTTTGATACCTCTTAGTCGCTGGATGGAATAAGTGGATCCTGCTGTATGACAAGATGCCGCCTTTCTTAATTTCTCAAACTCATTCTACTATCCCTAAGGTCATATTCCAATGTACTGGCATTAAAAATATGCACTTGACGAACCCACTCCGACCTTCACCGGCAACTAACGTTACTTTACAATGTATTTAACTGACATAAACAAACAAATGACCTAAGCAGGGTTTGACCCCATTTTTGTTGGCTGTAGAATTTTTACAGCAAATATGTGTCACACAAATCATTGCCCAGTACATTGAGCTGCAGATTGTGCAACATATTTCCGTTGCAGTCCGACCATCATTTGAGTCGAAAAATACTGGTGAAAATTAAATCAGCCGGTTCCAATTGGTCAACTAGACAAAGGGATTCAATATTTAGGAGGCTCGTGTTAGATAACACGCAGCATCTTTTAATAACAGCATGTAATTCACCACAAATATTTCTTTCAGCTCCAAGTAGTAAAATTAGGCTAATCACCGTGTACAGTGCACTTAGTTAGTTTTATTGCTAATGGTTAAACGTAATTATGGTTTCTTCGCTAGTGTAGCCTGCGGGTACGCTAAATCCCTAGGTACTCTTTTTGATAAACTCTACAATACATGATATTTGCTAACTAACCAAGAGCTACATTATGCGCGCTGTTAAAATAGGCAATCATTTCAAGTGCATAATGTATACTTGAACGATATTAGAACTCCGAGTAAGCCAAAACGATTTGTATTGAATTATCCTCAAGGTTTTAACTTTCGTAGACAGAAAGTACTGGTCATTACTTGCATCCTGGTTGCGTAAAAGCGCGGAGACTTTATTCCACCATTTAGGACTCTCCTTAAGCCTAAGACTTGATTAGTACCCCTTCCGTCAACACCATTCATGCACAATCAAATTATTAATTACACGCGGTAGTTGGAATGGATTTGCCAACCGGGAGACAAAGAGCGATACAATTCATCTCCAATTCTCCGATGTCTATGTCTACGCAGACCACAGCATTCTGATTTGAAGGATCAAAATTTGCGGGTTTAGAGATCCTCTCCTTAATAGGTAGGATACATCTAACAACATCGATAAATGCAGGTTCGATACACAATCATTTCAGCTGTTGCTTTCTACAATGGTTAGTGCTGAAGCCGCATAAGTATCTCGAATTCAAAAGCGATCTTGCATTTCTTACTTTGCGCTAATGACGTCAGGATGAAGCGGGCGGTCACCTTTCATAGATATACCGTGAACCTTAACTTTAGGTTGACAGTGCATTTGAATAATCCTTCCACAACCTACCCCGCATTATTCCGCAAAGTACAGGGTTGTTCACATTTGTGATCAGCTCAAAAGCATTCACTTAGATGCACAATATATTGCTTATTTGGGTTGCGAAGCACAAAGTGAGAACGAATCAAAGATTGAAAGCCAATATGTTGATATTAGCAGGACGCATTCCATCATTTTGTTCATTATGTTTGACTGAAGATGCCTGATATATACGTGCAGCTTAATGCGGAACGCGAAATTGGTGCATGGTAGACCTGGTACAGGTAAGATTTCCTAGCGCTCTTGACTTCACAGCGTAAAGGCAACAAACAACTATATTACTTGTCCCTGTTTACATATATACTTAAGATGAATTCCGTAATATTATACCGCGGTCATTTATGACGCCTACGCGGAGAACTGATAATGGGTTACAGGATACTAGAGTTACAAAACTACGGCTGACTCAACCTAATGCAACTTAGTAACAACACGATGTTGACGGTCCACTAGTTCATTTCAGCTACGCAAGATGGCTTGACAGAATATAGCAAACTTTAACATTAGTCATGCTTGCAAAACTGGAATCAACCTTCAAAATTAAGCTGCAACTATGCTCAATTTATTTGAGTTATATAGGCATCAAAATTACTTACCTTCCTTATTAACTATGCTCAAGGTACATCCAGAGTTGGTATAACTTATAAACGGTGCACCAGCCGGCACTTCACCACACGATCGAAACAGGTTGCTGTTTTGCGTGCCTAAATCACCCGATTTATTGAATCCACCAATGCGCTTTTCAGTGTATACCCATGTTTTCGTCTTTTTATTATATGGTAATTTTCCTGACCATTCGCAGTAATTGCTAAGCATTGGTATCTCTGCTGGTAACATATGATCACTGTATTGTTACACTGTTATAACTATGGGCTAATTATTGCCTCGTGAGCCAGAGGTCGCCAGACGTTGCGGCCATGTAGTCCAAAACCACAGATTACTTCTACTGAACACACAGACCCGGTTTATGCAGCTGGACGGCAATTTCGCAGCAGCTTCTAGTGTTACTTCACACATAATTCGATCGGTTCATCAGAATCTGACAGAAACTTTAAGAGGGCCAGATGATTGATGGCAAACCATGTGTCAACTTGATGCCTGCTATTGAGCAATTAACTGCATTGCTGCTTCCATTTACAAGCCAGGGCGTCTGGTGTTCTTTCAATCACTCAGCAAGATGCCGTCCTACGACCAGTGCACTCCGCTACATAGGAAATAACAGCTGATGTCCGCCTCTAAGTAATTCACTCGAAGAGCAGCAACTGATAATCTATGCTTAGGCGTGTTGATTTCTATTTAAGGCATAATATGCCCATTTTTTCCAAAGGCGTGAGAACATGTCCTTAAACGATGACCGGACCGTATGATACAGAAATATTCAAGCTGTGCATAAATGAAGATTGATGGCAAAGTTGGGCTGTTTAAATCCTTTTTCTTCCAGCTGCGAGCATTTCGTCATGCTACTTGCCGGATGTACGCATCTAGAGCTAAGAGTCCGTCAAGTTTGTTAAAAAATAATGTGGCTTAGTAGGCTTTCTAATAGTTGGTGTATTTGATGAGAAAAACGTTAGAGCGCATTGATGTACTCTTTGGTAGTGGCAATAAATAGACAGCAATATTATGTCATATGATGCAACTAATCGTGAAGGAGCTTCGATGTTACGTTAGTCCTCGTAGCCAGAGATGCTGATGGTTCAACGTTTGCGGCAATTTAGCGTAGATGTGTTACCAAACTAGAGTTTGTGGATTGCTCACTGTAAGTGTTCAGTGGTAGTTCTGTCCAAATTTCTCAAGCTGCCATAGATTATAAGGCAGTATTGCAGAAGAAATTTATTTGGTTTTTAAATAGCTAAGGTTTGTCAGGGGCAGAGTTCGCTTTCTCTAGATACTTTATATTTGGCTTGCTGAGGAAAGCATTCATTGTATAAAAACCTTATCCAAAATCACAGGTAGACTGCCGTATGGACATACATGAGTTGTCAGTGTTAGCTGACCCAACGTGAATCGAGCAGCTATATGATATATAGCTTGATTTGTTGTTCGATAAATTTAACAGCCCCGCGTCGCAAGTTACTTCCAAAGTGTGAGGATCATAATTTCATATAAATAGTACGCTTTAAACCGCAACAGTTTGGCATGTGTATGCATTATTTATCAGCAAACAGAAAGCTATGACTATATTTGTGGGATCAATTGGCTGGCGTTATTCATTTGTTCTCAGCAGCTCGGACCATATTTCGCTTCCCTAGAATAATGATCTGCTTTTTTCACACCCTATACTCAAACAGGTCAATTCATTTGATGCTTGAGTTAATTGCTTTTCTATCTACCAAATATGTTTCACCCACTTGGCTTATCAGCTGTCTTCATCCGATGTGTACTGAATTCCAAACCCGTATCAATTAGGAGCAAAGCGCTTGGTCTTTACCAAGAAAAGACTGTGTTGGACTCACAACCAATGCTTTAATCGCCCTTGTTCGCTTGAATGTTTAAAGTCGTCGTTTTAGGTTCATGGGGCGATCGGCTATCCCGACCACAGACCAGCTAACATCACATGAAGTACAGTTCAGTGCATGATGCCGCAAGTAACTTAAGTTGCGAAGAGAAATGATTACTAAAATTGACCAGATGAAAATGTTTGCTAAGGTGGGAGGAAGGCAAACTGAAACCGGTATACGAATTACAAGGTATTCAACCATCTCCAACAGCCCATAGTATAGTAAACGGTTATAGGGATTTAGTAATTACAAACAAAATTATTCTTGCCTAACCGGAATATATAGGTATTGCAGTAAAATGTTTCGATGAAAGCCTGCTGATATACTTTAAACATGTTCAGGGATTTAAGGGATCCGTCAAACTTTAATACATATTTCAAACAGGATGGCGATGGGACGAGTATTGTGAATCTGTCGTCAATTGGTAACTTTTGTTTTGGTAAAGCTTTATGGCAAGGATTGAAGAAAGAGTCTTTCCATTTATAAATAAAATGACTAGTCGGTAAATATAATGTGAAAATATTCCAGAAAATTAACGGTACGTCTAACTTACCCATTCTAATAGCAGTAGAAGGAAGGCAGTCGACGATCAAGCAACAAACTTTACGAAATAGATTGTAATTCGGATTAGTAGAGTTACTTCATACGTATTTGTAAGGCACCAAGTTTCCGTGACACGAATTACACTTGTAATGCTCAAATCAACAACCTTGTTCAGATAGTGAAAATTATTAATAGATCTCTCTATTATCAGGTGTAGAGAAACGGATATAGATATGCTAGTGTTCTTATTGAGTTCAGTATATATGTTTGAGAATTGAGGAGGGCAACGTTTAGATAACGAAAGTGAATACAGCGTTTAATGGGCCGATTTCGTCTTTGATATGTGCATGCAATAGGGTTTGTTGTTGGTTTTGCTAGTCGGAGGACTTGGACACATAAACGCTGGATGTTCCTGCTTTGGTAATTGATCATTCATGCCATTGGTTCAACCTGGAGGGTTTGCGAAAAAGGATTGTTTGTCTATACTGGATGCATTAGTGGTAGGAAATGCTGTGGTGCAAATCCTGCATCTAATAAAAAGGATTATGGTTCATTGGTGTTATGTCAGTAGTCAAGCAAATTTGGAGTCTGGTAGGAATTATTGCTGTCGATGTTCTACACTTATTTATGGATGAAGCAATCCCAATTAGGAGCAGACTAACGGAGGCGTAAAGGTGAACAAACATGTATAGGAGAAATCAACTTGCTCTAGCTTTGTTTGACTAAGGATGATAGTGTATTGTTCTTAAAGGGGATTTTAAAGTGGAGAATTAAGTACTGTCGACATTTTCGTGGTTAAATTATCCTTGTGGGTGACCGTCGTGGAATAAATGGAGAAGCTGTCGTTTGGTTTGGTCCATTTTATAACATAATTAAGCCTGATTTACTAAATCTTTTTTATTCATGACAGTTTCTAAAGCATATCTAAAGCATATCGATTGTAGTAGATGCAGTGTGATAACTGAGGTTAAAATTAGGAGTTTCTTTTTATCACTGACTACGTAGAATGATTTGAAATGGTGTGGTGCAATATTGCATGACGTAAATTTCTAGCTAACAATTATTGTGTTCCAAACCGGAGGAATTGTTTCTTTCAGGTCAGCTTTCACCAGAGGCTTGGTGTAGGGCTGCGCTGCGTGGGAATCCTCCTACTTTAGTGTTCTATGCAGAACTGTGCGGTCTGGAAGGATCTCAGTATAGCTAAATTTAGCCTACCGGTTATTGACATAAAATCGGCAGAAGAATAAACCGGTTGATTCCTGACTCCAGTATTTCAATTTTGTAGAACAACCTTATATTGGTGTCTCATTATTTCGGCCAACATATTTGCTATCTATCTTATCAGTTTGCTGGAATTCATTAGAGTCTTTTTAAGTTTATATATGCTGAGTTTTCCGGTATATCGGAAGTGTCATGTTATTCATACTATGGGATCAGTTATGCTTCTTGTATGTAATGGCAAAAAGTAACTGCACTGATATCCTCAGCAGAGTCATATCGGTTCTGACCGGAAGATTAGTATTACAATCCATGGATACTTATTATTTATGTGTTGTTTGACGGTTGTCCATGCGTTTCGCAATTTAGCAAGGTGTGATTCCAGCGAGCTTGTTTCAGCATTGAGCCCTGTGCTAAAGTCAGCGTATGCGATGAAAAGAATTCTGGTTGCATTATTATTGATTCATAAACGAAATTCTTGTTGTAGTATAACCAAGAACCTTTATCGATTTAGCGGGATCAGGATTTCTCAGGCTCATATGGATTTGAGCTTAATGGAAATAAAAGTCCGTAGACGTAAAATGAGAAATCGTATACTCTATTAGCTAATGGATATAAAATTCAGATATGAAAATAATGCGGAGACAGTTGTAAATATATATGTACATAAGTATATAGACGAATTATAATACGTAGATTTTATGCTTGATCAAATTTCTTTCGTAATATACGTTCTAAATTCTCAGGAACATGCGACTAAATTCATGCGTAAAATTTGCCAAAGGCGCAAGTATAGATTGTTTCTCATTTCCAGTCGCTATACAATATTGTATTTTTCCATCGATTATATCATTGTGATATTCTAACAATTGCACTAGTTATGTTAATAAAATGCAACATACGATTGAATTTAGCCAACAAGCTTTCGTTAGATTTCTCGCATGAGTTTCCACACATTTTACTTGGAAACAAGTGTTAGATCCGTCATCACAAAGTGGTTAAATCATTCTGGTTGAATTATCGTATTTTCCATTTCTGCTGCCCATCCCCTGCTGGGCAAATCATCGGCATGGCATACAGTTTTCGAATTTTCAAGCGCTTTCGAACTTTTGTCACTCAGGGGATTGGCACTCGTGTAAAAACACACGACTCGCATAGTGAGAGCATTGAAACTAATTAATATTTAAATTATCAGCAGTAAATGGGCAAAAGATCGCCAAATCTGACTAATATTTAAAATAAGTTGTATGTAAAGCAGTTAGTTCCCTTCATATATTTAGCAAGTGCGGTAAGCAGAAAAACACTGATAGAGGCGTGCACTTTGTACATTAACGGGAATGAAGTGAATATGAAAAATGCATGTATCATGAAATAATTAAGTGGTATCAATGCACATGGTGGGCGTTTTGTATGTGTACAGAGATTGATTACCTCAGGCTGTCTCGGGAATGAGTTTAATTATGCAACGAAACTCTTAGCACCTGTTTTGACATCGGTAAAGTAGAAAAGCGGGTGGACGAATCAGGAAAAAACGATCCAAACAATAAGACATATAGCGGATAATTTCCGAAAACAATTCTTACTGCTATGTTTTGTTGCAAGCATAACGTACCGGCTAAGTTAAGTAAGAGCCAACACTCGTTTGTACATACATGAAAAGGTGATCTACGACAACACGAGTATACTTACAGATAACTATGTGTTTCAGTTACTTCTTCATCATCACTCCCATTTAGCAGACTAAGTCTAGTATGGAATAGCACCAGTCGCCAGTGTTTCAACCGTGTGTGTCGGGTCAGTGGTGCGCCTCCCAATGGAACCCGGCCGGGTTCCGCCCCATCAAAATTCAGGACGCCACGTGTGACAGCAGCAGGCCTGCGTGCTTGTCCGTTGACTATGATATGGCCCAGCACATCTTCCACTGCCATCCCAGTTGCGAACTTTGCAGAGGACAATGGCTAGCCTCACGAGCTAGGAAATTCCGCACACCGCCTACGCACTATATAGGAATTTGAAGCCATACGTACAGCTTTGATATTATTGATGGATAGAAGTAAGGAATTTGTTTCTCTAAAATGTTACTTGTCTATTCTAAAATTGTTACTAGGGAAGAAGCAATTATACTTATTTTTGCTGTTCTTCCTTGTAGAGTCCGAAGAGAATTATGCTACACTCACTAGTTGCGTTAGACATGGAGGATATATTTTAAATGTGGTATCACGAGGGTGTTTTGGCTATGCGCAAAAGTACACGATCACATCAACCGAAAGACAGTTCCAATCGTGATAAAGGGGAATCGACCAACATGAAAATAACAAACCAATAAAACATGCACCAATAGCTGCTACTCAAATGTTCTCGGGTGCCGTGTCCACCTTATATCCCATTTAGTAAAGACAAACACCATCTACATCTGAGTAGTTCGTAAACACTGTTGAAGAGATCTCGTAGCTATCATTAGTCCTTTATTTCCATAATGACCTACCAAATAACGTGTTCAACGGGAAGAGTTGAAAATTTGTTATGCGCGCTCACGGGCGGTCTTTATGCGCACCAGAAAAGCCGCGCTGAGTGGGGCGTCGCGATACATTTACATCGGGTGAGAGAAAGTGGTAATACCCACACATTCAGGCGGCGTCCTATCTGCACTGGAATTCCCCGTGAGCTTATAACCACAATGCTGCGCGCTAGTATCAGTGTCTCGGTTTCAAATTCGTAAGCATGATACAGCCGGAAACGTAAACATGCGAGAGTTTTGCAACAAGAGGCCATTGCCGCACACAGTCGAGAGATCGACACATGTCTTCTCTCTTTGATCATGGATATGATGATCCAGCATGACCCGTCTGCATATTAATAACGCAGGACATTATGAATAAATATAAAGAAATCAGGGTGTTACAACCAGGCACATGGTTATTTTATTCTGAGTGTGCTATGAAGTCCGATGAAGGACGATTCGGCTGTACACCCTGACCTATCATCACTTTCGCGTTAGCTTCCTAATGACTCAACTGGTGTTACATCTGGCTAGTTCCTTTTTACTGATGATTATACACCCGAATTCTTCAAATAGTATTTGCGGGCTCTGGTACATGCTTAGTTAAACATATTTGAAGCTGCTAATTACCCGAATATTAATTTATTGCCTTGTGGTATATTTTTGGATAATTTTGTCACAGACAATGATTGAGGCAAAATTGGCGTCCGCATCGAAAAATTCGTAAACTTTGATTTTGCAGTTCACAGACTACAAAAACTCATATAAATTGATATGCATTACACAAACGCCACGCTTCTGTATTCCAGAACGATCAGTGACGCTATTTCGTATAAGCGCATGACTAAATTTTGATTAAAGAAAATAAATGAATATCAACTTCCTCTCAACGTTTTGATTCAAACTCCAAGCGCCGTAATTTACTGATAAATGTTCCACTATTTTCCTCATCGGCAAGGAGGGAAGTGATGAAACGTTTGTCATTAAAATACTCCGCTCGCAGAAGGAAACAAAACGTTATCAAAAGCCCGATCTATAGGGATTCCGAATTATTGCAACTTCCTCTCAGTTTCCAATAGTAAGCATTCAATATGGCAAGTAGAAAAGTGAAGCATTTGTATAATCTAATAGAGTATACAAGCCACAACAGAGTTGTCATTTGTGCCAACAGTCATTACAATGATATTCACCATTTTACCTCACAGATATCTAATCCCAAAAATTTCCGTTTCTTAAGTAGTATACCAATGTCTATTTGGTCATACCGTACGCAGCCTTCGAACCTTATTCTGTATGGCTGGGATTAGGCAAAGCCTGATGCATCTATGTAGTACTGGCTGCATACAAATGACAATTGCCGATATTTTGAAAAACTTATTATCACTTACAACAGGTAGAGAGCATATAAACGACTGTTGGTTACTACGCTGTCATGATATCTATCATGCTCGTAGACGTGCTGGCTAAAACGGCAGTGAATTGGTGTTTATCCAGCCCATTCCACATGGGTTTCCAAGTAACATCGTCACACACTGCTATTGGTAAGATACCTATTTACTATCGAGGCTACGCATCCCAAATGTTGAAGCGGAATATCCAGGAACGTTTCTCAATAACGGGTAAACTATGCAAAATGGAAGCTGATTGTAACGACCATATTTGCACGGGATTCGACAACATTGCACACGGTTTTGGCGCATGGTTGCAGGACAAATCTCACAGAGTGATGTGATTTCCATTAGTTCGTTCACGTTAAGTGAATCAAATTTTAACTGGATGTTTTATCGCAGCCTCACTTTATACAACAACGACTTTCTGAAGCGTTCATGTTCGACTGTATGCCTATTTTACTTATTTCGACCTCAAGTACATTGGAGCACCTAAATTGTTTGCTGCTAAACAGCGTGCGCATAAACAACTCGGAACGGTTCTATCAGGAATAAACAGATGTTGCAGTGAAATTGGAACGAACTTAGTAGAACTTTCTGACAAAACAGACATGTTCACCAATATATGTTGTCCTCCAGCGGAAAAGATCTGAAAAATAAACAATGATTTAGCAGGAGTAAATTACCATTTGCTTGACAAGTCGGATAAGATTGTGGGAATAAAAATCTCAATTGATAGGGTCAGTGAATAAGTACTTCGTCATTATAATCCACTACCGATTTAAATGCCCTATCGTATACAAATAGTTTAAAATAGGAATGGGTTGTGCACACACAAATTAATATGGAGAACTGGTATAGTTTATTAACGGAGAAAAATAAAATAGGAGACTAATAAGCTCACTCGTGTTTTGCTTTCTTGAAGTATATATATATATACATATATATACGTACATGATCTTCACAAGTCCACCTACGCAAATAAGCTTGGATACGATATGCTAAGCAACGCCACAAAAGAGCCAGGCGTTAGGTAGTAATCCAAGACGACCACGGCATTCGGCGCAGTCCCTGAATGCGTCTAAAACTACAAACCAACAGCCTGGTCTGTTACGGAGGTTGTGAGGGACGTTCGATCCCTCCATCCTCCCCTCATGCTCAATGCGCATATGATGCCCAATGTAGAGTATGCGATGCATTTTTGCAACACTGGTTCAAACGCCACCTGGTTTCACTGGAGACCGCACTGCGACGGGCAACGAAAAATGTGTAGGGTTTGTCCCATCTGCAATACCATATTCGACTGAAAGCGCTGAGATTGTAAAACGGAAGAATTCGCGGTCTACGATTTGACCACATTTTGGTGTTCCACATTTAGGAAATCCCCGGTCACCCTTGCCGAGTTGTCCTAAACCTTGGCTGCAACATAGAATTGAGAGGTCAAAAATAGAAACTTGCTACACAATACAGCCGTCTGGAGTGCTGCCGGAATTATTTTTCACTTCGAGTTTGTTAACCGTGGAAAGGATTTTCAACTTGTCTTGTTTCACTGCCCACGCAATCATTCTTTCTAAGAAGGAATCGACCAGGCTTTACTTCATTTACGTTACTTGACCTGGTTGATGTCAAGTGAGTGACGAAAAGACGCAGACAAATTTTGTGCTCACCAACCCCACGAAATCGGGTTAGCCCGATATACCTATATGTTGACGTGAATAATATGGTGAGTAGATTGATGCGTTTTCACTATTGTGTAAGTTACTTGTTCTAACCTTATTCCCGCAAATCATCAGACGGTACCTGACAAGCCTTGGCTATTTTACCATTTTCAATGATTCCATGCCAATCGCAAGGACATCACTGCATGCGTCCTTATCGCCACGTTGTGCAGATGACCGTTAAGCACATTGTTTACTTTGCGTTATTATGTCCTCCTTGGTAAACGTACTACATCAACGTGTGCAATTTTGAAAGCGTGCCATCAAGGCGCTTTGAATAGCGTTAATGTAGGGTCAAGGATTACTCAAATCGGAAGGGCCTTCCTGGCACGTGGCACACTGAGGGATCAAACGATTAATCGGCAGTCAGGTCGACCGTAGGGCGTTTCCAGTTTGAACTGATGATTTATGGTTGTTAATTTGAACAATGAACAGCGATTTATCACGGGACCAAAGCAAGAGCTTAACATATCGAGTAAGATGGTTGGGATGAGTACGATGAACTCAGAATATAAGTCGTTCATCTATCGAGCCTCTACTGAGACAAACGCTTTGACAAATTACGTCAGTGGTAAGTTTAATAATTCTAGTGTAAGCATACATAAATATATGGGATGCAGGGAGTCGTTGATAAAAGTCGGGAGAAACGTGAATTATGGCCGCTTACTTGGTTGTATTTGATGCATAAATGCTGTTGAAATGCATGGTTGGCAGAATCTACAATAGCGTAGTCAAGGTAACAAAGTGCTTGGAGCAAAGAGCAAAGAATTATCCTTTTTAAAATCGTCTAAGGTAGCGGAGGATACAAATGAGTCTGGGAGGGCATTCCAATGTTCTCTAACTCAAAGGAAAAAGTACTTGCATCCACACTCTAGGCGGTTATGATGTAAGGTGTTAACCCTAAGCTGCATGTTTTGGTTTAGTTTAAGCAAATGGCGGCATAAATGGTTGGGGTCAAACAATATTTCTTTTGAAATTATGAGATCGTCGCGCAGCTTTCGGTAGCGTCCGCTGAAAAATCTCAGTAACGTAAGCCGTCGGTGGTAAAAGTAATAGCGCAGACCCTCTATATTCTTTGTTGTTCTGCGTTCTGGTGCCTCTAATGACGCTTGGTCGCAAATCAACCAAGGTTGCCAAGCTTGGATAGTGTATTCAACGTGCGGACGCACGTAGGATTTGTGCAACCTCGAGAACACTGGTGGATCAGATCTCCCGAATGCCCATCGCAGCATCCACACCAACTGGTTGCACGCTTTTGCAGTTTCCTCAGCCTGTTTTGAATAGTTGAGTTCACTCTCTACGTGCACACTAAGGTCGCGTTTCTGAGAGATGGTCTGCAATCCATGGGCCCCAAGAAAATACTTATAGTCACGTCTTAGGTCTATTCGTCCAAACTGTGGTTTGTCTAACTTGAATGGTAGGGCGTTTTGAATTGAGCAGGTTGACACCGTGCTTTGATCGCACAGGAGCGCTTCGTGCTCGTCGGATCCTCTGATGTTTCGTGTTATCTTGATATCATTCGCGAAAAGTAGGAAATCCGAAGCAGTTGTTCTCACAAAATTGGTAATGAACACCAAGCGTAGCCGAAATCCAAGCACCGTGCTTTGTGGTACACCATACATCACATTGATTGCATCGGACCGAATCTTCCCGGACTCACATCCAAAAGTCCTTTGTGGAGAAATTTTACTCCAACTTACGATTTAATTACCAGTTCCGTAGTTCCAAAGCTTTCGCAGGTTCATTCGGTGGTCTAAACCAGCCATTCTCATCGGAAGCCATATGGCAATTTAAAGAGGTCCCTGGGATGAGAAAATGTTTAGGGGGCTATTGGGGCCATACTAGAGCCATAGGGGACCAGGCTGTACTAATTAGTTTGTGATAACAAAATAAAAAAATTCATTTTAAAATATTCTGCTAGTTTCTCTTCGCGCATTAGTTTCCTCTGGTAACTACTGGACAGTGAACTAAATTACGCGCGCGCAAGTTTCTGTTTATGAATGGAAAATCCAGCTTGGTCAGACTTTCCCTTGCGAAGCTAACATAGCTCCGCCAACGTTTCCCAGATTTCGCCGTACTCACCTCAGTCACACAATCACCATACGGGGCAGGTAACAATCGTTTTTTCCCCAGGTCTTTGACGCATGTCCACAGTAAACCAACTGAGATTTGATCAGGACACGGCTGCATCAGCTTTGCAAGCTGCAGCGAACTTAGCGAACTCTCTGTAGAATACTGCGGCCGTTACCACACAAAGTCACACTGATATTTGCTGAGTTTTCCTCAGGATACTACCACTCATGTGGCTGTCACTTTTTCTATATTAGGTCGCAGTGCGGTAGGGTTACATTACGCTTTTTCTGTCTTAGTCTCAGCTCGACGTTTAGCCTGCCACGTTATTTTCAAATTTTCATCTCAGAATGCCCCTCTGAATTGGCTCTAACAGAGTTTCTACACTGTTATATTTTATCATTTTAACCACAACAGATTTTTTAACTTCTCTCCAAATGTGTTATTATGTCATATCTATGCGACAATGCATTTAGCGTCACTAATTATATATGACATCTACGTGGTTTGCCTTGTCGATTAAGGTTACTTATTCCCAATGCTGTAACTGTGTAAGAAAGATAAAACATATGCAGTGTATGCATATGCAGAGTACATATTTACAATTTACTTAGACATTTTTTCAGCAAAGAGCCACTACGCAAGTAAGTGTGGGCAGTAATCCGTAGAAGACCTGTCATTTGGATTTCTCGGATTAGTCCGAAACATCACTCTATCTCTGTGTTCAATTTGCCAAAACACTACATGAAATATACGACAGAGTAAACTAAAATCTTATTTGACATGCGCTCATAAGAAGGAAAGTTAAAAGTCTAGGGATTTTTGCAAAAAGCTGCGGGATAGTTCCGGAAACTGACCAACTTTCAAGACAGTAGATTCGTGCATGACAAACAAAAGCAAATGGGCTTAATTTGTCTTAGAAAGTTCGAAAGTTAAGTGCTAAAATTTGCAGCCTACATGTTTTTGAAGAAAGTATGCTTTGACCTCCAGTATCAGTGCAACTGTCGGATATGGCGCATATGAATCCACATGGAGCAGCTGAAGCCATGACGCTCGGAAACTTGACTGTATCTTAGCCTATGGATGACATTGCTCAAGACATAGAAGGTACCTTATTTACTTTATTACAGTCCATAAAAATTTTGTCACCCGTAATTAAATCTAATTAACTTGATAAAAATGCTCTTCTCCGCCGACAGTAAGTGAGTAGAAGGGATGAGCTTTCCTAGGAGCATTAAATGGGATACATATGGTCAGTCTATGCCTGAGGTAGTAACTGGCTATCTGACCGAAAGCTTCATTACAACACGGAGCATAGTTACTTGTGCGACAGATGAAGCTGCCGCAAGTGACGGTACATATAATGGATTTATTGCCTATCTAGAAAAGGTTCCCACTACTGTTAATACGCTTCTCAACCTGATTCACCGAGAGCGGCTAGCGACTATGAACTAGGGAGGGCGATTAAACGACTGTACTTAAACATATTAAATCACATTCTCTTCAGCTTTTTTCTTTCCAGCAGCTCTGTGTGGAGAACTGTGAGATGTTAATGCTACTCCTGTGTCATTCAGAATATAGATGCCTCTCTAATTGCAACTGCATTCAACATTTGTTATACTTCGGCCCGAACAACGCATTTTTTTCTGGAACAGATTATGAACAGCTAGGCTAGCTGTATTTAATCTGTCTGGTGTTATTTAAAAATGCCCATTAAGTTAATGAAACTCTTCAAGGAAGTTCAGTAATTAATTCTGAAGCAAAAGAAGCAGGATCGTTATTCTTAAAATGCTGGAATTGTGCGCTCAAAACATCGGACGTCGATAGGTTTCAATTGCTAATACTACAGTCATGGGAAGTTAAACATGAAGGCTTCATGCATTGTCAGTCATCTACAACGAATCCAGAAAGAGGCTAAATGCAGGTTTCATGACCTGATTCACACTGAAGTGCCGATTTTGATTTCAGGTTCATTTCATGTACAGCCCTTCGATGTTGGAGTTACAATCCATGAAAGTCTCATAGAGCATCAAATTGATACATTAGCAAGATCCAAACTCAAGCAATATAAAAGCGATTTTTGGATAAATACAGTTGCTCCTAAATGACTTCCAGACTGTGAGAAATAGCTGACATATATATTTCTGCTTAGCCATTCACATACATGGTTGAATATGGATTCGGCATTGTGGATTCCCTTAAAGTATTGTAAACAGTTTGGATATCACAGGAAATGTTCGATTCTCACAGTCTAGTCTGCATCCGGACATAAATTAGATCGCTCAAGGACTTTAGGTCAACATTTATCAAAAATGTCTCGACAAATATTGTTAACCAAGGACTACACCATCTTATTCAGAACATGCCTTAAGTTAAAATTAATTAAACACGAATTAAATTAGTAATGCTACGTTTGTGTATGTAAACACAAGTGCCTTGATGTTGCTGTTTAATATATGTTATTTTGCATCTATGAAATTTAAAAATGGGGCTAATAAGGAAACTAGCAGTTATAACCGCACTAAATATTTAGCCATCATAAAACGTATACCAGTACGACCATCGGAGATCGCTGATTTGAATCTGTTAGAAGTTGCATTGAGTAGATGCCATGAGAAATTGTAAGGTTCACACGCGTGCCATGGCTACATAACCGTTGTGAATGCCAGATCTAAGCAATCTAACGCTTTTGAGTATTCCAGGTAGGTGACCTCGACTACAGCTCTATCATCAACGGCTACAGTCTAGTTAGTAAGTGCAGTTAATAGATTAGTAGTTCAGGAACGCTTTTGACGAAATCGACGTTGCTCCAGTACTAATAAGCTGTGACCTTCCAGGTACTGCCTCTGCAAATCTGCTACAGGTTGCGGAATGGGTGAATTGTGTTCGTTATTATTAAGTAAATCATGATGAGGTCCCGTCGCGGACCTCGATGTTCTCCACTGTACACTCTCAAATATTGAAGTCTGAACTGGTAGGAGTGAGGAAACAAACCTTGAACGACTTTGATTGCTCGACTTTGTGAAGCTACAAGTGCACTGATGTCGAGCTTGCGCCAGGAACGCCATGCTTGATTCGCATATTCCATGTAAAGTCTCACTTAGACGATCTGCGTTTGCGGAAATTTGATAGCTCGAAATTTCCGAAAGCCATTTATAACGTTCTAATATGCTGAATGGTACTGTTTGATTCCTTTTCAGCCTGTCCGGAGCAACCAAAATCACTCACCATCACCCCGAGCTCGGTTTCCATGGACGCAGGTTGCAACTGCTGGTCTCCAAGTTGATATTCATGGGAAAGCTGATGGTTTATGCCTACGATTTTGCGCTTGACTACGTTGAACTGGAGCAGATTAAAGGATAACTAGGTATAAGCCTTGTGCATAACACCCTGCCATGTCATGTGACCATCCGCTGTCCTTTTGCCAAGTCAAATGTTCACATCGTATGCAACTAATAAGAACGTTGACTGCAGTAAACTAGCAAGAACTAGGTACGCCACACTGGACTTCCATTGGATCAGATATTGAGCTGCATACTCTCGCATTTAGATGATGTTGAGTGAAGAATTTGCTAATCTAACCGAGCACAGCATCCGTGAGTTTATAGCGTCAAGGCTTATGCAGAATGGGTGCTTGTTCAGTCAGTCGAACGCTTTAGAGAAGTCAAGGTAGACGATGTCCAATCCCAATCTAGCATCGGCTGACTTTGTTCAGCTTGCTCGGGATAGATGCGTGTTTGTAGTGTAAGACCAACCTCGGCTGAATCCATGCTGCTGTAACAGTAGGATGTTATTGCTCTTAAGGTATACCCATCAGGGCCTCCGGCATTATACCTTGCATTGTTTTGGATGACACTAGGAGGAGACTTTCTGGACGGTTGTTCGGGGGCTTCGCACGCATAATAACTTTGTAAATGGGAGTGCCCATTTCAAGTTTCCACACTTTCGGAACCTGCATTTCCTCGGGACAACGTTGAAGGATCCGAGCTAATGGTTAACTAAGGTTCATGGCCACTGTCTAATGCTATCGGTTTGATGCCGTCCAGGACAGGTTAGCCGAGCACGCGCAATGACAGTAGCCTATTCCTCAAACCGGCTGTCATGAATGTTACGTCTTTTATTACTAGTGAAGATGGTAGATGCGTCAAAAGCAGTTGGAATAATGATTTACTCGGGAAAGTGTAGGTGAAGTGTAGGCATAGGCCGATGGCCAGCCAAACAATATATATATATATATATATATATATATATATACGTATGGATGGATTAGTGTAGCTAGAGTCCATTGGTATGTTCATTTAGTTCTTCTCAGAAATTGGTGTGCAGTCAAACTTCCGATGCTCTCATCGAATAATCATATAAGATCTAGCCGGCCATCATTGTTTAAAAGTTTCCGTCTAAGTTGTGAAACTTTATCACAACAGCGGTTGCAAGAGCAAAATAACTTTAATGACATTATCTGCTTTTGTATTGTACCCTGGGCTATCACAATTGCAAGCGGTATGCATACCCTTGTATATGAATGCTATCTGTTATCTGCGGATCCGAGTAGCGGTAGAAACATAGGATTAATTCGTTAAATGTGTCTCTGAGCCAGGGAAGCGTAATAACCTCAAAGCAATGCAATTCAGCATAAATTTTTCGCTGAGCCACGATGAGCTGAGGCAATAAGGCCATTTTCTCCAAAACATTTGGCAGAAAACCAGACGAAAGTGGACAACGGCAACGAAAATCAGACGCCACAAAATAACATTTCGTGACTAAAATTTCACTTGTTTTGAAAGCTGTACTTAACAATTTAAAACTGAACAATATCCCGCGTCATATTTAGCTTAAATATCTCTCGCTAAGGAAAGGTTTCCGGCGTAACAATTAAGTGTGCAGACTGTTACATAGGTCACTTGGGAGGCCATTCCTGTAGACTCTTCTTCTTTTAACGCCTCTAAAGTGTATAGAAAGCTCAACAGCAGATGGTCTTCAGTTAGCAAAAGGTCAGGACCCATGATTATCTAACATTGCAACTCAACATAAAAGGATCAAATAAAGGTGCTCTGAAATTTACGTACTTAATTATCCCAAAATCTGCAATTATCAAATTGCATGGTAGGTTGTCGGACGACCGAGACTAGTCGAACTCATTGTGTGCGTTGATGAGCGTGAAAGTCAAACCCATAAACTAAATACAGCTTACTAGTCACCGTAAATTAGCACATAACATGTAAAAACCAAGATTATAATTGTGAAGCTGGAATACCCCATTGACATAGAAACATGTTACTGTATGCTAGAACGCTGCAATATGGATCCAGCAAGAAAACCTTACTTCTGACCTTCCGTAAAGGAATGCAGAAGATTTGCATAGTCCATATATGAAACAATTTGAAACAGCAAAGGTAGTTGAAACAGCCAATTATTAGAAGGCACAGTGGTTGAATTGAGACGCGCCTTGTTCAATTCCACTAACAGTCGAGGTATAACTTTCAATTCAAAATAACTAGATACGGCCAAAATGACACCGATTGGCATGCTCCAAATCCTGACACCTTTAACCCTCGCTGGGCTACTATAAACCAAGTAAACAGCCTGTCTTTATAAAACGTTGTCCCTCCAAAATACCGGCCAGGCGGAAGATCGCCGATTTTTCAAACTACATGGCTTGCGGCATCGGGTTTCGGATTTGTCTGCCACTGTGGCCAGCCACAGGACGTCTGCGTCTAGGGAGGGACCATGGGTGGCTTGAGCTGCACCACCCAAGGCTCCATCCACACACCACATATACAGTGTAAACCCGAAGGAATAAGACAAGAAAGCATGTGGATGATAGCCAAGGTACTTCAACGGAACCGGCACAGACTCCTACACAATCAAACACAATCAAGCTGCATTTGGGGAATCAAGCGCACACAAAGCGGTGACTGGATCATATTCCGCTCCACACTAGATACATAGAACCACTCTTTGAGGCTAACGCGGCCACAAGGACAGTGCAACCCGTCCCCTCCAGCAACGAGCAACCGTCTCTTTGAGCCAGTATGGAATAGGTATTGCGTAAAAGAGAGGTTGGCACATTGTCAACATGCTATCAAGCGCAGCTACAACGAGGATATCAAAAAACAGCAAATCACTTGAGGGAAAGATAACCAAAAAAATAAATCGAGTAATCCATAAGGAAACGGTGACATAAATCTTAAATTAATGAGCATATGAAGTAAGTTGTCTACAAACGAATCCGAGATAAGTTCACGAGGCAGGAAAGTATATTTTACGGAAATACCACAAAAACGAAAATATTTTCAAATTAACTACATTTGGCTTATGCGAATTGCGCAATTTATAGAAGAGAGTATATGGAGGCATTTACATGAGAAAGAAAATCCTTAGGACAAAATTGGAAACCCACCATCTGAAATAAATAGACTTAGCATGTAAGCACGCGGTTAGTAAATCGAATGCAGCGTACCTACAAACGCTGCGCCGGTTCTGCCCACGTTCTCTGCAGGACCATGCGTCTCTTCGCTACTGGTCCCGAGTGGCCTCGCTCAATGATCACTGGGCCTGCCTGACTCAGGCACTCGCGACCGCATAGGCTACAGCACCATGCGCTCGATGTCCATGGAGTAAAACCCATCGGTGCTTGCCGCTTCTTCGCTGCATGTATGAGGTCTTTCTCCCGCCCTTCGGCAACTGTCTTCGTGATTAGATCGCATCAAGCACGCCAATCAATCGCCTTCGATTCCCATGACTAGCAATCAGGATGAAATGTGAGAGGCTCACTATGATCATGTCCAGGTAACGTGACTTTGGTTTCCCGCATGCTGCTTCCCAATACTTTGCTGACCATATGAGAGTTGTTTCGGTATCCGCGTTTAATCCATACGGCTCACCACAGGTGTCTCAGTAAAAGTATGCAGTTCACTGCATACATCCCACTTGATCGCAACACTTCCGTGTCAGCAAATCTGTCGCCCCAATTGATGCGCAAAATTCGTCCCAAACACTGCTGATGGTACCGCTTAAGATGGCACCCATTAAGCTGGTACATCGTCCACCTTTTACTGCCATATAGAAGAACGGACAACACCATGTATTTGTACACCATCAGCTTCATCCCAATGCTAAGCTGATGTTTGATCCCCACTCAATATTTAAGCTTTCCAAATGTTACCGCTGCCTTCGAGACTCAGGTAAGCAGCTCACTGTGTAGCTTCTGATCAGTATATAGCACAATCCCAAGGTAGAAGAAGCGGGAAATGGTTTCCAATACTTGAGCACCAATGCTGATACGCTGCAATATTAAAGATTGCACCTCCAGGAAACGCTGAAAGAGACAGAGTTTTGCTTGTGTTGATGGTGAGCCCAACTTTGGCCGCTGTCGAAGCCACGGCATGAGTCATGTGCTGCAACTCATCCGCGCTGCGTGTAAAAAACACAATTCGTCAGCAAACAGCAACATACTGATAGTTGTCCCACAGGCTAAAGTTTTCGCACCGAAACGACCGATGTTTAACAACCCACCAGCAATACAGTGCTCCACACGAACACCGTAAGCACAAGCCGATTCAAATGCACAGGACATCATGGCATGAAGATATATATATTAAACAGGGCAGGAGCTAAGACACAGCCTTACTTCACTAAACTCTAGGATACCATAGGTATAACTTGGACGTAGTTAGATATCAGAAAAACTGAAGTTGAAGCTACGATAACCGGCTTGTTTCTCATCCTGAAAGAATGGCTAACAAAATAATAGAATTGATGTGCCTCCTCCTAACTCTACATCAAATGTACTGCCACCTTGCGACGAAAGTACACGAGCCCAAAAGGAATTATACATAACCAGCCCTTGTATGTGTAATTTGAACAGAGGTTGGGTAGAAACCCCCTGCTACAGTCGGAAAACAATACCTAGTCGATCTGCATGAGCACGGTACCAGTAAACCGCGTTTACCTGCGCGGTTAAATGCATGTTACATAACAGCTGTGCTGGATTTTATGATTACCAACGAGGAGCACATGGTTGATGTGTTGGTTGTAAACTGCCAGTTTGGTCACGGCGATCATGCAGCCATTACTTTTAACTTCGTCTTTATACGAAATAGCGGGATGACTATATGGGCGGCACGAACTACCACACGATACGATCGATTAGCGCAGCTCGTCATCGTAACAACCCGGTCGTACTTTACGGAAGATAACCCGCACGTCGCCTGGATCTATGTGATCGTAAAATGTAGTCCGTTGGTTGCAGCTGATTTAGACATAATAGCATTCAATGGGTATGCTACAATTTCTTTCGTTAGAAAAGATACTTTTGAATATATATTAACAACCAAAGAAGCATGTCAAAGGTATGGAGTAGCTCCAACAAATACATTTGCAAAAACATTACAATCAACTGCGCAAAATGGAAAATGCCTCATAAAATCTAGCATTTGCACAAACTCATAGCAATAACCACGGACAAAGATGCAAGCATGTAAATGGTCTATGAAATACGAGTCGTGAATACACTTCACTCAGGAAGGTTGACGTTATAACAAAAAGAAATACGGAAGCATTAAATGTGCAGCTAATCAAACGTGTCCCAACATTTTCGTGGGACTAGACATCAATGTAGCCCAAGCTTTTATCGCTAAGCCACAAGACCTCATCTACATTCTTCTTAACGCTGAAGCTCGGCGCATGCACAGCTGCACCAGCGTCTATATCATTTATCTATACACGCTAGGAACACCAATAAGAAAAATGGCAGATCCTACAGCTTAGTACTTCCAGCCTTGCTTAGACCGGAAACGAATTCTTGCAATGTATTCGCTTGGATATATAAAGTTGATTTATATGGACGCAAGAATAAACGAGCGTTAACATTACCGCATATTATCCCTTTTCTCTATACCGTTGCGGAAATTCACTAGCAGTTAGACCTTGCTTTAGCTATGGGCGCAATGTTTGTATTGACTATTCTCTATGAGGACGCATGTAATCTGAAAGTATCTGGTGGAAAATAGACGGTTATATGTGTCCATACCTCGCCGTAGATGCCTAACTATTTTGATTTTCGTCTTTGATGGGTATTCGTACGGTTCCTTGCTGCTGAAATCTTACTGGTCTATCATACCGAGATGCTTGTTATGAGCACATTCTTATACATATTGTCTCCCAGCTTGTAAGCGCGAACCAGCTTTTTGCGTAGATGTACCACCAGACATATAGCTACATTGAACAGCAGGCGAATTGGGACGGATCAACCATGGTGCCTCTCAGGTTCAATTTGAGTTTAGACACCATAATCAGATGCTTTGGCCTCTTGTCAAACTTGATCTTATTGATTCGATTGCTATATAGTTCGTTAATTAAGACCAAGAAAACACTGGGTATATAACTGCTATCGGTGGCACACCGCATTTAACTTGCAAATGGTCTAACATTTATTCGCATATTATCATCCATAGACGCCTGTGGAAGAGAAAACTGTAGCTCCACTGGATGAGAGGTTCTCCAGTGCCACATTTTTGTAGTTCGAAGGAAAGGAGGCATGGTCTATCCGGTCGAATGCCTTAGAGAATTTAAGGTAAGCCACATCAACTCTCGCGCCAAAATCCACCGCTTCGGTCTAGCGGTCATCTGTTAACAATGGATTCCCCCGCACGACGGGTTCCTGCGAAAGCCACGTTGCTGCTGAGCATAGTGACCAGAACCGTCGAGAAAAAACACGAATTTCTCCTCAATAATATCCACTTCAACTTTCAGCATGGTCATTACTCGCTAATAAACTGAATCGGAAGGAATACCTCCATTGTAAATGAAAGTCTTTTCTCCGAGGTTTCCATTGGGCAAAAGACGTGCCTTTCCCCAATATACTGCTGGAACATCCTCGTTAATGACCAGCCAAAAAATTAACTACCAAAACAAGCGTACATAAGAGATGTCGTCTATTCCTGACAGTCATGCGAGCGCATGGATAACAACTACTTTATCACGGATTCTGTCGTAAAACTAATGTGAGTGAGACATTACCAAAATTGGTTGGAATATTTATATCTCGCATTGGCGATGCAGTTACTCAATTGTTGCCTAAGTTGGCATTTTCGATGGAAACGTTCCGTCACCAATCGAGGTGACATTATCAGTGCAGTGTTGTAAATAGCTTGGTGACGAAAGCTCGTGTCGATAAAATCCAGGAATTTATGTCGCCGGTTATTGCATTGGTTCTCATATATTCCGGTGAAGACATCAGAAGCACTTCATTCTGATTGGCAGATCATGAAGATTAATGAATGGAGTGGATTGCTTTTATTTAACTGCAAGTAGTATGCTTCGATATGTTGGGATATTTGCAGTTCAGTAGTCGTCTTCAAGTTTGTGTTTCCTCAACTTGCAAAATTGATAGTTTAATGTATGGTTAGCTACAGGAATAATGCATTGAAGTGCAAAATATCCTTGCAGTTTCATTAATTTGTGAGTAGCATATATTAGGTGTGAGATTGGAGGCGGTGAGCTGGCCGTTATCCGGGCACATTGCTATACTTCTTTATCGCAGCACTTAATATATAGTGTCGATGTCTATGTGCATGTTAGTTAAGTGTTTCGTGTAACACTAAGCTGAAAAGACGGATTTTCTCTCATTGGCTTGCTACTTGTTTCTACTTCACTTTTGGCACATTCGAAGCTTTGTCTTACCATGTCCAAATGTACTGAGACAAGGGATGATGCATAATGTTCACCCAAAGCATTTGGTTTCTTGTATTCGTTGCTAGTTGTCATGCAGTTTGGCCACGGTAAAGCTTTTCGCAGTTTCCGCAATTCAGTAGGTATCCCACATTCCTTTTTCCATGCAATTCCGATTTTTTGTATTTGACTACGTTTTTCTTAAATGCCAAATTGGTTTATGCGCCACGCAAAGATAGTATACTTTTTATTTCAAGTTCGCCGTTTTTGCCGTCTTTATGTTTGCGTTCCTTTGGATCAGGCATCTCCGTTAAAAAGCTCTGAGGGCGTACGTTGTTGGTAAGTTGCCCACATATTTGTGGCTTTTGCTAACTTTTCTTCTGCGGTAATGCGATGTTTGCGCTGGGCGGAATACTGTCCTGCCACAGCGCACTTGGCGGCATTTCGGGTGGTTGGTATTGCCGTTCAGAATTTGGCCCGCGTGCGTGTCTTTCCTATAAACTTAACTTTGAAGTTGTTTCCAAAGTTGCAACTTCACGCATAGTTCTAATAATTTAGCTTGTTAAAATATCAAGATGACGTGTTTTTCAATCAAATTCACATGTGCCTCAATTTATTCTCTCTCTGAGAGTTTACACGCACGTACTGTCAATGTCATTCTCATTACTAATGGGACTTTAGCTAATGGGATTACCTACATGTAAGAACAGGGCTAGATGTATGCGTCTATGGGGAAAAATACGCTCCCTAGCAGATTGATACATTGGTGTTAACAGAAGTTAGACAGGGACGAGAGTGTCAGTGCTAGAGATCAACAATGGTACGCCTGATCCTAGCCTTACAGTCTAGGATGAGGTATTTAAACGTTCTCCCTCAGCATTCTTTCAACAGATATCTTATCGGAAAGATTTACCATTGGTTCGCATTCGGACCAGTGCCAAACATGTAGAGCTTGTAAAAACAGCCCGTAAGGATTTCAGCGCACAATATGTGATCGGTACATTGCGCAAAGTACCGATTGGACTTTCATGCTCCAGGTTAGTGCTGCCCACATTTGTAACAACCTACCACAAGAAGATGAATTTAAAAAGATAAATAATAATAATACAATAAACAGTAATACTAATACTAATAATAAGCATAATCTCCTTCTCAGCTAGTAAAATCGGTGGCGATATTTGACACATATCGTACACACATGTGGTATGACGTTCTTGCGAGAGCAATAGCAATTTCTCTTATTAGTACATTTGTCTGCGTTCATATCAAGGTATTTGCCCTTATGTATGTTTTATGCAATGTTGGGAGGCAATTATGCAGTTTCCGTATGTTGTGTACAATAAGAACTAATTACCTTTGGTGCAGTGGTAACAGTACACCTATTAAATGTTATCTAGCCTTTCAGTGAATGGGTGCTCAAATGATCTACCCAAGAAAAATAGACTTAATGGTGTCCGCGTATAGGTAGCTTAGCAACACACTGGCAATTGATTACACAGTCTCACCATTTGACTGTGATGGTCAGCGAACTCAAAAGAGAAAGGTACATGGTGGAAAGAAAAGTAAACGGCAGTTCTTGCCTGCATCGTGGTATACTCAGGATAGGATCTCTTTTACCTAGGTCTCGCGTGTAATTTTGCTTCAATACTATAGTGAATCGGTTGACACTGATATTTCCATGAATCAGATTGTGAAGTAGTCTCAAGTTATCTTTCAGTTGAAGCCGACGCGTATCAAAAGGAAGTCTTCAAATCCGCTCCTGAGAGTTTGGGATAGAACAAATTCCAAATACACGCATAGTTATTGCCTGTTGAAAGCTTTCTATCGAGGTATTTTGATTACTTCATTTTACCACAGGTTATGCTGCAACATTCCAAGATAGGAGGATTACGGATTTTAAATAGTTTAAATGTAGCTGCAATTGTATGCATGTTATGCGAGACGTTCTCAATGGATTGTCCGGCTCATGCAATCTGGTACTCAATCTGTTCCAAGTAAATGAAAGTAAAAGAATACTTATTTCTTAGGCCACTGTTAGACCGTTGTACACTAAGGTGTTTGCTGTTAAATGTGGGAAATACTTTGGGTGAAAAGGAACCGTGATGTACGATACTTGTAGCGATGGTAAATAATTTGCTTATTTTTTTCATTTTCACACTTACCTGTTTCGCTCTATTTGTTGTACAGCTTTGTTTTAATTAAGCATATATTTACATACGCTTGGTTTTGAGCGCGTCTTCTTTGTTTCTCACTTGGTTGTCCCTAGAATGTTGGAAAGTGTGAGCATCGCTGCCGGCTCTATTCACGATCGAACTCTTAATACAAGTAGTCTTCGGCATACCTCGCGATTTACGGTCGTCCTACGCTAAGGCACTTCAGAATATATTATATGTGAGGTAAACCTAATTGACTGGGTATTCTCCTTTACCGATTTCTGCATATACTTGATGGTTGTTTTTAAAACGTCAACAAGCACATTTTACTCCAACTCTCAAGTAAATGGATGCATTTTTGAGGGTAGTAGTACACTCGGACGCCAAACACTTCAGTACTTTTTGACATAAGTTAAACGATCGACAGATAAAAACGGCACTTCATGTTTGTTTACCAAACTCGTATCATTAAAACAAAGAAGAGCAATCAATGCATCGTGAGCAAATCCTTGCTTAACGTTGCGAGTAATTGAAAGTGGGTAATAGCAATAGTCACCTAAACGGACTATTTTAGCGACACCACTAAAGTATGATGATAGCCAACTCATTAATTTTTTCCGTAATTCAAACGGTAACCGTTTATGAGATAGTCAGTCAAATGTGATTTCATGTTCAACCAAGAAATATATTATGAAACTTTTGTGAAAATTTATTCTTGTATGTAGTTCAACTAATGCACCTACATGATCATCAGTCCAAAAATGAATTCAGTACCTGTCTATAAGCTCCACTGAGTTGATGAACTTCCCTAATCAAAATTGGAAATTTTACAAATAATGCGGCTATAATAAAAACCTCATTATTCAACCTGTAAATATCACTCTCCGGTTTCGCATAGCCCATGTACCGAGAGCTGATGAATGAAGTTTTCCATAGATCTGCAAAGTACTTGGATCTTGAGTAGACAGAAAACATATACAAAAGGAGCTATAGCAAATCAGCTACTTCCAGTTTCGTAGAGAATGGGGGATGTCATCAGCTTTCGCAATTGAGCCCCGTTAAATATGCGATGTTGCTTGTTGCATATTGCGGATAGCAAGAGCACTTTAATTGGAGCCTTATTGCAACTATAGCGTTAGTGTCAATGTACAAATATACGAAAAAGAAGGACGAGCTAAATGCTTTCCAAATAGAGCCTGGATGTCGTCGACCATTTCAATGATAAATGAAAAGCGTTTGTTGATAACTCAGCGGGTAAATTGGATCAGTGCTTTCGCTTTATATGTCATTCGTTTGATCACTTGATCTACATGCGTTTTCCCATTAATCGTAAACGCTTGATTACAGAGCTGACTCAAGCTAAACTATACTAATTTAGTGCGTAACCTATCTGCTGTTTTGACTTATCCCAAGTTCGGCTGCAATTTTCTAAACAACACCGATTCCTCTTGCTTTAGTAGCAACGAGGGTTACGGCCTGCTCAAACTACTGATAGAAGTGCTTCATCGCTGTGCATGCATTGTTAGGGGGGGGGGGGAGTGCATTCCAATCGCAGGACCGGATTACGTTACCTAAGCGTTTCCAGATAGCACTGCGACAGGTTTAGTAAGAAGTGGGTTCTTTTACGATTGCCATATTCATGACGAATGATGTTAGCTGAAACGACTCTCTGAACGTTGGCCATATAAAATAATGAACCTAGTATAAGGTTTTCTTCAACCTTTTTGTTATGATTACCAAATTTGTCTATCTAACTCTGATTAAAAGAAAGAAGACACTGCGCATAAACAAGATTTTCTGGTAAGGCATGTGTATCATCGGTATTTTGAAAGATCCTGCATTCCTCCTATGTTTGTGTGTCAAAGCAGATACAATATTGAATTCTGAGTTTATGCGGACAACATTCGGATTTGATGGATTTGGCAGGTTTCGAATAAAAGCGAGCTCATTTTACGGAACACCAGAGAGAACTAGGGGAATTGGCCAGTGGTAGATGTTCAAAACGTTTAGCTCTACAGTTTTAGTTTGGTATTAGTTGGTATGCACCAACTTTACTTGAAGAGCGATTGTTAGTTAAATGGTCTAATTGTGGTGGTTATATTACAAAACAGTCTAAGAAATCAGTGGGGTACCACGATTCGATAACGCGGATTGTTTATTGCTCGGTAAATGTGCAAGCATACTTAGGAAATACCGTTTGCTGCTAATCTAACTGGCATTAATAAAACTAGTGAAAGCGTATCAATATGGTAGAATGAGTGTTCGCGTCGCTGCTGTGTGATTTATTGAAATCGCAGTTGATTTGGACGGTAAATATTTTTAGGGAGCATCGAAAGTGATTCCATTAGATTAACTTTGCGATTAAGGATAGTGTGCCTTCAGCGATTGCCATGTAACTTGTAAAATGTGGGAATTGATGTATCAAGGATAAACGTCGGATGAATTGTTGCTGAGTTGTTCTCGTCATGTGAAGCAATTGTAAAAAGATGAGCTATATGTACCTGGCATCAGCCGCGTATGCACTGAGTTTAAATGGCCGCGGTTCCATTCATATAAATATATATGCGTATATTTACAATATAAACATTTAGAGTACTATCTTATGGCAAAATTTCATGATATCCACCACACGAGTGCGTTCCAGCATACGGTCTAGTAATGTAACTCTATTACTTTACATCAAGTGGGCCTCCGACGAAATGGTCAATGTTCTCCGACAATCCTGTTTGTCAGAAAAATGTTAGCGAACAAGCTCGTTTTCAGTGGTTCCTCATCAGGCTAATACACCACAAATGAATGACATGAAGCGTAAACATCAATTAAGAGTACAGGTTCAACACCTAGATGGTCTGAGTGACCAAGCTAGGCGATTGGCCACACGGCGATCAACAGTTTGTTTGTGTGTGTGTGGCGTTGTCCACACTGTGTGTCCGTGTTACAGGGGACCAGGGTAGAGTTAGTGCCTGGACAAATTTCTTGTACGCACATAGGTCAGGGTCATGAAGTCTGATGGCTATCGCCTCGGCCGCTGCCAGTATACGACATCTAACCGCTCTTGTGTGACATCTGGGTACGCGATAGATGGGCTGGAACGCCTCATGCGCTCTGACTTGATGGCTCGAGTCGATCAAGTGTGTAGACACTGCGCTAGCCACTGGTCTAGACACGCCGCTATACAGCCAAGCTGGACAGTGTTCCCTGGCTCTCTCGCACAGTCTCCTGGTAGTTCTTCCGATATATCTTGCTCGACACGAGCAAGAGAAAGAGTATACACAGAATGAAGTACTAGACCTTGGAATTCTGTCCTTAAGTTGTTGATTCAGGGTCGGCACTGAGTAGAAGCTCAGCCGTAGGCTTGCTGAATAGTACGTTTGGGCGACTGCGGCAGAAAGCTTTCTAGACGTTGATTCAGCTATTCCGTCCCCCTTGAACGGTAACGATAAGTAGATCGGTTTCTTTCCTACTGAATCCACTTTCACCTTCGCTTCTCGTACCTCCATGTTTCGCCGAACGAACCTCTCAGGATAGCCATTTCTATCGAATATGCTTCGTAGAAAGTTTAGCTCGTCCGCAAGCATATCTTCGCTACATATCCTTCTTGCTCGCTCGGTTAGGCACCGAACAAGTTTCCGTTTCTGGCTGAGCGGGACGAAGCTGGCAAAGTGAGTGTATTGCCCATTCCACGTTGTCTTTCTATGGACACTGCGCTGGACCGACCCGTCAGATTTTCGGCTAAGCTGAACATCTAAGTACGACATTGAGTTGTTGCACTCAGATTCAAGGGTGAATTTTATGTTTGCGTGGGCTGAGTTAAATTGCCTCACTAAATCATCCGTGCATAAATGACTATCTGAGATGCAGAATATATCGTCCACATACCGTCCGTAGTAGACTAATTTGTCCATAACTCCGTTTAGATAGTTGTTCTCTAATTTACTCATAAATACGTCTGCTAGCAATGGACCTAACGGAGAGCCCATTGCGACTCCGTCCTTCTGTCTGTAGATCTTGCCGTCGAACAGAAATTGTACGTTTCTGGTACACATCAGAAGCAACTGTTTAAGTCGCGCGTTCGAGAGGCCGACATCCACATGGTGTAATCGAACCGCGTCGCAAAGGTAGTCTATCGTCTCCTCCAAGGGAACATTAGTGAAAAGCGACACTACGTCTAGAGAAAACATTTTCCTTCCGATTAACTGCATATGGCTTATGGAGTCTACGAAGCTGAATGTATCTCTGAGGCTGTGTTTGGCTAGGACTTTTCTGATAGGTTCTAGAAGCTTAGCGAGCCATTTTGCTGTTGAGTGATATGGAGAATCACACATGTCTAATATTGGCCTCAATGGAAGTCCTTCTTTATGCACTTTAGGTAAGCCATAAAGACGTGGAATCACTGTCCCGGAGGGACGCGTGTACTCGAAAACCACTGAGTCAATCGCATTCTCTTGCTTCAGGCAGCGTAGTAGCTTTGTGACTGTCTTTTCTATCGATGCCGTTTTGTCTTTCTCTGTCTCCATCATCCGGAATTTTGAATGATCGTTGAGGATGGCATTCATCTTAGTGATATAGTCAGATTTATCCATAAGGACAATCCCTGCTCCTTTATCCGGCCTAGAGAGCAGCACCCTGTTCGTTCCGTTTAAGCGTTTTGAGGGCATCTAAATGCGCGTTCGTCAGTAAATACCTGACCTTAGGTTTGTGCTTCAGGTACTGGTAGCATGTATTGACCATGGTGGATTTAAAATGCTCAGCAGCTAATGCTGATGAGGGTGTAAGCATAGCTACTTGGGAATGTGCATTTTCAAACTGGACTTCTAGTTCTAGCTGACTGGTATTATTACGAGGACAACAAAATTTCGGACCGAGTGAAAGTGCCTCAAGTAGTGTCTTATCCAGATGTAAAGAGGAAAAATTGTGGACATACCTTTCCGGGTCGGATGGGAAGGGCGTGTTAGCCTTAGTTGTGCCAATCTGCTGACGCATTGAGATTACTCGCCCGTCAACTTGCTTTGTGACTACACGTTGAACAAATGCTTCGAATCGCGTGAGTTCCTCCCCATTCAGATGGTCCAGCATGAGAGAGTAAACGCATTGATTACGCTCCAAATCATCAAGTCTAGAGGCAATCGTGTCACGTTCGTTTAATGCATGACGCTTCAGTGCAGTATTAGTAGGATTAATCCTATTCCGTCTCAGTATTTTCCAAAAATGTTTCGGATATTCACAACACAAAATACACTCATTCAAGAACTGCATACTCGCCTTCGCTACCGCACGTTTTGTACGGAACTTAACGTACTGGTTAAGCCCTTTAAGCACAGTGGGATCCTTGGTCTGTTTTAACTGATAAAATATCCCGGGAGTAGACATCAGAACAAATGTTAGCGAACAAGCTCGTTTTCAGTGGTTCCTCATCAGGCTAATACACCACAAATGAATGACATGAAGCGTAAACATCAATTAAGAGTACAGGTTCAACACCCAGATGGTCTGAGTGACCAAGCTAGGCGATTGGCCACACGGCGATCAACAGTTTGTTTGTGTGTGTGTGGCGTTGTCCACACACTGTCCGTGTTACAGGGGACCAGGGTAGAGTTAGTGCCTGGACAAATTTCTTGTGCGCACATAGGTCAGGGTCATGAAGTCTGATGGCTATCGCCTCGGCCGCTGCCAGTATACGACATCTAACCGCTCTTGTGTGACATCTGGGTAAGCGATAGATGGGCTGCAACGCCTCATGCGCTCTGACTTGATGGCTCGAGTCGATCAAGTGTGTAGACACTGCGCTAGCCACTGGTCTAGACACGCCGCTATACAGCCAAGCTGGAAGGTGTTGCCTACCTCTCTCGGACAGTCTCATGGTAGTTCTCCCGAAATACCTTGTTCGACACGAGTAAGAGAAAGAGTATACACAGAATGAAGTACTAGACCTTGGAATTCTGTCACTTAAGTTGTTGATTCAGGGTCGGCACTGAGTAGAAGCTCAGCCGTAGGCTTGCTGAATAGTACGTTTGGGCGACTGCGGCAGAAAGCTTTCTAGACGTTGATTCAGTTATTCCGTCCCCCTTGAACGGTAACGATAAGTAGATCGGTTTCTTTCCTACTGAATCCACTTTCACCTTCGCTTCTCTTACCTCCATGTTTCGCCGAACGAACCTCTCAGGATAGCCATTTCTATCGAATATGCTTCGTAGAAAGTTTAGCTCGTCCGCAAGCATATCTTCGCTACATATCCTTCTTGCTCGCTCGGTTAGGCACCGAACAAGTTTCCGTTTCTGGCTGAGCGGGACGAAGCTGGCAAAGTGAGTGTATTGCCCATTCCACGTTGTCTTTCTATGGACACTGCGCTGGACCGACCCGTCAGATCTTCGGCTAAGCTGAACATCTAAGTACGACATTGAGTTGTTGCACTCAGATTCAAGGGTGAATTTTATGTTTGCGTGGGCTGAGTTAAATTGCCTCACTAATTCATCCGTGCATAAATGACCATCTGAGATGCAGAATATATCGTCCACATACCGTCCGTAGTAGACTAATTTGTCGATTACTCCGTTTAGATAGTTGTTCTCTAATTTACTCATAAATACGTCTGCTAGCAATGGACCTAACGGAGAGCCCATTGCGACTCCGTCCTTCTGTCTGTAGATCTTGCCGTCGAACAGAAATTGTACGTTTCTGGTACACATCAGAAGCAACTGTTTAAGTCGCTCGTTCGAGAGGCCGACATCCACATGGTGTAATCGAACCGCGTCGCAAAGGTAGTCTATCGTCTCCTCCAACGGAACATTAGTGAAAAGCGACACTACGTCTAGAGAAAACATTTTCCTTCCGATTAACTGCATATGGCTTATGGAGTCTACGAAGCTGAATGTATCTCTGAGGCTGTGTTTGGCTAGGACTTTTCTGATAGGTTCTAGAAGCTTAGCGAGCCATTTTGCTGTTGAGTGATATGGAGAATCACACATGTCTAATATTGGCCTCAATGGAAGTCCTTCTTTATGCACTTTAGGTAAGCCATAAAGACGTGGAATCACTGTCCCGGAGGGACGCGTGTACTCGAAAACCACTGAGTCAATCGCATTCTCTTGCTTCAGGCAGCGTAGTAGCTTTGTGACTGTCTTTTCTATCGATGCCGTTTTGTCTTTCTCTGTCTCCATCATCCGGAATTTTGAATGATCGTTGAGGATGGCATTCATCTTAGTGATATAGTCAGATTTATCCATAAGGACAATCCCTGCTCCTTTATCCGGCCTAGAGAGCAGCACCTGTTCGTTCCGTTTAAGCGTTTTGAGGGCATCTAAATGCGCGTTCGTCAGTAAATACCTGACCTTAGGTTTGTGCTTCAGGTACTGGTAGCATGTATTGACCATGGTGGATTTAAAATGCTCAGCAGCTAATGCTGATGAGGGTGTAAGCATAGCTACTTGGGAATGTGCATTTTCAAACTGGACTTCTAGTTCTAGCTGACTGGTATTATTACGAGGACAACAAAATTTCGGACCGAGTGAAAGTGCCTCAAGTAGTGTCTTATCCAGATGTAAAGAGGAAAAATTGTGGACATACCTTTCCGGGTCAGATGGGAACAGGGTGTTTGCCTTAGTCGTGCCAATCTGCTGACGCATTGAGAGTAGTCGTCCGTCAACTTGCTTTGTGACTACACGTTGAACAAATGCTTCGAATCGCGTGAGTTCCTCCGCATTCAGATGGCCCAGCATGAGAGAATAAACGCACTGATTACGCTCCAAATCATCAAGTCTACAGGCAATCGTGTCACGTTCGTTTAATGCATGACGCTTCAGTGCAGTATTAGTAGGATTAATCCTATTCCGTCTGAGTATTTTCCAAAAATGTTTCGGATATTCACAACACAAAATACACTCATTCAAGAACTGCATACTCGCCTTCGCTACCGCACGTTTTGTACGGAACTTAACGTACTGGTTAAGCCCTTTAAGCACAGTGGGATCCTTGGTCTGTTTTAACTGATAAAA
>OX104067.1:106977385-106996030 GCA_944474145.2 Dicrocoelium dendriticum
CGCTCAGCAATGTTTTTACAGATCCTTAATCTGAAAGAGTTGCGTTGGTTTGGATTCTGACACGGCCATTAGTAGTGACTTGTGCGAAAACTTCAGCCCTAGTCAGAGCGGTCCGTAAAGATTTCATCGTAAAATATGCGATCGGTACATTGTGCGATGTAACGGTTTCTCATTCAGGTTCCAATTTAATTATGCATCCAGTGGAAACATTACACTGCGCGAAGATAAACCTAATAACCAAAAACATTTTATTAAAAATAATAATCTAAATCATAATAAGATTCGGTTGTTTCCCATCAAGTAAATTTTTGTAGCAATACCTGGCACTTGTCATAAAACAGTGTTGATATCATGTCCTTGCAAGTGCAATAGCAAATTCACTTGTTTTTACTGTCTTCGTTACTGTCAAGGGATTTGCGCCGTAGGTATGTCTTATGCGATGTAAGGCGGCAATTTTACATATCAATATGCTGTATACACAGAGAACTAATTACAATAAGTGCAGTGGTGGCATTACACCCATTAGATCTTATCTGGACTTTCAATGCATGAATGCCAAATGATCGGCTCAAGAAAAAAGACATAATGTTGTCCCTGTAGCTTAGCTACATAATGCAAAAGGCTTGCAGTCTCACTCAAATTGATAGAGAATGACAGCTGAGTACATAGAATAACATACATGATGATACAAAATTTAAAAGTCAAATTTCTCATGCATCGTGTTATAATCAGGATAAGGTTTTGTTACCGAGTTCTCCGGTGAAATTTTGCTTCAATCAAATGGTGAATCGATTGCAATGGGTATTGCTAGGTATCGGATTGTGCAGCAGTCTCAAGATATTTTTTAGTCTTTGCAGCCAAAGCTTATCAAAAAGGAGTTGTTGTTCACTACCCTCCAGAGCTTTTAGGATAGAATATATTCCAGATACATGCTTAGTGAATGACCGTTGAACGCTTTCTATCGAGGTTCTGTGAGATTGTAGCATATTGCCTCATACTATGCTGCAATAATCCATTCATTCATTCATTATACACGCTGGCTGGAGATGGAGAACACCTCAACAATTGCGCCGCAATAAAAAATACAAGAAAAGTTAAACAAACAGAGGCACACCCGCTGAGTCTCCATTAACAGATGGACATTGTTCCGGAGAGCTAACAGCTGGCTGCCATAAAAGAGAGTCTTATTACGCCTAATAAGTGAGAGCTTGTGTTGATGGGGATGCTTAGCAGGAGACGGATGGACAAATGAACTCACAACAAATCGCCACTGGGGCAGGCTCCCAGCCTTCTCAGCAAGTTGTCTAACAAACCTGTTCACCGTCGAGGATAGTTGGATTACAGATTTTAATTAGTTCCACCCTAGCTGTGATGGTAGGCACGTTATGAGAGATGATAACTAAGAATTGTCCATTTCATGCTATCTGCTACTCAATCTGTTCTAATTACATGGGGGCAAAAGAATATTTGTTCATATTTCAAGGGTAAATCGCTGTACAAATTGTGTTTGTTGTTACGTGTGATAGTTAAATATGATTCAAAGGACCGCGACTTTAGATTCTTGAGTGTTACTCATAAAATATCTGTATAAATTTGTTGCTCCAATTCTAAAGCGAATGAATGTATTATTGATTGTGGTAGTACAGGCAGAAGCTCAATTCGGCGGTACATTTAAACACAGGTTGCTTCCTAACAGATAAAACAACGCTTCATGTTTGTTAACCAAAGTGCTATCATTAACACAAATAAGAGATATCAACACATCTAGCACACATGCTTCTTTAACCTCGTTGATAATTTGAAGCGGAAGAGAGCAACAGTCATCTAAGTTGACTATTTTAGCAAACTCATTAGTTTGTTTCGTACTTCAAACAAATTTATCTGAATCGGTGACCGTTTGTGTGGCACTCGATCAAATATTACTGCATGTCCAACTAGAGGATACATATTGCAAATGCAGCGTCAATGGAGTTTGATATGTAGTTTAGTCAATGCACCTTCCAGAAGGTTTACGATATTTAGTCTAGAATTAATTGTAATTCTTGTATATCAGCTGCAGCTATTTGATGAACTTCCCCACGCTTTGTTGCCGTTTGCACGAATAATCCTGCTTATATCAACATGTTATGACTCGGCCTGTAAATGCCAATCTGCTGTATTGTGCAGCCAGTTTGGCAAGGGCTAATAATTCAAGCTTTTCTTTGACCTGCAAAGTACTTGAATGCCCGTAAAACGGAAAACGTAGACAATAGGAGCTGTGGCATACTAGGCGCATTCAGGTCCATAGCAAATGTGGGGGATGCCATCAGCTTCCAGAATTGAGCACGGTTAAATAGATTGTGTTACTTGTGCGGATAGCAATAGCAATTTAGTTGCAGCGTTATTGCAGCTATAGCAGTAGTGTTACGATATTATAGGTGAAGAAGAACGAGCTAAATTCTGCCCAGATGAAGCCTGCATGTCGTCCACCAGTTCAGTGATAATTGAAAAGCGTTTGTTGTTAGATCAACGGGTAAATCAGACCAATGCCTTTGATTTACATGTAATTTATAGGGGAAGTTGATTTCTAAATTTATTCCAATATTTTGCAAGTGCAAGATTTCATAGCTGTAGAATCATTGCAAACTCCTTTCAATTTTTTACGTTCGTCACAGTTAGACACAGGCAGACAGACTCCACACATCCAGGAATGCGCTAGATCACCGCTTCTTCCTATTGGAAATCGTCAGTAGTGCGCATCCGCTAAATCCTGCTAGGTTTGAACCAATGACCTTAACCTTGCAGGTCAGCGACTTAAGTCACTAAACCATGGGCGAAAATTATTAAATTTCCGGTTGTGCGGTATAATGTTTCCAATGGAGGCTGCACTAACCAGGAGCCTGAAAGTGACACCGCTACTGTGCACAATCTACCGATCGCATCATTTGCTCTGAACTCGTTACGGACTGCTCCGACAAGGGCTGTAGATTTAGCAAATAAACACTAGCTATTGGCCGGGTCAGAACACGAACCAATGGTAACTCTTTCTGATAAAGGATATGTTAAAAGTGTGCCTAGCAAAAACGTGTCAACACCTAATTCTAGATTATCCAGTTATGATCAGGCGTGTTTTGGTTACCTCTAGAACTGAACATCTCGTTCATGTATCCCTTCTGTTAAGTCCAATGTAACCATCTGCTGGGGAGCATACCTGTCCCCATGGATGCATACATATTGTTTTGTGCCTCCATCCAGGGAATTCCATTGGCTAATGTCCCATGACCAATGCGAGTGTCACTGATAGTGCCTGCATGCAATTTCTCATGCAGAGTTTGAATTGAGCCACGCGTGAAATTAAATGCTCTTTTTATTTTTGTACAAGCTAAATTATTGGATCTACATGTGAGGTTCCACCGTGAAAGCAGAGATGCAAAATTCAATGTATAGGAAAGACACGCACACGGACAAAATACTGAAAGGCAATAGCCACGACCCGAAATGCCGCAAAGTGAACTGTGACAGGACAATATTCCACCAGGTGCAAACACCACATTATCACGGAAGCAAAGATAGGAGAAGCCACATATGTGTATGAAACTTACCAATTCATCAAATACTCGCGGATCTTTCACCAGGGTTACCTGATCTGAAGAACTCAAACATATGGACAAAAAACATGAGGGAGTGACTGTCGGTTTTAGGTTACAATATGGACATATCCGAAATAAAAGCCAGACTATTCGAACTGCAATTCCTTGTCATGGCACAAGAGCCCAAATTCGAACTTGCGGAACACGTAGCCAAATATAAAAAGTTGGAATTGCTTGGACAACGTAAAGTGGGATACACACTGCATTGCAGATACTGCGAAAAGCTTTACCTTGGCTAAACTGCATGACAACTGGCAACGAGAACACCAGAACCAAAGTGCCTTCATTAAATATGATGCATCATCCCTGGTCTCGGTGAATTTGGACATGGTAGGACACAGCTTTGATTTAGTCAAAATAGATTTATTAGCAGAAAGAAAGACAATGGTAGAAAATTAGTTATTGAAACGGTGTTGTATGAAGAATTCGACTAACTTGAAGACAGACATTGATATTCTATGTTAACTGCCCCGGTGATGATGGATGACAGGCTGCTCGAGGGAAAATAATTAGATAACCGGGTAATGGCCAGTTAATCACCTAAATCACATGCCTAATCTATATTACTCGCAAGCTAAGGAAACTGAAAGTATAGGTTGCAATTCCAAGCATTATTCTTGCAGCTAACCATAAATCAGTATATTAAGTGAGAAAGTTAATGAATGAAAAATTAGAAGACGACTGATGAACTGCAAATATCCCAACATATCCCAACATATTACATGTAGCTCACCAAAACCAATCCACCCCGGTCAATACCTAGATGATATTAAGTTAGGCTAAACCGCATCTAATATCAGCACAGTAGCTGAGGGTTTTTATAATCTAGCTAACATGTATCGTTTTTGTGTGCGTGAGTATCGCCAAAAAACCGTATAAGTACCAGCGCAATCACCGGCGGCATATATTCCTGGATTTCCTCGGTACGACCTATCGCTACAAAGCCACGTAAAACACCGCACTGATTATTTCAACTCTATCGATGACGAAACGTTTGCAGCCAACTTGCCAAACTCAGGCAACAGTTGTGTAACTGCTTCGTCCAACCGAAATACAAGTATTGAAAACATTATTGAGGAAACTCATTCCATTAATTTTACGGCGGACTAATTGAGAAAATATATGTAATGCACTCGTCCGCATGCTTGGAATGGAATTGACGACACTGCTCACGGATGCATGTTTCGGCAGCAACCATTTTTGCTGGACTCACACTACGTTAAAGAGATGCACGTTTCTGCCATATAGAAACCTTTTATAGCAACTTTCATTTACAACGGACATATTCATTTCGATTCAGTTATTTACTGACCAATGGCTATGAAGGAAGTAGTGGAGAATATCACTGAGGACGTCTTCATGTTTTTGTGGACGGTCCTAGTGACAATGCTCAGCATCAACGCGGCTTTCGCAGGAACCTGTCATGCACGATAATCCATTGTTAGCAAATGACCGCTAGACCGATGCGGTGGATTCTTGTGCGAGAGTTGTTGCGGCCTACCATTTATTCTCTAAGGCATTCGACGGATTAAACCATTGCATCCTTTCCTTCGAAATATAATAATGTGGCACTCAGGGACCTTTAATCCATTAGGGCGTCAGTTTTATACCCCAAATGCGTCTGATTTGGGATTATCCGAATCCATATTCAGCTATCTGTACGCCGAATGCTGTGTGCCACATATAGAAGTTGTATGCCGCGTGCTTTCTTCATATTCCTTAAAGAACTGGAGAGCAAATTATATCAAAAATCGACTTTGACAAGAGATCAGGGCCTCAGAAGTTCAAATCTAACCTTAAAATGAACTTGAGAAACTCCATGTCTGGTCCTTCCAAAGTCGCCCGTAATTCAATGTATCTATATATCGGGTGCTATATTCACTGAGTAGTACGCTTCATGCTTATAAGCTGGCAGAATTAGATCTACCACAATGTTCTCATAAAATGTCTATTTTACCCGACCAGTAAAATTTCTACAGCAAGAGTAGGTACGAAAATCCATCGAAGATCAATATCATACTAGTTGGGCTTCTACGGAGAGTTATAAACTTAGAAATATCTATTTGTGTCAGATACATCCAGATTACATGGGTCCTCACTGAGAATAGGCAATCAAAACATAGTGCCCATAGCTTAATCTGGATCTAACTGCCCTCGACATTTCGCAAATTCCGTTGACGCAACGTTTGTAGGGGATTGGTCACATTACAAGTTAACGACCCGTTGGTATGCGACGGAACGTTAGCGGACTCTTACGGCTGCCGCTTGTTAAGCAAATCATATTTACCCAATTTAATTTAATGAATTAATTATTAAGATGTTTCAGCTGAGTCGCACCAACGTCATTATCTGAACTTGGCCGTACGATACAGTCGGTTCAGTTGTCGAATCAACCTCTTTCCCCTGCATATTATCAGACACGGAGTGTCCCCTCAGAAACTGGTACTTCACTTCCAATGTTAGCCGTGCTTATGACTCGCCTCGATGGCTCACTATCCGCACTCTACCACCTATCGTAGACGAATTGAAGTAATAAACAACAGAAAACGTAAACAAATTAAAATTTATATTTGAAATCAAAGAGTTTGACCACGTATAATTCATTAAACCAAGTGAGTACCGCTTAAAGGTAGGACAGGGGAATCGGCAAGTTAACAATTTACGTTTGTTTTATATTTTCTCTTGCTATTTTTGTATCCTTTTTGCTAACCCTTTACCGTTCACCCAGAGAGATATGTCAAGCTCCTAATTTCTTCTCAATATATTTTTCACCATTGACCAATGAGTAATACTGGATTCATGGCCAAATTAACCTGTGGTGAACAAACAATTGGGCTACCGCACTACCACTTGTACATTTTTTCCATAGAGATCGGGCACCTTTTCATAAATGCGTCATGCAGCTACAGGCTATCCATCGGTATCCAATTTTCTCAAAATATTTTGTATAAAGGTTCAGGCTTAAAACAAAGGCTCAATTGCATTACTGACAAACAAGACATAAAATAATGTTATTTATTTCCTGATTTATCCACTGATACAATATATTTGATTACAATCTGCTCGTGCGTCATAACAACATATTCCATCGCTTGTGAGGTCACGAATCTGTGAGCGGCTAAAATTGCTCATTTAATCGCCTTCAAAATATAGCGTGGTGTCGCCTTTCTACAGGCATGTTGCTTTCACTAAATTAAGTGAAAGCAACATTTCACTTAATTTATTTAATAGAAACAGTTGTAGCTTTTTTCATTTTATTGCATTAATTGGACCAAACGCACCTTTCAAAGCGGTGAGGATAATAAGGTAACTAATAAAATAACGTAATATTGACCAACAAAGTACATCTGTATAACTCATTCTAATTTAACAGTAAATTAAATTTACGTGTAAAGAATCCTTTTAAAGAATTTAACACAATGCGCTTTCCTGGGGCAACAGATTAAGTGATGATTGTTACTTTGGCAAATGTGCTACATTCCTGAATAAAATTAATGAAAAATATAAAAGGTGTTGACCAATATCATCATTTATATTTTGTTTATATTTGCAAAGCCTCAGTGAAATTGCGGCAATGTATTACAAAATTGACCGCGAGATCTATGAATTGACTAGATATTATCGGACTCAGAAAACAAACGCCTACAAGCCAGCTTATCAGAGAATAAACAGTATTGCTACGCAAGTATATCCCACTTTAACTGGGCAGTTGCTATTATTAAAATAAAATCAAATTATCATTTATCTACTACTACTTAATATAATGTGTTGCAAGCGTATATTTAAGCTAAACATGTCAAGCCGCAATACACCCTTTCGTTAAAACATGTTAAGACAGCGTTATCAGTTATAGTTTAAATTAGAAGTTATTGGTACTATATTTATAGTTTGGAATTTATACCAGTAACACAGTTTATTGTTTTTTGCAGTGATGCATATTTCCAGTATTTCCAAAGTAAATAAGTAAGAATATCGGTTCAATTGTAGGTTAATGTATTTAACCGTCATGTATGTTCTCACATGGCGTTGTGTTGCATGCATCTGCTGAACATATCATGATCGAGACCGCAAATTAAAACTGATGATTCAGTATTATTTGGCATATATATGGCGTGAGGTTTATGGGAACATGCAATGGATATTGAAATAGCCTAGGTTGATAGGATATATTTCATGTGATTCTGTGTAGAGTGTTAATAGTAAGCCGTCGTAAGAAAACTTTAAAATCATCAAATTCAAACACGCGTTTTTTCGGAACATGGTGTGCTCTAAGCACGTACGTCTAACGCTTAGGCTAGTAGCATTACTCCAATATGCGCACTTAGTATTGTTATCAACATTTTTGCAAATTAATTTAGCAACTGCCGAATACTCGCTTAGTTATAAACGGCTTTTGAAAGTTTTATTTGTTTCACGATTTAGCTGATGCAAGGGGAACTGAGGTTAATATATATGAAAAAATAATTTCGGTTTTCGGCAGTTGTTTAACAGCTGTTGCACAAACTAAGCTATATTACATAAAATAAAATAATTGTCTGATAGTCTTGCATGTGAAATCGGTAAGCCTCAAACCGGAAATAATTTGACATTTATCGTGCTATTTTGCAAGCAAGCACAATCAATGGCTCCCACTAATATACTCGCAAACTGGCATCAACCGCATTTGAATTCTTTACACAGTTAACTTTATATCAGAGAAAGAATTAAAGTCAAAACATGTCTTTTATCTTCAATATTAATTCCTGCGTATAGTATTTTATAATGGGCAATAGCATTGAGCATCCAAATAGCTAAATATTTTAACAATGTGGTTTGTTAAGCTAAGTTTGAGGAAATACAATATCTTCGGCAATCCAGAGACTTATGCATTTTATTAAGTATGTATTTTCCAATTTCTAAATGGAACGAAAATTACCAGTTCTAAAGCGTACTCAATATAAGATAGTGCAAATTAAAACAAAGCTTCAGCTTTGGTACAATGTAGCAATTAATAAATTTATTGAATCCAAGCAAATTCCACAAGCATTCCTGCGTTTTCGTAGGGGTCACATAACAGAGCAAGTGCCAAAATCAATTACATATTTCGCTATTTTAAAAGGCCTCAATAAAAAAATTCAGGTTCAAAAATTTATGCGGCTAACAGAAAAGAGTCTTGAACCTAATTCGGTAAATGTTTGATTTAGTGTACATAAGCACCGTAAAATCCGTCTTCATGAATCAGATCAATTTGTACTAAGAAAACTAGTGACATTTAATCACACACACTTAAGCAACATGTTTTACGCGTATGCTATTGTTAAGCCGAGGCAACTGTATTCATACGTAATTGTAGCTTCCACAAGTGTATACTTGCTTACAGGAGATACCACGTATCGCTGTCCAAACCAATTTCTTGGCTGCCGGCACGTCTCGGGTTTATTGAAATCTTGAAAACTATGCACATTAGCACTTGCAATCAGGTAGGACTTTGGTAACTAGTGGATGTTTGTCAATGTCTTCCACTTGAAGTAATATAAATAAAAGTTCTAGTAGCTTAAAATCAAGCATAAATGTGTAAACAGTCTGCAGAATGTCTAATTAGGAATAAATATCGAACATAACCTTCTATCATGATAAAGTTGGGGGTCAAATTAACAAACATTCTATTTGTATCTCCAACGTTTTTGGCAAATATGGACAATGAAAACTGCTATCTTTTCCGGACCTATTTAAAAAGTGCTTCCGGCATGTATTTTACATGACGATAGCTATCATGAAAACCATAACGATCCGCCGAGAGTTATGCAGTTTTGTGAGTGATACCTCTTTTTTGTCATCGGCCATTTGGTTGAATCAAAATTAATAACAATATAGTATTGTGCACGAATTATTTACGTTGCGCCTAAAAACCTAATACTATAAAAACTAGTTACTTCATAAATTACACAATCTTCTGAATCGAAATACAGAGAGCAGTGAAACTGTTTAATATCCAAATCTGTAATTTGGAGTAAGACAAACCAAATATTTGTGCGTAATCCTTCAAAATATTGCGCACATCAATCGGTAAATAAACAGCGTTTATCCGCATTCGTCCATTCTAAAGGATTCGCAAATTTTTATCCATCTAGCGAAATAGTTCAGCCCTGTACAACTTACAATCAGTCTCAATTTCCTAAACGAATTTATTATCAGTATTAAGTGTGGTATACTACTAGTTGCTACAGGCTATCCATCGGTATCCAATTTTCTCAAAATATATTCTGTAAAATGAATGCTTGAAACAGATGCACCATCGCATCATTGACAACGTACAAACAAGTCATAAATTAGCATTTTTTGTTGCCTGATTTACTCACTGCCTCTAATTTTTGAATATAATATGCTCGTGCGTCATAACAACATATGCTATCACCTGTAAGGTCTCGAATTTGTTGCAGCTAAAATTGCTCATGTACTCGCGTTCAAAATAAAGCATGACGTTTTGTATCTACAATCATGCAGCTTTCACATAATTTATTTAACAGAAACGGTTGTAGATATTTTCATTTTAAGGCATTAATTTTAAAAAAATTACATTCAAAGCGATGAAGATGACTACTCATAAATAACCTAATATTTGATGAAATAATCCGTCAGAAAACGTTATTCTAATTTAGCAATAAAATGAATTTACCAATAAAATCCTACTAAACCACATAACACAACACACTATCAAGAGGTAACAGATTAAATAATAAATGTTACCGTGGCAAATGCGATTCATTTCTGACTTACAATAAACAGAAAGTCTAAAGAGTGTGGACGAATGTCACCATTTATATTTTGTTTTTTGTTGGCCACTCCTCAGAGAAATAGCGGCAATTTATTCCACAATTGACCACGTGGTCTATGGATTGACTAGATATTATCGGACTCAAAAAACAAACGCCTAGATATCAGTTTTGCATGGAATAATTCGTATTACTACACAAAGGTAACCTCCGTTAACTGGGCAGTTGCTGTTATTAAAATAACGTCAGAGGTATCAGTGATCTACTGCGTAAAGGAAAGTGTTGCAAGCTCATATTTAAGCAAACATGTTAAGCCGCAATACACCCTTTTGTTAGAATAATTTTATACGGCGAATCAGTAATAGTTCAAAATCATAAGTTAATGGTACTATATTCATAGTAAGGAACGGATATCTGTATTCTGATTAAAGATTTTATACAGTGAAGCACATTTCCAATTTTTTAACGTAAATAAGAAGAATATCGGCTCAAGTGTAGGTATATGCCCTTAACGGTCATGTATGTTCTCAACTGGATTTGAATCGTCTACCTCTGCTGGATATAACCTGTTGGATTTAGTAAATTAGAACTGAAGCATTAGTATTTTTGGGCAAATACTTAGAGTAACGTTGATGCAAAGATGCAAAAAATGTTGAAATTGCCTAGGTTGTTAGAAGAAAGTTAACGTGTTTTTTCCGAGCGATATATCACTATGCCTTCGTAAGAAGGATTGAAAAACATCAAATTTAATCGCGCATTTGTTTTGGTAAATTTTTGATTGAGTGTGCATAAGCACCGTAAAATCCGTCTTCATGAATCAGATCAATTTGTACTAAGAAAACTAGAGACATTTAATCACACACATTTAAGCAACATGTTTTACGCGTATGCTATTGTTAAGCCGAGGCAACTGTATTCATACGTAATTGTAGCTTCCACAAGAGTATACTTGCTTACAGGAGATACCACGTATCGCTGTCCAAACCAATTTCTTGGGTACCGGCACCTCCCGGATTTTTTGAAATCTTGAAAACTATGCACATTAGCACTTGCAATCAGGTAGGACTTTGGTAACTAGTGGATGTTTGTCAATGTCTTTCACTTGAAGTAATATAAATAAAAGTTCTAGTAGCTTAAAATCAAGCATAAATGTGTAAACAGTCTGCAGAATGTCTAATTAGGAATAAATATCGAACATAACCTTCTATCATGATCAAGTTGTAGGTCAAATTAACAAACATTCTATTTGTGTCTCCAACGTTTTTGGCAAATATGGACAATGAAAACTGCTATCTTTTCCGGACCTATTTAAAAAGTGCTTCCGGCATGTATTTTACATGACGATAGCTATCATGAAAACCATAACGTTCCGCCGAGAGTTATGCAGTTTTGTGAGTGATACCTCTTTGTGGTCATCGGCCATTTGGTTGAATCAAAATTAATAACAATATAGTATTGTGCACGAATTATTTACGTTGCGCATAAAAACTTAATACTACAAAAACTAGTTACTTCATAAATTACACAATCTTCTGTATCGAAATACAGAGAGCAGTGAAACTGTTTAATATCCAAATCTGTAATTTGGAGTAAGACAAACCAAATATTTGTGCGTAATCCTTCAAAATATTGCGCACATCAATCGGTAAATAAACAGCGTTTATCCGCATTCGTCCATTCTAAAGGATTCGCAAATTTTTATCCATCTAGCGAAATAGTTCAGCCCTGTACAACTTACATTCAGTCTCAATTTACTAAACGAATTTATTATCAGTATTCAGTGTGGTATTCTACTAGTTGCATCAATATTTTAATATCGATGAACTGGTACAGCATAAAACGTTGACACGCAAGAGTTGTGCGGCAACAGGCATTTTCTGCACACGGTCTAAGAGCTCAACGCAGCTCCTCTTTCTTCAGTCATGAGAATGATGCTTAGCGTTGCCTTTCTGCCTATTGTACACATTTCCGTCCGATGTGAATAAATACGATAAGGTTAGCGTATGACTACCAGACTAAACTTTATTTTAACACCAGTGTTCCAAGAAGTCCGTTTCAGGACAATTCGGCTGTACACCGTGCCCTACCATCTGTTCCACGTTAGCTTCGTATTGCCTCAACCAGATTGGTTATTTTTAGGATACCTACCAACTATCGAGACAAACCATTCTAAAACTTGAAACGAAATATCCAAGAACCTTTCTCATCAATGACCAAAATACGTATAATTGAAACTTGTTGTAGCAATTATATTTGTGTGGGATTTGACAAAATTACACACGGTTTTGCCTCATGCTTTCAGGAAAAATCTCACAATAGATTTCATTTTCATTAAATTGTTTACCTTAAGCGAACCACAATGAAACTTGATGTTCTATGGCAGCGACACCTTATATATCAACGATTTTCTCAAGCTTCAGGTTAGACTGTATGCCTAGTTTACATAATGCAGTCTCAAGTACCTTGGAAAACCTAAACGGTTTGCTGCTACGTAGCTTGCGTATAAAATATGGGAAGGTGTTTATCAGGAGTTAACAGCTGTTGCAGTAAAAGTGGAACAAACATGCCAGCATTTTCTGAAAGACAGACTGGTTCACCATTATAGCTATACCCCAACGGACTAGAACTGAATAATGAACAATGATTTATCACGGGTAAATAAACATGTGCCTGACAAATCCCATAAGATGGTAGGAGTAACAATTAAAATTGAAAGAGTCCGCCATTAATAATTGGTTATATATTTATCCTCTACCGATTTAAATTTCCTACTGCGGCCGTCGCCCATAGCGTAGTGACGTAAGTCGGTCACTCGCAAGTTTAAGGTCATGGATTGGAATGTGGCAGGATTTAGCGGGTGCGCACTATTGAGGAGTACCAGTAGGACGAAGCGGCTGTCTAGAGCTTTCCTGAATGTGTGGTGTCCGTCTGCCTGCGTCTAACGGCGATGAACATGAAAAATTGTAATAAATTTAACAAGGATTTTACAGATCTCAATAATGCACTTGAAATTGATCAGGCTAACAATAGAAGATCAGTCGCCAATACGAATTACATGCAAAGCAAAGGTACTGATCCGATTTACCCGCCCATGTACCAACAAACGCTTTACATTCATCCTTGAACTGGTGCACGACATGCTGACTGCATTTGGGCAGCATTCAACCCGTTATTATTCACATATATTTATGTTGACACCAAAGATATAGTTGCAATAATGCTCCAAATAAATGGCTATTGCTAACCGGCAGGTCGGCCGGTAGTTATCCACTTTAATTGGGTTACCACCTTTCGATATAGGCTTTACGTCTGAGCATTTCCAGTCGACCGGTAACAGTCCATTGCATAGTGACCTGTTAAACAGTTCAGTTACAGAAGACGCGATGATAACCGATAGGGACTTGAGGATCAGTGGGCTGTATACCAACTGGCCCAGCTGGCTTTGTCCCGTCAAGATTTGCAATTAGCTTGCGCACATTCTCAATATTGCAGTCCAGGCTGTTAAGTTCGGCTAAAGCGGTACTCGTCGAACTCGTTACCGGCACCTGGTCACTTGCAAATACGGAGGCGAATTGCGTCTCCAATGCGGACGCACGATCTGTGCTCGAGGTTAAGGGCTACCCATCGGAGCCTTCTAACACTGGGACATTGGCTACAGGCCGCCGCTTCACGTATGCAAAGATCCTCTTGGGAGCAGCTTTTGCGGCGGCTGCAAGCTCCTCTGCTAAGCTTCTGCGTTTTCTTGTTTTCGCCGTGTTGCAGCGATTACGCTGTACTTTATACGCATTGTAGTCCTCATCAGAGCCAGTTAACACGAACTTGTTCCATAGTCTGCGTCGTCGTCGGGCCAGTTTGTTGTACTCTTGGTCAAAACAATGTGTTTTGACTGGAACAACTTTTCGAAATTTGAGGGTACAAATTGGGAGCACAACAATTTACTCCCTCTTCAATTATAGTCCAACAGGTTTCAGTAGATGAATCCTGTGGTTAGGACCAGTCCATCTGACTCCCTGCTAGAATGAGGCCATTAAAGTCCGCCTTCCAATAGTTGAAGACGGGCTCCAGCGAGGGAAAGTACGACAGTGGTAGTTCCAAGCTGCCTATGATCATCGAGTGGTCGCTAGCTCCCAGAGGCTCTAAGACTTGAATGTTATGCACACACTGCACACAGTTAGGCAAAAGTAGGTCTAAGCTTGATGGAGTCGCGCGCACAGTAATGCCTGTTAGTTGGTTGATGTGCTGTGCGGCCCCAGTTACAAATAGCAACTCCGTAAACTTCCTCTCGAATTCACAGTGGCCGGGGAGAAGTTCAGCTGCAGGCCACTGTAACCAAGGCAAGTTGAAATCACCCATGAATAGGAACATCTGATGACTTATGTGGTTGCGGACATGCGGCAACCAGTCCAAACTGCGGCTCAGTGGAATGCGATATACCACGCCAACGAGCAACTCGCAGCGTCTGAGGTGAATCGAACAGCATAACTGCTCTCATAGACCATCAGCGCTTTGGTAGGCGCTCACTAGTCTCCCACGCACGGAGGACTTTATGTAAAGCAGAACGCCACCGCGATCATTTGATGGTCTATTACAGCGGCAAAATGAGTAGCCGGTGGTTTTCACTTCTTGGATGGTTACCTCGGAGTTTAACTATATCTCAGCAAGGCCTAATACGTCTGGTCGCTGAGAGCTTAAAAGTCGTACAGCACATCGCGCTTGTTCACCAGACTGCATACGTTAGTAAAGGCTACACGAAGACCGCGATAGAAACCGTTGGGCGCGCCTGAAGCATTAGAGACTTGTTGATACGGATTCGTGGAGGAATCCGGGCAGCTCCCCTAAAATTTATAATTCGCAGATTGGGTTCTCCATCTGCCGTGCGTCGCTTTAATTCGATCATAGCAGACTTGAGCTTTTCTCTGTCTGCCTAGTCTAAGTCAGCGCGCACATGAATCTTTAGACCCTACAGCCTATGAAGACGGGACAAGAGTAAATTAGGGTTTGCTTCCTCGACAAAAGTCACCCTCATAGGCCGACTGTTGCCGTCCATTCTTTTTCCTAAACGCGTGATCTGCTGAACTTTGAACCCGCCCTCATTTACATCGGGTTGTCTATCAAGCAATGATTGTAAAACTCGACGTCGTGCTCATAACGCATCTGAGGGTTGGAGTCACTTGATTCAGTGCTTGAAATATCATGAGGCTATGGCGCCTCAGGTGCTTTGACTCTGCTCTTGGTTTTCTCGATGTTTGTATTTCCCATTCTTTATCGTCAATTTGTTTATTTCAAACGGCAGTTTTACTGTCAACTGAACATATTGCGGGCCTTGTGGGAGATCCTGATGGAACTTTAGTATCTTGGTTCCGAGATATACGCGATGTAATAGGCACTGGCTGCTTCCCTGCCTGTGGTGTAGCACAAGGCGAGCTAGCCATTTTAGAGCATTTCGTTGCACTGGACCACTTGCTAGACGTGTTGGTTCTGTTCTGCGCAAGTTTAGCCTGACACAGTTTACAAACGATCTTTAAACATTCGGTCGGAATAACCTGGATTACAAGAAATTGGTCTACTGTAATACCGACGCAAGAAATATGAAGCCGAACACAACAGAAATTGCAAGAAATTGCGTTAGCTCGATGCCCAACGAGTTAGCAGCATATTCCACAAGGTGACTGCTTGGCCATTGCAAAAAAGTTACCGATCGATAAGACAAAATCAGTGTTATGAAGTGCGACAGCAATTTGGATAAATTATTACAGGTTGTAATATCGTAAAATGCCAAATAATTAACTAGAGTGGATTACAGACAAGAGAGGACGAAACAGCTATAATAATGATAACAACGAGCTAAAGTTTACTTCAAAGGACACGATCTAGATAACACTACGGTCGACGAAACACTTAGTAGACCACAAACCAGAAAATTAATGTTGACATGAATATAAAACTATCACTGGATAACTAAAAATCCAAAATTATACAGAATTGTATAATTTCGAATCACAAATATCAATACCTGACACAAAATCACTGGAATAAACTGGCCTGGGAGCGGAGCGGAACATTTCAAACCGTGAAAGTTGATGAACTGAAAACTAGAAGACAACTAATAAACTGCAAATATCCCAAGACATCACAAAACTTTACTTGCAGCTAATCAAAACCAATCTACCCCGTGCAATACCTAGATGAACATCGAATTAGGATAAAGCGCATCTAATAGCAGCACAATAGCTGAGGTGTTTCCGACATCTAGATAACCTATATAGTTTGTGCGTGTTATTGAAGAATTATATTTATTGAAAGCGCAATCAACTGCGGCAAATATTCCTGGATATATTCGGTACGGCCTTTCGCAACAAAGCCAAGTAAAACACTGCAATGATTATGTCACTTCGAGTAATGACGGAAGGATTGCAGACAAAGCGCAAATAATTAGGCAACAACAGAAAAACTGTTTTCAAAACCCGAGTTACAAATCTTGCAAACAGGGTTGACCAGGAAACGCACATTAGTTTTACGTCGGATTCCGTAAAATAATATATGTAATCCATTCGTTTGCATGCCAGTAACTGAATTGACGACGTCCCTCACGGACGCTTGTTTCTGCATCTACGTATTCCAGCTGGAAAACTAGCGAAGCATTTTAGACCAAACGTTGAGGACAGGCAGGTTTCTGTCATATTTTATCCTTTTGCAACAACTTTCAGTTACAACGGACATATTCATTCCGACTCAGTTAATTACCGACCAATGGATACGCTGAAATTTGTAGAGGATATCAAAGAGGACGTATTCATTTTTTCTAGACGGTTCTGGTCACAATGCTCAGCAGCAACGCGGCATTCGCAGGAACCCATCGTGCACGGTAATCCATTGTTCGCAAATGGCAGCTAGACTAAGGCGGGGGATTCTTGTGCGAGCGATTTTGCAGCCTAGCTTTTATTCTCTAAGGCATTCGACCGATTAAACCATTGCATCCTTCCCCTGTGAACTACAAGAATGTGGCACTGGAAAACCTCTCATCCAGTAGAGCTGTAGTTTTATATCCCAAATGCATCGGATTTGGAATATCGCGAATTCATATTAGACCACGTGTTCTTCGATTGCGGTGTTCCAGATAAATCAGATATGAGCCCCGTGTTTTCTTCGTCTTCATTATCGAACTGGAGAGCACATTATGCCAAAAATCAACTTTCGCAAGAGGCCAGAGCCTCAGAATATCAAAGCTAATCATAAATTGAAATTGAAAAATTCCATGTCTGGTCCGTCCAAATTCGCCTTTTTATCCGTGTGGCTATATATCTGGTTTGCCATCTACAAAACCGTACGGTTCGTGCTTATAAACAAGGTAACCAGAAGCTGCAACCATGTGCTCATATAAAGTACATCTATGTACTAGAATAGTAAGATTTATAAAGCAAGAGGCCGTACGAAAATCCATCGCAGTAGATAATCAAACTGGTTGGGCTTCAACGGAATGCGATCAGCAATTATATCTGTCTATTTACGTCAACTGATCCCAGTTTACATTGTCATAATTTAGAATAGGCAATCCAAATATAGCGACCATAGCTGAAGCGGGATCTCACTGCCCTTGCATGTTAGCAACTCCTGACGACCCAATCGTTAAAGGTGCTTGGTCACATTTCATATTAACGACCCGTCAGTGTGTGTTGGATATTTACGGGGTGCTAATGGCTGCCGCTTGGTAAGCGAATCATATTTTACCTAATTATAAATAACCTTAATAACCCTTTACATACGATGTCTTAGCCGTTTCATGCCAGAAAACCGCGGTCATTTTCTCAACTTGGCTGAGCGATATAGTCAGTTCAAGTGTCGAAACAATCTCTTCCCGCTGCAAATCGCCAGACATGGAAAGCCCCCTCAGAAACTGTACTTCACTTCCAATGTTAGCCGAACCATCCGCACTCTACCATTTAACGTAGTACGACGAAAGTAACAAACAGCAGAAAACATAAGCCAATTAAAATTTAATTTGGAAATTACATAGTATGACCAAGGATAATTCATTATAACAATTGAGGTCCGCTCAGACGGAGAACATTGGAACCGGAAAGTTGACAATTTGCGTTTGTTAATATTTTATCTTGATATTTTTGAATACTTTTATTCTCAACCCTATCTGTTAAACCTGCGAGACATGGCAAGCTTCGGCTTTTTTCTCATTATATTATTTTCCACCGACCATTGAATATTTCCACATGCATGACCAAATTAAGCTGTGTTGAATAAACAATTGG
>OX104067.1:106996529-107134149 GCA_944474145.2 Dicrocoelium dendriticum
CCTAAGGCTAGAGCTTCTCGTTTTGACGGTGCTAACGAGCATTTCGTGAGTTCAGTGTTTGTAGAGCTAAGTTAAGGCAAAGGGGTAATAGACAGTGGACTAAAATTGTCACCATGTTAGATAAAAAGATCGATTCAAACCAATCAGGTTTTTTACCCCTTGTCTAATGTTCGGTTATCTCAAAGCGCACCGAAGTGTCATTTGTTAGTCAGTTCTATGCACACGTTAGATCTGAGGCCAGCTCTGCGCCGTACCGCAATGCGGCGAACCGTTTCTTCCTGTGTGCGCACAAGCTCTATTCAACCAGACAATGAGTGGGACTATTGACCGCTTGAAAATTCCGCTCAGAACTTAGACCTAGGAGATAGGCCAGGAGTTCGTGTGGTCCGAGCAAGTAGGGAGAATAAAAGCAATTGCTATTCGCCGCTTTGTGGAAATACCGATTTGGTAGGAATCGGTTTTGATAGATGGACCTCGTAATCTATTTTCCAACGATTCTATGAACTTTGAAGGAAGTAGTAAAAACGTGGATTTTGTCCACTTCTAGTTATGCTGAAATACTGCAGAAATTTAAATCAGCGGTAGACAACATTCCATTAGGATTACAAAACAGAAATTTTGCTCACAGTGTAGACCTGATTAAGCCTGATGGAATGAGTGTACTTAGTTGAATATGCGATAATATCCAGATTCAAGAACGAGGAAAAGGTATCAGCAACGAAATCCCACCGTCAAACGACGACCTTGACCTTTAAGTTTCAGGTAGCATGCGCACTCTAATTGAGGCGTTGCGGAGTCGATTCGAAGAGAGCAAAACGGTCTCTAAACCGTTTAGTGTTACCCGAAGTAACCTGGATTCACCGTAGTGCATTGCGTTTGCGTGACGCGAGATGCCTTTTAATGTCTTGGGATTAGTATGGACACCGATCGCTGTACAGATGGATGTACATTGATTGCGATCGTCTGTCAGCCTACACTTAATTTTATTGGATTTGGATTTGGGGACATTAGTACCCACATGGTCCATCACCATAACCATTATACCCGTCAGCTGGAGGTGGGAAACACCTCAGCTACTGTGCAGCAATACATAAATGAAAAGGAAAATAAATACAACAATTGCATGGCAGCTGAGCTACCAGCAACGGATAGGCATCGTTCCGGTAAGCTACCAGTCGGCTCCTGCTCGCGCAGTTTCACTAGCAATTCATGTAAATCATCAAAAAGGTAGTCTTCGAATTTGAAGTGGGATGGCGGAAGATCATCAGGTCCCGCGGCTTTGTTCAACTTCAGCAGTCCGATCTCACATTCGACTTCTGACCAAGAGGGTGGATCCAAAGGGACAGCCCAAGCGACAGGGCGAGCACTGGCCAGAGAAGAATCGAACAATTCTAGCCGATTAAACTGCTTTTCAAATTCTTCAGCCCAACGCTCCAAGCGTTTTGACAAATTGTGTATAGGATGTCCACTCTTGTCATGTATAGTTTCACTAACACCAGGTCTCCTGCTACCCGTTTCCCTTATCTGACGGAATAACCTAAGATGGTTACCAAGGGCAGCGGCCATTTTCATTTCGGAGGCACGATGAGACCACCAGGATTTGCGGTCTGTTATCAGGCTAGCATGGAGTTTTGCCCGGAGCTCTTTGCGAGTTTCATTGTGTTCGCTTCCAGCCGGAATATGCCGGCGAGCATCGATAAGTTCCAGAGACCGCGAAGAGACCCAATATCCATGATGGTTATAATACATACCACATGAGGATTTGCCTGCTGCTTGTAAGGTCCGGCGAACATGTGACCAGTGACCATCAATTGTCTCCAGTGAGAGCTTTACTCAACTTGCATGTCAGCGTACTTTTATACGCATTCAGAACAGCTGGCATTGTCAGTTGGCTGGTGTCAATGCGCTCACAACATTGTCGTGGGCTCCGCCAAAAGGCATCCGCAGGTCAGCATACACAAGTGCATGGTCGGTGTCTACACATGTGCTCCAAATCGAACGACAATGCTGGATGCAGCCTCTCCAGCGGTAACTGATTGCAATGTGATCGATTTGCGTCCAAGGCTGGTTCGAGGCTGGTGGGCGCCAAGTCACCCTCCGGCGGGTGCTGTGTCGGAAATTAGTGTTCGCAAGAAATAAGCGGGCATCTTCACACAAATGAAGTAACCGCTCACCGTTATCATTAAGGGAGCCTACACCGTGCTGAACGCCCAGATGCACTTCATCAGTGAACATCCTTCCAACTTGAGCGTTCAGATCCCCAACCAGCACTGCAGTGTCCGTGTTTCTTCTGTGGCGAAGAAGCTGGGTCAGTTGGCGGTGGAAATCCTTCTTCACCGAATCATCGCTACTGTTTGTGGGCGCGTAGGCGGCGATGATGAATAGACACCTATTAGTCCCGCGCGACTTCGAAGCTTTGAACGAAGCTGCCAATCGGACCGCAGACATCCGGCTACTGATGGGAATCCAATCAACCAAAGCAGCTTCAGCCCGGGGACTCAGGGCAATACCAACACCGGCTTGGCCGGTGCTCGAAGCTGCATCGTCACCGGATAGGCGCAATGAGAAAGTACTGCTAGTGTCACCTGAAGGGGATCGTATGGTGAGCACAGAGCTCGAGTCTTGCAGGCGGGTCTCCGATAAGCAACAGATAGCGATCGAAAGGGTATGCAATAATCGGGCAGGTGCTGCCTGTTGACCGATCTGTAGAAATGTGCGTACATTGAGGCATGCCAGTCTGTAGGAGGATCAAGGGCTCCAAATGGAAGCCGATGAACTGGAATCGGCCGCTTGGATGGACATGGACTTTTCGAGAGGAGAGGAGTGACGCTCCGCGTTAGCATGTGATTTGAACTTAGAAAATAATTGCCTAGCAAAGCATGTTGGGAGAAGGTGAAGAATGGGGGGTTGCAAACCGGGGATATAATTGAAGTTGGAACGGCACGGTAAGAGTGAAAAAGCGTAAGAGGGGGAATAAGAAGACGGGAATGCTTGAGCGGCAGCATACAACCCCCTAGCCACCCTGCTCGATGCAGCAGATAGGGCACCGTTGATTATCCTCTGCGGTGGTCAGAGCATCAATAAATTATTTGACAAATGATTCATAGGTTCAAGGCACCATGGTTGCGCCTGGTGGCCGCTGGTTTTTGAGCCCTAGTTTCCGGAGGTTTTGCTGATTTCGTAAACGACATTGACGGCAGCCATCCGCGCTGCGACATTTTAGTTTCCTCTTGTCCGACCGCCAAGGTTACCGATGCTATTTCCGGTTTTTTCTTGGAGTCAAACGATGCGTATTGTACCTGGTTCCTCACTATGGCTGGTGGACTGTATCTTTGGGTCTCGTGTATAGCAAACAAACTACTAGGTGTAACATGCTGTACAGGAGTTGAAGCAGGCATGCTGCGGACAATATTGTTATTATCAAAGAGAGAGAGAGAATGAAGTTGGTGCTGTTTGGAACTAAGTCCTTGGGTTAAGGTTGGGAAGTTTGGCTCTCTTCTTCGATCTAAATGGGGAATTCCGGGTTCTTTTCACACACAATTGAAGGTCCGTTTCCTCCTATAGGTGTAACCCTGGTGCACACCGGTTGCTCGACTGCTTCTGTTACTCACTCACACTTCTCCAGTAGCATAATTAGACAGGTAACAACTGGGATAGCAATGCATACTGGGCGAAACCAAAATGCTTCTGTCGGATTATTGTACCTTCCCGTTTTTATCGGCTCCGTCCCAAAGCATTTTGTGTAATAGGTTTTCAAATAACTACTGCAAACTAGCCCATTCTTAGCCAATTTAACACACAACTCACACTTGCTCTTAACGTGAGACATGTTCACCAAGGGCGTGCAGTTTTAAGGTCACGGGTTTGTCTGCTGATCTGCTAGTGCAGCTTCCCGCGTCAATGATAAACCTGAATCAGCGTGTCGCGCTCGCTGTCACCTGTGTTCCCTTGTATGCACACGTTGCAGTTTTGGTCGGTTGATGGAGCGAAGTTAGGCCCGGGTAGTTTGGGACCTAGTAAATGAAGCTAGCCAAAACGCTGAACACAGGTTGAGTGCTCAAAAATTCCTTTCCAGATGCACTGAGAAAACCGGGTTGGAATATACTTAGGCCTGTTGGACTGCCTCGAGAATCTGGCATCAAATGGCGTTGCGCAGTTAAGCAATGGGCGCAAAGTGAATGAATTACGAAGCTGAAATACCTACTACCGTACAGTGTACACACTGTCACATTACCAGGTTGGATACCACAGCTCTATTGTTCATCTTTTTACACATCTTTGACATTGATCACAATGCGATAGTGCGAACACACAAATTGGCAGCTCGAGAATCTCCTTTTCCCATTTACTTTGGAGAAGTAAATGTCATTTCACCTATAGGCTAATCAAATCTGAACGTCTTTCCTATACGAGCATTTTACTACTGATGTCTCGACTATACCTCCTTTGCAGTTCAACTAATAATTACTCTTTCCTATCCACACTGACCACCTGATGATTCATGGCTTTGCTGGAACCATTGGCGCAGCTATTTTCGTTTATGGCGGGACTCGTTTAGAAGCGTCTCCAGGAGTATCAGCAGCACTGCCTCAAAAGTACAAGCTAACGCAACGGTTACGAAAAATTTCCACACATTATGGTCGGTTGATGTGTGCTAAACCATGTGTCGGTTCGTCGAGAAACATATTTCTAATAACTTTATTTAAAGTAATCATATCACAACGAGACTACACTTTAAAGTCTTGAGACGGTTTGCGCACTTCATTGGCCCATTGAGCTACACTAGGCGCAACGCTTGGGCCTACTAAGAACTAGTGCTACCAGGTCGGTCAATGGTTTCTGGTCAGATGAACTCAGCCTCCTGGTTCTTCAGGTTGGGTTATTGAACTGAGATGGCGTGCATTTCTGTACAACCGAATCGTTGCCACACGGGCTGCCTTGCGGACAGGTTTATGACCCCAAGGCTTGGGCTGAGGACCCTAATCGTCCCCCTGTCTAGGTCCGAGAGCCCTGACAGGACTTCAGCCGACGCACAACCATGACTATTTCTGCAAACTTTAACCATACCCAGCACCTGCCGTCACACAGAATATCGAAGGTCGCCTTATCTGTTGGATACAATAGGGCGGATAAGCGGACACTTAATAATGCTGACGCCACCTCCTTTCCGTCTCAACTGTTCCGTTTATGCCCCTCCAAGACCCTATTACTAAACTTCCTCTTATAATTCTCAGTTTAGGAGAGTAACCGAAATGTTACTAGATTCCTACCATCTGTAACTGTGTTCCTGCCCCAACCACTTGACATTAATCGCCAACATCTCCTTTTAAGGCCATACTATCTCCTTTCCTCTGACGGCATTCAACATTCTCACTCTAAGACAGATATGTCCACAGACTGCAATCGCACGTGTGGTGTGTGTACGGAACTAGGAGCAATGACGCTCACGGGCTTGTTGAATTGACTGCACCCGATTTGTCCTCTCGCTATTGGTTGTACACATCCTGAGACACCGTTGCGAAAACACCTGGTCAGGCTGGTGTTAGCATGGTTCTCAACTCCAAGGCCCAGTCATTGTTGCTTGATGTGATTCCCGTGAGTAGCTGTTTATGTGCATTCCGTTTGACGACGTCAAGTAAGTTTGATTCACGCACTAGCACTAGGCGCCGTTTGTTTGTGGTTTCGGGTTATGTTCCACTGATTGCAGCTCTGGGGCTGCGAAAGACGCTTTCTACGATGAACTGAACACGCTAATACACAGTGTTACCCGTTCAGATATCATAGTTCATGAAATGGATATGAATACACAGTTAGGTGGTCTGAGCTCTTCAGATACTAGCCAGGTGGTAACTATGGGCTTAACTCCGAACGGACGAACGACGGTGAGCGTCTGTTGCAGCTCTGTGAGGAACACCAGCTGTTTCTTATTAGTACCGCTTTTAAATAGTGAACGTCGAAGTGAAACTTGATGCTCTCCTGTAGCTGACCAGCCATGGACCCAAATAAATCACGTTGTCCAAGCTACAGGCGGTCGTCGCGGATAGTCGCTCGTTCTGGAACACCTTCGTAGACTGTGATCATGCCTTGGTATGCTGTAGCTTTTTCATAACCTTTACCGAGAATCGGAGCAAGCACATCCCTCGGTTAACAACTGAGAAGTTATCTCAGCCCTCGGTCAGGCAAGCCTACCACGATGCACTGCGTACCAAATATTCGCTCTCTTGTCCTAATGAGATGGATCTTTAATGGAATAGGATCTCGGCCGTCATCCAACATACAGTAGCCTCCACTAGCGGTACTATCAATCGTCACCACATCAGTCATTTGATATCTGAAAAGTCGGTGAACTTGTTGCAATCTAGAAAACAACACCCGACTGACTCTGAGCAATATGTTACTAGGAGAATTATTAGGCGTGAATTAAAGCGAAGCTTGCGTCCTGACAAGGCAGCCTGGTGTAGCAGTCGCCTTCAACTAATGAAGGAAGCAGAAGCAGTAGGCGATTAGCGGAAGCTCTTTCAGCTGATCCGCGCCACTGTTTAGGAAACCATTCGTCAGTGAAACAAACTGAGACAGAGCGAGTGCTTTGCTTTGCAATAAGAAGTGTCGTTTGGCTCCTTATTCAAAGCCCTTTCGAAAACAGTTTAGGTGACCCTCTGCTTCTAGACCACTTCCTACCCGGGTGTAAGAGCCTGAGCCATGGACGGTTAGTTCAGAGACTCCATCGGAGGCTGAGGTCAGAAACATGATGACAGCCCTCAATCCTTTTCGTGCTGTTGGCCCGGATTCCGTCGTACCAGCACTATTTGAGGATGGTGCTGAGGTCAACTGCAACACTCTAACCTCAGTGCTCAAACACGTCTGGAAGGAAGAGACTATCCCAGTTTAGTACTAATGTATAAGAAAGGCAATCGCACCGGCTGTGCTAACCACAAGACTATTAGCCTAACGCCAGTGATGAGAAAATAACTGGCTTCACTATTCCTTTGTCGCTTCATTGCGGAACGGGAATCCCCGTAGAAGAAAGAGTAGACAGCTTTCTGTCCAGGACGGGGTTGTATAGACCATTTATTCACTCTGCTGCATGTACTAAAGCAGCGCCAAGAATGCTGCAGACCGACCATAGCTGTGTTCCTCAACTTCAAGAGGGCGTTTTATTTAGTCTACCGTTGCATTCTGTTTGAAAAAGATGAGCGTAAAGGTGTTTCATTAATTAAATGAACATTCCATGTTTCCTCTATTTGAACACGACAGGCTGCATCAAGGCCTCTGGTGGATTATCGGATATATTTCTGACAACAAGCGGCGTTCGTCACGGTTGCCCGAACTGCGGATTTTGCTCAACTTTGTCTTGGATTCCATCATGGAACGTTGCGTTATGGATTCTCATCTTGCAGGCGTTGTGGTGCTGCCTGGGGAAATGCTGGTTGAGCTTACTTACACAGACGAAATTACCTTGCCTTTTAACGATGTTGGGGAGCCACAATCAGCACTAAATAACCTTACCAAATTGGTCTCATAGTTTGGCATGCGCTTCACACGTTCAGAGTGCAAAGTGTTGTTACAGGACCATGAGCCAGTTGGTGAACCTTTGATTCGTTATGGTGAAGCACTCGAGATAGTTGATCAATCCACTTACCTTGGCAGCTGTATCAGCAAAGATGGGCGCATAACAACTGAAGTCAGTTCACGCATGGCAAAAGCTAGAAATCCTTTTGTATCTACGATCTCTCTGGCGTCAGGAGGGGTTTCCAGCGTATATGAGACCACATTAAGGGCCGGCCTACTCTATTAGGACTTGCGGCGTCTTCAAGTCTTTGAGCATTATTTTCTGTGAAGCATTGCTGGAGTTCGATGGCACCAGCGTGTCCCCAACGATGATGTGCTTAAATGTATCCCGCACCATCAAGAATAAACCTTTTATTTATTTATTTATTTATGTACTTAAGCTAGTTCCTCAGAACAGCACTTGGCACAGAATAAGTTGCGTTGGTTTGGGCACGTACTACCATTGCCTGATCACGGCTTACCAAAGAGGGGTTTATTATTTTTGCCAGATAAAGTTTGGCGCAAGCCTCTAGTTCGGTGAAAAATTAAATTATCAGTGGGTAATGAAGTCACTGACGACCAAACTTGATACCGTTGGTCCGTCTCACCTTCCAGGCTGGGGTCCAGGTGGGTCGCCTTGTGCTTGGCTCGAGACGTTACAGGATTTGACTCACCGTCTACACTGGTGACTTGTCTTCTGTTGTCTCGTAGTCAGACTGCCTGTTTATAGTGTGTTCGGTGAGGGTTAAGGGCTAATTATGACAAGGGGCAGTGGAAGCCGAAAGGAAGCTCTCTCGCCGATACCGCCTCAACTTTGCATGATCGTCAACTGTTTGTGTGGGTATGTTTCTTACAAAATTTACTCGCCTTGACCCTGAATGTTTAGGGGATTAAGGTTTCATCGTAAGTTTCTGTTCTTTCCCTTTACTTATTCTTCATTCCGTTAGTTCCCCTTGGTTGTACGGCAGCGAAACCTCAGTTCAAGTGGCTGGTGTTCCGCTGTTAACAAAGATAGACGTCCCAGATTAAACCAAAAGGCCATAGAGTTTTTATACATATGCTGGTCAGAAACACTTGACGCCCATGGTTGGAAGTACCGTGCAAACATGTGTGATTGTAGTTTCAAATTTCAGAAAGAACAACGAAGGGAGTGAGAGATAGTCGTCTAATGTATACAATGAAGGCTCCATAAATGCAGTGATCTAGATACCGTACTGATGCACCAGCTAGTACCAGATCCTGTTTCGCCGCAAAAATTTTGAAGCTAACCCCTTCATAGAGCTGAACACTTTCCAATTAAACTATGTATTGTTATTTTGGTAAGTGGGATTTCAGCGGAAATTCAGTCTTTGAACATGACGGCGGTGAAATGCTCTGCTTAGCGTTCAATGAACGATAATTGTACACGCCTTAATAAGCCCTTCATTACAAGTCACTTTGGGTGGTCTGTTGAATTTAGCAAAAAGAAGCAATAACCAACAGTTTGCACTTACACCATCATAAAGAGGACTTATTGGTTGTATAGTTTTAGTCTTGTAGTTTGCAGTTTTACAGGACAAATAGTTGACAGTAATAAATCCAAGAAATATACCAGGGGTGAAGAGCAGGTAAACTGCTAAGTAAAAATGTGTAAGTGGATCGCTTCGTCACTCAACCTACTTTTAGATTGTTATTTTCAATATAGAGACGTCCGATACATGGAGAACATTCTACAGGTGACATACACAAGTGGAAAAGAAATTCTGTGCTGTTTTGGTAGTTTGAAGTTTGTGTTACTGCTAAGTAGCAGTAAAGAGCGGCACACGTGATTTGGATCGTACAGCATCAAGTAGGCTGTTAATAGGTCGTTCCGCAATCCGCGATACCATCCAATGAATAATCCAAAACCTTGCATCCTTTGTGCGTAGGGTAGACTGCGCATTCCAATGGCCTACCTGGATGCGAACCTTGAGGATACCTCAGTGCGGAGAGGTCGCGCTTTAACCATGGATTCATATACATAGTCGTCATACAAAAGATGGTTTGATGATACATTAACGTCTTTTCTCAACGAGATTTATCAAATGTATAACGGACTATATAGGGAATTAAATCAGCATTACGCTGCTCTGCCACCCATAAAATACCTGAAGGTAAACATTTACATATCAGTCTGAAAGACATGGCTGACCCACTCATAGACGTTAAAGCTGTAGTCCTTGCTCTACCTATTCTAACAGATAGGTTCCACCAACGATTGTTCCATGCCTGTCAATGATCTGATCGAGCAGTAACATTTCCCCGTCTCCTTACTATTGCATATCGACTACATAAGGTCATAAACCGGGGTCTAATTGAACTAATCAGGGAAAGTATCTTCAACGAAGGTTATCGAACAGCTGTGACAAACATAACCAAAATTTCCCTGAATGCGCATTGAACAATGAACAATGAACAATGATTTATCACGGGATAAAAGCAAGTGCTTGACACGTCCCGTAGGATGGTTGCGGTAAATATGATTAAATCAAAATATGTCTGGGTCATCTATCGAACGTCTGCCGAGATGAATAGTTTGATAATTAACATCAGTGTAAAATGAAAATAAATTATCGGGCGTAAACGTTCAGAAAGACACTGGGGTGCAGTGATCATTGAGGTAAGGAGTGAGAAAAGTAAAATATGATCGCTCACTTAGGTCCATTTGATACATAAATCCTGTTGAAATGCATCCTTGACGTAATCCACAGTAGGGGAGTTTAGGTAACATAATGTTGGGAGCTAAGAGTAACATTTAATCGTTTTTTGAAAACATCCAAGGTAGGAGCGGATACAACTGAGTCTGGGAGTGCGTTCCAAGGTTTGCAAACCCGAAGGGAAAAGTAATTCCGTCGACACTCTAGACGGCTGTATGGTTCCTTCAACTTTAAACAGTTACCCCTGAGCTGCCTGTTGTGGCTAAGTTTCAGCAAATGGCGGCATACGTGGTTGGGGTCACTCAATATTTGATACGCTAATATGAGATCACCGCGCAGTCTTCGATAGCGCCCGCTGAAAATTCCCAGCAACTTCAGCCTTCGGTGGTAAGAGTGATAGCGCAGACCCTGCACATTCTTTGTTGCTCTCCGTTATGGTGCCTCTATCGCTTCTAGGTCAAGCTTCAACCAAGGTTGCCAAGCTTGGACAGCGTATTCAACATGCGGGCGCACGTAGGAATTGTGCATCATTGGGAAGATTGATGGGTCAAATCTCCCGAATGCCCTTCGCAGCATGCCGACGTGCTAGTTGCCTCTTTTAGCAGCTACCTCAGCCTGTTTTGAACAGTTGAGGTCGCTCTGTACGATCACACCAACGTCCCGTTTCTGGGAGCTATTCTGCAGTCCGTTGGTCCCAAGTGAATAGGTGTAGTTATGACTATGGCGTAATTGTACGACGCGACATTTGTCTACGTTGAACGGTAGGGCGTTTTTGAAGTGACCAGTTCGACACTATGTTAAGATCGCACTGGAGCCGTTCATAGTCTTCCGGTCCTCTGATCCTTCGCCATATCTTGATATCATCAGCGAAAAATAAGAAATCGGAAGTAATCGATCTCGCCAAATCGTTAATGAACACCAAGAATAGACGAGGCCAAGAACCGAGCCTTGTGGTACTCCGCACGCCACATCGATTGCATCAGACAATGATTCTCGGACTCTCACCACTAGCCGTCGTTCTTGTAGAAAATTGTCAATCCAACTCAGGATTGGGTCGCCAACGCCGTAATTCCGAAGCTTGTGAAGGAGAATGCGATGGTTTAAGCGATCAAATGCTTTTGAAACGTCCAGGTAGATGACATCGACCCCTACTCCAACATCAACAGCTTCAGTCCAGATATTACTTGCAATTAATAGGTTAGTATTACACGAATGCTTTTGACGAAAGCCATGTTGCTCTGGGGCTATTAAATTGTGGCTTTCCAGGTATTCCATCAGCGCATCTGCGATGATTGATTCCATCAGTTTGGATAGTACTGGAAGTAGTGTTATTGGACGGTAGTTGGCAGGATCAGTGCGGCTACCTCCTTTATGAAGAGGAGTGATGACCCCTCGCTTCCATACTGGTGGAATACGGTTCTCCTCTAGACATCGCTGATAGAAAGTAGCCAGTGGTGCTGCTATATCATTAGCTACTGTCTGTAGAGCCTTTGGTCGGATGTTGTCAGCTCCGGGAGAACTGTGGATACGCAAGCATAACAACTTCTTAAACACAGCTTCCGCAGTGAAAGTGACGTTTTCTAAACCAGATGGTGGAGTATTAGAAATGAGGAGAATGTTTGTGCTCGTTACCTCCTGGAAAGTTCGGGAGTAATGAAACGGTAGGAGATCAGCTGCTTCCATTGCTGATCGCGTGCACCCATCAACCGTGACTAGTGCTGGAACCCCTCGCTTTACCTTTCGAAGGCCGTTAACGTGCCTGTACAGGAGTTTGCGGTTCGTGCAGAATCGCTTCATTACCTTCTGCTGATGAGTGACCTTGTCTTCGCGGATCAGTTTCACACAGAAGTTACGATGGGTCACGTATGCAATCCAGGTTTCGGCATTCGGGCAGTCCTGGTGATCTCGCCATGCCAAATCCCTCCGAGACATACATTTACGTGTCCTGCTCCTCAGAAATGATTTACGCTTGTTTTTAGGTTGGAAGGACTTCTGTTCCGGTGCGTGCGCAACCAGTGTGCTAAACGTCTTTGTAAATGTTTCCCAGACAACATCTGGGGGGCATTCGATTAAGAAAGTTTTAGACGTATCCTTAACAAGCTTAGACAACACATTGTAGTTTGTGACAGTATGCACTTTATCCTCCTCCTTTTCAGGGTGCTCCGCATAGCAAATATAGTCAAAGTGTAGAGTAACACGATCACTTATGACCCAGTGGTGTGCTTGTAACTATCCCGTTAACCATGAGTTCTTTGTTAGTGAGCACAAGATCCAGTATCGACGGCTTGTTAGCAGTTCGAAATCTGGTGGGAGAGGTTACGTGGTTGTAAAGAGGGTGGCTAGCAATAAGCTCTTGCAAGCGGGCTTTAAACTGCGTACCGTCGGTTGCCGGTGTTTCTATGTCATGCACGTTAAAGTCTCCCGCGATAAGAATGTGGATGTAGGACTTGTTCAAAGCAAACTGGAAAACGTGGTTCAGTTTGGAGTCCATTACTAAAGTTGAGTTTGGTGGGCGATAAATCACGGCTAGTAGACATGTGTCCTTGTTTCGCAACCATAGGCGGCACCAAAGCGAATCGGGAGCTCGGATTTCCGGGTGGTCGATAACTTCACATCTGAGGTTTGTAATATAATAAAGAATCACACCGCCCCCCCTTCTGGTTCTATCGGTCCGAAGCAGTGACATACCGGGTAAACTGATCTCAGAATCAGTTATCTCAGGGTTTAACCATGTCTCTGTAATCATGACGAGGTCCCGCGGTTGTGAGGCATGAAGTTCTCTAAGTTCTGCCAACTTGCTTAGAAGGCCTTGGGCATTTGTATACATGCAATATATGGCTTTGTTTTTTGGAGTGCGTTGCCGGATTTTAACGTTGTGTTAGTTTTTAAGCCGGCCGTTAGGTGGCCGCCCATTAATCGTCTTTTGGTTTATGTATTTCAGTCGTGTTGCATGACATTATTGAGCGTTTCTGAACAGACGTTTCACTCGTGCTGTGCTCAGTCCTCTTGTGTGCCGTGGGCGTGTTGTGTCGGTCTCTCCGCAGGACTGTGCAAATAAAGCATTTGTTACGTTTGCAAGTTCCAACGAATTGCTTCAGACTTTTGGTCGTTCGCCTGCTGCCTTTAGCCGGATCTCGGTTGGCAACCTAGCTCGAAACTTTCAGCGGCTATCCAACAGAACTTGCGTCATTCCCTCGGAGTGTAGTATTACTTTCATTAGCCTTGGACCGCAGCCCTTGTAGTTAGGTGATGACGGAACTCTTGTCAGGGATTTGGCAATAACATTGTCTACCGAGAGTGCTTCGCGGATGTAGCACCACTGCTCTCGGTCATGAGTTTGTGCATCGTGATCAGAAGAATGCAGAAGCTCAGGAACACCATGAACAAATATTGTTTTCTTGCTATCTCTATTAGCAATGCCAAAGTGATTTGATCGTCTCATGTACTGAGACCGTAGTTTTTCGACCAAATGTTTGATGCCTAATCCGCGTATTCATCGCGTTTCCTCATCGCAGTTACAGTGGGATAAACTACTTGTGTACCATCGACTGAAAGCATAGTGCACAATGTGTCACAATGACGCTTTTTGTGAGTAATATGCCACTCTACAACAATCCGTAACGTCCTTCATCATTGCACTAATTCTCTGTCACCAAACCACCAAATCGCCCATACAAAGGGAAAGTCACAAGAGGAAATAAGTAAAGACCTTATGCAAAACCCAAACGCTCTAATCAAACTCCAAGGACTATGGCGCTTGCCTCATACAAACGACGCATGATAATGCACAGCTGGCTACATTTAAAGACTGTATGAACCAGACAACTCCCTCACGGCATCCGCTAATGGACATTATAATCAACCTAATTCCACAGCTGGCGAAGCTTCCAACGTATCTGGAACAGGCAAACTAGCCAGAAGACAACAATGAACCAGTCAGCGAGAAACTTTAGACCAGCGTCATCTAAGGACCGCATCCGAGCTCAGGGTGCGACTTGTGGACATTCGCAATAAGGACGATACCGATCCACATTGTCCAATCTTGTCTTCAGAGGCTTCGTTTCGCTATTAGTCCGAAGATTACACTCTCGAACATTAATCCAGTTAGTATCAACAAATTAACCAATAATCACTTCGCATTTATATCCTACACCTAAAGCAGCAAACGAATCAACGCGGGCGTTTCCAGTGAATCAAATTAAAACCAGATTGGGTGGACACCACTTGAGTAGTTAAGTATTACTTGAAGCCGTTTTTGCCAGCTAACATCTAATATTGCACTGTTTCAGATAAAATCCAAATACCAGAACCAGCCGTTCTTGGCTTCCCACTGAATAACCGCCCAAACTCAGACTGTCGCAATGCACCCACGCAGGAAATTCGAACAAACTAAATGGCCGCTGTGACGATCGTTGTTAGCCTAGCTCGGTAATAAAGCAGTTAAGGTGTCTGTCTAAACGCCCTGAAACCTAGTTCCAGCTCGGTTAACTCTAACTAAAACGCCAAACTTCACTAATCTGGTCGTGGAGTGCGCAGCAGCAAGTGGATTCAATTCACTGTTTCGGACATAATCCTAAGGAATTAATAATAAAATGAATAATGTGTCAGCTGTACGCCGCTACGGTGCTTCGCTGCGGCGCGACCACCACCAGTCGCGCGCGGGCTGAGTATACCGCGAGGACGCCAACCCCTACGCGGATTTGAACCGGTGACCTTATGGTTGCAAAGTAAACGTGCAGACCACTCGGCCACCGGCCTAAAGAACTATCGAACGCTGATTCAGCTCAAAAGAAATAACAGTCCAGTTAAGGATGCGTGTTGGGATCCATTCGCACGACGGATGCTTCATATAGAACCAACGACCAATCTTTAACACTTGTTTCGATTAGATGCACTCCGTCATTGACATATCGTTATGATAAGATATTCTCAACATCCGCTTCATTTAGATGCTCACAACATCGGTCTTACATGCATAGGTTACTTCGGAGCTTATTCCTTCACGCTTGCGATGAATGTGACTGTGCCCGTTGTCTTACACTTCGAAAACTAACACGCCCTATTAATGAGTGATTAAACATTGATCACATTCCAGACAGATCGGATTGTGTAGATCGCGCGCCACTCCGTTAACACGGTTAGCTACGACCCCGTCTTTTCAGGTCAACCATCCTATCACTAGACCCTGTTTTAATCTGTCTTTTTACCCCGAATCTTAGTGACCACTTTCATGTCAACTTGTTGCGCAATCACAGGTCATACAACGTTAGCACTCGGGTTTCCGAAGTCAGCGTCCGTGCTCCGATATCCGCGACATCAGGGCAGCGGCCTGCAAAATTAGCAATCCAATCACTGATAAGCCAGTCACGATTTGGCCACGTCAAAAAGCTAAACAGACGGTGTTTCTTTGGCATTGATAGTTGTGCAATGTGCTACTTGATGAATGTGCGCTTTTGAACCTCAACCTGATTCCGTTGTTTCCACTCGTACGTGATTACGCCATGAAACGAAGCATTTGAGTTTCTGATATCCATTTTAAGTGCTCATATATCGATTGCTGCTATCAGTTGGCAAATGGTTTGATTGACTATCTCCTTGCATTCATTTAATAATCCGCATGAGGCAGTTGTCCACACTTACTACGGATTACTTGGAATAACAAACTAACCCAGTGTCGGTGAAATATGCACCTGGCACTATCAGAAACCGAACGCGCACCTTCTCATTACTTCCAAATTAGAGTGCGTCAACTCACCTTAACTATGGGTCACACACGTTAGTTTCATGCGTTTACCTGTGTGCTCCCATATGTTCTCGGCATCTTCATTTAAATCGAAGACATGTAAGCTAGCAACTTACATGCACGAACTACTTGTTATAGGTATTGCTGACAGCATTGGCATGCCATGCAATGGCATCTATCACGAGACAAACAGACGCGATCTTTTAACACATTTAATTTAAGGGCTGAAAGAACAGGCTCTAGAAGTGAATTCGATATGTTGCAAATACATAGCGAGAAACTCCGTGCACACTCCAGCCAACTGTTCTGTGGTGCCAGTTTGAAACAGTGCCCTCTAATTAAGTTTCAATGTTGTCCCATCCGCTGTTATCAGAGGAGGAGATCCAAATTTACCTTGCGAATGCTCTTCAAGTGCTTGTACACTAGTTAATGCTTCGGGACATATTAAGCTGTTAAAGCCTGTTGTCCTCGCGCATTAGTTGAATACAATGATTATGATGGATGACGTTGCTTCTCCAGTTGCTCGAGCTCGGGTGAGATCTTTGAGTGTATTGAGTGGCAATGTGCTTCCGTGGCCAACCCTGTACAAACGAAACAATTTTACCTGAACCAACAGCCTTAGCTATATTAGTGCCTCAGCAACCAGCCTATATCCTGTGTAGCCTCGGTCAAGCAATACCAGTTATTTCTTTCAACTAGCCTAGATCACGTGTCCAAGCGTGTTACGTTCCTCGTTGCTTGAGTACTTTCTATAACAATTGTACATGAAGAGCAAAGTTGCATGATCACTACGGTCTAAAGGATTTTCGGTTAGGAGATCTTTAGTGAACATCCAGTCTAGTGCAGATGGCGTGTTTACTTCGCTGTTTCTGGAGAAAATGCTTATGTGGCCATAACGCGGGAAACTGACGTCAAACAATCGAAGAGCTTCTTTGAACTTCTCTCCAGAAGTGGCTTGGGATGGCAGAGCACGGATGTTGAGATCGCCAAGGATAAGAATGTGGCGGTGTGAGGTGACTGAAAGCGAAGGCGAAAGGAGTGGCCTGCCTCAGTGCCGTCGACCAGGCAATAGATCGAGTGGGCCAATAGTAATACGTTTGTGTACAGAGCCGGTGTGAATTCATTCTCTTGATGCGGTTGACAGACCCAAGCTCGCAACAGCTGGTACCACTTGTTTATCATCCGCCTAAGTGTAAATACCAACTAGACAATGAACAATGAACAACTCTTTATCACGGGTAAAATAGTATGTGCTTGACAAGTCCCGTATGATGGTTGGAGTAAAAATTAAAATTGAAAGGACCATCAGATAAGTAAATCGTTATTTTAAGCGCTTACCGATTTAAAAACACCACTGTTTAACGATAGTTTGAAGTGGGAATGGGATGTGCGCTTGCAAATAGTATAAAGAGCCGTTGCAGTTCAGTAAATGCGTGAGAAAGAAAAAGGGAAATGACAACGTTCTCTTCTGTGTTGCTACATTTGACAGATGTTGTATGTTGAGCAAATTTAGATATATCCAGGCTACTCACATAGACACTCCTGCATGTGTCCTCACTGCTACTTTGCGGAGAGGGCCGTTAAGCACATGCCTAGGATTGCGTTATTTCCTCCTCCAACAGAAACGGACTAAATCAAGGAATGCAATTTGGGAAGCGTTTTATCGAAGCGTTTTGAATAGCGTTAATGTAGGGGCAAGGATGACATGCGTCGGAAGGGCATTCTGGACACGTGACACACGGAGGAAGAAAACGTTTCGTCGTCAGTCAAGTCGACTGTAGTGCGTAGCTAGTTTGAGCTGATGGTCTCTCAGATTGGTAGTTTGGCTCAACTGAAACAGATTGCGACATGGGTGAGTTGCGTTCTTCCGTACTAAGTAAACCATGATTAGGTCTCCTCGCTGAGTTCGAGGTTCACCACTGTACAATCTCAGAGGAGAGGTGTACCAATCCCCTAACGAGTTTGGTCGCTCTACATTGTGGAGCTTCAAGTGCCCTGATGTCGCGTTTTCATCAGGAACGCCAGTCCTGGATCTCATATTCGACGAACGGCCTCACGTAGGCGTCCAGCATTTGCGGAAAGATTCATGGCTTACAATTTCCAAAAGCCCTCCTTAAGAGTCCAAGAGATTGGCTGGCTTTTCGATGCCTTTTCAGCTTGTCTCGAGCAGCCAAGATGGTACTGCACGATCACCTCGGTCCTTTCCTTGGGAAGCATGTTTTAACTGCTGGTCCATCTCGGGCGTGGAAACTGACAGCCACCATGCATGCATCGTTGTCTCTCAGAAGAAGAAGGCATCAAAGGGAATCCTGCATCACACTAACTGCATCTTCCAAGGGCCTACCATGGAGGTCCCTGCGGAAGCACGGAGCTACTCCACCCTATGCGGTAGGTCTTACCGAAAATCGGATGTATCTGTTAGCACAACCTCGACGTTTGCTATGTCAGGGCGTAACCATGTCTGCGTTATAAAGATAAGGTCACGGACGATTGATCTCTGACGGCGTTGCAGTTCGGAATGTTTTCTATATCTCCCCTGAGCATTGATCTTCATACAAAGGCTTCTTGGACATCAGGAGCGCTTGACAAGGTGAAAATACATTGAGTGGATGTTTGCCGACCGATGAAAAGTCGACAGCTGAGCTTTTCTTGGGCCTTTTGTCCGTTACTAAAACTACACTAGGACTCATTATGGTTAAATCCCGGTCACATTGGTTATTGCGCTGAGAACTTGGTTTTCGGACTCACTGTTGCGGTTATACTGAGTCCGTGTGATGTTGCTTCCTTTAGGATGTCGAGTGGGTGGAATACTCTAATGGCTGATTTTACTCCTAGTACCGATGGTGGTGTGTTATGTAATTTGTGCCAGTTATGCACGAAGTTCGCCGTCATATGTTTATATTGAGCTGCAATTTTTAGTATTCACGGGCCACTACTTTTCTCTTAAGACGACATGCCTAGCCCTGAAATTTGTTGAGACATGACTTCGCCGGCACCGATCGGTTCACGGATATACCATCATTCGTCCAGGTCATGAGCATGAAAATGAACAATGAATTTATACGGGTTAAGAAGCGTTGCTTTACAAGTCCAGTTGGATAGTTGCAGGGGATATCAACATAACAGTAATGATGATAAAACTAGTAAAATAGTTAATACTTTAAATATGAAAATGAGGACTTATCGTTTGCTTCGCTGCAGTCCTGCGATCATCTTAGGTTCACATCATCCACAGTTAACAACAAATAATTCCATGGTAAACTCCAGGTGTAGGATGGAGACGTAGTGTTAAGTAACAAAGTGTAAGTTGATGAGTGTATCGTCCAACCGCCTTTTAAATACTGTTCGTGTCGGTGCAGAGACGACCGATTCTGGGAGAGCATTCCACGGGTGACAGACACGAATGGAAAAGAAATTTCTGCGGCACTCCAGACGACTGTGTTGTTCTGCGAGTTTTAATAAGTGGCCTCTCAGGTTTGCATTTTGCTGAGTTTCAGTAAAGGGCGGCACACATGATGTGGGTTGCGCAGAATCAAGTATGTCATAATCAGGTCGCCTCGTAGCCTGCGATAGCTTCCACTGAACAATCCCAGTCGTCGCAGCCTCTCCTGGTAGGAAAGATTGCGCATTCCAATTATGTTCTTAGATGCCCGGCGTTATGGCTGCTCCAGTGCATTAAGGTCATATTTCAGCCATGGATGCCAGCCTTGAATTGCATGTTCGACATGGGGGGGGGGAATTTACAATCAGCAATGGGTATTTAACAATCATTACAATAATGCTATTTCACTAATGTGGACTCACCATATAGATGCTCCAGTTGACATGGCGCAAGCGCAATTGCTGTTGAACGTAAGAGGTCGCCCCCATGAAATGTATGTTATGAAATCTTTTGCCACAAAAGTTGCTTTTAAACTGAATTAAGCCCGAAAGCCTAAGTATGTTATCTAGACCACTGTATCGGTTTCGCTTAATCGGTGTATTTCGAATATTATGCTCTCAAATTTGCAGTAATTTCAACTATCCTGGTAACTGTTTCCGCATTCAGAGGTTCAACGATGTTGTTGTTACACATCTAAGCGCCGTATAGCCAAGCTGTCAGACATTAATCCTTACTACATTGAGCAGGGGTTTCTAGTAGGTATTTGTGTTTGATAGGAATAATTGATTTGTTAAATGAACAAAGTTACGCTTGAGCTGGGCATCAAGGTGTGCACCGCATTACTTGCATGCGTGACACCTTTTATGTGTGCACATGACATAATCTGATGAATCAGCTAATTCGTATGTTAAATCTTGATGAATGAAGGTGAACTAATAACCCATACCTGCGTCTGCCTACTAGAGATTATGAGATTAACTTGTTCTCAAGGGTCCGCGCACTGTAATGGAAGAAGTAGCTGATGATGACTAAGATTAGCAGCCTGGTGCATATGGTATGGAGGGAATACCGCCACTGAATAATCAGCATCATAAGATAAAGCGCACAATCATCACAAGACGTACCAAACAGTAGTAAGCATTTTGAACTGAACATCAGAGAGATTAGGCGAACTATCATTGAGATACGCATGTTATTTATATACTTGCCACTTGGCTCTTTCTAGACAATGTGCTTTTCTATTTGGTGCATAGGTGTGTCGCATACACGAGCATATGTTTGCGGTCTGTGCACCGATTGGGTAGCCGACAATAACTGTTTGGTACATCCGCATGTGAAAAGTCATGCTGATTGACGGTAGAGGTGTTGTGAAACCTAATGGTGCTTGACGGAACATAAGGCGGTTCGTAACCAACAGGTTGGTCCCAGTCAGCATGAACGACGACTGCTCTTCCGTAACAGCTACACATGCATCTTTCATGTGATAGCTGTGTTGGCTGTGGGGAAGTCCATGGTTCATTTACCTTAAGGAACTGCTAATTAATTCTTTTACCATATATGATGGCTAGATGTCTAGAATACTAATGTCCCTCTATCAGCTCATCTTTACGCTAAAAGAGTAAAACACAATAAAAATGGTGTATAACAAGTTGGTGGGAGAACTTGGAACTACATCTATTAGACATATACTACCAGTAAACAACAAGTTGTAGCCTTGGTTCATATCTAAATATACCGTTCCTTGACATTCTTGGTTGACCGGCGTTGGGTAAATCCAAGGTAATGAGATCTCCTCAGCCATGTTTGCCAAACCTTTATTGCGTATTCCACATGTGACCGCATGTACGAGCCGTGTTTGTGAAAGAATTGGAGGATGGAATCGTCCTATGCATGCTTCAGGAGGCTTACAGTTTGCATTTACATCTTTGACGCCGTTTCAGCCTGCTTCGAGTTTCCAAAGTCGACCTGGACTTAAGCTCTCAAATCCTTTTCGCCAGAAGCGGTTTGAAGCTGCTGGCTGCCAATGTTGTATGAGCGCGTCAAATTGTGCCCTAGTTGCAGCATTCTGCATTTGTCCACATTATCTTGAGTTACATTCTGTATTGACCAAGCATCTACCCCATCAAGATCAGCTTGAATTATTGGGACACCATCTGGTTTCTTGATGACCCTCCACACCTTAATGTCATCGGCATAAAGCAGGCTTAGTGAGATTGAAGAGAGCACGTGTTTGCAACGTTAGAGACTCACAATGCCAGGAAAAGTAAATGTAGAGAGGATTAGCAACGCCCCCTTTACCATGAATGGCTGAAAATAAGTCGGTATTCACTCTATCGGCGGTTACGTGGGGAAATCATTATGGCATACCGAATGAAAAGACAAGTGGGACGTTCAATTCTAAAACAGTATTTTGTAGCTAACATGACAGACAGTAGCATGAAATTTAGACAAAATGGAGCAATGGTTTACGACGACCACAATAACGAAAGCTTGACAAGACCCGTATGGATGTTAGGATGTGTATTGCAAGATTACGGTGTCCCTAAAAGTTTGCGTGTGGTACAAGACGCAGCAATTAGCTTGCATTAGCATGTTTGAGTAATCCTATATGGAGTTCGTGAGGATTATGACACCGACCGATGTTTCTTCTCCAATAATGCAGTAATCGGATGATCATGGAAAACATCACATTGTGCACTGTGTCATGGTATCGTCAGTACGCTTCTGAATAGAGCTAAGGTTGATGCGCTAAATTCCTGCGGGGGAAGTGCGTTTCAGGACTTTGAAAATCCGAATATGGAAGGCTCCGTTGATAGGCTATTCAGCTGTACTGTATGGCCAACTTAAAAATGGTAACTAAATCAGTGAACTTTTTAGCTGAACTTCAAAACATGGTGGTGTGATGTAATTATTCAAGCAAGCTGCTAGCGTGCAATATGAGAACAAAGCAGTTGCTTGGACGTCTGCCAATATTTCTTCTACACCCTCATTGGTTCCCTGAAGCGTATTGGTTTAACTGACACAAAGGAAATATCTCATGAGTGCAGCAGTGTCGTTAGTTATGGATATGATTTAGTTATTTATATCGAGGTTTCTAACTGCTTCTTAGGCTGTCATTTTCCCTGGGATTGCTTCTTCAAATAAATCGATTGCCCCACAAGGACAGAGGTCTGCGACATGGTGTCAGAGAATACCAAACCAAGATCACTCAATGCTGCTCCGTTGCTGATTGGAGCGCAGCCAGCTGTGCAACCACCTGATCTAATGTACATTGAAGAACAGTATTTCACCAAAAATTGGAGAATCTGGAAAAGCAAGTGGATCGACTATGTGTACAGGTGTGGTAAGAAGAACAACCGATAGCGTATCGATTGGCGATGTTTAGACATACGATCGGAGATGAAGCACGTCGCGTCTTGGAAAGAATGCAGTGCGAAAAGGACGAGGATCCAGATGATTCGGAAACTGTCGTTCGAAACGTCCTTGGTTTCTGCGAAGGCCAGACTAACGAAACCTACCAGCGGTATCCCTTGTTTACACGAAACCACCCTGCAAACGAAGCTTTCGAGAACTATGTTACGGAGCTGAATATCCGGGCTCGTTTCTGTAGTTTTTGCATCTGGTTAGCTGACAGTTTCATCTAAACTAGAATCGTGCTGCGGATGAATGATCGTAACATCACCAGGCGGCTGTTACGGCAACGGCAGTTATCGCTCAGACAATGTCACGATATATGCCCAAGTGAAACATTAGCTGCACACCACATCAAGCAAATGCGGTTGCCGACAGTAGCAGCGATATGTGTAGTATCAAGTTTATCCGGGCAAACTGCCAAAACTGTTTTCAGTACTCTCGAAACCTGCAAAATCTGCGCTGCTCCACTCCCGAAAAATCCCAATTAATGTCCAGTGTTTGGCCAAATTTGCGCCAGATGCAGCAGACAGAATCATTTCGCTCGATGTTTTCAATCATCGAAGGTGAATGCACTCAATCATAACACAATGCTCTCCGACTCTAAACATTCAATCACCAACCTGTCGGGGACAGGAACAAAGAAGTACATCTATGCAAGCTCATAAATTGGCGACAAGTTGGTGCATTTCCAGTTGGACTAGAGTGCCAATATAAACATAATCCCAGCGACGCCATGCCAAGGAATTAGTATGCGACCTGACCAGGGTGTTCTGCGCATGTGGAACGGTTCCAAGATCTGGCCGAACTGCTTGGTCACAATGAAGTGACCAATTCCAACAATGGCATTTCACATTAGTTGGATTTCGTGGCCGTGGAGTAAGATCTCAGGCCGATTCACGGCATTTATTACATCTAATGATTTGGATTGATTCATTTTAACCATTGCCATTTTGTGCATGTATGTGAAACAGAGACATATATAAGCAATAAGTATCCGACCGTGTTCGACCCAGATTTTGGTAAGTCTAAAGTATCGGTTCTACGTAATCTATCGGTCAGTACGAACAACTACGCTGCCAGCTAAATGTGTACCATTTGTATTACACGATATATTCGCCACCGAGTTATGCAACGTCCTAGATGGACAATCCAGTTTCCTGACAAAGTTCGCCATACACTTCGTACTTTTGCTGTTTATCAGAAACCCGCCTGCAAGATTCGAGCTCCGTGCTTACCCTGAGATCCCCCACATGCGACACTGGCGGCACATTCTCATTGCGCCTATCTGGCGATGATGCAGCTTCAAATGCCGGTCAAGCCGGCGTCGGCATTGTTTTGAGTCCCCGGGCTGAACCTGCCCTGATTGATTGGATCCCAGTAAACAGTAGGATGTGCGCCGTTAGATTAGCTGGCTCGTTCCGTGCTTCGAAGTCGCGCGGGGACAAACGGTGTCTGTTTGTCATTGTACACTACGCCCCTACAAACTGTAGCACTGATTCGGTAAAAGATGATTTCTACCAGCAACTTCACGAGCTCCTTCGTTACAGAAGAAGCACGGATACTGTGGTGCTGGCTGGCGATCTAAACGCCCAAGTTGGAAAATTGTCCTCTGATGAGCTTCATCTGGGCGGCCAACATGGTGTAGGCTCCCGTAATGATAATGGTGAGCGATTGCTCCAGCTGTGTGAAGATGCTCGCCTGTTTATCGCGAGCACTAATTTTCGACACAGCACCCGCAGAAGTGTGACTTGGCGGCCACCAGCCTCGGGCCAGTCATGGACGCAAATCGATCATATCGCGATCAGTTACCGCTGGAGAGGCTGCGTCCAAAACTGTCGCTCGATTTGGAGCACGAGCGTGGACTCTGACCACGCACTTGTATGTGCCGACCTCCTGGTGCGTTTCGGTGGACGTCCGCGACGTCGATGTGAACGGATTGACACTAGCCAGCTGGCGAAGCCAGATGTTCTGAATGTGTACCAAGATGCGCTGACATCTGTGCTGAGTAAGCGCCCACTAAACACCGTTGAAGATCACTGGTCGCACACTCGTCAAGCGTTGCTATTAGCAGGCATGTCTTCATGTGGCAAAACAAATTGCAAAACCGGACATTGGGTCTCTACACAGTCTCTGGAACTTATGGATGCTCGCCGACGTATTCCGGCTGGAAGCGAATACAATGAATCTCGCAAAAATCTCAGGGCGAAACTACGTGCTAGCCTAACGAAGGACCGCGGAACCTGGTGGTCTCATCGTGCATCTGAGATGGAAACAGCCGCTGCCATTGGTAATCATCGTAAGTTATACCGTCTGATACGGGCAACAGGCAGCAGGAGACCTGGTGTTAGCGAGACCATACGCGACGAAAGTGGGCAGCCGATCCACAGCCTGTCAAAACGCTTGGAGCGTTGGGCTGAACACTTTGCTATGCAATTTAACCAACCTGAGTTATCACTTTCTTCGGGCATTGAGCGCCCTTCTCCTTGGGCCGTCTCCTTGAATCCGCCCTCACGCGCAGAAGTCGAACGTGAGATCAGGCTGTTGAAATTGCATAAGGCCGCAGGAGCAGATACTATTCCTCCAGCCCTCTTCAAGTTCAGTGGACCTGCTCTAATAGGTGATCTACACGAGTTGCTAGTAAAACTTTGGGAGCAGGAGACAGTCCCGACAGACTGGAACCGCTCCGTCATTGTCCCAATTTTCAAGGGAGGCTCCCGTTTGGTATGTGGCAATCATAGAGGGATCAGTCTGATTTCGATTGCCTCTAAATTGCTTGCCTCTCTCATTCTCCACAGACTGACTGGCACTCGTGAAAGCCAAATTCGTGAAGAGCAAGCCGGATTTCGTCGAGGTCGGGGCTGCATCGAACACATCTTCACATTGCGTCAAGTGTTGGAGCACCGCCATGTTTATTGGCGACCCACCGTTGTCGTGTTTCTTGACATAAAAGGTGCCTTCGACTAAGTCGATCGATGTGCCCTTTGGGATTGTCTGTTGAGGAAAGGTGTGCCTGATAAATATGTAAATATTGTCAAAGCGCTGTACGCGCATAGTTCGGGCAGGGTGAGGGTTTATGGCAAACTCTCGCCACCCTTCAGTATCACCAGCGGTGTGAGACAAGGATGCCCGCTGTCACCTTTCCTCTTCAACTTCGCTATTGATGAAGTCATGGAAACAGCGTTCGCTGGACACGACCTAGAAGGTGTGGAGCTACTCCCTGGTGAGCGACTTCTTGACTTGGAGTATGCAGACGATATTGCCCTAATCTGTGACAGCTCGCAAACATGCCAAACAGCACTGAACCGATTAGCACTGGCTGTCAGTCGTTTTGGGCTATGCTTTGCTCCATCAAAATGCAAAGTACTTCTCCAAGATTGGCAGAGACCCAGCCCTGCGCTAACGCTTGGTGGTGATCTGCTAGAAGTCGTTCAGGAATTCAAGTACCTGGGCAGCTATATTAGCACCCGTGGGATTGAAGATGAGGTTACGAACCGTATAGCAAAAGCTCGAGGTGCTTTTGCCAATCTCCGCCACCTGTGGCGCAGACGCGACATTACTCTCGCCCTCAAGGGCAGAGTTTACAACGCAGCCGTCCGTTCAACTCTCCTATATGGCTGTGAAACCTGGCCCATCAGGTCGACAGACATGAAGAGACTCGTCACGTTCGATCATCGCTGCCTTCGCAGCTTAGCTCATGTCTGGTGGGAACACCGCGTGAGCAATGAGCGTGTTCGACGTCGCGTATTTGGTGCAGGAAGAGCGAGTGAACCGCTCAGCACGATTATATCACGCACCAGGCTCCGATGGCTGGGCCACGTCTTGCGCATGCCAGCACACCGACTCCCACGACGTGCATTGTTTGCGCGTTGTGGGTGCGGTTGGAAGAGGAGGAGGGGAGGCCAAGTGATGACTTGGTCGCGAGAAATGAAAACCCTCACTTCGAAGTTGGCGTCGGTTGGTGCATCCCGACTGCCTGGCTGGGGTCCTAAGGACGGTGAACACGTTTGGCTGGACACACTTGCTGATATGGCTAGGAGCCGGCCTCAATGGCGTTTGTGTTGTGAGTTCCTTTGTCCATCCCCCTCCTGTTTGGCATCCTCCTCCAGTCACGATCTCAATCGTTAGGCATAATATGACTTTCTTTTACGGCAGCCAGCTGTTAGCTCTCCGGAACGATGTCCATCCGTTACTGGGGACTCAGCGGGCGTGCCACTGTTTGTTTGTTTGTTTTTCTTTTCTTGCCTTTTGTATTGCGGCACAATAGCTGAGGTGTTTTCCACCTCCAGCTAACGTGTAATGATGATGATGATGATGAACAAGAAAATCGAGGTGGTTGATCATTTCACTTATCTTCGCAGCTGAATCAGTAAGGATGAGCGCACAGAAACTGACGTCAGCTCACGCATTGCAAACGCCACAGCAACCTTCTTGAACCTGCGGAACCTTTAGCGACAGAAGGGAGTTTCGCTCCGTCTGAAAGGCCGTGTACATAACGCCAAGTTGAGGGCCGTTCTGCTCTAGGGTTGTGAGACTTGGCCCCTTCGGCTTGAGGATCTGGGGCGCCTTCAAGTCTTTGATCATCGTTGTCTGGGAAGCATTGCTGGTGTCGGATGGCGCCAGCGTGTCCGCAACGATGATGTGCGTAGGTGAGTACTCGGTGGTGATAATCATGGGAGCTCCCGAGAATAATGGATAGCACTGAATAAGTTGCGTTGGCTCGGGCACGTGCTACGTATGCCTGATCACCGCTTATCTAGGAGGGCCTTGTTTATTCTACCAGGCGTATGGTGGCGCAGAGCTCGAGGTGGACAGAAGTTGACTTGGCAGGGGGAAATGAAGTTATTGACAACTAAACTGGGTGCCGTTGGTCCATCTTGTCTTCCGGGCTGGAGTCCACGTGACTCGCCTTGTGCTTGGCTTGAGAATTTACAGGACATTGCTCGCAGTAGACATCAGTAGCGCGTCTGCTGCCGTCTCCTTATTGGATTACCTGTGTAAAGTGTGTTTGGTGCTGAGTTATCTGAGGGGTAATGGCTGATTATGACGCGAGGCAGTGAAAGCCGTAAGGAAGCTGTTTTGCCGATGCCGCCTTATCTTTGCACGATAGCCAGCTGTTTGTGACAGTATGTTGTCTACACAAGGTGTAGGCGCATTGACCCTTAATATTTGGTTGGCACATTAAGGTTTTCAGGTAAATCTTATTCTTTGTTTCATAAGTCCTCATGGTTGTATGGCAGCGAAGCATCAGTTCACGTGGCTGATGTGCTGCTGTCGATGGTGATGATGATGATCGCTCCTTCAATGTTCAAAGTGTTGCTGCAGGACCACCAGCCACTTGATAACCCCTTGACCCTTGATGGCGAGGAACCTACCCGAGGTAGTTGATCACTTTACTCTCCTTGGTAGCTGTATCAACAACAATGGACGCATAGCAACCGAAGTCAATTCGCGCATTATAAAACCTAGGACTGTTTTTTGAATCTGTGGTATCTGTGGCGTCAGAAAGGGGTTTCTCTCCGTCTAAAAGCCCTGTTTACAAGGCCACATGGATGGCCGTTCTGCTCCGATCTGAGGATCTGCGGCATCTTCAAGTCTCTGATCATCGTTTTCTGCGATACATTACTAATGTCGGATGGAACCTTTGTGTCCGCAATGATGGTGTGCGTAAGTGAGTACTTGGCAAATATAACCCGGCTATTTCCTTAGAACAACATATAGCACTGAACAGGTTGCATTGGCTTGCGCACTTACTATGTATGCCTTGTCACCGTTTACCGAGGAGGACGTTGTTTTGTGTACCAGATGTAGGTTGGCGCAAGGCCCCAGGTGCGCAACGGGAAATCAAGTCACTGACGATTCAACTCGGTGCCATCAATCCGTCTCGCCTTCCATGCTGGAGTCCACGTGACCCGCCTTGTGCTTGGCTCGAAACTTTACAGAAATGGCTCGCATTCGACGCGTTGCGTGTCTGCTCTCGTCTTCTAGTCGGATTGTTTATCCAAAGTGTCTGGCGTTGAGTTATCTGTGGGGTAATAGCTAATTATGACTTGGGGCAGTGAAAGCCGCAAGGAAGCTGTCTTCCCGATACTACTTTATCTTTGCTTACTAGCCAGCTGTTTATGATGGTGTGTTCTTGACAAGGTGTAGGCATCTTGACCGCTAGTGTTTATTTAAGGCATTAAGGTTTTACCTTAGTTCACTCTTCCGTCCTTCATATGGTTCTTCGTTTCGTAGGTCACTGTGCTTATACGTCAGCGAAGCATCAGTTCAAATGGCTGATGTACTGCTGTTGTTTATGATTATGTTCAGTAAGCTATATCCATTAGAACTTTACTGTTTAGTACACACGCATACAGGAGTACAGGGAGGTACGTTTGTTGGTCTGAGCAAGACCGGGCTCCAGCGAGAGGATTCATACGCTTCCCATTTCCAGTGACGCGAGATAACTGACCCATGGCGCTCGTGACTTTAACTCCACTCTGATGGACATACGGAGACTGCTATTCTAGGCTGGATTTCAATGAACAGCTGCTTATGTTCCGTTAGACTTTGAATTAATGGGAATCTAACCACGTCCCTCGTTTTACCGTTTTGGCCCGCCTTTCCATATCAAACCCCGCTACTTGCGGGTGTCACTGAGTAGCTTGACTCGTAGAATTGTACATTTTTGCAAATACTTCGCATATTTGAAAACAAGTCCCTGCTTTGCGGCCTGGTTGACCTACCTCCGGCTCCCACCATCGTTGATTTATACCTCGTACTGGTCAATCAGTCTGGCTCTATTGGCGCTATTATCACCGTCGGTTATATCACCGACTGAATTGCGGCACAAGGGGCTAAAATTCGGTCGCTCGCGAAGACGGCGCGAATGGACTGCCTTGTTGTAGTGCGACCAACGTTTTCCTGTCGATTTGGGGCCTAGCCACCACGTACCGAGGGAGTTAAAAGACTAACTTTGCGTGACCGTCGCGGCCCCCCGAAGTTTGCTAATATGTGGTGAGAGAACCGAATGTAGTAGTAGTAGTAGTAGCAGTAGTAGTAGTAGTAGTAGTAGTAGTAGTAGTAGTAGTAGTAGTAGTAGTAGTAGTAGCAGTAGCAGTAGTAGTAGTAGTAGTAGTAGTAGTAGTAGTAGTAGTAGTAGTAGTAGTAGTAGTAGTAGTAGTAGTAGTAGTAGTAGTAGTAGTAGTAGTAGTAGTAGTAGTAGTAGTAGTAGTAGTAGTAGTAGTAGTAGTAGTAGTAGTAGTAGTAGTAGTAGTAGTAGTAGTAGTAGTAGTAGTAGTAGTAGTAGTAGTAGTAGTAGTAGTAGTAGTAGTAGTAGTAGTAGTAGTAGTAGTAGTAGTAGTAGTAGTAGTAGTAGTAGTAGTAGTAGTAGTAGTAGTAGTAGTAGTAGTAGTAGTAGTAGTAGTAGTAGTAGTAGTAGTAGTAGTAGTAGTAGTAGTAGTAGTAGTAGTAGTAGTAGTAGTAGTAGTAGTAGTAGTAGTAGTAGTAGTAGTAGTAGTAGTAGTAGTAGTAGTAGTAGTAGTAGTAGTAGTAGTAGTAGTAGTAGTAGTAGTAGTAGTAGTAGTAGTAGTAGTAGTAGTAGTAGTAGTAGTAGTAGTAGTAGTAGTAGTAGTAGTAGTAGTAGTAGTAGTAGTAGTAGTAGTAGTAGTAGTAGTAGTAGTAGTAGTAGTAGTAGTAGTAGTAGTAGTAGTAGTAGTAGTAGTAGTAGTAGTAGTAGTAGTAGTAGTAGTAGTAGTAGTAGTAGTAGTAGTAGTAGTAGTAGTAGTAGTAGTAGTAGTAGTAGTAGTAGTAGTAGTAGTAGTAGTAGTAGTAGTAGTAGTAGTAGTAGTAGTAGTAGTAGTAGTAGTAGTAGTAGTAGTAGTAGTAGTAGTAGTAGTAGTAGTAGTAGTAGTAGTAGTAGTAGTAGTAGTAGTAGTAGTAGTAGTAGTAGTAGTAGTAGTAGTAGTAGTAGTAGTAGTAGTAGTAGTAGTAGTAGTAGTAGTAGTAGTAGTAGTAGTAGTAGTAGTAGTAGTAGTAGTAGTAGTAGTAGTAGTAGTAGTAGTAGTAGTAGTAGTAGTAGTAGTAGTAGTAGTAGTAGTAGTAGTAGTAGTAGTAGTAGTAGTAGTAGTAGTAGTAGTAGTAGTAGTAGTAGTAGTAGTAGTAGTAGTAGTAGTAGTAGTAGTAGTAGTAGTAGTAGTAGTAGTAGTAGTAGTAGTAGTAGTAGTAGTAGTAGTAGTAGTAGTAGTAGTAGTAGTAGTAGTAGTAGTAGTAGTAGTAGTAGTAGTAGTAGTAGTAGTAGTAGTAGTAGTAGTAGTAGTAGTAGTAGTAGTAGTAGTAGTAGTAGTAGTAGTAGTAGTAGTAGTAGTAGTAGTAGTAGTAGTAGTAGTAGTAGTAGTAGTAGTGACAATCTTTTAAATAGCCATAGAACCAATAAAATCCACGGAGATTAACGAATAAGGGGTAGTTTCACCGCGTCATAATCATCATGGCACTGTAAGTGAAGGTTAGCAGCACACTTTAACTACTGTGACGCAGGAAGAAAGGAATACTTTTATTTTTGCACTTGCCATGTTTTTAATATGTGTAATTATTAAGCATTAAGCTTGTGAATCTAAGCAAGTATGCACATAGATCAATGGAACGTACAATTTGACACAAAGTAGTACGAAACGTTACACTTTGTTTTTCACACGCTGATTTCTCTCTCTTGTCATTTTTCAATGCTTGAGGCACTAAACATGTTAATTAATACAATTCTGTACACAATTCTTCCACTCATTCCAGTTGTGGGCCATGTCTTCATGCGTGTTAGGCCATTGGCACTCCTCAATCTTGGGTCCCCATCCTGGAAGGCGCACGGGTCCAACGGCAGCCATTTCATGTGCTGTAGCCAAGTAAAAGATTGACAACCACGCGCTAGTTTCCATCCAGGTCCTTGACGAGCAAATGGAGCGCGGCTCGGCACGGTAGACGCTTAGGTGCCATACATAGGATGTGACCAAGCCATCTCAACTGGCGCAGCAAAACCAGTTTGTTGAAGGGAATACTTGCATTCCCCGAGACGCGACGTCGAACGTCCTCACTGCGAACTCGATTCTGCCACCATACACGTGCGATCCTCCTTAAACAACCGTTGCCGAAGACAGAAAGACGATGCATATCTTCCACGCGAATTGGCCAGGAGTGCCTATTGAACTAGCAATGCCTGCTCTGCATGCTTGCAGAATGATTACTTTGGTGTGTATCGTTTACCCATATTGCGCCTAGTTGGGTGAAACTCTGAGATGGTCAGTCAGTGACATAGGGGTAACGCATGAGGCTACTTACCAATGCACTCAGTCACATTATTGCCTATCGTCTTCCTGAATAGTGCGGTTAGGTGCGATTTGATATAGGGCGCTGCGACGAACTCAATATGGTTGTTGGACTCGTTGTCTTATTTGGGACTAGTAACTATTTAATCAGACCATTTAAATTGCTATACCTCTCCTTTAATTAAGTATTATTATGGTAGCGTGCGTCAAGACTACTGGATCCGTCGCACGGATCATAGTAAAGCAAACCAAACTAAGTCCTTGTGCCAAATTGTTGCATTCGAACATAGAAGATCGTCGTCAGTTTTCTCCGTTTTACTACAGTCAAGCTACTACAGTGTGCATGGGAAGTTATGCTATTCATATACTATGACCTGTTGTAAGGCACACTTCGTCTCCAAAAAAAAACCAAGCGGTTTCACCTCTTGAGGCTGAGGCGTTTCCCACCTCTATCCAACGTGTATAATGATGGTGACATCTTGACCAGTCTTTGTCCATCTCCGTAGAATATAGATATTACCGTCTCTTCTCTCTTGATTTATCGCTGCCACCAATCATCCAGCTGAATTGTTTCTAATTCCAAATTTCTTTCGTGTAGCGTTCTCTTTCTTGTCAGGTTAGTTAACGATCGACATTGTTCTACCTTTTTTCATATTTCTAGGTTACACTAAGCAACGGTATTATCTCGTTTGTGCAAGAGGCTAATCCCACAAGGGTCATATCAATATATACATGCTGTCTCCCAATCGCTCATATCTGGCGTTGACACCGTTCCCTTTATCCGTTTATCAAGTTATAGTAACACGGTGGGGTTTTGATTTGCCCGCCTAGCTAATCAATTCAACTGCAGAGATTTCGTCACCAATCAATGTGACATCTTCATTGCGTAATAATGGTGGTGCCCTTGAAGTTATGGCAATAGCATTGATGACAGTAGCTATGCTCCGGGTAGATGCCATTACTTCCACTACCGCAGTAGTTTTATCCACAATACTGAACCATTCATATTATTGTATCATTTGGGAGCAAAACGAAAAGCAGGAAACCCTGGGACGGTCACTACCGACATCGATGGAATGGCTAGCTTAATAGGCTGGATACTAGTTCGTACCGTACTGTTTCAGATACATAGTTGTCAAATGATATACGGTTCTTGATTTTACTATTCTTTGCATCATGCTCACATTCAGGAGATAAACTGGATTGCACTTCCATATGGTCTCTTACACGTGACACAATCCGGCATTACGGTTTTCTTATGTTTAAGCGGTGAATTGCTAGATCAGGTTTATCCAGAATGTTCATGGCACTTCATTAAAATGAGAATGTTTGCTTTGTTCACCTCTATCAGCCTGTCAGACCTCCCTCTAAGTGTTCTCGTGAAGCAACATGTGAGGTCTTAGTGCTGGGATCTGTAGCTCAAACGGTCCAGACAGTTATACAACTTCTGGGATCAGTATGTCTCCCACTCGAAGCTCGTAGTCGGTGTTCTTCTTTGTCATATAAAAGTAAACCGATTGAACGGATCCTTACCGGTACCTTGTTTACTTCTGGCTCATACTGTTGCGCATGCAGACAAATGTGGTTGATCCAAGTATTTTTGCGTCCATCGATTTTGCGTTACTACAGCATTTTACCTCTCCGTAGGCAACTGGTCCAATATTGGGACAAATTCTACACCGGCAACCCTTCCGAAAAATTAATTTTCGTCCCATTGTGTGGGAAGTCAATTGATCTACGCTGGCTGTACTGTGAAAAAGGCTTCAGTATTGTCGGATGTGATCTGTCAGAGACTGCTCTCTTGGCTTTTGTGACTGAATACCCAGATTTGGCCATGAAACGAACGGAAATCCCCTTCAAGAATGGCGAACGCATTTCCATGTTTCATGTGGGTTTTACTTGACGCGGCGCGCCTCGTTCCTTTTATCCGCACCCCATCAACTCTGCTTTTTATTTTAACAATTGTGTGACGAATATTCGTTTCGATAAATTACTTAGGCATGTACAATTATAAAGCATAATTATGACTCAACTAAGCTTGTGCAAGCATTCTCAGGGTTGAATAAATGAATTTAGTAGTAGCAATACGTGTGTTCAGCTGGTTGGCCAAGCAGCAGGAAATTGCCATCAGTGGTCTGTTTAATTAGACCAAGCAGCACGTGCAAACACACGTGACCAAAGCTGGACACTTATGGTTAGAGCGAGCTAATGGCCAATGCAAACAATACTTGTATCAGAGTCCATTGTTTGCACAGTTCTGGTTTCAAAACTCAGATTGCAATGGCAATGACCAATAGATTTTTCTTGAGCTTTGTTAGCGTTTTGGGATGGTATGGAAAACTTTAAGGGACTCATTCATTCAAATTTGATGATCCGTTTTAACCAAATGTTGTAGAATGGAACTGTTGACGTTATTCATCGTGCGTTTTCATTTTAGACCCCCGACAAGCGTCTCCGACTTTATCTTTGTGATCTTTTCATCATGGACCAGTAAGCTCCGAACAATTGTCGCTAATGAATTCACCCGTTTCTTTGCTACATGCCCACTTCATTTCCTTATCATTGGATCTCCGTTTCTTTGCCCCATTACACTGAGCTCGATGTGCTTTCCGCCACTTATCCCCAAAGGGGATTTCAGTATAGGACAATTCTCCATGTCACGCATATCAGTTAGGATAAGAGCTGAATCCAACTTTCAGTCGCAGATTTATTTGACCTGTTTGACTGAGGTTTTATCTTGTCTGTGCTTTGGTGAGGACAATGCTACTTTGTTTATGAACATAACTTGAATTCCAAATACAGTTCTGGCGAGCACGAGCACCCATTAACAGGTGTGTACTAATTGATTCAACCTAATTTGTGTGCATATGCAGCATGAAAAATTCTGGGTCATGCAGTGTTTGTTGTGTTGTTGTTGTTGTTGTTGTTTCCGCTGCTGTTTGTTTGTCTATATACTGTTCCTGTATGTTGTCTACACAAGCTGTAGGTGTCTTGACCCTGAAAGTTTGCTTAGGGCATTAAGGTTTTCAAGTAAGTCCCCCTTCTCTCCCTCTTATTATTCTTTATTTCATAGGTCATCATAGTTGTATGCCAGCGAAGCATCAGTTCAAATGGCTGATGTACTGCTGTTGATGATGATGTTCCTGCATACCATTTATCCACCGGAGTAGTGCAGCGTGAGCTGAGGAAGTTGTCGGTGCTATTTTCCTTATCGTACTAACCTTATGTACACTTCGACCGAACCTTCGGCAAACTTCATCTCGTACCTTGCAGGAAAAATCGTTTCTCCGGAATTTGAGCTGAGCAACAATTCTTAATTTGTAGCTTCCCTTTAAAAACTGGTTTGGCGTGACAGCTAGCTTTACGTTTTCTGGCAATTTTTCTGCTGAACCTTTCAGCTCTTTTATTCCTCCAGATGATCACTATGCTCATGACTGAGCTATTCCAGCAGACTTCAGCCGCACCCCGTAGTGTGGTCAAGTGCAGAGTTTGTGATGCTCTTGTTTCATTTGCCGTCCGAGATACGCATTGTCTTACACCTTCTTTTCACAGATCTCCGGAGGGACCATTCAAATACATCTGGGATAGAGGCTCTTTGGTTGCTGTGGACCCATCACTGCAAAAAAAGTTAGTTTTATGCTCCGATTCCGTTTCTATCATCATTACCTCGCGTTTATTTTACTGGTATGGTGATAAGTGCTGCGATAGTAGCTGGTTACATTCGAAGCGAGTGTGATTTTTACAGAATGTTTGTTCATGCAGGTCACCTGACAGGTGAATTTCATCCGTTCCCATGAAGTATGCACCAGTTTCTTCTCACATCAGCTTATTCAAAAATACTAGCGACCTTCATTGGTATTCTCTTCTCCATAACATATCTTGTTAGGTACGTGGAGTTCGTGAGCACTCTCATCACACCTGACGCTCGCTGGCTGCTCGAAACTGTTAACTACCCAGAAGGTATACACGATGGTCCACCATGTCGCATTCCAGATGAAGAGTACGCCACTTTGTTCGGTGCGTTTTTTTCCTTCTCATGTGCACAGTTTTCCCACTCTTATTCCTATTCATCTTGTGTTTGGTAACAATCGATGCATCAAGAAGCGTTCGTTTTTGATATACTCGTCGCCTTGTGAATCCAGCTTGGGCTCGTATCGACGAGGTCACCTGTGAAGGAGCTACACGCTACATAGGCGTAATGAGCCGGGGTTTACGTAACTGCCAGGTGCTAACGACTATACGGGTAAACAGTAGTCACAACGTTAGCCCAGGGATGTTTATTTTGATAGCAACTGGTACCTGTGTCCAACTACGGTTATATTGATAACGATATACCAAGGTAGCTATAAATGACTGTTCGAACCGGCAGCAATGCGAGCGAGGGAGTGCCCGATTTGAAGTCGAGTTCGAAAAGAAAACGAGCTTTTGCATCAGCGAGCCAGCCGGAAGAGGTAACGCGCTGCATCTACTGAGCGCAATTAGAAGAATGTGTAAACACCCAACTGCCATTTGCCGCGTTTTGCTTTGACCGTTAGTGGGCGAGCTACAACCACTGAAGTGAGCACGTGTACGAGCTTCTCCTCGGGTTAGTATCAAAGTAACAATGAAAGACCTTGAAAGAAAACGTGTGCGTGTTGTAACATATTACTACAAACTAGGAAAAATTTCGAGAAAACATTTCAGTTGCTTGGCCGAGCATACGGAGAGGACGGTATGAGTCGCACGTGATGCTATAAGTGGTTGAAAAGTGTTGAACCCCTGCTGTATCTCGCTTGGTGACGATCCCAAGCCTGGATGACCTTCCCCGTCATCAGACCATGACTGCCGAATTCGTGCTATGATCCATGGAACTCATCCTTTAACTGTTATGGAAGTTGTTGACGAAGTGGGCATCAGCATAAGATCATCACGTCAACTTCTGGGTGACAAACTTGAGATGCGTCGCGTTAGTGCAGAATTCGTGCCGCGTCGGTTGACTGATGATCAGAAATAAAATCGGGTTGAATTCAGTCGGAGACTGCTTGCCACTGCCCGTGACAATAAGAACTTCCTTAAGAACATGATAACAGGCCATGAGACTTGGGTTTTAAAGCTGTGGTATTAACACGAAGGTCTAGTCTTCGTAGTGGATGAGAAAAGGGTCTCCTCCGAAAATCGCATTATTGTGTCGGTCCGAGATCAAGGTGCATTTGTTTGTATCCGTCCTGTATTTGTGCCACGTGATCAGCTGATAAACAAAATTGTCAGACGGATAGTGCTATCGCTTTTGCTGGATTTTGTGCATATTAAGTGGCTTGAAGTGTGAGAAATCTAGACTGGGATGTTGCGTAATGACTATGCACCAGCTCACGCATCGTTCCTAGTTCGTAGCGATCCAGCAAAACACCAAATTCCCACTGTGTCCCATTCACCGTATTCTGCGGACTTATCCTCAACAGTCTCTTCCTTGTTTCCCACCTTGAGAAGATGTGGTTTCGAAACCATAGAGGGGATTTAGGACAATGTGACATGAAACCTGCGCGACATCCTAGGAAATGTGTTCCTTGGAGGCCTAAAAGTGGAAGCGCCGTTGGAAACGGTGCATTGTTAGTAGAGGGGACTACATTGACGGACACAGTGCTTAACATGTTGCACAATAAACAATACGGATGTAGTAAAAGTTCGCTTTCTTTTTGAACACAGCAACATTCGGAAAACTATTGGCAGGTGAACAAAGGCACCCAGTTTGAACCCCCTGGGTACAGCATGTTGAATTAAAGTATTGAGGAAGAATTCAGCTTCACAAAAGAACGGTGCAATCGTCGGGCCGCAGCAAACTTATTGGCTGCTTCTGCCGTTCTCCGATACGTGCTTCTCGCAGTTCATTCACGTGTTGTGAGCTTTAAGTGTCCGCAGTTGGGATTTCATCACGGTGGAGCATTATGGCGTAGCGTAATGAAGACATGTGAAGGTCGATTGAATGCCTGTGGCGAATGTTTTGACGTCCGAAGTTCGTGTCCATGTTTCAATGATCGAGCTGCCTGGGGTTTTCTTTCAAGCGTATCTGGGCTTTGTATACGATTAATTATCGCACTCTCAGTGCAAACGACGAACACTCGAAAGTTTGAGCATTTTTCGCTTGTCACCCTGCCTCTTGCGCAACTTCACACCGCGTTTATTTCATTCCGTATTCTTTTGCATCAACCTCGACCGTTACATATTTCGGTGAGTTTGCCCTTTTATGGAGGTTACTTTCTGGTCGGTTGTCAACGTCTCATCCTTACTTCATCATTCCACAGTTCATGGCTATTTCTTTGAGCTTCTACACACAGAAGATGCTCGCAGACTATTTCCAAATGCAATTTATTGTTACATTCATCTTATTCTGCTGCACGTATACCCTCGAGTTGAACTGTGGCACTGAGCCAAACACTGAGCCAATCACTTATTCACTGCAATCTCCAACCCTCGTTTTTTGTATCTTTGTAGCACATTTCAACGTGAGATTATCTTCTATTTTGGACAGTTAACCCACAACTTATTTCGAAAATCACGTTTTTCTCATCAGTTCTCCACTTTTCCTTTGCTGTATTGTTGCCTACAGTTTACATGTCTTTCCGATGACTTTATTTTGGCCGTCGAAATTCCCTTTGAAGTCAACCACTTTAGTCTTGAACTTTCATGACCTTGATGGATAAAATGCCACTGATGAAGCGATTTTCAATCAGAGTTCTATCATTGTTTTGAATTTACCTTACCGAAGTGTTTGTTACGTAATAGAGCCTTACCCCAATGTTTCTTGCCTACTAAAGAAGGAATGTGTTTGCAACATCTTTACTTAGTCGCACGCAACTAGCATTCGGTCGGCTGCGCTCCTTAGTCTGGTATATTGCATCCAGGAGTCGGCCTGTGCCCGAAAGGGTTTCGCACCTGTGTTGTACTCCCGAATTTATCGGTTCGAATCCGCGTAGGCAATGGAACAATCGTTTATAACGGGTCTAAAAGTAAATTCTTGTTAAATCCCGTGGGATGATTAAGGTGGAAATTACTAGGTAAGGAACTGTCAGCAAAGGAACGCACGAGATACCTGACTCAGCAAGAGGTTTGGGGTAGCACATGTATGAGCATGCCTGTTTGGAATTCAACATGGCTGTGACACCGTCCATTGTTTGCTCTGCACTAATGCCATCATCTGCCAGTCGTGAGCTATACCATGTAGTGTAAATGTGTCGGTATCGTGAAGGCATTTTTTTGCATAGTGCTAAGGCGGGAGCATTAACTTGATGCATCGAAAAGGAGTTTCAGGACTGACACTCTGAGGAAGTTTCACAGGCATTCCAATCTGTTGTACTGCGTGACTAACTTAAATTGATGGTCTTTCAGAGCAGTATACGCAGTCCTCGCGCCATTGTTGGTGGTCGCGCGGCAACGAAGCATCTGTACACTGTGCCGGCGTATTGTTGATGCCTTTTCTATACAAGAACTCGTGACACGAGCATTGATTGCTGATTACCAAGGATGGCATTAAACCTATGGTGCTTTGCACCATTTAACCTATGACAGTTGGGAGCTGATATTTTTCTAAACGGAAACTACCTTGGTTATCGCTACACAGTCTGAGTTTGCGCAAAAGTACCTTTTGCTTTGGGAATACTGTAGTACTGTTACGTGCATCTCAGCTGAGAAGCTGTCATCGTGTATCACTCTTGTGCCGATGCAGGATGAAGTTTATGTTGGAAGCAGAAATCATGGTTGTATGCTGGTTGAGATACTACCAGGGCTCCCAGACCTAGACAGGAGGACGATTAGGGTTCTCAACCAAGGCCTTTGGCTCAAAAACCTGTCCGCAAGGCAGCGGGGAGGTGGCAATGATTTAGTTCTAAAGAAATGGGCGCCATCCCATTTCAAACCCCAACCTGGAGGACCAGGTAACTGTGTTTGTCTGACCTCTCACCATTGACCAACCTGGTAGGAGTATCTCTCCCGATGCCCTCACGCACCACCCAGTATAGTTCAGTGAGTCAAAGAGGTACGCAAACCATCCTACCACAATCCAATCCAGTCCAATCTAGTTGCAACGGCTGATTAGAACGAATCGATTATAGTGGCAATATACATGAAGTGCTGTCGCGCAGACTGTACTATCACTAGTTGTGACAAAATTACCGACCTCGATTCTCGTTCGTCGCCTCACTGTGGAACGGGAATCTCGGATTAGGGAAGAGCAGGCAGGTTTCCGCCCAGGACGGGGATGTATAGACCATATATTCACTTTGTGGCAGTGCTAGAACAGCGCCACGCATACCGCAGACCGACAATAGCTGTGTTCCACGATTTCAAGAGTGCGTTTGATTTAATCGATCTGTGCATTCTGTGCGAAATACTTGCGCGGAGAGGTGTTCCCACGAAATATTTGAACATCCTTCGTGCTCTATACTCGAACACTACAGGCCGCATCAGTGTCTACGGTGGCCTATCGGATATCTCTCCAACCACAAGTGGCGTTCGTCAGGGTTATCCGATTTCCCCATTTTTGTTCAATTTCGTCGCGGATTCTATCATGAAGTGTTCCCATGCGGAATCTCACGATGTAAACGTTGAAATGCTGCCTGGTGAAAGATTACTTGATCTTGATTCTGCAGATAATATCGTCTTACTTTTCGGTGATGTTGCGGCGGCACAATCAACCCTGAATAGCCTGTCTAGCGTGGTCCCATTATATGGTATGCACTTCGCACCTTTAAAGTCCAACGTGTTGTTGCCGGACCACCACCACTTTATAACCCCCTGTCCCTGTCTAACAAGGAACTCGAGGTGGTTGATCAATTCACTTATCTTGGCAGCTGCATCAGCAATGATGGGCACATAGAAACTGACGTCAACTCACCAATTGTAAAGGCCACAGCTACCTTCTTGAACCTGCGGAATCTTTGGCGACAGAAGGGAATTTACCTCCGTCTGAAAGGCCGTGTACATAAAGCCAAGTTGAGGACCATTCTGCTCTATGCTAGCGAGACTTTGCCTCTTCATATTTTTGATCATCGTTGTCTGCGAAGCATTGCTGGTGTTGGATGGCACCAATGTGTCCGCAACGATGCTGTGCGTAGGCGAGTGCTAGGTGGTGATAATCATGTTGCCTCCCTAGAACAACGTATAGTACTGAATAAGTTGCTTTAGCTCGGGCACGTGCTACGTATGCCTGTTCACCGCTTACCTAGGATGGCCTTAGTTAATCTATCAGGTGTATGATGGCGCGAAGCTCGAGGTGGGCAGAACTTGATGGTAGCAGGAAATGAAGTTACTGACGACTAAACTGAGTGCCGTCGGTCCATCTCGTCTTCCGGGCTGGAGTCCACATGACGCCCTGTGCTTGGCTCGAGACTTTACAGGACATGGCTCGCAGTAGACATCAGTGTCGTGTCTGCTGCGGTCTCCTAATTGGATTGCCTGTTTCAGGTGTGTTTGGTGCAGAGTTATTTGCGGGGTAATGGTTGATTATGACGCGAGGCAGTGAAAGCCGTAAGGAAGCTGTTTCGCCGATGCCGCCTTATCTTTGCACGATAGCCAGCTGTTTGTGACAGTATGTTGTCTACACAAGGTGTAGGCGCCTTGACCCTGAATGTTTGCTTAGGGCATTAAGGTTTTCAGGTAAGTCCCCCCTTCTATCCCTATTAGTATCCTTTATTTCGTTGGTCATCATGGTTGTATGGCAGCGAAGCATCAGTTCAAATGGCTGATGCACTCTTGTTGTTATGGTTGTGGTTTTCTTTCCTGGGTGATTGCTCCTTCGGACACAGGTTGCTGGTTCTTTTCAGTGTGTTCGGCGCAGTGCCTCTTGCTTTTAGCCACCACCTGTTTTCAGGAGAGTATTAGCAACTGCCGATTTTTGCTCTAGTTTGGCCTTATCACATGGGTCAGATGGCTTTCGCGATTAGTGGGCTGGGTTATTTTTGAGTTCTGGTGCATCTACCTTCGTAGTCCTCTAGCTTTCGGCTGCCATCCGAGGGGATGTGTACCACTGCAGAGTTCGATTGTTTTTGCCTGTCGCCCATAATTCATGCTCAAACGCCCAAATTAATTTGGAGTATGTTTATTACAACCGGGCTCGCAATCGTCTTCAGGACTGTGGTACCTCATTGTTCGGTACCTAGATGTGTAGGCTTGTGTCGAGCACCAAACTCTCCCGTAGCCTGCAATATATGGTATAAACATATTGCTGCTGCTTTTGATACCACACGTAGACCACATACAAAATTTACGCTGGAACATGTGTCTACGTCCCCGGAGCTTATTAAATAGGTGCATATCTTGCTGTTGACATAACCGTTGTAACTCTCTTCCATTTTCGAACTGTGCGATGTGCAAAAATATTTGCTATAGATGCTTTGTGTCCATCCGTTAATGCAGTACAGGGATTGGCAAGCGAGTTCGAGGAAACTGAATGAAAGCGGAGTACGTTTGTCACTTGTCTGCCTGGAGGACTTCGAGATCAGACACTTAAGGTTATTAAACGCCCAACCGGATACAACATCTGATATTGGTCGTAGTGCGTTTCTTAATTGCAGCTAAACTTTGCATCTTGTCTTGGTTTACTACGTGTTTGTAGCTTCTATTTTGGCCTTTCTTATTCTGTTTATTGTGTTACGTCGCTGTTCTAGTCTACCGCGCTACGCATGTTTTATAAAAACCCATCCTACCTCCATATCTGCTGACTAATTGCGCAGTGAAACACACATAACTTTATGTCTCTATTTGGTCGCTTTGTTACAACTTTCCATGGTCGTCTTCTGCCTGTTGCTGCCAGCATGAACACCTGCTTAAAGATGTCTCACATACCACACATGTATATTTAGTTATTGTGTTTTACGCTGGTTTGTCGTGTGTTTCAACTTCGTGCATGTGCTGTGTTACTTGCTGCTCACGTCTTTCTATCTGATAAGTCACCTTTTCTCACAACCAAGCAAGTAGCATACATTTTAGATGTTTCGTCTGACATTTTCTCCTTTTTTCCAAGGTTATCACCTGTTGCATGCTAGATTTGCAGCTGCAGTCTTCTTATTCTAACTTGTCCACTATTTTTTTTAATACTTTATAGGTAAGGGATACAATTCCAGGCTTCTATCATATCAGTTGGTGGACCACCCACAGCTACCGGGTCTAGACAATGTCTACCTTCGCACAACATTGGTGACTATTTGAGCAGGTCACCACAATCAGAATTAATGTTTCTCGCAGTAAACTCAGTCGACATTCATAATTTGCGTTACTTTCGGCGGCTTTTACCTGCTTGCTGCATTCTTTTCGTCATTTGTTACACATTCTGTGATATTTTCGGCGTCGGTTCTCCAAATGTCTGTTTCTCTGTGCTCCCTTTTTCCATCAAATACACACATGCTCTGGTTAGTTATTTTTGTGCACTTCCACCAGGGCCTCCGTTAAACGACCAATATATTGCTTAGGTGCAAGGCGTTCGATTATTTATACACTGAAGCGTCGTTTGTGGCAGCGAAGTGTCAGTTCAAAGTACTGCTGATGTACTGCTGTTGTTGATGAAGCTGCTACTAGCATTTAGAATACGGCGCCGACGTGCATGGGCCCCGGTATCGGCCCCCTGGGTACTGAATAGGGATCTTGTTTGACACAACTTAGTCGCGAAGTCAACCCTGCTACTTCTTTCCGTCTTTTGCATTTGCTTGCATTTTGTCTCACCCTCTTCTCTTAGCATTAATGTCCTGCATTCTTTTCTTCCCTTTCTTATCGATCATTGTTTATCTGGTGCCGCGGATCATGTCAACCGGACTCAATGTAACTCCAATCTCGGATCGTTGTCAATTTAACTGAACTGAACAGTGTAAGCGTCAAAAGCGCTTAAGATATTTGAGCAAAGCGTAGGACACTTATCCGCGACATTCGAGAGGGATCCAACGATGGACAAGGAACTGGAACTAGCACACGACCGCCGGACTATTGTTGGGCGGAGTCTGGGATACTAGTCGGTAAGCAATGACACGTAAGACGTGTCAAACGACAGTATAGAAGTCGGAGGCGAGTGAACCCAACGTAGATTGTGCAGGCTACAAGAATAGGAAGCGAATCAGACAGAGCGAGAAACGTGCAGCGAGGTACTCACCAAAACGGTTTGTGTCAACGGATGTGCAGTCAGTAAAACAAGTGGACGTTTCGAAGGTCAAAACAACCGTAAAATCCAATGTTACAAAATACAGAAAGAGCTTGTTTTCCGGTACACTACAACGGCCTCCTCCTAGAAGGCTGAAGGATGGAAGCCTTCGATGGATCTGTTAGTGGGGGAAAACGGAAGGTGGGGGTGGATGCGATTATTTGCATGGGCTTGAGTAAAAGTGCTTCCAAGGTGGGGTGTGTAGCAGATTTCGCTGGGTCCAGGCTTTGGTTAGTTATTATTTATGGTGATCGTGTGGACCAGAGTGCATCATCGATGGGCCGTCGGGGCGGGCTGGTCGGACTGCAAAAAAACTGGCTAGTCCATAAAAATGGCCGACAGGACCTTCCCTTTGCTGCAGACCCGACGGTGCGCTTGGGAGGTGTCACTCCCCCCACCGCACTTTAGTCCACGGTCCTCGTCCCACGAAGAAATCCAGGCGTCCCCGTCCCACGAAGAAATGATGGCATCCTCGTCCCACGAAGAAATCCGGCGTCCTCATCGGCAATGCCTAGGCAGCGTTTGGGGACCAATCCGTTCGTGGGTGTCTGCGTCGAGGGCGACTGTCTGTTCTTTGGGTGAGGAAGCGGGCATTGAGTCGGCTGGCGAGTCGCTCGGGGGTTGCGTTGAGCCGGTTGGCGAGTCACTCGAGGGTTGTCTGGGCTGTTCCGGCGGTTGAGTTTCTGGAAGGTAAAACTCAGAGGGGGTGGGAAGGGGCCGGGGAAGTGGCTTGACGCCGGGGAAGGAACATGACAAGCATGATAAAAGCAACCACGCTTTTTAGCTTTTCGAAATGTTTTGGGTTCTTTTTGTCGAGTTTGCAAAACGTTAGTGAACAAGACGCACGAACACCACTAAAGACGAAAATGGCGTGTTAATCGAAATAGCAAAGGTTTACAAAATCTGCAAAACAGGTCGGACGTTTGACCTGTCTACCGCGTCGGTCGGTTGCCTGGGGTAGAGGCGGGATAGGTTGCGGGTCAAGGGGTACGGAGGGTTCCGGGCTATCCAGTGCTCGGGAAGTCACCACAGGTGCGGGTGTTTGTGCGGAGCATCAGGATGGGTTGCAAGTGGCTCATCAAAGAAAGCCACTTTGGGGCGGTCGATGGACACCGTTGTTCGGTGACCATTCTGGTCTAAAATAAAATGTTTCGGAGTCCGTTGCAGAACTCTGGAAGTGTCCGTGTAGCGAGGCTGGAGGGGGCGCAGCACGGCATCGGTGCGGAGGAATACGTGAGTGAAGGTACAGAGTCCGCTGTGCATTTGCACATCTCTAGTCTGTTCACGGGGTGGAGTCGGGCTTAGTGGACGCGTACGTTGAGCTAGGGAGGACGCAAAGTTAGGCGGAGGCATACCCGACGATGCGGGAGGTGAAACAAATTCTCCTGGTAACTTGAGCGTTGTGCCGTAAACCAGCTCTGCTAGTGCACATTGCAAGTCAGCTTTGATGCTGCTGCGAATACCTAAGAGTACGAGCGAAACGTTTTCGCTCTAGCTAGGGTCGGAGGAGGCGCAGAGCGAGGCTTTAAACTGTCTATGGAAGCGTTCAACTAACCCGTTGGCTGCTGGGTGTTACGCTGTGGTATGAATGCGGCGACAGCCTAAGAAGTTGCAGAATGTATCGAATTGTGAAGATACGAAAGGCGTTCTTCTGTCAGTTGTGATGGTGGATGGGCATCCGTGGTGCGAAACCCACCGGTCCAAGAAGGCCCGAATAACAGTCTCGGCTGTGCAGTCTGTTACGGGAATGGCTTTTGGCCATCTGAGGAAGCGGTCGACACATGTAAGAATGTATACGAATCCGCGTGAAGGAGGCAAAGGACCTACTAGGTCTAAGTGTACATGCGTGAACCGAGAGTCTGGGGCTGGCAATGAACCAAGAGGACTGCGGGTGTGATGATGTACTTTGGAGGGCTGGCATTGAATACAGGCGCGAGCCCAGGTACGAACATTTTTGTTTACGGGTGGCCAAATGAAACGTTCGGTGACCAGTTTCAAAGCTGCACGGATATCTGGATGTGATAGTGAGTGCAGTGCGTCAAAGACTGCGTCTGAAGGATACAGGTACGAGGGATCTAGGACAACCTGTGGAAGGGTCACAGAGAATGGTTCCTTCCGTGGTTTGGAGAGGAACAGGTTGCAAATGCAGCGAAGTGGACTGCAGAGTGCGCTGTATATCTTCGTCTTGAGCCTGAGCTGATGCCATGGCGGCAAGGTCGACGGTAGGCAGAGACTGGAGAGTGAGGTTGACGCGTGAGAAAGCGTCAGCGACGGGATTGTCGACACCTGAGACATGGCGTATGTCAGCAGTAAACTGCGTGACAAAGTCTAAGTGTCTGGTTTCCCGTGATGAGTATTTGTCGCAAGCCGAGTTGAAGACAAAGATAAGGGGCTTGTGGTCAGTGTAGACCGTGAAAGCGCGGCCTTCAAGTGTGTGCCGGAAGTGACGTATCGCTAGGTAAATGGCGAGCAGTTCTCTGCCAAACGTGCTGTAGCGGGATTCCGCTGGCTGCAGGCGCCTGGGGTTGCCAGTGCCCACCAACGTGTTGTTGGAGGACGGCTCCTACCGCGACATCTGAGGCACCAGTCGTAATAGAAATGCGTGCAGTCGATTCGGAATTAGCGAGGAGGGCTGTGTTGGAGATATAGCATCCTTGAGCTCGGCGAAGGCTGGCTGTGCTGTGTCAGGGAAAGCCAACTTACGTTCATTTTTCTGAGTAAGTCAGTCATTGGCTGCATGAGCTGAGCGCACCGCGGAATGAAGCGTCGATAGTAGTTCACCAAACCACAAAATCGACGGAGATGCTTGAATGAAGTCGGAGCTGGGAAGTCCTTGATTGCTGGGATCTTATCAGGAAAGACTTCGATACCAGACGATGAAACGAGGTGGCCTAGGAATTCTACCGTTGATTTGCCGAGTTCGAACTTAGTCGGGTTGACTGTGACACCGTGTTGGGTCAAGCGCTGAGAGAGAGTTCGAAGAAGCTCACAGTGCTCTTGTTCCGATGAACTGGCTACTAAAATATCATCGAGGTAGGAATAGACGAAGTCTAGGCCACGAGTGACATCGTGGATGAAGCGTTGGAAGGTTTGTGCGGCGTTGCACAGTCCAAAGGGCATCCTTAAAAATTCTAACAAAACGAAAGGAGTGATGACGGCTGTTTTAGGAATGTCATTGTCTTCCACAGGTATCTGTTGATAGGCGCGAACCAGATCGATCTTTCTGAAGATCGTCTTACCCGTGAGGCGTGCGGCAAGGTCCTGCATGTGTGGGATGGGACACCTATCTGGGACGGGTAGCCGACTGAGTGCGCAGTAATCACCGCAAGGGCGCCAGTCACCAGATTTCTTGGGGATCACCTGCAGGGGCGAGGACCAAGGGCTGTCGGAAGAGCGGATTATTCCAAGTTCAAGCATGTACTCAAACTCCGCCCTAGCTACCTTTAGTGTCTCAGGCGATAGTCGGCGTTGACGGCGTGACACAGATGGGCCATTCGTCCGTATGTGGTGCGTGACTTGAGCTGCCACGGGCAAAGCTGCGTTCATTGGCTGAACGAGCTTGGGATACTGAGAAAAGTGATAAGCGTAGTCTGGCGAGGCCTGGGGAAATGCATAGACCGGGGATATAGATGTGACATCGGCGGTGATGCCACGTACACTGAGTTTTGTTGCAGCGTCGACTATCATCTAGCGTTTCGCATCGACCAAGAGGTCTAAATGCCTGAGAAACTCAATGCCGATGATGGCAAAGAGGACTGCAGCGACAGTGAATACTCAGCGGAATGTGCGCCGAAGACCTAGGTCCAGTGTAAGCGACCGATGACCGTAGGTGGCTATTGGCGTGCCATTGTCGGCACTGAGTCTTGTCGACAGAGAAGCGGTAGGCTCACCTGGCATAGGTGGAATGACGCTGACTTCTGCCCCGGTATCAACTAAGAACTAGGTATCGGAGTCATAATCCCTAATGTAGATGAGACGACTGAGCTTTGCCGACGTTCGTGGCCATTACAGGCCGGCGTGGCGAATCATGTATAGCGGAGTAGCTACACGGCTGTACGCACTTAAGGGCTTTAGTACCGAAACGCGAGTGGTAAAAGCAGTAACCTGAGGCATCAGGTTTTGTGCGACGGCGCGATGATCCAGACCGGTTGCGGTGCTTACGGTTTAAAGTGAGTTCCTCGATCTGGCGCTGAAGCGACGCTATCTGCAATGATAATGCGTCTATTTCTGACGGCGGGCTAGTCGTGCCTCTCGTCGTGGTTACGCCAGCACAAAGCTGCTTAGATGCTTGGGTTTCAGTCTCTGGCTGTTGCCGTTCGATGACGCGGTCTGCTAGATCTGCAATTGCTGTGATGGGCAAGTCACTTGCTACTGCAAGGATAGCCTGAGTGCTTTCAGGAAGGCGTTGCATCCACAGCTCGCGGAGAATCCCTACGTCCATGTTGGACGTGCCGGTGAGCTGTTGCATTTCGCGCAATTGCAGATCATTAAATAGTTGCTGCAGACGGACCTTGTCAGAAGGCGTGATTCGCTGCATAATTGCCTGTTTAAGAGTCTCGTATTTCATTACTAGAGGGGGACAAAGTATGATGTCTCTCACTTGCGAAGTTATGCTCTGAGGAAGGCAAGATATTAGCTGATTATACATGGCGAACTCAGAGGAAATCCTACGAATATGAAATACGGATTCTAGGTGCAAAAGCCATAATAAAGGATCGTTCCTCCCAAAAAGCGGGTGGGGCTAACGCAATAGAATTGACCATGACAGGCTGAACGGCTTTAACCGCGCACGGAGACGGCTTGTCCTCTAGATAATCCATTGCAGAAAGCAGATAAAAAATGTGGTAGTTGAGGAAACAATGTGATCACAAGTAATGAATCACAAAATCACTGGAACGAGCTCGCCAGAATGAAAACTCAAAATGGCGGACGGCGTGTTCCTGACAGGGGGTCACCAATTGTTGGGCGGAGCCTGGGATACTAGTCGGTAAGCAATGACACGTAAGACGTGTCAAACGACAGTATAGAAGTCGGAGGCGACTGAACCCAACGTAGATTGTGCAGGCTACAAGAATAGGAAGCGAATCAGACAGAGCGAGGAACGTGTAGCGAGGTACTCACCAAAACGGTTTGTGTCAACGGATGTGCAGTCAGTAAAACAAGTGGACGTTTCGAAGGTCAAAACAACCGTAAAATCCAATGTTACAAAATACTGAAAGAGCTTGTTTTCCGGTACACTACACTATCAAGAAGCTGCGGTCAGTGTTAAACTGCAGTTGGAACTTACCTTTTATATCAATAACACAACGATCCGGCTATACAGAGGTAGTATACTGAATTGGCGCTAGCGTTCGCGTATGTAGGAAGGCACGCTCATCCCCACGAACCAGTCAGGAAGTAAACAGTCAGGAGTCGAGTCACACAAGACTGACGACAATCTGTTGGGCGGGATACGGGGCTTAGACATGACTGTGGGAATGCATGTTGAGTCGTAGTATGTTCACCACACAAAAACCCGAACCTGATCTTTCCTGACTCGAAGGACAGGGACGCGGGCGACGTGACACATGGTGAATCCGACATATGCAAACAGGGCAGTTAGGGTGTTGGTGGGTCACCGATCAAGGATGGAACGCGATTCGTAAGATTGTTACGGGAATTGAACACCCAAAATGAGACTACAATGTGTGACAATGCACAAACACAGGGCAGCGATCAGTAAAACATGAGTCGAAAAGGGATTGGCGTGACTGCGGTGGATTAGCTCCAACGGTAAGTTCGGCCAAGAAACAACAAACACATAGGGAGAGAAGCAACGGTATGCATGTGCAGGTAACACCTTCAAATAGTGTATGTGAGTTCAATCTAGGGGACTGGGGGAAATGGGGAAATACTCCTTGGCTAAGTTCAGTGTGATTGCGGTGGAACAAACGTATGTTACAAACCGAACTTAGGTAGATCAACGAAAGCCTCCTGCGTCAATCCCAGTTTTTCTGAGGTCGATGGGAGAGACCTGCTTCGGGTAACTTGCAGTTTGGGCCTTTCTTTATTGTCAAACACGTGACATTCTTAAGGCTAAAAGAGGAGAACGTTGCACGTATGTGACTCGGTTCCACAGATAGATGATACTCGTGTCACTCAGATATTTATGCTACAGACTCGTTCAACTCCATGCCCATGAATGATACTGTCACGTGTTTCAGTCCATGTTAATACGATTCCTCAGCTCATGTGCTCATCATGCTTGCTGCTATAAGCTGCGGTCAAAATCGCATTTTTACGACAATATTGTAACAGGGCTAAAACAGCTTATTGACAGGCGATCGGATGAGAGACGCAATGGCCATCGACACCCACTTATTTACGAACGCTGTTGTTAGTTCTTGGTGCCTCATCCTGCACAACGTTGTCTGTTGAATAATATCTTAGATGAGGAATGAGTGTCGCACGCGTGCAGCAGGCGTCTTTCAGAGCAGGTGGCATCTGGATTTCATTTATTAACTGATTTTCTAACCAAGATAAGTTGTCTTATGATGACCCCACTGTAGTAGCTGGCACCATGCGCTACCAAATCAAGACAATATGATAATTATGTAACCGAGTGGGTGCATCTCCAGTACTTTACACAGGCTACTGGTTATGATCTAGAACGGCACCATTAGAAATGGAAAATTATGTGAATTGTAAAAGGGCATTGGGAGCAGGGTCACTCGGATAAGCGGTCACGAATCTACATCCTGTTAACGGTACAGTGTCGAATCTCAATTTGTCTATCCGGGCTGTTATTCTTCAAGTTACAGAACGCCTTGTAATAATTTATAAATTATAAATAAATTCCTTATCCTCGGACAATGCAAGACACGCCTGTATAGGCACTGTATGCTCAGTATCTACAAGTCTATTTTCAGAAGCTCGACGGTGACCAAGTAAACATACCAACCGAAGAAAATGTAAAAAATATTTATTGAAAACTGGTTTGTTCACCGCTGCTAGAGTAAGTACGATGTTCAGGATAGAACGCGATGGTCGATGTAAAGGCTTCGCCACCAGAAATGCTGGTATATACTATGTATGATTGTTAGCTAGCTAACTGTGCTTCGATTTGAATGTTGTTTGAAGTCTTAAAACCCCTACTCTTTGATTAGCAGTCTCCGCGAAACTTTACCTGAATTAACTAGGTGGTAAATTTCTCATTCCGACCCATGGAACCACACCGTCTACTGTTTTTGCCTGTATCAATGGCGACTCCTTCCGGATTTGTGTATTGCTAGTGGCGAGATAAGCTCGGTCTCCTGATACCGAAGATTGTAGTTCAACTTGGCATGACACTTAATATCTCAAGGTCGACGTATCTCATGGGAAATCACGCATTTCGTCCATTTTGTTATCAAGCTGTTGAGTCGAACGCCCACTCGGAGTACGATAATCCTCCCCTATCAGCGGTATCTAAACCAACATGGAATAGTGTATTCTTTCTGCATTCTCACCTCACGTTGTCCGCCAAGCACTTTCAAACGATTCGCTCGTATGTCACACGCAAGTTGGCTTGGGTAATGGAAATTTGAGCTTCCAGTTTACCTATCTGTTACATCTTATCAATCGGCATTAGTAATCTCTTCCCCAGCCATATACGGAGACAAAGGTGGCAATACTTAACTGCTTCCAAAAGCACCTGTCATGCATCAGAGCTCAATACTTTACTGTTCATACTCCCTCGACCGACCGCGTTGCTTCCCGGTGCTTAACCTTCACACACTAGGATAAATAGTCCGACATTGTATTTCCACGCACACTCATGTCCCCGTTGCTTCACTTTTGTCGAGTGTCTGAAGCCAGCATAAAATGTTCGGATGCCATTATAAATCAGTGGATGGTTTCTTTCAAATGATGAATGATTCCAGTTCCAGTCAGCCAAGCAAACAAGATCACTTTAGGTTATTCATCATCACGCCAAGCCGAGTGCACTTATGTAGTTGAGAACGGGTGAATTGAGTAACTAGCAAATGAAAATGTCACAATAACTATACTATGTACGATGTGGAACCATGGTATAATACGGATAGAAAAACCAGGGCTTGACAAGTCACGTGAGATGGTTTGTGGGAATAACGTTAATTCCCAAAATAATGTTGCTCAAAAGGCAAGAGCGCATCTGCGGACTCACCATTTTATCCACCTTAACACAAAGGCATATCCGTGCACCCCGATTTCATGGGGTTGGTGAGCACAATATTTGTCTGCGCCATGTCGTCACTCAATGAGTAGAAATCAGATCAATTCATGTAGATAGTGTATAACGTCGTCAAGCGGTTTTTAAAAAAGGATTAGCTTGGGCGGGGAAATGACAGAAGCCGAAAGAGCGTTCCACTTTAGACAAACTCGAAGGGGTAAATAATTCTGCCGACTCTATTGGGTGGAAAGTTTCAACTTATGACTCCTCAATACCATGTTGCGGCTAAGCTTCAAGTGGTGGCGTCAGACTTGGCTGGTATTTATCAAGATCTGGAACGCAAGGATGAGGTTACCCAGCAGATGACGGTACCTGCCGCTGTACACTCCCAGAGCTCTCAGTCGTCTGTGGTATTGCAGGTAAGACAACCCCTTCACAAATAAGCTTGGAGGCGGCATGGCAGATGGGCAACGAAAGATGTGGAGGGGTTGTCCTACCTGCAATACCACAGACGACTGAGAGCTCTGGGAGTGTGCAGCGGCAGATATATATATATATATATATATATATATATATATATATATATATATATATATATATATATATATATATATATATATATATGGTTGTCAGCATCCGGTTTCGGATTTGCTTGTCACTGTGGCCAGCCACAAGACGCCTGCACATACAGTGGGACCATTGGTGGCTTGCGCTGCACCACCCACAGCTCCGACCACACACTCCATATCCAGTGTAAACCAGAAGGGTGGATGGGAGCCAGGTTTCATCAACGGAGCCGGCCCACACTCATTCACAGGCAAACACAAGCACGCTGTATTTGGGGATTCAAGCGTACACATGGCGGCGGCTGGACCGTCGTACTCTCCACACTGAGTGCATGGAACCACTATTCGAGCCTAGCACGACCACAAGGAGCGTGCAGCCCGTCCCCTCCAGGATCGACCAACTGTCTCCTGGAGCCAGTATGGACGAGGTAGTGGGTAATAGACAGGTAGGCACTTTGATAATGTGAACATCAAGTGCAGCCACACCGGGGATATCAAGCAACTGCCAGTCACTTAAAAGTACGAGAGGAAATAAAATAAATCGAATAATGCACACAGGTACAGTGGCATTACTCTACGCTAAGTTAGGCTATGAAGTAAGTTGGTTAGCACCGAATCCGTGGTAAGGAAAAATGGCCACAAGTAAATTAAAAATGCTACAAACACAACAAAGTTACCGAAGGTAAGCGCAATTAGTGTAAGCAACGTGGCCAGTTGATAGAAGATGATTCAGGGAGGCAGAACAAAACCAAAAAAGTGGAATGAAATTAATCCAGCTAAAAAGACCTAGTTTAAGTGTTAGTTGGATTCGCCCAACTACGGTGAAGAAGCAGCAAGAACGCAACGGCAGACTCAGCATGGGGCATGCTTATACATAAAAATATATAATATAACAGTATATATATATACACATATATATATATATTCCCACTGCTTTGGGGTCAAACCATTAAGCAAAGGCTCCTATTGGAGCCCCCCAAACAAACCTCCGAAGCACAACCACTACCACGCCTGCGATTGCCCACTAATGCAAGCGTATGCTGCGGGAAAAGCACTCAGCATCTGGTGTTGGGATGTGCGCACACTACTGAACCGGAACTTGCGTGAGCGCTTCGAGCGACGCACTGCACTGGTCACGATGAAACTGCCGCGCTACCACACCGATATTGCGGCGCTCAGTGAGACTGGACTCGCTGAGGAAGGTAAGTTGCATGAAGAAGATGCTGGCTGCACGTTCTATTTGTTGGGCAACGCGACCTCAGTGTCACGTGAACACGGGGTTGGATTTGCAATATCCGATCGCCCCCATAGCCATCTGGTAGGTGAAGCAAAAGATATCATCACGCGATTGATGGCTGCTTGTCTATGATTCGGAAGAGGTAAGTTTGCCACTTTCATAAGCGCGTACGGCCCGACCATGTGTTATCCTGCTGGCACGCGTGACCAATTTTACACCCAGCAGTCTTTCGTGAGACGGTCAGTGCCGAGGAGCGACTGACTATTTCTGCTGTGTGATTTCAACACACGCGTTGGGCGTCCTGCATCGGTGTGGGCAGATGTTAAAGGTCCGCATGGCATTGGTTCGGCGAAGACGAACGGTGACACGCTGCTCTCACTGTGTGCCACTCACGACCTGACGATCACGAACACTCGGTTTGCATTGAGTACGAGTGATATAGCAACTTTGTCGCACCCACGGAGTGGTCAGATTCACCTGCTCGACTACGTCATCTTACATCAGCGTGATATGCGTGAAGTGCGCATGACACGTGTATTGCGTGGATCTGAGTGTGGCACTGCTCACACATTGGTGCTGACCGAACTGTACATTTATTTTCGTAAATCCATATATTGCACTCCGGCCGTGGACCGGCGTAAATTTAACATTCTCTCCCTAGATACTGTGAAGAAACGTATTGAGCTGGAGAAGGCGATGGTTGCACGACTGTGTGATGTGGACTGCATAGCCACAATGGACGACTTGTGGCACCACATTCGCGACCAGGTGACAGCTGCTGTCTAGGAGACCATCGGGCACGGTAACTGTAAGCGGTCGGTTTGGTTTGATGAGAACAATGCGACGGTTGACGCATTGGTATCGGAGAAGAATGCAGCATTTGCCGCACATGTGGCAGACCACAGTAACCTGGGGAAGAAGAGACGGTTTGCGTTATTTGGATGACGGCTGACCCGAGAGCTCCGTCGCATTAAAATGGCATGTTGGACGGAGAAAGCCAAGCAGTTGGAATGCAACGCTAAACGACGCCAACACATGGAAATTTTTGAAGGCGGTGTATGGACCGAGATTGGAGCAATTGAAGACGCTGATCGATGGCACTTCAGGCGTCATCTGCACACAGACTGTAGGCATAATGCAGCTCTGGCGGAAACACTTTGACTGTATCTTGAACAACTGTGCAGAGATCGATTGGTCTAGTTTGAACGGCCTGAAGCAACACGATGTGAAGGCGAGTCTGGTGGACACGCCGACATTGGATGAGGCGCAGCGAGCACTTGCTCAGCTATGAAACGGCAAATATGCCGAGGCCGACGGGATCCCGCCTGAAGTATTGAAACACGGCGGACGTGCGTTGGTGTCTGCGCTGTACCACTTGGTGCAACACGTGTGGGGTTGAGGAGAAGGTGCTTCCAGAGCTGAAGGACGCCCTTTTGCTGCTACTGTGCTAGGGCAAAGGAAGTAAGCAGTGTTGCACGAATTATCGTGGCATTAACTTGCTTAGCTCTGTAGGCAAGGTGATGGCCCGAATCCTGCTTAACCGTCTCTTCAGTCAGGTTGTGGAACCTAACGTGGCGGAAGAGCAGTGTGGATTCCGTTCGGGTCGCATCCCTGTAGATATGGTGTTTGCGACTTGTCAGTTGCAGGAGAAGTGCAGAGAACGACACCAGTCTTTGTACTCGCTTTTTGTTGATTTCACCAAGGCATTTGATACTGCGAACCGCGAAGCATTGTGGATGGTGTTGGGTAGGTTTGGTTGCCAGCGTCACGTTGTAAGTTTAATTGAAGATCTGCGCAGTGGTATGCTGGCGAGGGTGCAGCTGAGTGGAGATGTAAGCGACAAATTCTCTTGTGACTCCAGTGACTCGCAAAAGCTCCCTGGTCCAGCCGGTAAATTAGCCAAGGCTTTAACTGCGGTACAATTAAACAAAATAAAACGAGTACCTATTTATATATCTCAAGATTGCCTGTTCCGCCCTAAATCTAATGGGCCTTCGTACAGTTACGCAATGAAATTGCATCAATGCACTTGCTACCGTACACCAAGGACACACAACACAGATTCAAAAGGAGGAATTCGAGGGTTGTTTATAATGTGTCCGAGATTTTATCCCATTGGTCCGCGGCACGGCGCACAGGACGATACAAGGTGTCATTAAATTCAAATGGAATGAGAGTAACGCGTCTCGGTGCGGATATGGAGTCAAAGACCAACAAGGGCCTGGTTGCCCTTGGGGCTGGAAGCACGGGGTTGGACTTCACAATCATCACAGCGGGTATGATATGAGAGCAAGTCCATGCTGAGTGGTGGGACACTTGGGTAAGTTACACATTATGGGCACGATCGTATCTTGCATCGGGGTTGGAATGAAACCACCTAGACTTGGTTAGGAAAACAATGAATCGCACAATAGCCCGTAGGAGCAGGTGTCAGATAAGGTTATCGCGAAAAATTCTTGTGACTATGGTGTGAGTTGCAATGAAATATGGAGCTTTTCATAGTTAGTTTCCTGGAATAGATTAATAGTGGGTTATCCGGCATGTTGATAGAAGGCGCGGATGGTGTGGTTATCTGCCTATGATCTTGACATGCATGCTGCGGTTTCCGTGGAATTCTTCCGCCTATATAGATACATCGGATGACTTGTGTGAACCAGGTGTGTGTCTCAGCTCCTGATCTGTTTTATATATATCCTCATGCAATGATGTCTCGTGCTTTTGATGCGGTTTGTGCCTACGGTCTTTGTGTGGAGCACCGTCGTTTCGGTGCGAGAACCCTAGTCTGTGAAACAACTATCCATAACTTGCTGTTTGCTGACGACTGTCCGTTGTTTGCACACAGTGCGGATGAGTTGCAGCACATTACTAGTGCTCTGGCTTTGACAGTGCTCAAATTCGAGCTCATCATCAAGTCAAGCAAATGTGTCTGTCTCTCTCAGCTTTCACCGAAGATACAATCTACAATGGCGGCACGAATCAGCATTGGTGCTGAAGTATTAGAAACCACGTTGCGCTTCTGCTACCTTGGGTGTGTGATGTCGACTGACCAGCAGCTTCACAGTGAGCTGCATATCCGCGTCTCGAAGGCAGCGGTGGTTTTCGGGAGACTAGAGTACAGAGTGTGTCAAAACCATCAGCTTACCATTGGCACGAAGCTGTTGGTGTCCAAATGTTTGCTGAACCGAAATTTGTTCTGCCTTTGCATTTGTGTTACTATCCATGAGCATTCGGTCTTTTTAAACAGCGTTGGTGCGATTTGTGTTTTATTTTCGATAGCCAGCAATCCTTGTGGTGACCCGATGGGTGTCCATTCATAACCAAATGCTTTAGTATGTCTATTTAACCCATGATAGAGTCATGACTTAATTGGTTCCGTGTGAACAGCAGAAGGCGTAACGATACCCATTAGCGTGAGTATGATTACTTTTCTGGTGAAAGCATAACGAATCAAGAATCGCGCCACAACGAGCCTAAAGGTCTACGCTTATGTCTCTGCTTGGCACTTTAATTACCTGGCCGGATCAGAGGCCTCGTGAGTCCCAAGTGTAGCGTAAACAAAAATTGGAGACTACTTTGTGGTGCAACCAATGGATAGTGTTTGTTAATCCAGGACTGGCGGATAATTTGCAAACACAATTGTAGTCAAGTTCGGAAACCCACGCATAGCATTGGACTGATTACGGACAAGACTTAGAGTAAACTCGGTGTCGCCTAAACGCTTACGCTGATCAGCAAACACAAAGAAAACGCAGCTGTTATTGACGCTCAGCTTGATGCCCACTAATGCCCATGAAGCTTAGCAAACCACAAGGGATCATGGAATGCAGGGAGTAACGTATGCGTCAGGTGTTATGAAAATGTCCATGCAAATGTGAATTTTATTGTGGCGCTGTGGTCTTTTCATATAAGTTACTACGCTTGATGGGAATTCGCCAGTTCTTTCAATGACATATATGAAATTGGCATCCAACTACCGAATTCGGTTCGGTTCATTTAACAATTTTTATCCCGAGAACCGGGATGGGACGAATCCTACATCCCCCACCTGCATCGCAGAATTACCTAATATAAACAGCAAGCGTCATCATCATTGCCCATTAGCTGAAGTTAAGAGACACACTTTAACCATTGAGCTAAAATACAAAAGTTGTTAGAACCCAAGCGGTAGGCGGTAACTTGTTTATTGCTAAAGTGGCTTACACTAGGTGTGTTCGTTCATACTTTGGAGGCGTCCGCTCATCTGCGTGATTTCCATGGAGTGTTCCCCAACTGGTGCTTGCCTCTGTGTTCACTCCTCGTGCACATGGAACCGTATTCCTGATGTCATCTTCAACTTTGGGGAAGTCAGCAGGGCTCGCTGTTGGTGTGTCATCTTGCAACACCACGCTACTTTACCCGGCGCAGTAGTATCTCCCTTTAATCCACCACAAAGTTATATGAAAAGGATGATACAGTGTATGATAGAATACGAGAAACAGGTGGCAAATTGACTAGTAACATATTATGCGTTAAGACTGAGGTCGTGGTTGGAGGAGCAAGATGATGGGGCTAGGAAGGGAAAACGAAACTCACAATGAAAGCGTCATTGATGTTGACTACTTGCTGCGTCAACAAGTAAATCTAACCAAATATGTTAGTTGTCCTTGGGACCCCAGTCCTGCAGCCGATAAATTCCAACTAACGCCAAGTTGGAAGTGAAGAAAGCGGTAGTAGTGCTAATGTTTTCTTTATCAGAACGTAATAGGAGCGTTGGTGAGGCGCGGCACAGGTAGTATACATGAATAAATGGACATCATAGATTTCCAGACTGCGCCATATCATATCAGATCCAAAAAAGCGATGTAATCTATCCCAAAATACTCATCAGCGAAAGCAGCACTAACCAAACGGAATAATTCTTTTTCTGGTTCACCATGTAGTATGTCACATTATCGAATGCACCGATTGTAATCTAGCTCCACGGTAGCGAGAGCAAAGTGTGAAGGCAGAAGTACGTGATCGACATGCATCTGCGGCATATGACCTACTCGCTGCAAACGGCTAGAATTAGGTGGACACTCAATTGCGATCTCAAAAAGTTTCATGCTATACTTGGACCGACAAAATTGATTAAAACTACATTTCTGGAGTAGGAAACACCATGTACTGGATGCTCCTTGAACAGAAAACCGATTCCTACGCTTACAAAACAGTCGAAATTATATCATTATATCATCATATATATATATATTATATGGTTGTCAGCATCCGGTTTCGGATTTGCCTGTCACTGTGGCCAGCCACAGGACGCCTGCACATACAGAGGGACCATGGGTGGCTTGCGCTGCACCACCCACAGCTCCGACCACACACTCCATATCCAGTGTAAACCAGAAGGAATAAGACCAGGATGCATGTGGATGGGAGCCAGGTTTCATCAACGGAGCCGGCCCACACTCATTCACAGGCAAACCTAAGCACGCTGTATTTGGGGAATCAAGCGCACACATGGCTGTGTCTGGACCGTCGTACTCTCCACACTGAGTGCATGGAACCACTATTCGAGCCTAGCACGACCACAAGGAGCGTGCAGCCCGTCCCCTCCAGGAACGACCAACTGTCTCCTGGAGACAGTATGGACGAGGTAGTGGGTAATAGACAGGTAGGCACCTTGATAATGTGAACATCAAGTGCAGTCAGACCGGGGATATGAAACAACAGCCAATCAGTTGAAACGACAAGATGAAATAAAATAAATCGAATAATGCATACAGGTATAGTGGCATAACTCTTCACTAAATGTGCGTATAAAATAAATTGGTTACGAGCTTATCCGCGTAAGTTCAAGACGTCAGAAGATATATTTTAAGAAAATGCCACAAGCGTGAAAATGTTATCGAAATTAAGTACAATTAGCTTCAGCGACGGGTTGAAGTATATAAAAGATAGAACAGGTGGACATTAGTATGAGAAAGAAAAGCGTTGACACAAAATTGCAAACCCACCACCTGAAATAAAGAGACACAGTATGCAAGCACGTGGTTAATAAATCGAATGCAGCATACCTAAAATGTCGCGCCGGTTCTGCCTACGTTCTCTGCAGGACCTTTCGTAACTTCTTTGGTGGTCCCGAGTGGCCTCGTTCATGGTTCCCTAGGTCTGCCTGACTCAAGCACTCGCGACCGAATGTGCTACAGCACCATACGCTCGATGTCGATGGAGTACAACCCATCGGTGCTTGCCGCTTCTTCTCTGCATGCATGAGGTTCTTTTCCCGCACTTCGGCAACTGCATTCGTGATCAGATCGCGCCATGCACGCCGATCAACCGCCTTCGATTCCCATGACCTGCAATCAAGATTAGAACGTGAGAGGCTCACTTTGATCATGTCCTGGTAACGTAATTTTATTTTCCCCACATGCCGCTTCCCAATACTCAGCTGACCATATAATAGTTGCTTCGATATCCGCGTCGAATCCATACGGCTCACATGATCGAGCGATCCCAGGTGTCTCAGCAAAAGTATGCAGTCCACTGCATACATTCCACTTCGACGCAACACTTCCGTGTTCACAACTCTGTCGCCCCAACCGATGCGCAGAATCCGTCGCAAACACTGTTGATGGAACCGCTCGAGATATCGCACATCCCACCGGTACATCGTCCACGTTTCACTGCCGTATAGAAGAACGGACAGCACCATGGATTTGTACACCATCAGCTTCGTGCCAACGGTAAGCTGATGGTTGTTCCACACTCGGTACTCTAGCTTCCCGAATGCCGCCGCTGCCTTCGAGACGCGGATATGCAGCTCACTGTGAATCTGCTGGTCAGTCGGCATCACACACCCAAGGTAGCAGAAGCGCAACGTGGTTTCTAATACTTCAGCACCAATGCTGATTCGTGCCGCCATTGTAGATTGTATCTTCGGTGAAAGCTGAGAGAGACAGACACATTTGCTTGAGTTGATGGTGAGCTCGAATTTGAGCACTGTCAAAGCCAGAGCACTAGTAATGTGCTGCAACTCATCCGCACTGTGTGCAAACAACGGACAGTCGTCAGCAAACAGCAAGTTATGGATAGTTGTTTCACAGACTAGGGTTCTCGCACCGAAACGACGGATGTTCATCAACCCACAAACAGTACGGTGTTCCACACAAACACCGTAAGCGCAAACGGCATCAAAAGCACGAGACATCATTGCAGGTTGATATATATTAACTAGGGCAGGAGCTGTGACACAGCCTTGCTTCACAACATTGACAATTGCAAAGTCATCCGAGGTCTCTCCACTCAGCTGCACCCTCGCTCGCGTACCACTGTACAGACATTCAATCAAACTTACTCAGGCAATCAAACTTACCCAACACCAGCCACAATGCTTCGCGGTTCACTGCATTAAATGTCTTGATGTAATCAACGATAAAAGAGAGTACAAGGGCTGGTGTCGTTCTCTGCACTTCTCCTGCAACTGTCAAGTCGCAAACACCATATCTACAGGGATGCGACCCGAACGGAATCCACACTGCTCTTGCGCCACGTTAGGTTCCACAACCTGACTGAAGAGACGGTTGAGCAGGATTCGGGCCATCACCTTGCCTACACAGCTAAGCAAGTTGATGCCACGATAATTCGTGCAACACTGCTTACTTCCTTTGCCCTAGCACAGTGGCAGCATCCTTCAGCTCTGGAGGCACTTCCTGCTCAACCCACACGCGTTGCACCAAGTGGTACAGCGCAGACACCAACGCACGTCCGCCGTGTTTCAATACTTCAGGCGGGATCCCGTCGGCCTCGGCATATTTGCCGTTTCATAGCTGAGCAAGTGCTCGCTGCGCCTCATCCAATGTCGGCGTGTCCACCAGACTCGCCTTCACATCGTGTTGCTTCAGGCCGTTCAAACTAGACCAATCGATCTCTGCACAGTTGTTCAAGATACAGTCAAAGTGTTTCCGCCAGAGCTGCATTATGTCTACGGTCTGTGTGCAGATGACGCCTGAAATGCCATCGATCAGCGTCTTCAATTGCTCCAATCTCGGTCCATACACCGCCTTCAAAAATTTCCATGTGTTGGCGTCGTTTAGCGTTGCATTCCAACTGCTTGGCTTTCTCCGTCCAACATGCCATTTTAATGCGACGGAGCTCTCGGGTCAGCCGTCATCCAAATAACGCAAACCGTCTCTTCTTCCCCAGGTTACTGTGGTCTGCCACATGTGCGGCAAATGCTGCATTCTTCTCCGATACCAATGCGTCAACCGTCGCATTGTTCTCATCAAACCAAACCGACCGCTTACAGTTTCCGTGCCCGATGGTCTCCTAGACAGCAGCTGTCACCTGGTCGCGAATGTGGTGCCACAAGTCGTCCATTGTGGCTATGCAGTCCACATCACACAGTCGTGCAACCATCGCCTTCTCCAGCTCAATACGTTTCTTCACAGTATCTAGGGAGAGAATGTTAAATTTACGCCGGTCCACGGCCGGAGTGCAATATATGGATTTACGAAAATAAATGTACAGTTTGGTCAGCACCAGTGTGTGAGCAGTGCCACACTCAGATCCACGCAATACACGTGTCATGCGCACTTCACGCATATCACGCTGATGTACGATGACATAGTCGAGCAGGTGAGTCTGACCACTCCGTGGGTGCGACAAACTTGCTATATCACTCGTACTCAATGCAAACCGAGTGTTCGTGATCGTCAGGTCGTGAGTGGCACACAGTGAGAGCAGCCTGTCACCGTTCGTATTCGCTGAACCAATGCCATGAGGACCGATGACATCTGTCAACATCGATGCAGCACGCCCAACGCGCGTGTTGAAATCACACAGCAGAAATAGTCAGTCGCTCCTCGGCACAGACCGTATCACGGAGGACAGCTGAGTGTGAAATTGGTCGCGCGTGCCAGCAGGATAACACATGGTCGGGCCGTACGCGCTTATGAAAGTGGCGAACTTACCTCTTCCGAATCATAGACAAGCAGACATCAGTCGCGTGATGATATCTTTTGCTTCACCTACCAGATGGCTATGGGGGCGATCGGATATTACAAATCCAACCCCGTGTTCACGTGACACTGAGGTCGCGTTGCCCAACAAATAGAACGTGCAGCCAGCATCTTCTTCATGCAACTTACCTTCCTCAGCGAGTCCAGTCTCACTGAGCGCCGCAATATCGGTGTGGTAGCGCGGCAGTTTCATCGTGACCAGTGCAGTGCGTCGCTCGAAGCGCTCACTCAGGTTCCGGTTCAGTATTGTGCGCACATCCCAACATCAGATGCTGAGTGCTTTTCCCGCAGTCATACGATTGCATTAGTGGGCAATCTCAGGCGTGGTAGTGGTTGTGCTTCGGAGGTTTGTTTGGGGGACCCTAACAGGAGACTTTGGCCTAATAAGCTGAACCGCATGGCAATGGGGGTTTTTGTGTTTTCTTGAGGGACTCCGCCTATGGCCTTAGGCGCATTAGGTTTTCACACAAAATAGTTGGGAGCCGATCAATCTCGGGAATGTGATTGTATGGACAAATTGGGATCTGCTTCTACCGTCACACGCGGCTTTTGTGCTGTTGCCACGGTTGATATATATATATATGTATATATATATATATATATATTTGTAGGCGATTACACGCACGCTCTAGTTGGGAATCAAGCTCACACATGCGATTTCTGGGTTGTAGTCGGCTCCAGGCTGAGTTCATTGAACCACTTTTCGGTCGCAACACAATCAACATGAACTTGCACATCTTCTACTCCTGAAACGCTCAACTGCTTCGCTGAGCCAATATGGACGAGGTAGTGGGTGATATACAGTTAGGCACCTGGTCAACGTGCACAATATCCGCAGCCGCACTGAGGGTATCCATCAACGGCCAGTCACTTGAAACGACAATATCAACTAAAATTAGTCGTATGCTGCTTACACATATGCCGACATAGCTCTTCAATAAATAACATATGAAATAAATTAGTTGCCAAAACGTCTGTTATGGTTTCAAGTCTTTAGAAAATATATTTTAAGCAAATGTCACAATCACGAAAATGTTAGCAAGGTTAACTATGTTTGATTTGATGGAATTGTGCAAATGAAAAAGTGTGGTAAATGTGTTATAGTTTTCTACTCAATCGTGATCCTCTTACCAACTTCGACTACAGTTAGCTGACTATACTGATTATATTACTCGTGGTGATGGGATTCTGCATTGGTCGTCGAAATAGCCAACTTACAAACTGATGTTCTAAATGAGGGTATTCAGCTGATGAACGCGTCCTTGACCCACTGTCTTTTTACTTATACCAGCAGTAAGCAACGAGACACTCTACAGATGCGGCCAGTACTAGTTAATCATTCAAAACGGAGGCTGTGCGGTTATCTCATCGCCCTCACAGCGATTGCAATTGGCTACCAGACCATACAGCCTATTCCGTCAGCAGAAACCTTTTCCATGCCATCGGAGATGAGGACAGCCGAAACTGGAGCCCTGGCGTTTTAGTTCGGTCCTGTGTGTTTGTATAACTGGATGGATTATCAAAACAACCAGTAAGTTGATGCTTCACGGGTGACACGCTAAAGCTTAACGGGATCTGTAAGTGTGAAAGTTAAAATTATAGGTTCATGTAGGTTCATGCACACTTAAGCAGATTTCCCGTAATATTCAAATATGCGTAATATGTTTTATTTGATCGCGGCCTAATGAACCAGGTCTGAACAATCTAAGCAGGTGGAGCGGTACATCAGCCATCTGAACTGAAGCTTCGTTGCCGCACAAGCATGGTGATCTACGGAACGAAGGACAATAGGAGGGAGAGAAGCGAGATCTGACCTAACACCTTACTGCCCTAAACAAACACGCAAGACCAAGGCGCATGCACCTTACAAAAACATACCATCACAAACAGCAAGCTCACGTACAAACATAAGCCGACACCAGCGAGACATCTTCATTGAAGTTTTCACTGCCCCGTGTTATAATCAGCCATTACCCCGCAGGTAACTCGGCGCCAACCACTTTTTTAACAAGTAGCCCAACTAGGAGACAACAGCAGACATGTCACTGGTGTTGACTTGGAGTTATATCCCGTCAGTCAGTGACTTCATTCCCCGCTAATAATTTAACGTTTGATTACCTCGAGCCCTGTGGCAACTAAAATTCGGCAAGCCGGAGAGGACACTCCTCGATAGACCATTCTATATCTTGCAGACAAAACAAGACCTCCCTCGGTCATCATCATCATCATACACGTTAGCTAGAGGTGGGGAACTTCTCAGCTACTGAGCCGCAATACACTGGAAAAAGGAGAAAAAATATGCAACCGTTGCAAGCCGGCTGAGCTACCGGTAACGGAGGGGTATCGTTCCGGTAAGCTACCAGCCGGCTACTGTGTATCAAAAAATTACTGTGCAAAATTATATAAGGCTAAAGGTTAGAGGAGGAGGCTAAGTGGGGTGGGGTGGGACAAAGAAACTCACAGCACAAACGCCATTGAGGTCGGCTCCTAGCCATATCAGCCAGTGAGTCCAAACAAACGTGTTCATCGTCTTTCGGACCTCAACCAGGGAGCCGAGAAGCTACAACAGAGGCCAGCTCAGAAGTGAGGGCCTTCATTCCACTCGACCAAGTTATCGCTTGGCAACCCCTCCTCTTCTTCCATCCACACCGCCGGCGCGCAAACAACGCACGTCGCGGGAGTCGGTGGGCTGGCATGCGTAACACATGGTCGAGCCATCGGAGCCTGGTGCGTGAAATGACGGTGCTGAGCGGTTCATTTCCTTTTCCTGCGCCGTAAACAAGGCGTCGAACACGCTCTTTGCACATGCGGTGTTCCCACCAGATGTGGGCTAAATTGCGAAGGCACCGGTGGTCGAACGTAACTAGCCTCTTCAGGTCCGTTGCTTTAAGGGGGCAGGTTTCACAACCGTACAGTAGGGTCGAACGTACCGCTGCATTGTACACTCTACCCTTTAGAGCAAGAGTGATGTGGCGCTGGCGCCGTAAGTGGCGAAGGTTAGCAAAAGCGCCCTGAGCTTTTGCTGGGCGATTAGTGACCTCATCTTCAATTCAACGGGCGCTGATACAACTTCCCAGGTAGTTTCATTTCTGAACGACTTCTAGCTGATCCCCACCAAGGGTCAGCGAAGGGGGCGGTCCAGACCAATATTGGAGGAACGCTTTGCACTTCGAGGGTGCGAAGCAAAGCCTGAAGCAGCTGACAGCTAGTGCTAACCTGTCCAGTGCCGCTTGGCAAGTCTGGGAGCTGTCAGAGATTAGGGCAATATCATCAGCATACTCTGAGTCAAGAAGTCGTTCTCCTGGGAGCAGATCCACACTTTCTAAGTTGTGTCCTGCGAACGCGGTTTCCATGACTTCGTCACCAGAGAGGTTGGTGAGGAAAGGTGACAGCGGGCATCCTTGTCTCACGCCGCTGGAGATATTAAAGGGCGACGACAACTTGCCGTAAGACCTCACTCTGCCCGAGCTACGCGCGTATAATGCTCGGATATTATTCACATATTTCTCAGGTACACTTTTACTGAGTAGGCAGTCCCAAAGTGCATGTCTATCCACCGAATCGAATGCACCTTTGATGTCGAGGAACACGACAACGGTGGACCACCAATATATGTGACGGTGTTTCAACAACTGACGCAAGGTGAAAATGTGGTCAATGCAGCCACGACCTAGACGGAACCCGGCTTGCTCTTCATGAATATGGGTTTCAAGAGTGCCAGTCATCCTATGAAGGATGACAGACGAAAACTATTTGGTGGCGATGGATATCAGACTGATTCCTCTATGGCTGCCGCATTCCAATCGTGAGCCACCCTTGAAAATTGGGACTATGACGGTGCGGCTCCAATCAGTTGGGACAGTTTCCTGCTCCCACAGTTTCACTAGTAACTAGTGTAGATCTTGCACAAGAGCAGGTCCCCCGAATTCGAAGTGGGCTGGAGGAAGATCATTTGGTCCCGCGGCTTTATTGAACTTCAACAGTGCGATTTCACGTTCGACTTCTGAGCGAGATGGTGGATCCAAAGGTAAAGTTGACGGAGTCGGCGAGAAATCTAACCATTCCGACAGATTAGTTTGCCTTTCAAAGTGCACAGCCCAACGCTTCAAGCGTTTTAACAAGTTGTGGATTGGCTGTCAACTCTCGTCACGTATAGCTTCACTAGCACCAGGTCTCCTGCTGTCCGTTTCCGTACCAGCCGGAATAACACGATGGTTACCAAGGGCAGCGGCTAATTCCATCTCTGAAGCACAATGAGACCTCCAGGATTCGCGGTCTCCCTTCAGGCTAGCGCGGAGTTTTGCCCGGAGCTCTTTGCGAGTTTCATTGTGTTCGCTTCCAGCCGGGATATGCCGGCGAGCATTTATAAGTTTCGGAGACTGTGAAGAGACCCAAAGTCCATGTCGGTGATTAGACATACCACATGAGGACTTTCCTGCTGCAAGTAAGGTCTGGTGAATATGAGACCAGTGAACTTCAATTGCATCCAGTGGGTGTTTATCCAACTCGCATGACAGCGAAATTTGATAGGCATTCAGAACAGCTGGCTTCGCCAGTTGGCCGGTGTCAATGCGCTCACAACATTGTCGTGGGCGTCCGCCAAAACGCATCCGCATGTCAGCACATACAAGTGCATGGTCGGTGTCCACACCCATGCTCCAAATCGAGCAACAGTTCTGGATGCAGTCTCCAGCGGTAACTGATAGCAATGTGATCGATTTGCTTCCAAGGCTGCTTCGAGGCTGGTGGGCGCCAAATCACCCTCCGGCGGGTGCTGTGTCGGAAATTAGTGCTCGCAAGAAATAAGCGGGCATCCTCACACAAATGAAGTAACCGCTCACCGTTATCATTACTGGAGTCTATACCATGTTGGCTCCCCAGGTGCAACTCGTCTGCGGATAATTTTCCAACTTGTGCATTCAGATCCCCAGCAAGTAATACAGTGTCCGAGCATCTTCTGTGCCTAAAAAGCGCGTTCATTTGGCGATAGAAGTCGTCTTTTACCGAGTCATCGCTACCGTTTGTCGATGCATAGGCAGTGATAACGAATAGACACCTGTTAGTCCCACGCGTCTTTGAAGTTTTGAACGAGCCAGCCAATCGGACCGCACACATCCGGCTACTGATTGGAATCCAATCAACCAGAGCAGTTTCAGCTCGGGGACTCAGGGTAATACCAACACCGGCTTGACCGGTGCACGAAGCTGCATCGTCACCGGATAGGCGCAATGAGAAAGTGCTGCTAGTGTCACCTGAAGGGGATCGCAGTGTGAGCACAGAGCTCGAGTCTTGCAGGCGGGTCTCCGATAAGCAGCAGATATCGATCGAGAGGGTCTCCAATGTTCGGGCAGGTGCTGCCTGTTGACCGATCTGAAGCAATGTGTGAACATTGAGGTATGCCAGTCTGAAGGAGGATCAAGGGCTCCAAATGGAAGCGGATGAACTGAAATGGTCCGCTTGCTTGGACATGGTCCTGTTGACAGGGCAGGATTGACGCTCCGCGTTCACATGTGAGTTGAAACTAAAAGATAAGCGACTATTGAAGCAAGGTGGGGGAGGGCCGAGCATTTGAGGGTTGAAAACAGGGGGCTAAAAGTGAAGCTGGAACGGGACGATAAGGGTGAAAAAGCGCAAGAGGGGAATAAGAAGTCGGGAAGGCTTGAGCAGTAGCATCCAAACCCCTATCCACCCTGCCCCATGCAGCAGATAGGGCACCGTTGATTATCTTCTGCGGTGGCCAGGCATCAGAAATTTGTTTGAAGTGAGTTTCATTGTATTGCGTGGGCAGGATACTGTCAGGTTGCCCAGGCTTAGACAGAAGAACGATTAGAGTTCTCAACCAAAGCCTTTGGTTCAAATCCTGTCCGCAAGGCAGGGGGTTTGGCACCGGGCTACAAGGAGTCCGTTTTGAGGAATAAGGAGCCACCCTCATTCCAACCCCCAACCTGGAGGACCAGGAGGCTGAGTTTGTTTGGCCTCTAACCATTGACCAATCTGGTATGAGTGGCTCTGAAGGTGCAAAAATGCACCACCCAGTATAGCTCAATGGATCACTGAGGCACACAAACCATCGCACCACGGTAAGGTCCAGCCTCATTGCGATATGCCACCTCGGTAAGCGATGAGCGATCATATGTAGTACGTGCCCAAGCCAAGGCAACTTATTCAGTGCTGTCTGTTATTCTAAGGAACCATGGTATCACTGCCTAGCACTCGCCTACGCACATCGTCTTTGCGGACACGCTGTTGCCACCCGTCACCAGCAAAGCAAATTAGACAGCGATGTGCAGACTTGAAGGCTCCTCCGGTCCTCAGATCGAAGAAACTAAGTCCCCCTCCCATAGGAGTAGACGGCTCTTACTCTGATCTTGTAAACACTGATTTTAAGATATAAGTCAACCCCTTTCTGTTGTCAAAGATGTCACATATTCAAAAAGGCAGTTCTAGCTTTTGCAATACGTGATCTGACTTTAGTAGCTGTGCACCCATTGTTGTTGATGCAGCTGCTAATATAAGTAAAATGATCATGTACCTCGAATTTCCCTCTACAAAGTGCAAAGGACCCATCAAGTGACTGGTAGTCCAGCAACAACACTTTGCACTTTGGAGGTGCGAAGCGCAGACCAAATGCTGGGACCACACTAGAAGGTTAAGAATGGTTGACTGGGCTGCCCAAATATAGTTAGACAGCAGGATAATTTTGTCAACAAATAGGTTTTTACCAGGCAGCACCTCGATATCTGCGTTTTGCGATTCCACAAGGGAACAATCTAGGATGTAGTCCACTAGGAAGTTGCTACAGAGGCATTGGCTAGAGGATACTGAATCTAAAGGTGCAGTCAAGGCAAATGACCGCGAACTTACTCCGTAACTAGCAATTACTACGCAACACATTTCCTTCGGGAATACGACTGGAGAAAGTAGTTAGAGAGCCGCAGCCGCCACTGTGGCCGCGGAAACAACAACACTTTGAGATTCATTATAACTACAACAACGATGCATAAACCTGTGCGCTTAGACCCGTAGCTACCGAGAAGGCTGCCGATGGATTACATACAGCAGGTGCAAGTGAGACGAAAAACAGACTGTATTCATATTGAGATTTGGTAATTCAACCAAAATCCTTAGGTGCTGGTCTCTCATCGGTCGGCACAAATCCACAACATTCATGCACTCATGAACAGTTTTTGACATCCGCGGAGCTTTCCTGTTTACACCAATACTCAAGGATTACAGAGTAAGATTTCCGAATTGCATCTACGTCAAGGACCACAAATCTATGACCTCGTCTCTATAACGGGACATGGTTACGTCCTGATATAACTGACCTGGAGATCGCACTGCCAAGCATGTCCATTATTCGGCACGACGGACCCAGTTAAGGTCGAGGGGTGGCTCTGTAATTCCGCAACGATCTCTAACGTGAGCCCATAGAGGAGTCGGTCAGCACGGTACAAGATTCCCTTTGACGCCATCTACGCTTAATAGACAACGATGTTTGCTTAGTGGCGGTCATTTACAACCATCCTCCACGCCCGAGATGGATTTCTATCTGACATCCGCAATAAGGAGGGTGATAAACAGAATTTGCAGCCACATTCTCATCCCTAGGGATTTCAACATGCACTCTCTAAGATCTCAAGCAGCTCCCGGAGAACAGTTTAAGGCCGATTTACAAGAGTTTATCTCCAGTTACACGCTGTACGGTCACATCAACACCCACCCAATTACGAGCAAAATGCAAGCCTTCGAAGCTGGGTCGGATATTCACCAACAAAGAACTGTTGGTTGAGAGTGTGATTGTCAAGGTCCCCTTGGTCCGCAGCGATCATGTATTCCTACTCTTCGAACACAGCTGCTATACAGACTCCCCCATGGAAATTGCCAAACTAACAAGAACGTATGTTACGATATATTAGCTCGACTAAGTGAGACAGCTAAGTGGATCTTTCTGACAGACAAAACACCAGCTAGAACATGGGAACATGTCGTCAGCCAGTTTAATCCACTGGTTGCCGAAGCATCAGTGACTAAGATATTCCGCCCGAGAAATGTGGTCTCCTTTGCGAGAAGCAAGACACGCAACTGTATAGTGATGCGGAACTCACTATGGTATATCTGCAAACTCTTCCTGAGCACCGAGAACTGAACGGCCCATGCGACCTAACGTAACCGCTGCACTCAGCTTGTCGGCGAGAATAGAATGGCGGACCAGCAGAAGTTTGCAGTGCTTATGGCCTCAAATCACAGGCTTCTGTATCAAAACGTTAACAGACTACCTAAGATGAAAGGGGGAATTCTTCCTCTTCAGACAGTGGAAGGACCCACACGGACACCGAGGGAGGCGTACACACCCTGCGCCTACAATATGCTACAACATTTCAGTGAGATCACAGGTCAGTATGACAAAAGTTGTCGCAGCACGTATGGCCTCCATCAGTGCGGTACACAAATTCACAAAAATCACTGGAAACTAAGGCTCCAAAACCAGTAGTTACTAAGCGGAACCACGATGCCTTGAACCTTGTAGGCACTAATGTCCCCAAGTCCAAATCCAATACAATTAAGAGTAGGCTGACAAACGATCAAAATTAATGGCGTTCCATCTGTACAGCGATCGGTGTCCATGTTGATCCCACGACATTAAAAGGCATCTCGTGTCACGCAAACGCTATGCACTACCGTGAACCCTGGTTACTTCGGGTAACACTGAACTAGGCCATTCTGCTGTCTGCGAATCGACTTCACAACTCCTCAAGTAGTGCGCATGCTACCTGAAATCCCGTGGAGAGAACGTTTAGCTGATCCCAATAACTGGGAAATGAGCAGAAAAGTTAAGATAAGAAATCCGTGATGGCTCATATTGTTCCTGAGCTTATTAGTTCCCTTTCCGATGATGCTCAGGCACCCGACCGGGAGCAATGGTACTACATCCGTGAGGCACTTCCTCTCGAAAATGTCGTGGCCACCTCATTGAAAAGAACTCACGTATTACTGAATTTTAAGGAGTGCACTCCCAGGCTGTTGAAACTGGTGTTATAATCAGAACTAACGGCACAAACAATTCTAGAGCACTGGAGGAAATTACGTAGATTGTTGCCAACAGAAATTCGTCTGAAAGTAGCAGGAACACCACCACCTTCTAATGACAACTCAGTGGAGACGCAACTCGCAATAAAAGCACCAACTGTAGGACCTGACTCGGTGATGGTTTCAACAGTAGCCATCATATCCGGAGGGACATAGCAGAGCGCGATAGAACAACAGCATCCGGGGCGTCTTATTCTTGAATATATACCAAATTCATCTTAAGGGTCTGAAACCCATCCAAAAAATGATTAGCTTCCAACCTTTCATCTGTCGGCGTAAACTCACTTACTCCATCCATTACACCCAACACACTTTGGACTCCTAGAAGCTCTCATGCATGTGAACAAATGTCCAAGGTCTGTTCAGCAAATTATCTGAAAGAAGAGTTCGACACGCTTCAGCAGCTTGGGACCTCATTGCTATCACAGAGGCATGGTTGCGCTGTGGGATAACGGATACCGAAATCGCGCTAGCAGTTACGTCAGTTGTTCGGATTGAACGAGCCAGCAAAGCTGTGGGGAAGCCTTCTACTTTCGTAACAACCTGCAGTGCGAACCCATACGCGATTCGGAAACCGATGTACCTGACTCATTTGGGTGTAGCTTCCGTCTGAGAGGGAACCATCTTGACCTAGTGGCTGTTGTTTACTGCCCACCATCGTCTACACCTGTGGTGGACGGCACCTTGATGGCTGCGTTGAGGCAGGTGATAAACAGGAAGTACAGTCACGTTCTAGTCACCGGCGATTTCAACTTACAAGCTGTCGAATCCTAGGCTACACGAGGAGATCAAGTAAAGGCACACTTGTAAGCTCTTTTCTCAGACTTTCCGGTATATGGCCTTGTCACTTCGCACACCAGATTCCGAGGAAATAACAGGCTACCCATATTGGACCGAATATTCACTAATGAAGAACTGATGACCAAGAGAGTGATAATCGGTACTTCTCCAAACCGCAGTGATCATACGACTTTGCATTTCATGTGCACTTGCCATGTTGAATATCCCAAAGGAAGAACTCAAACGTCGCGGACCATGACCAGGTACGGCAACTTAACCCGACTTGTTGAAAAGACCGACTGGAGTTTCCTAATTGTGAGTGCACCCCATATTGCCTGAGAACGTTACGTCAATAAGTGTAACATCTTTGTTAATGGAGCATCGGAAACCAAAACTATCAACTTGAGAGAAACGTGACGTCATTCATACGGAGTAGGACACGCAAACGCATGGTGATGTGCAACGCGGCTTGGTATACCCACAAAACCGATTCCAGTCCGAGTAATTGGAAGGCTTATTTTGTCCACCGTAACCACTGTGCACAATTAATGCGCAAGGTCAAAGTAGCTTCTCAACATGCTTTAGGAGAGCGATTAATTTGAAATCCTAAGCTTGTGTACAAGCATGTGAACAGCCTCCGCAAGGGAGAAAGTGGATTTCCCCCTCTTTAAACAGTGGATGGTCTAACGCGGACTGCTAAAGAAGCGTCGAATGTTCTGCAACAACAATATGCACCAAGGTTTTATTGCATCACGTGTTCTCCTGGATGTTTGGAATCTATGGTGTCCGCAGCAGAACTCATATATACTTTACGGGAGACATCCTGATGCAAATGCGGCCATTTATGCGCCCTAACTGCTATCAGGGAATTGATAACACCCGCCAAAAGACGCAAGTTGTGGCAGCTACTATTTTATCTGAACCCTTGACTCGGCAGTTCCAGCAACTCCTTGACAAGTAGCACGTTCCTGCAATGTGGAAACACGGGATATTATCCACTATTTACGAAGGGGGTAGTCGTTCTGAGCCAGCTACTTATCAACTAGTAATTGTTCTACCAATGCTTTCAAAAGTTATGGCGACTATCATTGCGGATGCACTCATGTCTTATCTGGAGGGATTTGGTTATATTGTTTAGCAGCAACTGGGCTTCCGCCAGAATCAGTCGCGCACAAATAACCAATAGTTAGTACGAAATAGCTGGACCGAAACTGTGGACGCAGGTGCAGGAGTTGATGAGGCTTACCTTGATTTCTCTCTCGACCAGTTGGACCATCGCATGCTTCTTTTCAAACTTCAAAGATGTGGCATTGAGGACCCTCTCCTCTGGTTGATCTGCAATTTACTCTCACACAGGCGTCTGGAGGTAAGAGTACGTTGATCCACGTCAGACTCAACTCACCTCGAATGCGGTGTGCCACAGGTATCGGTACTGGGGCTCCGTTTATTCTTGGTTATCTTAAACGATCTAGTGAGTAAAAATTGTGTCAAACTGTTTGTTCTACGCCGATGAGATCAAAGTTTGGGGAGTGATCAGAGCTTCAGAAGACCGTGTGCAGCCTCGAATCGACCTTGACAAATTTTACGAATGGTCGGTCAAAAATCGCCTTTTCTTTAATGTGGCTGAAATTCCAGTGCTCCATTTAAGACACCGGATGGTTCACACACATAAAGTGGGGAACAGGATCTGCAACACTGTTCTCTCAAAAAGGATCTCAGTGTGTTGGTTGAGGAAAATCCTGGCTGCTCGAAGCATTCCAAATAAGCTTCAAAGGAGTGGATCCAATTCGCGGGGCTTTTACGGAGATGTTTCGGGTAATTCGAACTGTCGATTTTCTGCCAAACACTTCCCGCTTATATACGCCTCCTTTAGAATATGCAATTCAAGCATGGCAACGATGGCGAAAGCGGGATCTCACGGCACTGGAGCTTCCCCAACGTCAGGCGACCAAAAATGTCTAGGGGCTATGTCATTTGTCATACGAACAGCGCCTCAGAGTGCCTGGAAATTTCAGCGGACGGTATGGTCGTTTTCCTAGTGATCTAATCATCGCTTGGCAAATATTAAACAACACTAATCACCCCCGGCATCACCTATTGAAGTTGAGTCACAACAACCAACTGAGAAGCTATCATGTCAAATTGGCAGTACAATGCAGTCGGTGGGAGCGTCTAAGGAACTTCTTCTGGCTGCGTGTTTTCCACAAGTGCAATGCCCACTAAAAAGCAGTTATTTTTACTTTAAAGTTAACCATGTTCAAAACACGTGTCGATAGTTCACTTGATATACTACACGATATCACGTAACCCAAAGGACCCATACCAACAGCAGAAAACCAAACCAACCCACCTACATTTTTCCCGGAAACCACAGACCATAACCTAGGATAGTAAATAAAACAGAAGGGGAAGGCTGCAATCGGCAAGTTTGCAATTTGCGGTTGTTCACCATTTCCTGTAGGTATTTTTGCCCTTATTTTCTCACGGCTAACCGATCATCCAGCGGGACATGCTAGGCTTCGGTTTCTTTTATCCGTAATATGCCACTGACCATAGATGTACCACAAAAACTTACCCATGTATCCTTCAAGGCAGAAAGTATACTAAAATAGCTGTTGAGTATGCACAAACACAGCTTTCCTAGAATTGATAACATATACACGAAATCGCTAGCGACGGTAGAAGTGAGTTTAGGGGAGCATTTGCCTCGATTCTTTCAGCACTATTTTGAGGAAATTTAGGTGCTCCTCTTGTGGAACGTCTTGTGAAACGAGATGAGTACTTCTATTCACAAGTGAGGTAGTCGTTCCAATCCAGCCAACTTCCTTCCCATAAGCTTATTACCGGTTCTTTTCAAAGGTCATTGAAGCTACCATTTCTGATGCGCTAACGACCTGCTTGGAAGAATTTAACTACCTAGCAGCGGAACAGCATGGCTTCCGACGAAATCGATCGTGCACTACAAAGCTATTACTGGCACAATCCAGCTGGACTGAAGCAGTAGACTTTGCTACAGAAGTTGATGTAGTCTCTCGACTTCTCAATGGAATTCGGTCCGTTAGACCACGAGATTCTGCCCCACAATCTACGGACTTTTGGTATTGGAGATCCTCCCCTAGGATGGACCAAAAGCTTTGTTTATCACCGGTGCTTGGAGGTACGAATGAGTGAATCCCTGTCAGGTGGCACCCAAGTTGAAAGCGGTGTGTCGAAGGGATCGGTACTGTGGCCGTGATCATGTTTGATGTATATTAACGATATCACATGCATCATAAGCTCCAATTGCCTGCTTAATATTGATGCGATCAATGTGTGGAGGGCGATAAATACACCAGATGACGTCACAGTGCATCAAGCTGATCTGGATGGGGTATACGCGTGGTCAATCCAGAATGTACTTCGCTTCAATTTCGACAAATGTAGAGTACTGTACTTACGGCACAAGTTGGTGTACCCATACCAACAGGGCGACCAGGAGTTTCGTACATCTTCTGGCGCGTAAGATTTGGGTGTTTGGTCCAAGCCCACTTTGGATGCTCGAAGCAAGGTGAAACGGCGTCAAGTAGGAGCATCCAAAAGGTGGACCTACGGAAACGTGTATTTGTGCCATTCGACCCTTGGATTTCTCCACAACTTCTCGACTCATACATACATCCATATGTGGAATACCCAATACAGGTATGACAGACATGGATATGGAGAGACCTCAACTCCTTGGAGATACTCCAAAGCGGGCGACCAAAAATGTAATGGGTCGGCATAATTTGCCGTATGAACGAAGGCTTTGAGTGCTCGGGGTCTTCAGCGGACAGTATTAGTGATGGCGTTGGGACCTCATTTGAACCAACCAGATTTTGACAGATCCCAAACACACGTGCTGTTGCTTGTCAAAGCTCAGTCGCAACAGCAATTTGAGAGGTCGCCATCTCAAGCTGGCAAGCAGCACAGTCGAATGGCACACCGTCGGAATTTCTTTTCTGTACGCGTTTCTCGTACATAGAATGCCCTACCGGAATCTGTCAAATGTGCTCCCACGCTGGCAGAGTTCAAAGCCTGAGTTGACCGTTCAATTATTTCACTGCACCATCTTACCTGACTCATTAAGCAAGGATAGACACAAGTGAATATAAGTGATTTCACTGGTCGTCAGATCCCAGATTTCGTTCCACCTTTTCATCACCTGTATGTGTACACCAGGACGTGGCATGCTTTTTACCAACATCCCACTTGCGGTAATGCTTTATGGATTTAAAGCCTACACTACATATACCTCAGTGAGTTCATCGGTCTAAACCCAATTTACTGTCAACATTTTACATATTTTGAAGTCTCACCATAATCATACTATGTGACCTGTAAGGCATGAGTTTTTTCACCCCTATAAAATCATTATTCTATTGTTTCATGCCACCTGTAAATTATGGAAAAGTAATCGACTTGGGCCCATCGCTAGCCTGCTATAGGGTGACGTCAAGTGACACTTTGGTGCTCATTGTCTAAAAGCGGTGCTATTAAAAAACACAGTCCGTAATCGGCTCAAAGTTGCAACATATGCTCATTGTTGTCCATCCGGTCGGCGTTAAGTCCATACTTGTAACCTATCTGAGCATCTGAATAGGTCAGTTTACCCAAATGCACTTTTATCTCCCTGCAGCAACTATGATATCTGAATTGGTAACACTGCGAATCATCATGTTCAGTTCATGGTAGAATGTGTTCTTGTCAGCATCAGAACTTCAGTCGGTGGGAAGATGAGCCCAAATCCCAAACAAAGAGTCCAGTACTGCATCCTGAATCAACCTTAGTTGATGTCTTCAAACGGGTTGTACACAAACAACTGTTAACATGAGTCCAGCCAACCAACTACGATGCTCTCAACTAATCACAGTTTGTTACTTAGTATCATGTCTCTATCCTACTACTGGAATATACCTTGGATTTATTTGCTTTTCTGTGAAAGAACACGGATTGCAGGACTACGGCGTAGTAATCGATAACTCCGCCTCTTCAAACCTAGAGTGTTTACTATTTTCATATTATTTTTTCGAAAACAAAGCAAGAGCACCCAGGTGGATTTGTAAAGCAACGCTCCTTAACCCGTAGAAATCCATTGTTCATAGTCACTGAGAAGGAAAACTATTGAGACATTTCAATCGGCTTCACTGTGTGGCTAAATTTCTTGATATCCCTCATAGAATCGCTACTAAGAATTGCAATGAGTGACAGCATGCGTGGTTTACGTTTGTACGGATCTGACACACAGTGATAGAGCCAAGTCACAGGTGTGGACACCGACTGCTGTAAACTCCGAGAGTGTCCTTACCCGGTTGGTAAAAGAGATTAAACAACCCTTTGTGATTTTTGTTTGTTGTCCGTTGTTGAATATTAAGTAGCGAGAAGTTGTGTGCTGTTATCAATCATGGATGACGTATTCGAAACTGACAATAACGATCCCAACTGCGCTAATGTACACTATCACCATCAAACAAATCTGGTATCCGTTTTAAGTGAAGTTGTTGCGTTCCCATGATGGTGGGCTGAGAAAAATGAAGGTACTTTCGCTAACTTGCACCTATTCATTAGTCAAACATGGTCCGATTGCTGTTGTAATTTTTGGGATCTTTTAATCGCTTTTTATACGTGGAATCCATTTTGCCAGAACTCTGCTATCGTGCGCAGTGCCACGCATAGTGAAAAATAGGTGTCAAAAAAGTGATGCGATCTCATCGTGAAACTTAAATGAAGGTTGCCTCTGAAACGGATTTTGATGCGGCTTCACCAATGAAACCTTTGATTTGCCAATTTTTAGCCTTACACCGAGTTGTATTTGTTGATCCATGAAGCGAAATATGGTAAATCTAACTAGCTTATAATGAGATTCCACGAGTCAGACTCATACAGATGGTTTCATGGTAATCAATCTAAAATTGAGACACTTTTTCATCGAACGAAGTCTGAATCAAAATAACGAGAACCCGCTGACTGTCAACGAATTTTGGACACAAGGTGGTCACAGTCGTCATGTGGTTTGAAACGAGGTGCATGCTACAAGTCTAAACTAGGTGGTACTTTCCATACTATGTGAACACGAGGACAGTTTGTACGTTAGTAGGCGAGTAAGTCTCGACTGGTCCTGTCTAATCCTACGGATGTTAACCGTAAACTTGCAGATTTCATCGTTATAGTTAGGCCAGACTCCACGCAGTGTCCACGTGTGGGGCCAAGCTATGCATCGAATGCTGGGCTTAATCTATTGATATTGGTACGGAGACAAATTGCAAAGTGTTTTCTGTCCAGTTTCAGTCTAAGTGCGTGATTAACATTTTAAGCAAAGTATAAGGGAACTTGGTCTCGTTTGTAGTTGCAGTCAACAGCCTCTGTCCTGTTCGATATTTGACACATCCCCACTGGGCATACACAGTGAACAATGATTTAACGCTGGTAAAAACAGGCAATTGACAAATCCTGCAGAATGGTTGGAGTGAAAACAACGCAGAGGACAAGTGATTTAATAGTTTAAGCGCCTGCCGATTTAAGTACCCTGCTGCGTGACGGTAGTTCGAATTGGGAATTGAATGTGCACACACAAAGTACTATGGGCGCACTTATAGTCCACGTGCTCCGCGAGAAATAGGAAATAAGAAATTGACAGCGCTCGTTAGTGTGCCGATTTCTTGGACAGCTGTGCTACTTAAATCCACTTTGGGTACACCTTAACAATATTGCACAGTAGATGCGTTTAATAAACGAAGTGCAGGAAGTGCAAATGTTTAAGTTGCTTAGTAGCGTTGGCAGACGCCCGAACATAAGAGGTCATATAGCACAATGTAAACGCATGAGTGCATCATCGAAAAGTCTTTTGAACACTGTCAGTGTGTGAGAAGAAACAATGAAAGTATGGAGGGCACACACGAAGTAAAAAGAAATTCCGGCGGCATTCCGACTGGCTATAGTGTGCGGCCAGATTTCAGTGGTAATAGTGATATTTTGATTCAGCTTCAGGTGACGACAAGCATGATTTGGATTTCCCAGCGTCAACTATGTCATTAACAAATCTCCACGCAGCCGTTGATATTATCCACTATAGACCCCAATGCTTTTGGCCTCAGCTGGTACAGGAGATGAACAGACCCCTAGGTTTCTGATGGAATTTTGTTTTGACGTTTCAGGCACTGTGCGATCGAGCGTGTGTCAGGACTGTCAGGCTTAGCTAGCGTATTCCGAGTGGGGCCTAAATTAGTCATTGAGCACCTGAGAGCACATGGGTGGGTAAAAACGCCCGAATGCCTTTCGCAAAAGCCAAGGTGTTGTTTGGACTTTCTGGACGATTTCTCGACCTGACTTAAACAGCCAAAATCCTCTGTTACTATCACGCCTGGGTTAGACTAAGTAGAATCGCGCAGCAAAATCTGACGGCATGTGCTCCCTATATTGCACTAGGTATCACTGAAATGTAGCATGTGATCTTAAGGTCATGCTTAAATGCTACGGGGTTATCCGTTGATTTGATGGCCCACCAAATTTTGAGATCATCAGCAAAGAGTTAAAAATTAGAAGTGATCACGCTCACGAGATCATTTGTGTAACTCAGGAATAGGTGTGGACAACGTACTGAGTCCTGTAGCATATCACACCAAACATAGATTGTATCAGAGATGGCGCTGAGAACACTCGCATGCAGACGTAATTGTATCAGAAATTACAAATTCGAGAACTGGGTCACCAATACTCCAGGTCAGCAGCTTCTTAATGAGGATGCGATGATTTAGACAGTCGAACGCCTTCGAGATGTCCAGATTAGTTACGGCCATTTCCAAACCGCCAATAACGAGTACAGTTTTAATGGATCGATCAAGTGGCGACTTTGTGGTTCAAGACCGGCACTGGCGGAAACCTTGTTGTTCTGGTGCTATGACGAAGTATCCTACCAAATAATTCATGAGGGCTTCGGCAACAAGGACCTCCATAACTTTGGAGGAACTAGAAGAAGTGTTCTCGGGGCAGTAGTTGGTCTGATCTGCGCGAGATCCACCTTTGTGAATGAGAGTGACGATTCTTTGTTTCCACATGGTTGGAACACACATCTCATCGGAGTACCGTTGGAAGAACCAAGAAAGGCTGGATCTACCAACTTCATTGCACCTAACTTTAGGACCTTGGGGTAGATATTATCAGCACGAAGAGAGGCATGCTCGCGTTGGAAAGTTGGTCTTTTCAGAACATGTGCAGTCGTAACGGAGATAAGACTAATTTCTGTTGTTGGCACCGCGTGAGTGAAAAGCGTATGCAACGAAGTTGTGTTCTAGAATTTTGGAAGTTACTGACATAGTGCTTTGACTGTTTCCGTTACAGTTTGTGCTGGTTTACATGACCTGTTGAGAGTAGGAGTTCCTCTTTGCATTTTACGAACTGGTAACTATCTGAAAGCAGCCTGGGGTTTGAGCAGAATTCATCAGCCAGATCCGCTTGGTGCTTTAGTTTATCCTCGCTTACCAGTTTCATGAAATGAGTCCGCAGGATAGTGTAGGCTTTCGTGTTCCGGCACCCGGTGACTCTTTTTAGTTTCGTCAGAGAAAATCTCATGCGACCATACACTTTGCCTCGTGCTGCGTACTATTGACCGTACTCGCTTCAAGGGTGGGGGGTTGCTGCACGCTACACCTCCTAAACATGTGTCACCTAAGTGCGTCTAAAAGCTGAACTTCCGGGTCGTCGATGAGATCAAGACGTAGCTCATTGCAGTACTTTTGCAGTACATGCCTTCCTCTAGTTGGTTCAGTGGACATCCCAGGTTGCACGATTTCGGCGTCAGGTAACAAATCACAGCCATATCTCGGTTGCCATGATGAAGTCCCACAACATTGAGGCCTGACACAGCCGAAGCCTTATCAGCTTGGTGAAAAGGCCTTGTTCGTCTGCATGAAATCAAGAGCGTGACTTAGATGTTAAAAGGTTGGTGGGTAGTGTAGGCATAAATTTTGAGACTTGAACGACTCTCGTGAGGCTAGTTGCTACTGGTTTTTCAGGAGTCACTGGCTGTCGAGCTGTAGATGGAATACATGGCTGCACCAGACAGTTCAAGTGCTGATGAACCCGGTCGTCACTCGCATATTTCGGTGTCCATCCAGTTATTATGACGGCTGTTAGAAGAGTCACTGCGCTAAACTCCACAACTGGCGCCTTCACTGAGTTTTCCACCGCCACTGACTAAACATTAAATTGCGATTGTGCCCTCACTCTCTTCAGTAAAATTGCCATCGGTAACATGTTACGGAACTTAGCTCAATTCGCAAGAAGGGCCTGTACCGTTAGCTAATAGTTTAAAAACATCTTCAGCAACCTAGAGGCAAATCATTTGTAATTTCGTGACTTGGAATCCTTTTCCAAACAGTAGCAACTCCATTTGCTAGAAGGCATGCCTCACGTATATTTCTCCATTGCTCCCGGTAATGTGCCTGAACTTTTGAAGAGGCAACTTAGGACTCCTGGACAACGTGAACGACTCCGTTTAACCTGTTTAAGCTTTCTCTCTTGATTGTTCACATCATGTTGACCTTCTCACCATTAACTATTCTGTAATACGCAAGCTCCGTTTAGTGTTTCGTGGAATCGATTCACGGACAACAGAATGGCATCATCTCATCCCCACAATTAAGTGTCATTCGAAGTAATCGTGGCTCACCGTGGGGTACTGAAATTTGGTGAGGTGTTGTAATGGACTCAGCAAGGAATCGATGGCATTACAGATGCAGTCCCATTGATTACGATTGTCTATCACCTCATGAAGTATGGTGTTTGATTCGGATTCGGGATTGTTAGTGCACCCAGGAGTTAAGGCACCATGGTTGCATCTGAGAATCATCGGTTTAAAACCATCGGTTCTATTACTTCCTGTGATTTGTGGGAGGCACTGATGATAATAGCACAAACTAAGACACCTGAGTTTTGCAAACTCTTGGCTGTCTGTACAAGAGTTTACCTAGCATCAACAGATGCTTATGATGTCCAGTTCTCCCTTAATGTGGACCGCCTGCAGTTTTCGGTGTCAAGTATGACAACTGAATTACTGGTCGGCACACCCTTGGATGAAGTAGATGCGTGAAAGCTGTTAACGAATTGTCCACTGTGGGTTCGGAAGTGACTTGGGACAGTTGGAGACTGAGACGCTGGGGTGATGCTGGAACGCCTGGCTTTCTAGTTTAACCTGAATGGGGAAATTATAGGGGTCCGCTGAGATGCAAGCATAGCTTCGTTTACTTCCCCACATGTATGCTGGTTGTTCACAAATTGCGCGACTGCTTTTGTAAGCTTTCCAGAAAGGTTAAACAACTAACAACCGGGATGGATTTTCACCTCTGGCAAAACCAAAGGTCCCCTGTTTCGCTGATATACTGCTTCGCTCCGAGTGGAAACATCCCTATGCGTTTAGAGTGTAATGATTTGGAACGGTTAAAACAAGTTACTTCTCTCTTAATGAGCCTATCAGGTAGGTCTCACTTCTCTTCAAGTGAGCCATGTTCGATGGTCTTACACTTTTGTGGTCTCGTACAAATGGTAGGGTCAGGTAACCCTTATATTATCCAAACTCCACGACAATAGTGGGGTGATTCACACGTCGAGCATGTGCGCAATCGCTCAGTTGCACTCCTTTGTAAGGTCAACATGATCACATTTTTCTTGGCGTGCCGATGGACGTCCACTTCGACAGGGCAGATGTCTGTTTCTCAGTGCGGAATGCCAACACTATCCACAGACAGAATAAGAGAGCACAATTTCCCCTACAACCGTCTTGAAGTACACCTGAAATTGTTGGAAAGCCTCGAGCTTTCTGTGTAGAACCTTGTTGCCCAACTGGGATTGAGCTCAAAGATGATCAACTCTAGTGCGTGGATTTAATTAAGAGAGCCTTTTAAAACGGCAGATGTTGCTGGAGCCGTCAATCGTCTAAGATAATTTCAAGTATTCTGAGTCAGTGAATACTGCTAATAAATCCGATTCAAAGGACACATTCATATTCAAACTGATTGATCTTTCTGTGCTCTTTACTAGTTTAAGTGTGAATACGTATAGCATGTTAAGAGCGATGTTAGTGTCGTTTCGTGTGGATGTGAATAATTTGAGCAGGTTTTACTGGTTACCAGAGGGTTAATGACATTAGTAAAATCCAAAGCGCCACCCGTGATCACATTCGAATGTGGTATTTATATAGCAAGGGTTCTGCCCTCTCCTATATATCGAAATGTGTTCCTTGTGTATTGAAAATGGATACTGATGACGAATGGATTGTTGTATATCAAAACATATAATTCATTGCAATCAGTCCTTACGTATTAGCTCATTAGAGGTCATTATCGGTTTACAACGGCTTGCTCGCTGGTCCTAGGCTAACGCGAAATGATGGGGCGGACGAGTTAACGGTTAGGTGCTTTGCTGTTTGACCGAGTCTGGGGTTGGTGTGCCCCAGCAACATCTCTGAATCCTTAATGAATTTGGGTTCGAATAAGCATTACTTTTATCGAGATTTAGGCATCCATTCGTTTATTTTGCGTTGACTTCTTGGCAAATTGCAGTGATGTTGGCATTGGCGAGTATTTGCAAGTGTGATGATTCCACATATTTTTGGCAGACCAAACTTACGCTGGTTAACATGAAGTTAAACTAAAATGTTAAGATGATGCGGCTCATAGTCACAGGCAGCACTACCTTTTTCGTGTTGTCCAAAAAGGGCATAAAGTTATGGGGAAATTTGAAGTTACCTGAAGAACTATTGGTATCTTGCGTGAGACGATTTGACTACATCTTTTGCATATTCAGTACGCAATGCCCACGCGATTGGCTGCGTAATGCATACCCCAAAGACCACTATACTGAGGTTAGAAGTATCATTTCAGAAAACTTGGTAAACGACCGGTTAATGTATTTATGACCGCTGTTATCATTCATAGATGAACTGCAAATTGATTCGTCTTTGTATGTAGTTTAGCCATGATCGCTATATAATGACAATGTTTAGATAATTCACTTCGCCTGATGAAGCATTTGTGTCAAATGCGAAACGTTGTGTATCCTCATAAATACATTAACCGGTCGTTTACCAAGTTTTCTGAAATTATGTCTTCCCGATCGGTTCCAAATATGTTCCAAGATATTGAGGTTAGAAGTAATTGTGCTGTGTCGTTTCTGTCGAGGCGCTTCCTTCTGGATCGAATATGTGGTTGTTGGCACCCATGATTAGCTGGTAATCCGCCCTTCGACAACTGGCTTGGCCACCCTCTTTTTGGAATTGTTTACTCTAGTTACTTCTCGGTATGCAGACGTCAGATGACGTAATCTGAGCATTCGTTTTTTCGCGCACATGCCTCGTACTTGTCGAAACCACCTAGAATAAAAATGAAATAACTGTATCCACCCAGCAGCATGTAATACTAAGCGAACTCAATGTATCTAGGTTACATTAGCACAACCACCTCGCCTGGTCATTTATCTTGCTGCATCGTCAGACCATTCATTTGAAGCTACTATGAAGTATGCTAGTGTTATTTGCCGGTCTCATGGCATTTAACGATGGTCCAGCTCTCTTGAACTAGTGTCCTAGTTATCGAAAACCAATTTGATCCAAATGGCTGGACGATCGAGAAAGCGGGACCATTGATTTGGTTAGGGCAGTTGTCTCATCAGTACCTGATGAAACAATGGAATTAATTTTTGTAAAATGCTCAAGAAATTTTGCACTTGATAACATCGAAATCGAAACTGATGTTGTCGGAAGCTTGATGCGCATTGGCGAACATGTGTTCACCATTGCTTAACATTATTTCCTGACCTCATGAATTACAGCTCAATCGCGTATCGTCGAAACGTAACAGTTCATCACCAAGTTATATTACATATTTTTGTAAAGTCGGATGAAAGGTATCTAAAGTCTAAAGAAGTGGGTTCCACGATTGGTGTTACGGTGACCTGATAGCCAGCCATGATATGCGGAGTATTGAAACCGGTGACCTCCCGATGAAAGGTTGTAAAAGAGATTTCAATAAACCATCGTGTGTGGTTATTGTTCTTGAGGCACTGATACATCGCTATTGTCGGTTTAGTTACCTATGTCTCCCACTGTAAGTGGTTGTGATCCACCCCCTGTAAGACGATGCTGTCTTCACCATGGCTTCCAAATCTGTTCGCCTGGTCTAAGTGGGCATTGCGTGAGGGTTGTGTTTTTGTTAAGTTTAACACAATTTTAGTCATTCTCCAAGCTGCTAAAACGTTTCCTTAAAAGCAACAATAGTGGCCTGCACTCCACCCATTCCGTCAATCACTACCACGAAACCAATGAAAAGGACCAAGCTTTTCCACTCCATCACAGCAAAGGAAACCGCGGAATTCCTGAATCGACCAGCCTTTGTGAATGCTCGAAGTATGTCAGGAAGCACCGCCTCTATCCCATTGTCCAATCTGTCCACTGATGTAAGCTCCGTAAGGCATGCACTTCCGAAAGATCGGCAGAAGCCGAACCTCTCTAAAGGCCGATATGCCTGTGCACAGTTGCTATTCGATGTATTCGAAGTACAAGTCTAATGAATTTAGCCGCTGTAGTGAAAACACGTTTCAAGGATTATACGCTAATTGCGGGGATCACGCAAAAACCACCCACTGCTGTTTTTTTCATATCATCGAAAAGCAGGCGGAACTACGGTGCGCTACTACTCATATATGCCAACGTTCCGGAGTCCAGGGTAGGCTCCTTACGAGGTACACAACAAGACTATCCGAATTAGTGAAATCGTGTTTTTGATCGGATCGGTGTTCAGGTCAGATGGACTAAGATACTGCGCAGTACCACCTTTAAACTCCATTCACTACAGCCGGTCCCGGTTCGTACGGATAATATTGCGATCCACACATAACATTGTGGCGGTACATGAGGAGACAAATCGCCCCCGGAGTGAAGACGGTGGGATACACATACTTCCCGGTGTCCCATGGAGCATACACAAACGGGACAAACTGATTTAAATGAAAACCACACCAGCAATAGCAAAAGAATCATTTTCGTTCATAGCGTGTCTGAGGTACCGGCAGTTGGCGACAAAGAAGTCAATGCTCATGACCTTGACGAATGATGGTATATCCGTGAACCTGTCGGTGCCGGTGAAGTCATGTCTCAACCAATTTCAGGGCTAGGCGGTGAACTTAGTGCGTAACGGGTACAAATTGCATAACACATCACCTTCGGTACCAGAAGTAACAGCAGCCATTAGAGTACTTTAGTCACTCGACATCCTAAAGGAAGCAACACCACACGGACTCAGTCTAACCACAACAATGAGTCCGAAAACCAAGTTCTCAGCGCAATAGTCAATGTGACCGGAATTTAACCATAATGAGTCTTAGAGTAGTTTTAGTAACGGGCAAAACGCCCAAAAAAGCTTAGCTGTCGACTTTTCATCGGTCGGCAAACATTCACTCAATGTATATTCTCCTTGTCAAGCACTCATGATGTCCAAGAAGCCTTTGTATGAAGATCAGTGCTCGGGGAAGATATAGAAAACATTCCGAACTGCAACGCCGTCAGAGATCAATCGTCCGTGACCTTATCTTTATAATGCAAACATGGTTACGCCCTGATATAGCAGACATCGAGGTTGAGCTAACAGATATATCCGATGTTCGGTAAGACCTAGCGCATAGGGTGGAGTAGCTCCGTGCTTCCGCAGGGACCTCCAAGGTAGGCTCTTGGAAGATCCGGTTAGTGTGATGCAGGATTCCCTTTGATGCCTTCTTCTCCTGAGAGACAACGATGCATGCGTGGTGGCTGTCAGTTTCCACCCCCGAGATGGACCAGCAGTTAAAACATGCTTCCCAAAGAAAGGACCGGGGTGATCGTGCAGTACCATCTTGGCTGCTCGAGACAAGCTGAAAACACATCAAAACAGCCAGCCAACCTCTTGGACTCTTAAGGAGGACTTTTGGAAATGTTAAGCCATAAATCTTTCCGCAAATGCTAGACGTCTACGTGAGGCCGCTCGTTGAATATGAGATCTAGGACTGGCGTTCCTGGAGAAACCGCGACATCAGTGCACTTGAAGCTCCACAATTTAAAGCGACCAAACTCGTTAGAGGATTGTTACACTTCTCTTCCCAGCGCAGATTGCAGTCCCTGAGATTGTACAGTGGTGAACCTCGAACTCAGCGAGGAGACCTAATCCTGATTTACTTAGTACGAAAGAACCCAACTCACCCGTGTCTCAATCTGTTTCAGTTAAGCCAAACTACTAATCTGAGAGACCATCAGCTAAAACTGACTGCGCACTACAGTCGACTTGATTGACGACGAAACGTTTTCTTCCTCCGTGTGTCTCGTGTCTAGAATGCCCTTCCGATGCATGTCATCCTTGCCCCTACATTAAGGCTATTCAAAAAGGCTTCGATAAAACGCTTCAAAAATTGCATTCCTTGATATAGTCCGCTTCTGTTGGAGGAGGAAATAAAGCAATCCTAAGCATGTGCTTAACGGCCCTCTCCGCAAAGTAGCAGTGAGGACACATGCAGGAGTGTCTATGTGAGTAGCCTGGATGTATCTAAATTGGCTTAACATACCACATCTGTCGAATGTAGCAACACAGGAGTGAGCGTTGTCGTTTCCCTTTTCTTTCTCACGCATTTACTGAACTGTAACGGCTCTTTATACTATTTGCAAGCGCACATCCCATGCCCACTTCAAACTATCTTTATGCAGTGGTGCTTTTAAATCGATAGGCGCTTAAAATAACGATTTACTTATCCGATGATCCTTTCAATTTTAATTTTTACTCCAGCCATCATACGGGATTTATCAAGCACATACTATTTTACCTGCGATAAATATTCGTTCATTGTTCATTGTCTAGTTGGCATCTACACTAAGGCGGATGATAAACCAGTGGTACCAGCTGCTGCTAGCTTGGGTCTGTTAACCATGTCAAGAGAAAGAATTCACACCGGATCTGCACACAAACGTACTGCTATTGGCCCACTCGATCTATTGCCTGATCGACGGCACTGAGGTAGGCCATTCCTTTCGCCTCCGTTTTCAGTTACTTCACACCGCCACATTCTTATCCTTGGCGGTTTCAACATCCACGCTCTGCAATCCCAAGCCACTTCTGGAGAGAAGTTCAAAGAATCTCTTCGATTGCTTGACGTCAGTTTCCCTCGTTATAGCCACATAGACCTTTCCTCCAGACACCGCGAAGTAGACAGGCCATCTGCATTAAACTGGAAGTTCACTAACGAAGAACTCATAACCGATAATCATTTAGACCGTAGTGATCATGCAACCTTTGCTCTTCATGTACAATTGTTATAGAAAGTACCCAAGCAACGCGGACCGTAACACGCTTGGACACGTGATCTAGGCTAGTTGAAAGAAATAACTGGTATTGCTTGACTGAGGCTACACCGGATATAGGCTGGTTGCTGAGGCACCAATATAGCTAAGGCTGTTGGTTCAGGTAACCTTGTTTCGTTTGTACACGGTTGGCCAAGGAAGCACATTGCCACTCAATACGCCCAAAGATCTCACCCGAGCTCGAGCAACTGGAGAACCAACGTCGTCCATCATAATCATTGTATCCAAATAATGCGCGAGGACAACAGGCTTTAACAGCTTAATATGTCCCGAAGCACCAACTAGTGTACAAGCGACTGAAGAGCATTCGCAAGGTAAATTTGAATTTCCTCCTCTGATAACAGCGGATGGGACAACCTTGAACCATAATTAGACGGCACCGTTTCAAACTAGCACCACAGAACAGCTGGCTGGAGTATGCACACGGAGTTTCTCGCTATGTATTTGCAACATATCGAATTCACTTCTAGAGCCTGTTATTTCAGCCCTTAAATTAAATGTGTTTAAAGATCGCCTCTGTTTGTCTCGTGGTAGATGCCATTACATGGCTCTTTTCGTACCTACTTATGCCACCAGGGCAACAAGCTGTCAGCAATACCTATAACAAATAGTTCGTACATGTAAGTTGCTAGCTTACATGTCTTCGGTTTAAATGAAGATGCCGAGAACATTTCGGAGCAGACAGGATGACCCATGAAACTAACGTGTGTGACCCATAGTTAAGGTGTGTTGACGTAATCAAATTTGGAAGTAATGAGAAGGTGCTCGTTCGGTTTCTGATAGGGCCAGATGCATAGTTCACCAACACTGGGTTAGTTTGTTATTTCAAGTAATCCGTAGTAAGTGTGGACAACTGCCGCATGCGGATTATTAAATGAATGCAAGGAGATAGTCAATCAGAAACACAAATGCTTCGTTTCATGGCGTAAACACGTACGAGTGGAAACAACGGAACCAGGTCGACGTGCAAAATTGCACATTCATCAAGTATCACATTGCGCAACTATCGATCCAAAAGAAAAGTCGTCTGTTTAGCTCTTTGACGTGACTAACTCCGGACTGGCTTTTCAGGGATTGTATTGCTAATTTTGCAGGCCGCTGCCCTAATGTCTCCAATATCAGAGCACGGACACTGACTTCCGAAACCCGAATGCAAACGTTGTATAATCTGTGATTATGCAACATGTTGACATGAGAGTGGTCATTAAGTTTCGGGGTCAAAAGATAGCTTAAAACTGGGTCGGATGGTTGACCTGAACAAACGGGGTCGTTGCTAACCGCGTTAACGGAGTGGCGCGCGCGATCTACCCAATCCGATCTGCCTGGAAAGTGATCAATGCGTAATCACTCATTAATGGTGCGTGTTAGTTTTCGAAGTGTAAGACGACGGGCACAGTCACATTCATCGCAAGCTTGAAAGAATAAGCGCCGAAGTTAACTATGGCATGTAAGACCGATGTTGTGAGCATCTAAATGAAGCGGATGTTGAGAATTTCATCTCATAACGATATGTCATAAACGATATGTCGAAACAAGTGTTAAAGATTTATCGTTGGTTTTATATGAAGCATCCGTCGTGCGAATGGATTCCAGCACGCATCCTTTACTGGACCGTTATTTCTTTTGAGCTGAATCGCCGTTCGATACTTCCTTAGGATTATGTCCGAATCAGTGAATTAAACCCAATTCCTGCTGCGCACTCCACGGCCAGATTAATGTATGTCAGCGTTTTAACTTTGGAGTTAACCGATCTGGAACTAGATTTCAGGGCATGTAGACCGACACCTTAACTGCTTTATTACCGAGCTACGCTAACATCAATCGTCACAACGGTCATTTAGTTTGTTCGAATTTCCTGTGTGGGTGCATTGCGACACACCGTCTTAGTTTGGGCGCTTATTCAGTGGGAAGCCAAGAACGGCTGGTCCGGCGATTTGCATCTTATCTGAAACAGAGCAATATTAGATGTTAGATGGAAAAAACGGCTTCAAGCAATACTTAACTACTCGCGTGGTGTCCACCTAATATGGTTTTAATTTGATTCACTCGAAACGCCCGCATTGATTCGTTTGCTGCTTTAGATGCAGGATATAAATGCGAAGAGATTATTGGTTGAGATTATTGGTTACTTTGTTGATACTAACTGGATTAGTGTTCGAGAGTGTAATCTTGAACTAATAGCGAAACGAAGCCTCTGAAGACAAGATTGGACAGTGTGGATCGGTCTCATCCTTATTGCTAATGTCCACAAGTCGCACCCTGAGCTCCGATGCGGTCCTTAGATGATGCTGGTCTAAAGTTTATCGGTGGCTAGTTTGTTGTCGTCTTCTGGCTAGTTTATCTGTTCCAGATACGTTGGAAGCTTCGCCAGCTGTAGAGTTAGGTTGATTTTAACGTCCAGTAGCGAAGGCCTCGAGGGAGTTGTCTGGTTCATACAGTCTTTAAATGTAGCCAGCTGTCCATTATCATGCGTCGTTTGTATGAGTTAAGCGCCATAGTCTTGGAGTTTGCTTAGAGCGTTTAGTTCTTGCATAAGGTCTTTACTTCTTTCCTCTTGTGACTTGTCCTTTGTATGGGCGATTTGGTGGTAGGGTGACAGAGCATTACTGCAATATATAGGTGGCCATGATGAACGACGTTACGGGTTGTTGTAGAGTGGCATATTACTCACTACCTGTGCGTCATTGTGACGCATTGTACATTATGCTTTCAGTCGATGGCCCACAAGTAGCTTATCCCACTGTAACTGCGATGAGGAAACGCGACGAATACGCGCATTGGGCATCAAACATTTGGTCGAAAAACTACGGTCTCAGTACATGAGGCGATCAAATCACTTTTGACAAGGTAATGCACATTTGGGGAAAATTTTGGCTATGTTTGTTACAGGTGTTCATTAACCTTCATTGAAGATGCTTTCCTTGATTAGTTCAATTAGACCCCAGTTTATGACCTTATGTAGTCATTATGCAATAGTAAAGAGACAGGGAAATGTTACTGCTCGATCAAATCCTTGGCATGCATGGAACAAGCATTTGTGGAACCTGTCTGTTATCATAGGCAGAGCAAGTATTACAGCGTCAACGCCTATGAGTGGATCAGCCATGTCTTTCAGACAGATATACGAATGTTTACCTTCAGGTATTTTATGGGTGGCAGAGCAGCGTAACGCTGATTTAATTCACTATATGGTCCGTTATACATTCGATAAATCTCGCTGAGAAAACACCTTAATGTTCATCAAACCATCTTTTGGATGATGACTATGTATATGAATCCATGGCTAAAGCGCGACCTCACCGCAATGAGGTATCCACGAGGTCCGCATCCAGGTAGGCCATTGGAATGCGCAGTCTACCCTACGCACAAAGGATAACCCGTTTTGGATTATTCATTGAATGGTATCGCGGATTACGGAACGACCTATTAACAGCCTACTTGAAACTGCACGATCCAAATCACGTGTGCCGCTCTTTACTGCTACTTAGCAGTAACACAAACTTGAATGGTCACTTCTTCAAACTAGCAGAACAGTACAGAATTTTTTTTCCACTTGTGTATGTCAACTGTAGAATGTTCTCCCTGTATCGGGCGTCTCCATACTGATAATGACAAGCTAAAAGGCGGTTGGGTGACCCACCAATCCACTTACACTATTTTCCTTAGTAGTTTATCTGCTCTTCACCCCTGGTATATTTATTGGATTTAATGCTATCAACTATTTGTATTGTAAAACTATGCAAACTACAGGACTAAAACTGTACAACCAAGAAGTCCTTTTTATGATGGTGTAAGTCCCAACTGTTTGTTATTGCATTTTTGCTAATATCAACAGACCACCCAAAGTGACTTGCAATGAAGTGCTTATCAAAGCGTATACAGTCATCGTTCCTTGAACGCTCAGCAGAGCATTTCACCGCCGTCAAGTTCAGAGACTGAATTTCCGCAGAAATCCCACTTACCACAATAACAAAACTGTAATGGGAACCCAAATTCCCTACAATTATTACAGGCTTCAATTATGGAAGGCCGAAAACTCGATTCATACAAGTGCACATGTGCTCGGATCAGACAAAACGCACACTTTCAATCAGCCTTCCAACTAGTGGAACATTCACACTGTTTAGCCTTTGCACCCAGAAAAAGTCTTGTTTCCAACAAAACACGCATTGTTGTATCCAAGCAACATTTATTTCTCCGGACAACTCTCGTCAAACATCCAACATTTCTGCTCAGTTACGGACTTTGCATATTTACATAAAACCATGTTTCTTGTTTCCAGGTTTTGCTTACGCAAACCTTTCCAAGGGAAATCCCACTTCATCACCGTTTCGTGATATAAAAATGAGGCTGTACAACGCTAGGATCGCCTTAGTTTTGGCCAGTAAAAGCGCCTGTGGCAAAAGGCCTGTCTTGTTCTTGATTCAGTCTTGAGTTGGGAAATCGTGCGTAGAAACTTTGCGTTCGGTCTAGGAACCCGTTCGACTCGCGTGAATTAAATCTTTCGCGGCTAAGTTCCGAGAAACCACAGACTTCGAGATTGTCAGTTACCGTGCTGTGCGAGAAAATAATTCTGAGTCTCGTTCGTTCATCCGACTAGGAGAGTAGGTATCACACTGTTAGAACCTGACGTATTCAATATGCAGTATTATACAAATTCAAAGTTTAATTGGAAAATGTTCAGGTCGATGCAGGGGTTAGCTTTAAATTTTTGCGGCGTACAAGGATCTGGTACTAGCTGGTCCAGCAGTACGGTATCTAGATCCTTGCATTTACGGAGCCGTCGTTGTAAACATTAGACGACTATCTAGCACTCCGTTCGTTGTTCTTCCTGGAATTTGCAATCTGCAATCACACATGTCTGCACGATACTTCCAACCATGGGCGTCAAGTATTTCTGACCAGCATATGTATAAAACCTCTATGACCTTTTAGTTTAATCTGGGACGTCTATCTTTGTTAACAGCGGTACACTAGCCACTTGAACTGAGGTTTCGCTGCCGTAGAACCAAGCAGAACTAACGGAACGAAGAATAATTATGGGGAAGGAACAGGGACTTACGGTGAAACCTTAATATTCTAAACATTCAGGGTCAAGGCAAGTAAATTTTGTGAGAAACATACCAACACAAACAGTTGACTATCGTGCAAAGATGAGGCGGCATCGGCGAGAGAGCTTCCTTTCGGCTTCCACTGCCGCTTGTCATAATTAGCCCTTAACCCGCATCGAACACACTATAAACAGGCAGTCTGACTGCGTGACAACAGAAGACAGGTCACCAACGTAGCCTGTGAGTCATATCCTGTAACGTCACGAGCCAAGCTCAAGGCGACTCACCTGGACCCCAGCCTGGAAGGTGAGACGGACCGACGGCATCAAGTTTGGTCGTCAGTGAATTCATTACCCGCTGATAAATTAATTTTTCACCCAACCCGAGGCTTGCGCCAAACTTTATCTGGCAAAAATAATAAACCCCTATTTGCTAAGCCGTGACCAGGCAATGGTAGTACGTGCCCAAGCCAACGCAACTTATTCTGTGCTAATTGCTGTTCTGAGGAACTAGCTTGAATAAATAAATAAATAAACGGTTTATTCTCGACGGTGCGAAAAGCACTCAAGCACATCATCGTTGCGGACACGCTGGTGCCATCGGACTCCAGAAAATGCCTCGCAGAAAACAATGCTCAAGGAATTGAAGGCTCCGCAAGTCCTAATAGAGTAGGCCGGCCCCTGATGTGGTCTCGTATACGCAAAAATCCCCCTCCTGACGCCATAGAGATGGCAGATACAAAAGCATTTATAGCTTTTGCCATACGGGAACTGACTTCAGCTGTTATGCGCCCATCTTTGCTGGTACAGCTGCCAAGGTAGGTGGATTGATCAACCATCTCGAGTGCTTCACCATAAAAGATCAAAGGTTCACCCACTGGCTAATGGTCCTGTAACAACACTTTGTACTCTGAATGTGTGAAGCGCATGCCATACTATGAGACCAATTTGGTGAGGTTATTCAGTGCTGATTGTGGCACCCCAACATCGTTAAAAGGCAAGGTAATTTCGTTTGTATAATTAAGCTCAACCAGCATTTCCCCAGGCAGCACCACAACGCCTGCACGGTGAGAATCCGTAAAGCAACGCTCCATGATGGAATCTAAGACAAAGATGAGCAAAAAGCCGGAGTTCGGGCAACCGTGACGAACGCCACTTGTTGTCGGAAATATATCCGATAATTCACCATAGCCCCTGAAGCGGCCTGTCGTGTTCTAATAGAGGGAACAAGGAATGTTCATTTAATTCATGAAGCATCTTTCCGCTCACCTATTTAGAACAGAATACCACGGCCGACTAAATCAAACGCGTTACTGAAGTTGAGGAACACAGCTATGGTCGATCTGCAGCATTCTTGGCGCTGCTTTAGTACATGCAGCAGAGTGAATAAAGGGTCTATACAACCCCGTCCTGGGCAGAAACCTGTCTACTCTTTCTTCTACGGGGATTCCCGTTCCGCAGTGAAGCTACAAAGGAATATTAAAGCCAGTTATTTTCTCACCACCGGCGTTAGGCTAGTAGTCTTGTGGTTATCACAGTCGGTGCGGTTGCCTTTCTTTTATATTAGTACTATAACTGGGATAGTCTCTTCCTTCCAGACGTGTTTGAGCATTGAGGTTAGAGCTTTGCACTTGACTTCCCCACCATCCTCATATAGTGCTGGTACGACCGAATCCGGGCCAACATCACGAAAAGGATTGAGGGCTGTCATCAAGTTTCTGACCTCAGCCTCCGACGGAGTCTTTGAACTAACCGTCCATGGCTCAGGCTCTAACACTCGGGTAGGAAGAGGTCTGGAAGCAGAGGGACACCTAAACTGTTCTGGAAAGGGCTTTGAATAAGGAGCCATACGGCACTCCTTATTGCAAAGCAAAGCACTCGCTCTGTCTCTGTTTGTTTCACTGACGAATGGTATCCTGGGAACAGTGGTGCGGATCAGCTGAAAGATTTTGCGCCTACTGCTTCTGCTTCCTTCACTAGTTGAGCGCGACTGCTACACCAGGCTGCTTTGTCAGCACGCAAGCTTCGCTTTAATTCACGCCTAATAATTCTCCTAGTATCATATTGCTCAGAGTCAGTCGGGAGTTGATTTCTGGATTGCAGCAGGTTCACCGACTTTTCAGATATCCAATGACTGATGTGGTGACGATTGATAGTACCGCCAGTGGAGGCTCCTTCATGTTGCATGACGGCCGAGCTCCTATTCCATTAAAGATACATCACATTAGGACAAGAGAGCGAATATTCGGTACGCAGTGCAGCATGGTAGGCTTGCCTGATGGGGGGCTGAGATAACTTCTCGGTTGCTAACCGAGGGATGCGCTTGCTACGGTTCCCGGTAAAAGGTCATGAAAAAGCGACAGCGTACCGAGGCACGATCATAGTCGACGCAGGTATTCCAGAACGAGCGACTATCCGGGATGAAACCACACCGCCTGTAGCTTGGACAAACTGATTTATTTGGGTCCATAGCTGGTCAGCTACAGGACGGCGTCAAGTGGCACTTCGACGTTCACCGTCTAAAAGCGGTACTAATAAGAAACAGCTGGTGCTCTGCACACAGCTGCAACAGACGCTCACCGTCGTTTGTCCGTTCGGAGTTAAGTCCATAGTTACCACCTGGCTAGTTTCTGAAGAGCTCAAACCACCTGACTGCGCATTCATATCTCTTTCACGAACTATGATATCTGAACGGGTAACACTGCGTAGCAGCGTGTTCAGTTCATGGTAGAAAGCGTCTTTCGCAGCCCCAGAGCTGCAATCAGTGAGACAAAACCGGAAACCACAAACAAACAGCGCCTGGTGCTAATCCGTCCGTCGCAACGAGACTGGACCTTAACGTGGTGCGACGGTTTGCGTACCTCATTGACACATTGAGCTATACTGGGCGATGCCTCCGAGCATCTTGAGAGCTACTCCTACCAGGTTGGTCAATGGTGAGAGGTCAGACAAACTAAGTCTCCTGGTCCTCCAGGTTGGGGGTTTGGAAATGGGAATGGCGTCCATTTCTGTAAAACTAAATCACTGCCACCCCGCTGCCTTGCGGACAGGCTTTTGAGCCAAAGGCTTTGGATGAGGGACCCTAATCGTTCTCCATGTCTAGGTCTGGGCGCCTGGCAGTATCCCAGCCAACATACAACCATGACATTTTCTTCAAACATAAACTTCATCCTGCAATCGGCCGTCGCGCAGATTATCAAGGGTCGCATTATCTGCTGCATACAGCAGGGCGGAATAAGCGAAAAGCATGCTACTGCTGGCGCCTCCCTTCTTTCTTTTCACCTTTTCTCTTACTCCCATCCCGGCTCCCTTTACTAACCTTGCTTCTATAATTCCCAACTTAATTGACAGCAACCGAAGTGCTACTGGAGTAGAACTATCTGCAGCCACCATCTCACAGCACCTATCGGACGCCTATCGGCAAAAGTCCCTTATAAGACCACGCTGTCCCGTTTCCATGGCGACATTCAACGTCCGCACTCTAAGACAAACAGGTCAGCAGGCTGCACTCGCACCCACCTTGGACACACTGGGTGTTGATGTGTGTTGTGTGTCCGAAACTAGGATTAATGACCCTAACGGGGTTATTGAATTGACTGCACCCGGCTTATCCTCTCGTTATTGGTTGCACGCATCCGGAGACGCCGATGCGGCACTCACGGGTCAAGCTGGTGTAGGTATCATTCTCAGCTCCAAGGCTGAGTCATCGTTGGTTGATTGGATTCCGGTGAACAGCCGTTTATGTGCAGCCCGTTTGACGACATCAGCTAAGGTGAATTCGCGAAGTAAAACAGAACGCTGTTTGTTTGTGATTTCTGCTTATGCTCCCACCGACTGCAGTTCTAATGCAGTCAAGGACACTTTCTATCACGAACTGAACACGCTGCTACGCAGTGCTACTAGTTCAGATATTATAGTACTTGCAGGGGATATGAACGCACAAGTAGGGCGTCTGAGCTCTTCAGAAGCTCAGCTGGGTGGTAAGTATGGACTTAACGCCGAACGGACTGACAACGGCGAGCGTCTGCTGCAACTGTGTGCGGAGCACCAGTTGTTTCTTAGCTAGCACTGCTTTTAGACACAGTGGGCGCCGAAGTGCCACTTGGCGTCCACCTGTAGCTGGTCAGCGATGGACCCAAATTGACCACATAGCCATAAGTTACAGGTGGCGCGGTTCCATTCTGGATTGCCGCTCGTACTGGAGTACCTGTGTCGACTCTGACCATGCCTTGGTGCGCTGTCGTTTCTCCATGAACTTTACCGGAAGGCGCACAAAGCGTCTCCCCCGATTGGCAACGGAGAAATTGTCCCAGCCCTCTGTCAGGCAAGCCTATCAAGAAGCACTGCATAGCGAACTCTCGCTGTCTTGTCCTAATGATACTGAACTTCAGTGGAATAGGATCTCGGCCACTATGCACGACGCAGGAGCATCTGCTTGTGGCACTATCAGTCGTCATCGCACCAGTCACTGGATATCCGAGAGGTCCGTGAACCTTTTGGAAGCTAGAAGGCACCTCCCGGCTGGTTCTGAACACAATGTGACCAGATAGGCTATTAGGCGTGAACTAAAGCGGAGCCTACGTGCTGACAAGGAAGCCTGGTGGACCAGTCGGGCTCAAGAAATGGAGGAGGCAGGAGCAGTAGGGAATTACCGCAAGCTCTTCCAGCTAATCCGCACCACTAGTCCGAGAAAACCAGGCGTCAGTGAGACAATCAGGGACAGCGCGGGTGCGCTGATACACAATAAGGAGCGCCGTATGGCTCGTTGTGCTGAGCACTTTGAACAACAGTTCAGTTGGCCCCCTGCTCCCGGACATCTTCCTACTCAGGTGATGCAGGACGGGCCATGGACGGTTAGTTTAGAGCCTGCGTCGGAGGCCGAGGTCCGAAACGCGATCACAGCCCTCAATCGTTTTCGTGCCGCTGGCCCGGATTGCCTACCACCTGCGCTATTTAAGGATGGAGGTGAGGTCCTCTGCAGGGCACTGACCTCCCTATTCGAACGTATCTGGAACGAAGATAGTGTGCCGGCTAATTAGAGCGAATCGATTATAGTGACAATACACAAGAAGCGCAGTCGCACAGACTGTGCTAACCACAGGGGTATTAGCCTAACGCCAGTTGTGACAAAATTACTGGTCTTGATTCTCGTTCCTCGCCTCACTGCAGAACGGGAATCTCGGATTAGAGAAGAGCAGGCCGGTTTTCGCCCAGGACGTGGCTTTATAGACCATATATTTACTTTGCGGCAGGTGCTAGAGCAGCGCCACGCATACCGCAGACCGACAATAGCTGTGTTCCTCGATTTCAAGAGTGCGTTCGATTCAGTGGATCGATCGATCCTGTTCGAAATACTTGCGCGGAAAGGTGTTCGCACGAAATATGTGAACATCCTTCGTGCTCTATACTCGAACACTACAGGCCGCGTCAGGGTCTATGGTGCCGTATCGGATAGCTTTTCGACTACAAGTGGCGTTCGTCAGGGTTGCCCGATATCCCCATTTTTGTTCAATTTCGTCGTGGATTCCATCATGGAGTGTTCCCTTGCGGAATCTTACGATGTAGATGTTGATGTGCTGCCTGGTGAATGGTTAGTTGATCTAAATTATGCGGACGATATCGTCTAGCTTTTCGACAATGTTGAGGCGGCACAATCAACCCTGAATAGCCTATCCAGAGTGGTCCCATTATTTGGTATGCACTTCGCACCTTCAAAGTGCAAAGTGTTGCTGCAGGACCACCAGCCACTCGATGACCCCTTGACGCTTGCTAAAGAGGAACTCGAGGTGGTTGATCACTTCACTTATCTTGGCAGCTGCATCAGCAATGATGGGCGCATAGAAACTGACGTGAGCTCACGCATTGCAAAGGCCAGAGCTGCCTTCTTGAACCTGCGTCATCTTTGGCGACGGAAGGTAGTTTCCCTCCGTCTGAAAGGCCGTGTATACAAGGCCACAGTGAGGGCCGTTCTGCTCTATGGTAGTGAGATTGGGCCCCTTCGGTCTGAAGATCTGAGGCGCCTTCAAGTCTTTGAGCATCGTTGTTTGCGAAGCATTGCTGGTGTCGGATGGCACCAGCCTGTCCGCAATGATGATGTGCGTAGGCGAGTACTAGGTGGTGATGATCATGCTAGCACCCTAGAACAACAGATAGCACTGAATAAGTTACGTTGGCTCGGGCACGTGCTACGCATGCCTGGTCACCGCTTACCTAGGAGGGCCTTGTTCAGTCTACCAGGTGTCGGATGGCGCAAGGCTCGAGGTGGACAGAAGTTGACTTGGCAGCGGGAAATGAAGTCACTGACGACCAAACTGGGTGCCGTTGGTCCGTTACGCCTTCCGGGTTGGAGTCCACGTGACTCACCTTGTGCTTGGCTCGAGACTTTACAGGACATGGCTCGCAACCGACACCAGTGGCGTGTCTGCTGCCGTCTCCTAATCGGATTGTCTGTTTAAAGTGTGTTTGGTGCTGAGTTATCTGCGGGGTAATGGCTGATTATGACGCGTGGCAGTGAAAGCCGCAAGGAAGCTGTCTCGCCGATGCCGCCTTATCTTTGCACGAAAGCCAACTGTTTGTGACGGTATGTTGTCTACACAAGGTGTAGGCGCCTTGACCCTGATTGTTTGCTTAGGTCATTAAGGTTTTCAGATAAGTCCCTCTTCTCTCCCTCTTCTTATTCTTTATTTCATATGTCCTCATGGATGTATGGCAGCGAAGCATCAGTTCAAATGGCTGATGTACTGCTGTTGATGATGATGATGGTGCTAATCCGTGAATCAAACTTAATTGACGTCATCAAACGGAATGCACATAAACAGCCGTTCACGGGAATCACATCAACCAACAATGTCTAGGCCTTGTAGCTGAGAACAATGCTCACACCAGCCTGACCAGTGGTTGCCGCAACAGCGTCTCAGGATGTGTACAACCAATAGCGAGAGGACAAATCGGGTGCAGTCAATTCAACAAGCCCGTGAGCGTCATTGATCCTAGTTTCGTATACACAACACACCTGTGATTGCAGTCTGTGGATATGTCTGTCTTAGAGTGCGAACGTTGAATGCCGTCAGGGGAAAGGAGATAGTATGGCCTTAAAAGGAGATGTTGGTGATTAATGTCAAGTGGTTGGTGCGGGAACACAGTTACAGATGTTCTGAATCTAGTGGCATTGCGGTTACTCTGTTAAACTGGGAATTAAAAGAGGAAGTTTAGTAATAGGGTCTGGGAGGGGCGTAAACGGAACAGTTGGGACGGAAAGGAGAGGGCGCCAGCATTATTATGTGTGCGCTTATCCGCCCTAATTTATCCAGTGGATAAGGCGACCTTTGATATTCTGTGTGACGGCCGGTGCTGGGTATGGTTAAAGTTTTCCGAAGTAGTCATGGTTGTGCGTCGGCTGAGGTCCTGTCAGGGCGCTCGGACCTAGACAGGGGGACGATTAGGGTCCTCAGCCCAAGCCTTGGGCTCAAAAGCCTGTCCGCAAGGCAGCCCGCGTGGAAACGATTCGGTTGTACAGAAATGCACACCATCTCATTTCAATAACCCAACCTGAAGAACCAGGAGGCTGAGTTCATCTGACCACAAACCATTGACCAACCTGGTAGCACTAGTTCTTAATAGGCCCGAGCGTTGCGCGCAGTGTAGCTCAATGGGCCAATGAAGTGCGCAAACCGTCTCAAGACTTTAAAGTGTAGTCTGTTCGTGACATGATTGCTTTAAATAAAGTTATTAGAAATATGTTTCTCGACGAACAGATACATGGTTTAGGACACATCGACTGACCTTAATGTGTGGAAATGTTTTGTAACCGTTGCATTAGCATGTACTTTTGAGGCAGTGTTGCTGCTACTTCTGGCGACGCTTCTAAACGAGTTCCGCCATAAACCAAAATAGCTGCTCCAATGGTTCTAGCAAAGCCCTAAATTCTCAGGTGGTCAGTGTGGATCGGAAAGAGTAATTATTAGTTGAACTGCGACGGAGGTATGGTTGAGACATTAGTAGTAAAATGCTCGTATAGGAGAGACGTTCAGATTTGATTAGCCTATAGGTGAAATAACGTTTACTTCTCCAAAGTAAATAGGAAAAGGAGATTCTAGAGCTGCCAATTAGTGTGTGTTCGCACGATCGCATGGTGATCAATGTCAAATATGTTTAAAATGATGAACACTAGAGCCGTGGTATTCAACCTGGTAATGTGACGGAGTGTAAACTGTACTGTACACTGGTAGGTATTTCAGCTTCGTAATTCATTCACTTTGTGCCCATTGCCCATCTGTGCAACAACATTCGATGCAGAATTCTTTAGACGGTCCAAGAAGGGTAAGCATATTCCAATCCGGTCTTTCTCAGTGCATCTGGAAAGGAATTTTTGATCACTCAACCTGTGTTCAGCGTTGTGGCTATCATCATTTACTAGGTCCCAAACTACCCCGGCCTAAAATCGCTCGATCAACCGATTAACACTTTAACGTGTGCATACAAGGGAACACTGGTGACAGCGAGCGCGGCACGCTGCTTCACGTTTATCATTGACGCTGGAAGCTGCCCTAACAAGTCATCAGACAAACCCGTGACCTTAAAACTGCAAGCCCTAGGCGAACATGTCTCACGTTAAGAGCAAGGGTGAGTTGCGTGTTAAAATGGTTAAGAATTGGCTAGTTTGCGGCAGTTATTTGAAAACCGATCACAAAAATGCCTTGGGACGGAGCCGACAAAAACGGGACGGTACAATAATCAGACAGAGGCATTTTGGTTCCGCCCAGCATGCAGTGCTATCCCAGTTGTTAGCTGTCTAATTGTGCTACTGAAGAAGTGTGAGAGAGTAACAGAAGCAGTCGAGCTACCGGTGTGCACCAGGGTAACACCTATGAGAGGAAACGGACCTTCACTTGTGTATGAAATAAACCCGGAATTCCCCATTCAGATCGAAGAAGAGAGCCAGGATTCCCAACCTTATCTCAAGGACTCAGTCCCAAGCAGCACCAACTCCCTTCTCTCTCTCTCTCTGTCCCATAATAACAATGTTGTCCGCGGCCGGACTGCTTCAACTTCTGTACAGCATGTTACACCTAGTAGCTTGTTCGCTATACAGGAGACCCTAAGCTACAGTCCACCAGCCGTAGGGAGGAACCAGGTACAATAAGCATCGTTTGACTCCAAGCAAACACCGGAAACAGCATCGGTAACCTTGGCGGCCGGACAAGAGGAAAGTAAAAAGTCGCAGCATGAATGACCGCCACCAGTGTCGTTCACGAAATCAGCAAAACCTCCGGAAATTAAGGCTCAAACACCAGTAGCCACCAGGCGCAACCATGGTGCCTTGAACCTATGAATGATTCATTAAATAATTCCTTGATGCTCTGACCACCGCAGAGGATAATCAACGGTGCCCTATCTGCTACATCGAACAGGGTGGATAGGGGTTTGGATGCTACTGCTCAAGCTTTCCCGCCTTCTTATTCCCCCTCTTACGCTTTTTCGCGCTTACCGTCCCGTTCCGACTTCACTTATATCCCCCAGTTTGCAACCCCCGGTTCTTGACCTTCTCCCAACATGCTTTGCTAGGCATTTGTCTTCTAATTTCAACTCAATGCTAACGCGGAGCGGCACTCTTCTCCTGTGGACAAGCCCATGTCCAAACAAGCGGTCCATCCCAGTTCATCAGCTTCCATTTGGAGCCCTCGATCCTTCTTCAGATTGGCATGCCTTAATGTTCGCACGTTGCTTCAGATCTTTCAATAGGCTGCACTTGCCCGAACATTAGAGAACCTCTCGATCGATATCTGCTGCTTATCAGAGACCTGCATGCAAGACTCGAGCTCTGTGCTCCCTCTGCGATCCCCTTCAGGTGACACTAGCAGCACTTTCTCATTGCGCCTATCCGGTGACGATGCAGCTTCGAGCACCTGCCAAGCTGGTGTTGGCATTGCCTCGAGTCCCCGGGGTGAAGCTACTCTGGTTGATTGGATTCCAAGCAGTAGCCGGATGTGTGCAGTCCGATTGGCTGACTCGTTCAAAACTTCGAAGTCGCGCGGGACTAATGGGTGTCTATTCATCATCGCTGTATACGCGCCCACAAACTGTAGCGATGAATCGGTAAAGAACGACTTCTACCGCCAACTGATCCAGTTTCTTCGCCACAGAAGAAGCTCGGGCACTGCAGTGCTGGCTGGGGATCTGAACGCTCAAGTTGGAAAATTGTCCACTGATGAATGGCATCTCGGCGTTCAGCACGGTGTAGGCTCCCTTAGTGATACCGGTGAGCGGTTACTTCATTTGTGTGAAGATGCCCGCTTATTTCTTGCGAACACTAATTTCCGACACAGCACCCGCCGTAGGATGGCTTGGCGCCCACCAGCTTTGGACGCAGATTGATCACATTACTATCAGTTACCGCTGGAGAGGCTGCATGCAGAACTGTCGCACGATTTGGAGCACATGTGTAGACACCGAACATGCACTTGTATGTACTGAGCTTCGGATGCGTTTTGGTGGACTCCCACGACCACGGTGTGAGCGCATTGACACCAGCCAACTGCCAATGCCAGCTGTTCTGAATGCGTATCGAATTACGCTGACATGCGAGTTGATTAAGCACTCACTGGAGGCAATTGATGGTCACTGGTCACATGTTCGCCAAACCTTACTAACAGGCAAATCCTCATGTGGTATGTATAATAACCATCATGGATATTGGATCTCTTCGAGATCTCTGGAACGTATCGATGCTCGCCGGCATATTCCGACCGGAAGCGAGCACAATGAAACTCGCAAAGAGCTCCGGGCAAAATTCCATGCTAGCCAGAAGAGTGACCGCGAATCTTGGTGGTCTCTTCGTGTGTCAGAAATGGAAGTGACCGCTGCCCTTCGTAACCACCGTTAGTTGTTCCGTCTGATACGGGAAACGGGCAGCAGGGAGACCTGGTGTTAGTGAAACTATACGTGACGAGAGTGGGCAGCCTATACACAATTTGTCAGAACGTTTGGAGCGTTGGGCTGAGCACTTTGAAAGGCAATTTAATCAGCCAGAATTGTTCGATTCTTCTCTGACCAGTGATCGTCCTGTTCCGTTGGCTGTCCCTTTGGATCCACCCTCTCGCTCAGAAGTCGGACGTCGGATCGGACTGTTGAAGTTGTACAAAGCCGCGGGATCAGATGATCTTCTACCAGCTCTCTTCAAATTTGCGGGCTCTACTTTTGTTAATGCTTTACATGCATTACTAGTGAAACTGTGGGAGCAGGAAGCTGTCTTAACCTACTGGGGCCGCTCCATTATTGTTCCCATCTTCAAAGGAGGCTCTCTTTCGGAATGCGGCAACCATAGCGGAGTCAGTCTGATCCCCATCGCCTCCAAATTACTCACCTCCATAATTCTTCACAGACTGACTGGCGCTCGTGAAAGCCAGATTCATGAAGAGCAAGCCGGGTTTCGTCGGAGTCGTGGCTGCGTCGACCACATGTTCGCCTTGCGTCAGTTGTTTGAGCACCGTCACATATATTGGCGGCCCAATGCAGTCGTGTTCCTAGACATTAAAAGTGCCTTTGATTCGGTTGATCGATGTGTCCTTTGGAATTGTCTACTCAGGAAAGGTGTGCCCGAGAAATATGTAAACATTATTCAAGCATTATACGCGCGTAGCACGGGCAGATTGTGGGCTTACGGCAAACTGTCGCTGTCCTTCAATTTCTCCAGCGGTGTGAAACAAGGATGCCAGCCGTCACCTTTCCTCTTCAGCTTCGCTTTTGACGAAGTCAGGGAGATTACATTCACATCACGTGAGTTAGATGGTGTGGAGCTACTCCCAGGAGAACGACTTCTTGACTTAGAGTATGCAGATGATATTGCCATCGTCTGTGGTAGCTCCCAGATGTGCGAAGCCGCGTTGAACAGATTAGCACTAGCTGTCCGTTACTTCGGAATTTCCTTTGCACCCTCGAAGTGCAAAGCGTTCCTCCAAGATTGGCAGGGGTCGCCTCTTGCGCTGACCCTTGGTGGGGATGTTCTAGAAGTCATTCGGAAAGTCAACTACCTGGGAAGTTGTATCAGCGCCCTCGGGATTTAAGATGAGATCACGAACCGTATAGCAAAATCTCGAAGGGATTTTGCTGACCTTCGTCACTTATGGCGGCGGCGCGACATCACTCTCGCCCTGAAGGGTAGAGTGTACAATGCAGCGGTACGTTCGACCCTACTGTACGGTTGCGAAACCTGGCCGCTTAAAGCAGCGGACATGAATAGGCTAGTTACGTTCGACTATCCGTACCTTCACAGTTTTGCTCACATCTGGTGAGTAGCGAGCGTGAGTAGCGAGCGTGTTCGACGCCTTGTTTACGGTACAGGAAAAGGAAATGAACCGCTGAGCACCGTCATTTCACGCACCAGGCTCCGATGGCTTGGCCAAGTGTTGCGCATGCCAGCCCATCAGCTTCCACAACGTGCGTTGTTTGCTCACCGGGGATGTGGATGGAAGTAGAGGAGGGGTGGTCAAGCGATGACTTGGTCCAGAGGAATGAAAGGCCCCATTTCGGAGCTGGCCTCGGTTGCAGCGTCGCAACTCTATTGTTGGGGTCCAAAAGACGATGAATACGTTTGACTAGATACAGTTGCTGACATGGCTAGGAGCCGACCTCATTGGCGTTCCTGCTGTGAGTTTCTTTGTCCCTCCACATCCCTTTTGGCCTTCCCCTCCACCTCCGATTTCATTTCGTAGCGTAAAACATAATAATTTTTCTTTTTGCCTAGTAGCCGGCTGTTAGCTTACCGGAACGATGCCTATCCGTTGCTGGTAGCTCAGCTGCCATGCAACTGTTCTAGTTATTTTCCTTTTCCTTCATGTAACTGAGGTGTTTCCCACCTCCAGCTGACGGGCATAATGATGCTGATGAACCTGGTGGGTGCTAATGTCCTTAAATCCAAATCCAATACAATTAAGGGTAGGCTGACAAACAGTCGAAATCAATGAACATCCATCTGTACAGCGATCGGTGTCCATACTAATCCCACGACATTAAAAAGAATCTCGCGTCACGCAAACGCAATGCACTACGGTGAACCCAGGTTACTTCGGGTAACACTAAACGGCTTATGAGACAGAGGCCGTTTTGCTCCCTGCAAATCGACTCCGCAACGCCTCAATTAGAGTGCGCATGCTACCCGAAACTTAAAGGTCAAGGTCGTCGCTTGACGGTAGGATTTTGTTACTGCTACCTTTTCATCGTTCTTGAATCTGGATATTATCGCATATTCAACTAAGTACACTCGTTCGATCAAGCTTAATCAGGCCTACACCGTGCGCAAAATTCCTGGTCTGTAATCTTAAAAGGATGTCGTCTACCGCTGATTTAAATTTCTGCAGCATTTCAGCGTAAATAGAAGTGGACAAAGTCCCCGTCTTTACTACTTCTTTCGAAGTTCATAGAATCGTTGGAAAGTAGATTACGAGGCTCATCTATCAAAACCGATTCCTACAAAATCGGTATCTCCACAAAGCGTCCATCAGCAATTGCATTTTTTCTCCCTGCTTGCGCTGACCACAGCGAACTCTTGGCCTATCTTCTAAGTCTAACTTCTGAGCGGAATTCTCAAGCGGTCAATAGTCCCACTCGTTGTCTGGTTGAAAAGACCGTGTGCGCACACAGGAAGAAACGGTTCGCCGCATTGCGGTACGGCGCAGAGCTGACCTCAGATCTAACATGTGCACAGAACTGTCTAACAAATAACACTTCGGTGCGCTTTGAGATAACCGAACATCAGACAAGGGGAAAACACCTCATTGGTTTGCATCGATCTTTGTATCTAACATGGGGACCATTTTAGTCCACTGTCTATTATCCGTTTGCTTTAACTTAGCTTTTCAAACACTGAACTCACAAAATACTCGTTAGCACCGTCAAAACAAGAAGCTCTAGTCTTAGTACAAGGAAGGAAGAGGAATGCACAGAATAACTCTCAAAATTCTCTGCCTGTATCCAATCTCTAAGTAATATGGAAAAGAAAGTCTCACGTTCTGTTAAATCGTCTGCCATTAAGCAAAACTTACCAAGGCGTAAAGTGACGGTTAAGATTCGCAAAGGTTCGATAACTTCTAAGACAGCGAGATCTGATGATGCAACTGAAGCAACTTGAAGTCCAGATGCCCTGCCAGTACGGCCTATTAACTTACAAAACATCCAAGACGAAGTTACCTAAGTTAAAGTCAAAATGATTTCGATCGATAGCTCCCTGTCGGTTCTCCGTGCACTTGAGCCAATAACTGTTTTAATGCAAAAGACGATGAATCCCAAAGTAGAGCATATGTTACCCGCAGGATCAGTTATCTATTTGATCGTCGCAGAAGTAGTCGGCATGATGCATCGTTCTAATAATGCAGCTGTTTTTAATGTCTTAAATAATATTCCACTTACAACCGTGCGGGATATTCTATTTAAAGCTGGCAATATGGTTGGCACGGGGTGAGGTTGCATAAGACCAAAGAAGAAAGTACAGCGTCACTCGTGTCCAATCCTGTTCAAATTTGATAGTGCCTTACCCGCCAGTGAATTTCTAAACAGACAAGATCAAATCGTTGCGAACATCACCTTTTAAGACCCTAAGAATAGTCGCTGATAGAACACTTTTGCAAAGACTACTACTGTATGGAGATTTTGACCCTGCTCTACGACACGAGTCACTACCCTCAAGTGGGGTCGCACCTATAAGAGTCGCTAGTCTCGTAACCAACTGCCAAACTGACACCCCTACCTGAAAGTTACCTGTCCAAGCTGTCACGCATAAGCAGTCCATCAACATAGTAAACCCTTTCGGCTCGCTACCGATGACGCTGCGTGCAGATAACGTCTTAAAAGCTTCAACTAAGTGCCACTGTCTCTACGAACCTGTGAAGTCGCATCCAGGGGCCAGTTTCGTAAGGCAGCTACAGAGCATTAACACTCAGATTGTCGATTTAGACATGACCACCACAGTGCCCTACCACTTGATTGCTTTTCGTGAAGCCAAAAGACCAACTACAATTGATACACCGCTAGAAAACGAACCACTAGCTAAGAGCCTAAATCAAAAAAATCGTATCGATGAAAGTACGTGTGAAATGCATGACTCACCAAGGGACTGGAGATGCACAAAAACAAGTAATCCAATAGGAATTTTAAGTGGATTCCGTCCACGTTCGTTGTTCACTAATACCATCATCCGATGGTCGCACGTTATATCACATAGTGCAATCGTGTCAGAGTTTTGTCCAGGCGTTTTTTGAAACGGGATAGGGTGGGAGCGTTAATTACATGTTCTGGAAGGGCGTTCCAAGGTTGTGACACTCGGAGGGAGAAGAAATTGCGTCGACATTCCAGTCGACTGTACTGTGTGATCAACTTAAACTGATGACCTCTTAGGGATGCGTTTTGACTACGTTTCAAAAGGGAATGACACGTGTGGTTGGGGGTTCTCAGTATCCGGTACACCAATATGAGATCGCCTCTCAAACAACGGTAACGTCCACTGTATACGTTAAGAGTTTTCAGCCTGAGTGGGTAGGGAAGGCTGGAAAGACGTTTGACGTATTTTGTCGCTCTGCGTTGTGCAGTATCGAGTGCAGTGAGGTGGCACTTCTGCCATGGTTGCCACGCTTGAATAGCGTATTCTGTGTGCGGTCTAACAAAAGCGCTAAGCATTTTCGGAAAGATTGAGGCGTCAAACTTCCTAAACGCTCTACGCAGAAGGCCAAAGTGTTGGTTTGCTCTCTTGGAGGCCTTTTCGGTCTGCATTAAGCACCCAAGATCTTCTTCTACAAGCACGCCAAGATCGCACTCATGAGAGGTCCTCTGTAGAATGTCAGGTCCTAAGCGGTAGTTATACGCACTCTGATGGCGTATGCTCAAGATTTTGCACTTTGTGGTGTTGAACTGTAGCATGTTCTCGTTTGACCACTTGTATGCTTTGTCCAAATCATCCTGCAAGGCTGTGTGATCCTCTCCTGAAGCTATGGCACGCCATATCTTTAGGTCATCTGCAAACAGCAGAAAGTTGGAAGATAGTGCAGCTGCAAGATCATTTATGAAAACAATGAACAAGCGAGGCCCGAGTACCGAGCCCTGAGGTACTCCACACTGAACTTCGATTGGTTCCGACAGGGTATTTCGGACTCTCGCATTCAGGTGACGTTGAACGAGAAATTCGCCTATCCATCCTAGAATAGGATTGCCGATACCACAATGCTGCAGCTTGTTCAGTAAAATCTGATGGTCCAGTCGGTCGAATGCCTTAGAGAAGTCCAAGTTGGCTACATCCACTCCGACTTCGGCGTCCACAGACTCTGTCCAGTTTGAACGAGCAATCAGCAAATAAGTTGTGCAGGACCTGCCTTGGCGAAAGCCATGCTGCTCCGGAACGAGGATGTTGTTTTTCTCCAGGTGCTCCATGAGGGCCTCGGCTACAATGGACTCCATGATCTTGGAGATTACCGGAAGAAGGGTACTCGGACGATAATTAGTTGGATCTGCACGGCTACCATTTTTGTGGATCGGAGTGGTGATCCTGTGCTTCCACATCGTTGGGACGTGCATCTCGTTAAGGCATCTCTGAAAGAGTGTCGCCAAAGGTTCAGCTAAGCTCGTGGCGGAAACTTTCAGCGCTTTCGGCCGAATGCTGTCCGCACCCGGCGAGCTAAATTCGCGCAACGACATCAACCGCTTCAATACAGCTGCAGTTGTGAAGGAAATGTGGTTAAGGCCTGATGGCGGAATAAGTTGCGTAGATATGGTGCAGGATGTTTGCACACACTGGAAAGTGCGGCCGAAGTGTTGTCCTAGGACGTTCGCCGCAACCTGTGCCGTATGTGCTAATCCGAAAGCTGTGCGCAGAGCCGGAACTCCGCGCTTAACGCGGCGAAGCTTATTTATGTGTCTGTATAGTAGCTTTGGGTTAATGCAGAACTTTGACACAAGATCTTGTTGGCTCTTTACCTCATCCTCCCTGACGAGTGTGACACAGTGGTTTCTTTGTGTAATATAGGTGTTCCAAGTATCCTCGCTCGGAGAGGCTATATGGGCGCGCCATGCCAGATCCCTCAATCTTATGCATTTCCGGGCCCTGCTTCTGAGAAATGACTTCGCCTTGTCGGGTCGGGGGATTTTGGTTTTAGATGCCAATGCTACGAGCGTGTTGAATTTGTTGACAAATTTCCCGCATGCCACTTCTGGGGACCACTCAGTTAAGAAGGACCAGCTCGTAGCCCTAATGAGTTCTGCCAGGTTATCGTAGTTGGTTACGACGTAAGATTCCACGTTGCTTTCATTAGGATAATCTGCATAACACAAGTATTGGAACAATAGTGTCGCATGATCGCTGCGGCCCAATGGAGTGGATGTGGTTACTACGTCAATCATCAGTTCCTCATTGGTGAAAACGAGGTCCAAGATGGCCGGTTTGTTTCCTGTCCTGAATCGCGTTGGGGATGTGACATGGTTGTACAGCGGTGATCCTGCAATTAGCTCTTGTAGATCGGCTTTGAATGGTTCACTCATGGTGGCTGGGGTTTCTAGGCCGTGCAGATTGAAGTCCCCTACCAGCAAAACATGACTGCATGACCGTGCCAGTAAATTCTTCAAAACAGAAGACAGGGCCTTGTCGATTTCTAAAGTGGACATTGGTGGACGATATACGATGGCCAATAAGCATTTATCGCCGTGCTTTAGGTGTAGGCAGCAACATAAGGAGTCTACGCTTTGAATCCCAGGGTCGTTCATGAGCTCGATGAGAAGGTCTGAACGATAGTAGAGAATTAAACCGCCGCCCTTGGTGGGTCGATCGTTACGCAGTAGTGACATGCCAGGTAGTTCGATCTCAGCGTCACTAATCATGTCGTTCAGCCACGTCTCAGTTATCATGATGAGGTCCCAACACATTGAGCTATGACGAGATCGAAGTTCTGCCAATTTGCTTAGAAGCCCTTGGGCGTTTGTATAAAGGCAATTGAGAACTACTGATGTTAGAAGCGTGTTTGAACATACGTTGGTTTTCCGAGAATTTACGCCGACCCTTGTTGGGTCGGCTGAGGGACGTTTTTTGATGTGTCTCTTGCAAACTTCCCGGGGCCGTTACGGTGGGATGCCTACAGCGCCCTGAGTCGATCTGCAGCAGACTGTCTTTTCTTTGTTTATCGAACGGCTGAGGCGTTTCATTGTGTTCCGGTACAGAAATGCAGACAGCGGGGATCGCGACTACTTCTTGCTGGTTTCGTGTTCCCTTATCCATTGGTGTCCTTGTTCCAACCGCCTTCAGACGTATTTCTGATGGCAATTTGGTGCGGAACTTGTGCCAATTCCCGAGCACCGTTTCAACCATTTATTTGGAGTAAAGCAAGACTTTAAGCACTCGTGGACCACTTCCTTTGTAGTTTGGCGATATGGGTAACCTCGAGGTTGAGCTGGCAATTACGTCGTGGAGAGATAGTGCTTCGCGGATATACCGCCACTCTTCCAAGTCATGAGCTTTGACCTGCGACTCTTCCGGTGCCTTTGTTTCGGGGACAACATGGACAAAGATGGATCTTTCATCAGTTTGCTTGCGGTGTTCTCCAGGATTTTGTTTTCGTTGTCGACGCTCACTCCAATGTATATCCGGGAATATGCGAACTCCGCATGATGAATCACGAAGATGGTGAGCTGACAAGAGGACTGTCTCTGCTTCGCTACCGGATTGCAATGTCACTTGAAGTAGTCTCGGCTCGCCATAGTGAAGTGGGTTGGGGTGGCGGATGATACGACATAAGCTAGCCTGTTTAGGCTGCATTCCAATTGCTCGGCATATGGATTCGCACTGTTTCATGTCGTCCAGTAATCTATCTTTGATAGAGCTTGCCTTTGCCTCAGGCACGTTAGAACCTATTATCTTCATCGAACTCTGCATCTTCTTGGAGTTCGTACATTTGGATACCGGCATGCCTCCTATTACCGGCGGCGTGGGGGGAAATATTTTCGTGTACACATTGTTATTAGTGTCGCCTCTAACCACCTTCGGTGTGCTTGCAGACACGCTGGTTACATTCACCACGGGTGGACAGTCAGCGACGATATTTGCATAGGTAGTCGGACTACCTGTGTTATTCGGTAAATCGGAATGCACTGGAGTATCATGAGCCACAGCCATATTACTCGGGAAAACCGAACTCTGCAACGTTGGATTCGCCGGGGTTGGCAGTCTTTCATAAACTCTCTGTTTGCAGCCTATCGTGAGTGGGGTTGCTGGATGTATGTTCTCTACTAAACAATCGTTTTGACTAGTTTGTGCCAGGTGTGGGCATACGGTTAGACAACGTGAGTCGAGTGCGGCACCAGCTGGTTGCGATCCACCCGCTGTTTCAGCTGTTGCTAGTCGCACAATTTGGGTTAGGTTGTCACATTTCTCTCTCAGTAGAGCAACGCACCTCACGAGCGGGTTGGCCATGCACTCAGCACAGAACCAAGTGGAGTCTGATGTGCAAGGTCGTTCCTTCATTTTTGCCACACCTACGCACCGGGGATAAAAGCTCTTTTCACAGATATTACAAGTTACTGCAATCCGGATTGTTTTAGAACACGATTTCAAAGCACAAATCACTTTCGTTTGCTGTTGCGTGGGCCGAAGAGCACTTGTTTTCCTTGTAGCTGTACTACGAACCATTGCCGAATTTTGCAGTTTCGTCGTGAATGGCCAGTCGATGAGATCTCCACAATTAGCAAGAGATCCTCAATCAAATTTGCACAAATAGAAAAATACACCAAATGAAATATATTGGCGCACAATTCACACAGAAAGATAACGCAAAACACAGTAATTCCGAAGCAAAAGTGGAATCCAGCACGTGAATCCAAAAATCCGCGGCGACCGTGGGTACATCCGGGAATGTGAAGCGCGGCGTGGTATACCCACATAACCGATTCGAATTCGAGTACTTGGAAGGCTTATTTTTCCACGGTAACTACTGTACACAATTAGTGCGCAAGGACAAAGTACCTTACCAACATGCTTTAGCAGAGCGATTAGTTTGAAATCCTAAGCTTGTGTACAAACACGTGAACAGCCTCAGCAAGGGAGAAAGTGGGTTTCCCCCTCTTGAAACAGTGGATGGTCTAACTCGGACTGTTAAAGATGTATCGAATGTTCAGCAACAACAACATGCACCATTGGTTGACTGCATATCTTGGTCTCCTGCATGTTTGCATCCATGGCGCCCACACCGGAACTCGCTCATAGAAATTTTATGGGAGACGTCGTGTTGCAAAGCTGCCATCCATGCGCCCTCACTCGTACCCAGGAATTGATGACACCTGCCCAAAGAAGCTAGCTGTGGCGGCTATTATTTTGGCTGAACGCTTGGCGCGGTAGTTCCAGCAATGCCTTGACAAGCAGCACGTTCCTGCAATGTGGAAACACGGGATAGTATCCACTATTTACGAACCGGGTAGTCGTTCTGAGTCAGCTACTTATCAACTAGTAACTCTTCTGCCAATTCTTTCAAAAGTTATGGTGACTATCTTCGCCGGCGAACTCATGTCTTATCTTGAGGGATTCGGTTATATTGTTTAGCAGCAACTCGGCTTCCGCCAGATTTGATCATGCACAACTAACCTATTATTAGTACGAGAAAGCTGGACGGAAACTGTGGATGCAAGTGCAAGTGTTGATGCGGCTTACTTTGATTTTCTCTCGACCTGTTGGACCATCGCATGCTTCTTTTCAAACTTCAAGGATGTGGCATTGGGGACCCTCTCCTCTGGTTGATCTGCAATTTTCTCCCGCACTGGCGTCTGGATGTGAGAGTACATGTATCCACATCAGACCCAACTCACCTCGAATGCGGTGTGCCAAAAGTATCGGTACTGGGGCCCCGTCTATTCTTGGTCATCTTAAATGATCTAGTGAGTAAAACTTTGTCAAACTGTTTACTCTATGCCAATGGGATCGAAGTTCGGGGAATGATCAGAGCTCCAGAATACCGTATGCAACTTCAAATCGATCTTGACAGCTTCTACGAATGGCCGGTCCAAAATCGCATTTTCTTCAATGTGGCTAAAAGACCAGTCTCCATTTAAGACACTGGATGGTTCACACACATAAACTGTGGAACGGGATCTGCAACACTGTTCTCTCCAAAAAGATTTCGGTGTGTTGACCCAAGCTATTCTTATCACTACAAAATACATCGAAGTAACGGCTTTTACAGAGAGTTTTCGGACACTTCGAACCGTCGATTTTCCGCCAAATACTTCCCGCTTAAATACACCTTCATTAGAATATGCAATTCAAGCATAGCAACGATGGCTAAAGCGGGATCTCACGGCCTTGGAGCTTCCCCAATGTCAGGCCACCAAATGTGTCAAGGGGCTGTGTTATTTATCATACGAACAGCGCCTCAGAGTGCTTGAAAATTTCAGGAGACGTTATGGTCGTTTTACTTGTGACCTATTCATCTCTTGGCAAATATTAAACAACACTTATCACCCTCGGCATCACCTATTGAAGCTGAGTCACAACAGTCAACTGAGAGGCTCTCATCTCAAATTGGCAGAACAATACAGTCGGTTGGGGCCTCTAAGCAACTTCTTCTGGCTGCGTGTTTGCCGCAAGTGCAATACCCGCTCAAAAGCTGTTATGTCAGCTCCACGTTATCCGTGTTCAAAGCAGGTGTCGCGTGATCTAAACGAATCATACAAACATCAGATAAAGAAAAATAAACCAACACACCTCCGTATTTGCCCGGAAGACATGGAGGTTAACTTTGGATAGTACATGAAACGGACGGGAAGGCTGTAGTCGGCAAGTTTGCAATTTGCGGTTGTTCATCATTTGCTTTAGGCATTTTTGCCTTTATTTTGCCCACCGCTAACCGATCATCCGGCTGGACTTGCAAACTGCGGTATTTTTTATCCCTAGTATACCATTGACAATTGACCATACTACTGTGGCTAAATGTTGCGCGTCGAGTTCAACATAGTCGATGATATTTACTCCTTCGTTCCCCAACCTGCCAAGCTGACATTGTCTGCACTAACCAGTAGTAGGTATTGCACTCAACAGTAGGTTTTAACCACGTCGTATGTTGTAGATGATATCACGGCAGTAGATCCAGTTATCGAGAGCATGCATTGAGCAGTTGCAGTAGTCTGTTAAGTTGTTTAAATTTGTGCAGAGTGCTTTAATGCGCATGGTCTGTTTGTTTGTATATCGATGCAGTAGATTCCTGGTAGGGTGAAAAACAGCGACAGCGCATTAGACGTTCAACTGCGAGCCCCTTGGGGTTGGGCACTAATTCAGTGGAAGCTTGATTACTACCTAAAGTCCAACACATCGGGCGATTGCGTTATGGTTTGTGCTAGTAACAACAGGTCGGTTGCCGCACGCTGAACCATGTGCTAGCCGCAATTCCACATGCACCAAACTCTTTAGGGAGCGATAACGGTTCAAAAGCAAGCAATGCACCTAACAATGCACTTGCTGACACCTTAGCCAGTTTGCCGTGTTATGAATTCCTCAACGCAGTTCTGAATACGGCGGGCATACCACTGCATATTTTGTATGGATTTGAAAAGAACAGGGTACTACTTTTAACTCAAAGTGTTCGCAGTATCAATGCCTTTTAATTCTTACGACGGTTGGCATGTCCTTGATAGCATCATTGGCGACGTGAAACACATAGGGTATTTCGCTCTCTGCAGCCATCTCCCCCACTTAAATCGACGTAACGTATGTGGCTTAGGCTATTTGGCCTGTTAGCCATGACCCCATGGCTCAATGCACCGTTCGTACTGTGATCACTGGCGTGCCTTCTGGTGTTCCCGGAACGCATCTGCCGTTACAACTAAGGTCAATACCTGAGTATACAAATTAGGACATCGCTTTTACCTTTGTCCACTGGCTCTTTACACTACCACGATCCTTGCCGCGGCAGTGATGTGTATCACGCGCATTCTGCTATCCTAAATGTATTCGGTTTCAACTCTTACCGGTCCTGGGAACCAATGCACGGTGACACACAGGCCCTTCGTATGATGTGATTTACCCGCATATCCGAGCTCAAGAAACTCACTGGCCCAGCCAAGATATGTGCACGCGGACCTAAGATGTGTTGTAGATTGGCCGTGAAAGCAACTGCGCCAGCTTTCGTGATGAATTTGCCGCTGTATCAAATATAGCGAGTTACGGACTGAGTTGGATGAGTTATGAATGAACATGGTAGTGTTACGCAAGAAAATGTATGAGTTATTGCTTGGATTCATCTCAGCATTGGTACCGAATCCATGATCCGTCGTAAGACACTTTCAGCAATCTCAGTGCTTATGAGTGAACGCATATATCATTTGCAGCTGTTAGAATTCACTATGACCCCGGGACGGTCCGTTGCACTATCTCGTATTTATTAGAAACTAACATGTCATGTATGCCAATGTATACAAATGGATAAACCTAGTTGCAAAGCGCTACAGTCGAGGTTTCTTATGAATAGACCGGGGATGCTGAACATTCTAGCGAATGTAACGGTTTCAGCTCTCTAGGCAGATGTTAACAATTCCAGTTAACTTTCCACTTGCTATAGCTATATGCTTCTTACTTGTCTTTCTCATGAGCGAGTGATAAGTGATCGTTTGACTCGTTTTTTCCACCTTTAGACTCCAAGTTGTTTGAAAAGGAAGCCGTTAAATGAATCGAATCAGTGTGAATTTTAAACCAGCTCTGTTGGCAAAATGAAATGCGTTGTTGCTCTTGTGTACTTCCCATGTGCATCACAAGTTTGAAGCTAGTGGCCCATTTCTTGATATGTGAACTGCTTATTCCCTGTAACAGGCCGATTGAATCGAGCTGACATCATCACAAGTTTGCTAAGTAAACGGATCAAATGAATGTTTTTTTTTCCAAAGGGCGCACAAGTTCGTCAGATCAAGCGATGGTGCATAACTACGTGGCATTTGTGGTAAACTTTGACTGCAATCGCGATAACCGAGGAAAGTAATCACCGTTTAACTTCGAGGAGCCTTCTTAAGCATTAGCTTCTGGATTTAAACTGGCACCCAGCTTCGCAGGATGGTCTACTTCATTTTACTACTCATGTGTGCAAAGTAGTAATGGTTTTATGAAAGCTTACTGGATAAAGGGGCCTAACTCACAAGATTCACCAAGCGCTCTGTCTGAAAGGATACAGATCGCAATGCCTACTTATTCTATCGACCAAGTTCACCTATTTTATGACAAATGAACAAAATGCACATAACGAAACAGGATAGTAGGATGCATTTGAATCACAGGTTTTGTACGCTGCAAAGATCCCGATGTCGCAACATTCAGAGCACAATGCAAGCACACGCAGTGTCGTGCTGGTTGGAATTTTTCGTTGCTCCTAACTTTTCACATTTGTGGACGCAATTTTTTTCGCACATTAGCCTGGGTTTACTCATTCGATCGGGCTCGGTCCGGCTTTCCCTTTGCCTAATATTTCTCGAGGGTACTATTAACGGATCAACGTCTAACGCCGGTTTCAATTTTGGCTGTGTTTCAGCGCACTCGTTCGCCTACGAGTGCATCAGTTTTTTGCCTTCATTAAGGCTCTTGAAGTTAACGGATAACTTATTGCGTGGTCTACTTCAACTGACCTAAGCCAACCGTATCGGTGGCTGCATAAGGCAGCTAAAAGCAATTACATCTTCCTACACTGCCTTCATTGATCAAGAATACTCAGGCTGCATTGTTAATCACGCTCTAACGAACGCACACAAATCTCTTTGTCTGCCGGATTTGTGTGTGGGCTTGCAGGAACTTGCGGTGTAACGTCACGCGACACGCCACGGAGTTGATCTCAGAGCTACCTGTGCACACTGTGGTTTAGTACTGAAAGACAATCTACCCTTGGCGGAATCTGAAAAATTGAGCACTCTTAAAAACCGGTCGGTTTGTATCGATCGTTGCATCCGAAACTGGACTATTTGTATCCCACTGTAATTCTCGTGCAATTTAGTTATGTCGTATAAGCCCTAAAATCCTAGTCCGTATCCTCGGCGGTTTAACGATAACTGTTTGCTTTGTCTCGATCACTTACTAAAACGGGGAAATTTGTTTCTCTACTGCCTACTTATTGTTCACATAAAGTGGGTTTCACAAGCTCTCAAACCGAGTGACTAATAAGTAAAAATGCTCGTCGTGGGTAGCGAGTGCAGCATGTAGCCACCAGGCTGATTCCCAACTTACGAGGTATGTCATACGAAGACCGATGTAAGAAACTAGGGTTATACACCCTATCTTATCGTCGGCTGAGGGTTGACCTCATCATGACGCACCGGATATTACATCTGGGTGATTACCCCATGTTGAGACAACTACTTCATCTACGCACACAAAGCTGCACGCGAGGACACCGGTATAAACTTATTGTCCCGGATTTGAAGCGGGTCGCCCATCAACTCTGTTTCGAACGCAGAGTGGTGAATGTCTGGAACGACCTGCCTCAGCATATAGTAGAAGCGAACACCGTGTCTAAATTCAAGATGCTACTAGACCAACAATTTGCAGAGGCAAAGTACAGAGAGCGAAACGATAAATAAAGAGTTCATGTCCGAAAACGACGAATGATGCAGCTACACAGAGCAACCTCTACTCGCTGCTTCCCACCAGTTCTCAGTTCTCAGTTCTCACCTCTGTCAAAACGATAAAATCAAAGAAGTGAGAGGAAGCCATTGAAACGCTAGCAAAACATTGATTATAACCTGTCAGTTAGCACGGGAAATATGAAAGGCTCATCAGCTAAGATGCAGATAAAGCTGAAATCGCGCGTAAGGGTAAAAAAACAATCAAATTATAGTTCTCATAATGTTTCCCTGACCACAGCGTAGGTAATGCAGAATAACTCTCTAAGGCGATTCAAATGATTGCCGCGCTGAAGCTACAGTTGAAGGACTTGAAAGAAAGGCTTAAACAACTTAACCAAGTCCTAGAGCAATTAAATTCGCTTACTTATCCTTTTGAAACTCCAGACATGCCAGAACCGGAACCCCATCGACCCGTCGGTAATTTTATACAACCTGTTGCATTTGTGTTCACGAGCGCGTTAAACGCACTAAACATGTAATTGCATGTTAGTTACAGCAAAAGTTATCTCTTGAGTCTATCTCCTCTGCAGTGGCTAACGATATTCATATTGAAGGACTAGAGTTTTCTTGCGTGAGGCTGCGAAAGAGATCTTCGAAGCATGTCCGCGCAACACCTTTTTAACTCTGCAAATGAAACAGTTGCTGAAAAATTCATTAGGAATGTATTATCCCTTAAGAATGCTTACATACCGATGATACTGAAACCAAATTTAACGGTACTACAAAGAGAATGAAGAAAAGCCTATTACCGACAAACAGCTTGTGACTAATTGCTTCCGCTACCCACGGAAGCTGGTGAATTTTCCTACCTGGTCGACCTAGATGATACTTAGACCATATCTGAACTCACTCTAACGTTGCAATCAAATAGGAACTGTCGTTAAAGTACTGCTTCTGACTCCATTCCGTGCCACATTAGACCACCATTACTGCGCAACTCGTCCCCGAACATATAAGGAAGTTCCATTGTGCAAACACCTATTTCTACCCACTATTTGTCGTTCACCAACCAGCAGCATGGATGCTCTGAAAACCAATAATCATTCGGTATGAAAACGAGAAACTCCTCGCCAAAAAGCTATGCACTTCTTAAAGACAAAACGCTGAAGAACAGTCTCCTTGTATACAACACTAGCAGCAAAACATCACGTGGCATCTATACGACTGCCTCTAAGCAAAATAAAAACTGCATTTTTAAACATTTCAACGTACTTTATCACCACCGGAAACCTGAAGGCAATCGGCATTTCACCAACCATGCGGCATTTGAATTTGCGACCTGTGCACTCCATAAACTGTGAGCCACTTGCTAGTGAAATTCACACAGCTGAGAGAAATTGACACAATTAAACTCTTGGAGAACTTCCTTAACATGTAGATAGCTATAAGAGGCAGGTAGAATATATGCAACAGCCAGCAAGTTGCGATCTCACAGTGCGTCGAAATTTTCCCCGTAGTTGCCCTTCGGACACTTCTCGGGTCCAGTGGCATTTTATGCACCACACCCCAAACTCCCACTAATTCCGCAACTTGTAAGTCCTCCGTATCCACCACCCCCATTCCACTCCCTCCAAATACCACCTCGTTCAAGTCCTGTACTGGATGCCAGTAGACAACCCAACTGATAAAAAGACAGTACACTTACTGTTGGTTGATTCTCGTTAATTGTCAAGTCAAATGCATTTCCTGCGTAATATACTTCAGTTTTCTTCTGCTGATATAGAACTAATAACAGAAACATGGTGTTTAGCGGAAATGCCAGACACATTGTTCGGGATACTGGGTTATGACATCTTTCGTAATGACCGCCTTTATTGTAGTAGTGGTGGCTATATAATCTACGTCAAACGCATGTAATTAGTTCCCCCTCTGGATGGACCAATCCTACGGAAACTTCCTGGTTCGGTGTGGATTACTATTACTAGTTTTCCAACATATCTTTTAGTTGGTTGCGTTTACAGACTGCCATCAACTACAGTCACTTAACCGATGACTCGATAGACACTTTTTTATTGCCGACATATCATACACTAATAACATATTCGTTGGGGAGTTTAATATGCCAGCAATATTTTGTCTACTCTTGGGTACATCACGTGGGTACATCACGTCAAAGAACCTACTCGGTTTGGCAATATACTCGATCTTCTATTTATTATGGGATGTTCAAATGTGTCCACATACCTCAGTGATAGATTACCCGGTATTTTGTACAACACCGTTAGTTGTTATTTCCAAATATTTTCTAAACCGATAGAACCGGTGATCAAATACCGCCTATCCCATCCGGTGAATTAGTTAATTATCTCGGATCTTATAACGTATTCATATGGGGATCCACTTTTCTTAGCACAAAATGTACAAACTGCTTGTGATGATTTTTAACCACCGTAATCCGCTTTGTGTTGTAGATGTGGTACCAGAACATATTACGAAGTTGTGCAGGACTGTTGCATTTGCAGACATCTCGCAAAACTTAGCCACGGAACTTCAGAAAATACCGAAAATGTTACGCAAAACAAACGATTTTACTGTGCTGATACTCCACACCAGAATGCTAACAGCGTTACCCCATACTCACCACAAGATTCTATGCTCTGAGGAGGTACAGGTACTGAAGGGTGGCAACGTGACTTGTTGCATCTCACAACTTCTGGACCGTAGGCGGAATAGAAAATCAAGTTATATTTACTCGAGTGTAAACTCTGATGGAACTGCCATAACCTAGTGCGCAATCATATGTTCGATCTTCAATGACTACTTCATGTCTACTTCTAGCACTAATGCCAGAGGAAGCTCAACTCAAGCTGGTAAAATGGTAGTAATATAGTAAAAACTATTGAATTCACACTTAGGGATGTATGCCGCCAACAGATTAGTTCGACCATCATACTCACCAAGCCCTGACAAGCTCCCGCAAATTCTAGTCAAAAACAGAGGTCCAGACATCCTTCTGTTTTTTCTTAATGCATTTACATTTTCTGCGCTCAATGGGGAGTGTCCTTTGCACTGGAAACACTCAACTATAATACTAGGACACAAAAGCAGATCTATGCGAGATGTGAAAAATTACCGCCCAATCCGCCATGCATCCATTTTCTCCATAATCATGGAGAGGATAGTTGAGAACGCATAATAGAATATTTGAGTTCCTTGAACCTTCTCATAAACACCAGCACGTTTTTCTGACAGGTAGGCCATGCACCACTTGTCAGTTAAATTATCTTACTTATGTGACTAGATCAAGAGACTCCGGAATTGTCATCGTTGTCATATTTCTTGATATCCAAAAGGCTTTCGACCGTGTCCCACACAACTTGTTGTTACGGAAGCTAATGTCTTATGGTAACACAAATTGCCTTCTAGGGTGGTTTTCTTCCTACCTCGAGGGTAGAAAACATGTAGTCAACATTGGTAACTACACATCTGAAGCCACTTCAATCTCTAGTGGAGTAATTCAAGGTAACGTGCTAGGCGCGCTTTTATTCTTAACCTGTTTCCACAATCTCCTTGAGGAACTATTGTACGGGAAGCCACTCTTATTTGCTGATGATGTTAAGATTTGTATTATTCCGCCCCTGGGCGACGTAGTCCTAATCTAGCCTGTATTCAGACTGACATGTCCGCACTGGAGCAGTGGAGTAACTCCTGGAAGTTGCACTTTGCCACTGAGAAGTGTAATCTATTGTACCATGGCTGTAGCCCTTCTCCGAACACTCAAGCCTTAAATGACACCCCTATTCCTGTGCGTAGCGCAGTCCGGGACCTCTGTCTAAGTATCCTGCTTCAGTTAATTTTTTAGAGAAAGTTATATTCTTGCAGGCTTCTGCCAGAAAAGTGATCGCCTATATAAGCCGAACTCTTATTTTGAGGTATGCTAGGCTTCCAGACTTTCAAATATGTGTCAGGCCGAAGCTTGAGTACTATATGCCAGTGTACGGTAATCTGCAAAAGCTGGACCTCATAGGATTAAAAAACATTCAACAGTCATTCGCAAAGAGTTTTGTGAACAATCCCAACGTTATGACATATCGTGAGTGTTTCGAGGCTCTAAAACTGGGGCCGCCATGGCTGCGCAGAATCAAGCTTAATCTGTGGCTTCTGTACCGTTTACAATTAGGATTAGGATTATCCACAGCTAGAGTTTCAGACTGGTATGCACTATAAACTAAAATAGGGAGTACACATTGTAAATGCAAAGTCTCGCAACAACCTTCGCTCAAACTTTTTCCGTAAAACATGTATTAATATGTAATAAACTTCATTCGAGTAGTAGAAACTACACTTCCTATCCGCAATTCAAACGCATAGGTAATGTTTACATGACTGTTTCAAATATCTGGTCAACACTATGCAACAAGATAACTGTAGGTGATTTGTATGGGAAACGTCCTGGATACACCTGATAGTCGCCATATCCCCTTCCTGTATCAAACTTATAATTTTACCTACATAAAGTTGATTTCTTGAGTGTGTATTTGTAAAGCATCATACTCTTATTTTTATGTCTAAGCAATTCTGTTTTAACATTTGATGCGCTGGTTCGTATATGCACTATGCCATTCAAACTGAAGTCGTTGTACCATCGTCTTCACCTGAAAAGTTTTCCCATCGAACTGTGGTTGGCCTATCGGCAAACGATTTTATTCAATATTGTGCTTTTAATACCCCACACATAATATTCTTCATTATTTCATTGCTGACCATGACTGCGCTGATCCCTTAAGGAGAAGGATTAAAACTTCCAAACAAAAAATTTAGGCTCACACAAATCCAACTGCTACAGACTCGCTGATTAAAACAAAATTGCAATCATTCTTTGATCCGCATGATGGAAGGGGTTGAGAATTAGCAGACCATAAAATATGCATAACACAGCCAATCTGAAAAAAAGCATTCAAAGGTGCTGGCGTGTACCATTTTGCCAAACACAAACAGAGCCAGCTGCAGCATGGAAGTGCAGGTGAAAACCATTTAAGGAATACCCTGCATGGAAGCAGGACTCCTGGGGAAAGTTCCACGGATAATAATAAAAATGCCTGTTGGTTACGCCATGCTCTGATGATCTGGTATCAACTCTCCTAGTCGGCCGAACGAATGTGGCTTAGAAGTATTTCAGGCACGACAAACTAACTAACAAAATGCGAAGTTCTACGAGCAGTGAGACTTAGGCGCAACACCATTACTACGCTCGAGTTGAAGGGGCTCCTAGACCGAACGCAATTTCACACGCAGCTACCCATACCCGAGAAAACATGACACAAAGACAGGCGTTTCGCGTTGGCAGTTTTACCCTCCAGACTCAAGACAATTACAGCGCAATCCAGTGTTTCTTTTATACCTCGACGGTACCAATGGTTAGGGTAAGCAAACCCTGAAAGTAACTGAATTGGCGCTATGCAAATATGCCAACGGAACAAGTTGAAAAGTGCATGTTGATAGATGCGGAGGTTGGACCGGAAAGCTGAATGTTTCTTAGGTAAAACAATCTGAATGTTTTATGATCGTGGAGGTTGGCCGTAAACAGTGATGTTTTTGAGGTACAATGGTCAGTCGAAACACGAATGTCTCACGAGTTTGCAGGCTGATCGAAACTTATGTAGTTGTTTGAATCGAGTCTCATTGACTTCGGTGGTTTAAGTCTGTGATCATTGTGGGGAAGTTGGTTCTCCAAAAATTCCCCCTACAAGTTTGGACATACCGTTTCTGTTGCTGTTGATCTGCAGTCTTCCGTTTCTTTAACGAATGCACTCCGACATGCGGTGAGGACCGGTTGGGTTTGTCCTTAGCGGTGCCATTTAAATAAGCCCCAGTCGTTGCGCAGCGATTCCGAACGGATCCAATGGTATATGCAGAGGTATTTTGTGACCGAATTGCATTGTTCATTTAGCGCTTCGCTTCCGAGTCGCAGTTGATTTTGATGGTGTACCCATATGTCGTCTCCCACAGCGACGTCACGTAGCATACTACGATAATGGGCCGTCACTGTTGCTTTGATCCAACGCGAATGACTTTGCTCGATAGTCGCGAACGTATACCAGGGCCCCAAGGATTAATTCATTGTGCTTGGTGCAGGTAGTAGATTGACTTGCTGACTTTTTGCTCGGGATAAGCGCTTCGTTAATGGTGCTTAGCTTGCGGCTCTTTAATGCTTCAGCAAGGGACTGGCATCCTGGAGCAGCTGGATTTGGTGTGGACTGGTAAGAGAGCAGGGAAACTTGAAGGCGTTCGTCCGCTCTCCCCTCCCCACGAGATTACAAGAGTGTCATCTTGAAGGTGTGGACAAATGTCACCGCTTGATCGTTGGACTGGAGATGGTAAGGAGGCGAGCGTAGGTGGGGGATGCAATGTCAACGACAACAGTCTTCGAACATAGAAGACGTAAACTGGGTGCTATTATCAGACGCTAAGACCTCGGGGAGTCCATGCTAACTGCAGATTCGTCGTAGACAACCCAGCGTGGGGGACGAGGTTGGTGCATGTACGGTGAAAACTTCAAACCATTCCGAATAGGTGTTGACCACGTCCAAAAATCGATCGGACCAATATAGTCGATGTGCACTCGAGACCACGGCTTTTATGGCGGTTGCCAAAGAAGTGGTGGTTGGTGTAGTGGCATCTTAGACGCTTGTTGACGCCTTGAGCAGCAGTGAACTAATTCTTCAATGTCGTTGTCAACGCTAGCCCAGTACACTCAACTGCAGGCGATTACCTTCCTTCTGTTCATATCGGGGTGAGCGGAGTGAACTGGCGGAGTACAGCTTGTCGGATGGATGAAGGAACGAGGCAGGAATCGAGTAAGGAAAACGAGTCGCGGAAGTGATGCAGTTTTTCAGTTCACCGAAAAAGGCAGTGTTTGTCTGGTACATCTGAAGGTAAGTGACGGCTACCTGCAGGACAAGTTGTTGAGCAGTTGCGCGACGTATTTTGGCGGTGGTAATGAGGAGACTTTGAATAATTTTCGAGAATCCATGACGAACATCGTCCTCGACGGAAACAGCTGCGATCAACGTGAATTTGTCCGTGGATTATTTGAAAATGAGGCGAGAGATTCCGTCGACTTGACCGAAACCCTGAGTACGACAGCGACGGATTTCCAAGTCATAAGAAAGAAGGATGATAGCCCAACGCTGAAATCGGCTAACTGAGTGTGCGGGAATTATATTCCTTGATCCAAATAATAAAGTATTGGCACGTGATCAGTCGATCACGTGAACGGCCGGCCATACAGCATCTTGTGTAACTTGGTGTCGGCAAACACGTAATTCTTCTCCGCAGGTATCAGGGTCCTTGTGAGGTGCATAACCGCGTTCTCGAAACCATTTGGGAAGCATTGGAAAGAACTGATCCGATCCCCTAGGCAGAGGTGGCAGCAGCAATTAAAGTCGGAAAGGTTGGGTCGTAATGGTCAGCAGTATGTCAGAACTCAGCAGGGATTAAAAACGAACTAACACCTGCTCGCATGCAAAAGAACAGTGCCGAGGAACGTCTTTTGCAATAGTCGATTGAGCGAGGACCATACATTGTGTAGCGATGGTAAGAAAATGCTGTAATAGCTGATGAGACCAAGGAAGGACCACAGTTGTAACACTTCTTTTGGGGACGGTATCTGTTGAATAGTTCGGACGTTTTTGGGGTCAGGATGATGGTCATTAGCATCAAAGACAAAGCCGAGATAGTTGATCGACCCGAGCAAGAGTTGACATTTATCAGCCCTCAGGCGGAATCCATACTTCTGGATCCGTTCAAGGACAAAGACCGGACGTTCTCGCAGTTCTTCTGGGGTGCGACTAATAATGAAGAGAAAATTTAGCTACGCGGCTGTACCCGGAATGCAAAAAATCATGACGTCCACGGAATGTTAGAAAATGGCTGTGGCGCTCTTGACATCAAACGGCAGTTTTGTGTACTGGAGGAGACCGCGGTGTGTGTTGATGGTCAAAAGCGGTTGCGACTCAGGAGCATCTTCGATCTGTAGGTAGGCATCTGCCATGTCGATCTTGGCGATGCGTGTCACAAATGAGCATCGTGAACAGGTCAACTGAAGATGGAAGTGCGTAACAGGTTGGCCCCAGCGCAGTATTATTACCAATAAAGAAATCGAAATCGAAACGGAGGGATCCATTCCATTCCTTGACCACAGCTATCGGGGCTGCCAAGGCAGAGAAGGACTCAGGTACCATGCCACCAACATCCTCCAATCGTTAAAGTTCAGCATCGAACAATAGTAAAGTTGCATAAGGGACCGGCTTTTTTGAACGGAATACCGGTTGATCTCCAGGAGCGAGATGTAACACGGCGCGAGTGCGTGTACAGTGGCCATGAGCATTCTGGAACACTTGAGCGAACGGTCTGGTGAGGTCGTCGGTTTGGTCAATTGGTACGACCGGAGATTGTATGGCGCTGCAAATAGTCCGAAGTGGCAACTCGATCAAGCCAAGATGATCGAGCCAATCGAGACCAATCGCGTTGACTTTCGCCTATGTGATATAGCAGAGCCCGTCGAATGTCACGCCTCGATAGGAGACGGAGAACTGAACCTGCCCAGTTAGCTGCACACGGCCATCGCAGGCACTGGTGGTGGATTAAAGCGTTGAGTCGAATGGTGATTTGTCAAGGGATCTCCAGAGTTTCTCGGATATTATCGTGATGTCCGAAGCAGAGTCCAACTGCAATCGAACAGACAGATCAGGAAGTCGACGAATATCCTGCGGTCAGCTTTAACTTGGAAGGTGACGAGCAAGCTTATGGAACTACCAACCGGACCAGTTTTGGGTATACGCCTGGATGGTGACTTTTACATTTGGGTGCAGGTGAAGGCCAGGCCATGTTTGAACTCCTTGGATTGTGTGGAGCTGCTGGTTGGGGTCAGCTGGGGTTTGACTCCTTTTGTGCAATAGCGATCAAGGGGCCCAACCCTGCCACAAGGCTGGCATCGGTGTCAGAGAAAGTTGCAGTCTCGGTGGAAGTGCCAGGTACCGAGGAATCCGCACGGATAAGGTGCGGACTGTCAGGTTGTGTTTGCCGCCCAGAAGATTGTGTCATTTGTGATGCTACTCTCTGGACCAGATGAGGTGCGGGAGAATTCTGGATAATCGCGCAGTCATGTTTCAGGTTGATCAGCAAACGACACTCCTCGACTAAGTTCTGCAGTGTGATAGTGTAGTCCTGCTGCAACTTGGACTGAAGGGTGTTCGGATAGTGGCATCGTGGCCGGATTGGAGACCAGAAATAAAATCCAGACATTTGAATTGGTATTCTTTGAGGGAGTCAAGTTGGAATCATTCGCATTTCGGATTGCCGATGCCCGCATAAGTGCGGAAATCAGCAGCATCCGCCTTGTCCAGCTGCGGACATTAGAACCTGGTGTCGAACAGTAAAGACTGTTTGTCTAAAACCAGTGACAACGTTCGGACCTTCTCGAGAAAGTTAAGGTGGTGGTGGTTCTTTGGCAAGAGAAACTTGGTTTGCCGTTTTCGCTCGAACGTACCCAGTTAGCGCATAAGCAGCCGGACCTTCTACGCGTCATTCTGGTAAGACAAGTCAACGGCGAATAAGTCCTCGTACCACGTATATCAAGAATCGGAGGTGACACGAGCGCCAGGAGTGTACAGGAACTCCGAGATACAGCCAGCGATATTGTCAACCGATTAAAACTTTCCAGCGGAACCTGACTGAATGGAAGAACTGGGAAAAAGTTCTGTTCAAACAGATATTAAATTGATGTGTTGTTGAAACAGCGGCGTAAAATCATAAAACGCAAGCTCCATGAATCGAAGCAGCCCGTCGCCACTTTGTTAGAAACGACTATTGGTTATGCCATGCTGTGACGGTCCAGTATCAACTCTCCTAGTCGGCCGAACGAATATGGCTGAGAAGTATTTCAGGCACGACAAACTAACTAACAAAATGCGAAGTTCTAAGAACAGTGAGACTTAGGCGCAACACCGTTACTACGCTCGAGTTGAAGGGGTTCCTAGACCGAACGCAATTTCAAACGCAGCTACCCATACCCGAGAAAACATGACAAAAAGACAGGCGTTTCGCGTTGGCAGTTTTACCCTCCAGACTCAAGACAATTACAGCGCAATCCAGTGTTTCTTTTATACCTCGACGGTACCAATGGTTAGGGTAAGCAAACCCTGAAAGTAACTGAATTGGCGCTATGCAAATATGCCAACGGAACAAGTTGAAAAGTGCATGTTGATAGATGCGGAGGTTGGACCGGAAAGCTGAATGTTTCTTAGGTAAAACAATCTGAATGTTTTATGATCGTGAAGGTTGGCAATAAAAAAGGAATGTTATTTTGAGCCACAATTGTCAGTAGAATCATGTGTAATTTTCTGTATGGAGGAAGAATGCTTCCCGTGATTTAATTTGGTGATCATGATGAGGAGTTTGGTTCACCATAACAGATGGCCCAATAACTTCCTTGATTTTTTGGTAACTAGTCATTTTTATTACTCTAGGTTAGCAGGTTTATTAATATTTTATTTTTTTGCTTTACTTTCCCGTTACTTCACAAGTTGTATAGCATGGCGCATTCCTGGGAAGCATTGGACTATTTTCGCCCATTGTGGTTCTTCAGTGGTGCGCATTCCCTTTGTCTTCTACTAATGCTCGAACCTATAACTGCTAGATTCAAATGTCAACTAATCTGCCTTTTATGCTACTGAGCCATGGGAGACGTTGTTTGAGCTACATGATTTTCAAGCTAACTGTGGTATAGCACCACCTATCTTTCAATGTCCCTGACATTAGCTAACCTGCGAGTTGATGACGTCTTCAAGCTTGACGCCATATACACAGCATTTGAAACTAACAGGGACTGCAACTGAAATCTTGCTACTCAAGAGTAATATAAAATTAATAGCCACGCCTAGTTTCAAATGCGATGTATATAGCGTCTAGCGAGAGGACGTCATCATCTCGCAGGCGAGCCACTGTCAGTACCAGTGGAAGATATATGGTGCTATATCCCAGTTAGCTTCAAATTATGTAGCTCAGCCAACGTCCCCCATGGCTCAGTGGTTTTAACTGCAGGCTAGTTGGCAGCTGTCTCTAGTGGTCATGTGTTTGATCCCCAGTAGGGGACCGAGGGAATGTGCACCGCTGACCAACCCCAATCGGGTGAAACGCGTCTGGTGCTTTTCCGGACTAGGCTGTGCTATGTACCTTGTGAACTACTGAGATGTATACCTTTAAGAACTCAAAAAATAAATCTCCATTTGTAATTGTTTTCAGTTTCTTAAACGCTCTAATATTTTCAAACTGCTAATCACTTCATATACCCATATGTGCAACTTTGTACAAAACACGGATAAGTAACTGTATTATGCGATCACACACAAGTATGACTTGTGTGCTCCTGGGTCATTTGAATTATTCCTCTCCATCCTCTATCCATCTTCTCGTAGCGTTTTCACTGTACGCTGATTTGAACCGGATTTAACAAGCCCTTCACAGTGACCGATCTTACGTGGAATAATCTTCTACGATTAAAGTCTTCGCTATCACTAACCATTTTCACGGTCATCCGTGATTAAGCGCAAGCAAACAACTCAATCACATTGAATCGATTGACTTTCTGTGTGACGCCGTTCCATACAGAATGTTCAAAGCAATGCAGAAAGCCTAAGCTTATCCTAATCTAGCGTTTCTCAATGCAGCTGTAAAAAAGTTGTGAGCTCGTAATCTGTGGTCATCTCTGGGTTCAGATTCAGTTAGCAGATTCCAGTCACTCGCCATTCCTTGTGACCTAGTCAGCCAGTGCGCCTGCATAACCCATCACACGGACCGCACGACCACGCGGAACGCTCATTTGACCTTGCAACCACCACGCTCACCTGACCAACGTGCGCCGCTCTCAAAGCTGAAAAGTACAGAACGTCAACCACGCCACTGGGTCAGGTAACGCCACCACGTTGAATGGCAGAAAGGCGAACCCGAAAAGACTCTAAGCAAAAGTCATTTGCTGCTTAGGAGAATGTCATCGATTAGTTAAAATAGGTTTGGCTTGCTCGCGCTGTTTGGAATGGTATCATCCGAATTGTGCAAACATGTCCTAAAAGTAGGTACGAGAGCGATCGAGCTCGCAAGTTGCACGTTGTTTCTGTACTGCGTGCTCCATAATCCCCCTCATTGAGTGCTGGCTTATCCTAGTTCAGAAGTGCGACCGTTTAACCGCAGAAACCATGCAGAGGATAAATGATAAGATTAGTTCAATGGAAGTCAGTATGCACCACGGAAGCATAGCGGATTCTAAGCAACGGAATGCTGCACAATCCGCTTCCCGTGAAGGGCAGTCAGCCACGTCGCCATCTCCGTTGTCTTCTTCAAATTTAGCAGAACGCCTGGCGAAAACTGGATGTACCTATGTGAGCCAAACATACTCATGGCAACGAAAATGAGGCACCAATCGTAAAGACTGGCTTAGAAAATTCCATAGATCTGACATCTAGCATTAACAAGAATGAAGCAGCCGAACACCAGCCCTCGGAAGCTGTAGCTCAAATGTCGCTTGTCAAGACAAAGCTTTCCGAAACATCAGTTACATATGCAGAGATTGCTGTAAAGGTCAGCCAAGCGGCAGCTATTGTGGCCGCTTCTGTTGTAAATACTGTTAAAGCAAACAGTGGAACAAATAGCAAACAATCAACACCTGTCAGCAGGTCAGGACAAACGATTACCCTACGTTTTAGATCAGGTAAAATTCAATCCGACAATAGTGCATGGACTGTTGTATGCTCAAATGTCCTCGAATCTACCGCCATCACATGGCGGGGTAAGTTATGGAATGTGCAACACAATGAACCGCATTGTGCGTGCTGATGAATGCCATAGCCAAGCCCAGCAACCTATTGCAAAGTACCCGTCATCTGAACTCGCCACACTATGAAGAACCTAGACTTATTCAAGTAATACTAGAATCCACCACCGACGTAGAAAACGTTTACTCTTCGCAAGCGCGCTAAAACACGGATCCAGTGGGATAGGCATCTATCCTGATGTTCCTTAGAGCGCGCGACGATTAAAAAGAAACACCGAAGACAAGCAGAGCAAGCAAGACCGCCTAAACACAATCGTCATACATGACGTGCCAGAGCATTTTTCGAACGGTGTTCAAGATACCGGAAAGCACGATTTAGAACAGTGGCAGTTCATTCGTGAAACACTAGTTGATCATGCCTTGTTGGCGTGTCTCGTTCGACTCCGTGAAGATAAATTTATTCCTTTATTTTCTCTGGAAAATATTGTGTGGCTATCACTCTCCAGGATTCCTCGCTCACCTAGCATCCAAAATTGTGTTTTTATCTGAGCAACAGGTAACGGATGTTTTGGATCAATGGCGGAGAACTCGACAAAGTCTTCCTTCTAATATTCGGTTAAAAGTTGCAGTACCTTTGCAAAGTTTAAATATCAGAGCACCTGAAGCAGCAAGCGTACCGACGATACTACAGAAGCTTAACTTGACTGCTGCTTTAGTTTACTCTGACTTAGGTCTACACGAGAATTGAAACGAAACATGGTTCAATCAATTTCCAGACGAGGTAGCATTATCTTATAAAAAAGGAGTAACGGCCGAGCTCTCATCGGTCGACATTCTCCCACACTAGATCCCGTTAGTCTTCTGTGGGATCCTAAAGACCGAGAAATTGACCTGCATATTTACGAATGCTCATGGTCTTTTTAATAAACTGGCTTAAATGAAGGATCGTTAAGCTTTCCGGTCATATGATGTCATTGGTAGCACTGAGACGTGGTTGCAGACGAGAATGATGGACGCTGAGCTTTCGCTACCGGGCACGTCACACATCCGGAACGATAGGTTCACAAAAGGAGGACGAACAATCCTGTATTATAGAAGCAAATTGCGGTGCGAAGCCGTGGATGATTCAGACTCGCAGTTCCCCGACTCTCTTTTGTGCCGATTGCAATTAATAGGCAGAGCCGCTTAATTTATTGTCTTGGTGCGCTGTCCCGCTAACTCTACACCCGAAAGCCACTGCTACATTCCAGCTGCTTGAAGATGCTTTTACAGCGAATATACACTCACATACTTGTCATGGGTGATTTCAAACAACATTGTTTATAAGCTCCTGTGACGACCGGAGAACAATTCAAAGCTGATTTTCAAGATCTCGTAACCACTGTTCATCCTTATAATCACATCGCTTGCCCATTTGGTTCACAACAGCTAACAGGCCTTCTCTGCTGGATCATGTGCTTATCAACGAGGAGCATCCGATTGATATATTGCTTGTAGGCTGCCCTTTGAGTCGCAGTGATAACGATGTGATCCATTTCAACTTCGTCCGTTATGCAGAATTTCGGAATGAGAACGATGAGATTGTGCGGACCATCACAAGCTACGATCGATTAGCCAATCTAGGCAGCGCTACAACTTGGTCGTTCCTAGTTGACAAACCCCCGGAAGTAGCCTCGCTGGAGTTCCGCAACAAATGCAGTCCGCTGAGTGCAGAGGCTTCAGAGATAACAGTTTGAAAGAAGTGTAAATCAGTTTTACTCGTTAGGAGCAGGACTCAAAAATGTATGACAGTACGCAACGCAGCATGGCGAATGTACAGAGAAGCTCCAGCACTAAAAACGTGAAACAACTACGTAGGCCAGCGTAATCACTGCACTCAACTGCTAAGAGAAGATAAAGCGGCATATCAGCGGAACATCACAAAAGCTTTCAGCGCTAACTACAAACTGTTGTACAATCACGTCAACCGCCTACGAAATTTGAGGGATGGACTTCCTCTACTCAAAACGGCCGATGGGCCAACAAGAACATCTGTGGGAGCAACAGACGCGCTGTGAATGCAATATACCACCAAGTGATCTTCCAAGCTTTGTCTTCTCCTTGCGAGGAGTAACCCACATCACATTTACCGCGGAGCCTGTATTGCGATAAATGAAGTCTCTACGCAAACACAGCTCGCCGGGTATCGACATCTTTCTTCCAGAGACACTGGAAACAGCAGCGCGCCAAATTGCATGACCTCTAGCTCAGTTTTTCAGCGTTGGTTAGATCAGAATCCAGTTTCCGCCATGTGGAATTGTGGAATAATATCGATGATTCACAAAGGTAGAAGCAGAAGTGAGCCCTCCAACTACCGCTCAGTATCCATTCTTCATATACTCGGCAAGGTGTTGGAATCCATAGTTGCCGATGCACTTGTGTGTTATCTGGAAATGTGTAATACCATCACGCCTGAGCAACACGGCTTCCGTGGACAGCGACCATACACAACGAAAGTGCTAATCGCAAGCTGTAGTTGGACCGAGTCAGCTGACGCTGGATAAGGGCTTGAGGTGATCTACCTGGATTTTTCCAGGGCTTTCGATCATCTAGACAATCGGATATTATTTTCCAAGCTCCAGAATTAGGGGATCAGTCTGCCTTTTTAAGCTGGGTTGCTAACGTTCTACTTCGACGTATCTTTGTGGTCAGAGTTCGGAGCTCTTTAATGGCCCCCATACAAGTCAAGTATGGTGTGCCGCAAACCTCAGCCATAGGTCCATGTTTGTCTTTTGTGTTAATTAATGACCATGCGCAGGGAATCGCTGCAAACTTCATAAGGTTTGCCGACGATACCAAGCTTTGGCGTAGGATCCTGGTGAACGCCGAGCAGCATCTGCTTCAGAGTGAACTAGCCACGTTGTATCAATAGTCAACGCAAAATTTACTGCATTTCAATGTCAGTAAATGTAAGGTACTTTCTCTCCGACATCAGAGCAGCTACTTATGCTGACTTGAAACGAATGTACCGCAACAATGAACATGACTTTGGTGTCCTGGATTGCTCCAGACCATCGGAAAAGGCATCGAAGACTGCAAGCCAACACACCGGACTGTTGCTACGAGCGTTTGGACAAATACACAGCTCCATATTTTGTCAAATTCTCAGTGCGTATGTTCGCCCCCATGTAGAATAAACAATTCAGGCTTGGCATCCATGGCTGGAACACGACCTTATTTCACTGGAGCAGCCACAACACCGAGCATTTAAGGACGTAATTGGAATGCACAATCTTTTTTACCAGGGGAGGCTTCAAGTATTGGGAGCATTCAGTGGAAGCTATCACAGACTACTAGGCGACGTGATTATGGCATACATGGTTTTGCTAGACCCACATCATGTGTGTCGCCTTTCACTGTAACTTAGCAACAATAAAATCCTAAGGGGCCACCCGTTGAACTCGCGGAATAGTATAACCGTCTGGAGTGCCGCAGAAATTTCATTCCATTCGTGTCTATCACCTGTGGAATGCACTGACAGAATCGGTTTCCTCCGCAATGACACCAACAGTATTTAAAAGACGATTTGATGATGCATTCATCCACTTACACTTGGTCACTTAGCGCTACTTCTCCATCGTACACACGGAGTTAACCATGGATTTATTTAATGCTAACTGTGAGTGCTGTGAAGCTAAGTGGATTGCAGAACTACGGAGGAGCAAACGAAAAGCCCTTATTTTCGTATTTGAAGTACTAAATGTTTTACGTTCACTATTACCATTATTGTTATTTCGATATCCCCACCAACTATTTAAGGGGACTAGTAAAGCAAACCTTATTGACCTGTATAAATTCCTTGTTTATTGCACAAGTTGATCAGATCACTCAGTTGGTCTGTGCCTCGCACTGTCGAGGAATAAAACTATTATTTATTTATTTATCTGATCAATCTCACCAGATGCGTGATAACACTGTGCAGCAAGCTTTTAACACTTCTTTTACAAGTGATTGTGCGACTAACAAATGAAATTTATGATGGTATTTTGAAATATGGATACCTTTATCCTGTATGCTCTAGTTTACATGTTTTTTGTTATGGTATGGAAAAAATGCTCTATACTAATCACATTCGTTAGAACTATGACCAAGGTCCACTACTGTAGACCTCAATGTACAAATGAACCGAAGTATTTTGTTACAAATGCTGCTGTTATACACTAGTTAATCAAAGGACAACCATCCCTTAACTTGGGAAACGTATCTATAAAGCATGTTTTAACACACACCTTGATGACCAAGGCAATAATAGACACCTCACATTGTGTGTCATTCTTGTGAAGAACTGCTTCGTGGATGGACAAAATGGCGAACGTACAAATCTGCGATTTTGATTTTTCAAGGCTTTGCGCAAACTTACGAACTATATAAGGTATTACTACTTTCACATGTCTAATACAAATTGTAGTGGCAATAGAAATCGGTTCAACGGCTGTTGTCCTAGTTTTTCCCTTTAATTCGAACCATTCCACAATCTGAATAGCTTCAAATTACAAAGTTTGAGGGATTTGCTTTATCAGATGATTCAGTCAGTGGGTTTGAAGATGAGACACAGTTACATGAACTAGCTGCAACTTGTTAAGACTGTGCAATGTTTGCTAAACTGTCAACGACCCAAGCAATTCACTTAACTCGAATTGTATGATTTAATGCGTGCTCATACGGATTCTAAGAAGGCGGCTGAGTTAGGAGCATCTAGAATACTGAAAAAAACCGTTTGTCTTAAGG